>OZ014522.1:157827733-158427733 GCA_963966055.1 Lathyrus aphaca | reverse complement strand
GGAAATGAGCCACTAATAGGCTGATGCTGGTGATGATGAAGATATCTGAAGCAGATAACTGATGAAGCAAAGGTCTAATGCAGGAGAAGGGGTCAAAACCAAACCAGATATGATATGGATACCCTGAAAAACAAATAAACAAATGTTAAATGATGCAATGATGATATATGCGAATGATATGTAAGGGTTTGTGATCAAGCTGGATCTGATCATTTGTCTTGATATAAGGCCTATGTATGTTCAAAAGTCCAGATGGAGGCTTAGAAATCCAGTAACCGGGGTGGGGGACTCAAATAAAGAGTCACATGTCCAGGGTTAATCACAAGAACTGTCCAAAGTGGAGTATTCTTAAACAAAACAGTAACAGGGTATGATGTGGCCAAGGGTTCCTGCAAACCTGTAAACAACTCAACCCTCTCACATTTAATGTTCTAGAACAAGGATCCTCAGAATTGGATTAGTTATGAGAAGTGTAAACACTTCTAACCCGGAGGTACAGTGTTTACAATAATCATAAAAGATCCTCCTCTAATTCACCTCAGCTTCTGAAGGTCACAATAAAGGTCATCCAGACTTAGCAGGCTTCCCAGATAGCTCTAGCACTACAGGAAATCTGTAGCACAGAGTTCTCAAGAAGAAACCCACATCTGAACCGTGTTTCATATTCCCGCACCAGACCGAAATGGAATGGGAAAGAACATGAACCACTCTAGCCTAGGTGTCGCTCAGGTCCCATGTATAGGACCTTAAACTCTCAATGGAACCCCACCCACCAAAACAGAAACCAGATCCAGCAATGATAATGACAGTATGAAATATGTAAAACTGTAAAGAAAGCAATAAATAAAGCTGTACATATAGCAGTAAATAAAGCAAAAACAAATAAACACACAATAGCACATAACACCCCAGTAAACACAAATCAAACAAGCGCTAGGAGGAACCCACAAAAAGAACCAGAAGCCCTGGTTGCAATATAAGGGTCCCCAGCAGAGTCGCCAAGCTGTCGCTCCCACCAAATGACACCGGGCCATCTGGGGTACAGACGCGAACGGTCGGCGAAAGAGAAGAGAATGACTAGAGTCGCCAGCTAGGCATTTTTATCCCGAAGGAAAGGGAATGCTGCATAAACCTAAGAAAAGATGGATAAGACGGTTGCGAACCAGAGAAACTGAGAAAGGGGGTTGGTTACAACCTGAGAAGGTATTAGCACCCAGATTATCCGCCGTACTCGACGGGATCCACGCTTGAAAGTTTGTGCTTAAAGGGGTAGTGTCAGTGCTATTTTGTGTACAAAAGCTGGAAAAGAATGCAATTGTCAGTGTAAAATAAATGTGAAATGAAGTGGAGAAGTGTCAGTGTAAGGAAAAAGTCCAAAGCTCAAGACTATGAGGCTTAAAGAATAATGCTGGAAGAGGGGGGAATATACAGAGACTTTTGTTCGATAACTGTTAAGTTATGCCTACGTATCCTCTCGTGCAATGAGGAAGTCAGAACACCGTAGTTCGACTCAAAGAGACTGAAAGATAAATTGACTTGTGAACTACTTACTTATCTATGCTCAAGTGTATGACCTGTCTGGCTCAGGTGCAAACTGTCTTGCATTTGACGGAAGAAGCGAGTTCTCGTTTGTGAGTGAATAAGATGAGAAAAGAATCCCGGAGGAGACGATTATTGTTTGTTTTTTATGTTTTCAATCTTTTATTGCTTTTTGGTATTTGTCATAAGATAATGAGCTTAAGCCTAAACCAAGGGTTAGTAGACTCATCACATCCTCCCTCTGATTAGGGGTAATGAGAATACCTTAAGTATGAAGTAAGCACCTCACACTTAATCACCATGATGTAGGATTAAGATCATTAACCTACTTGTGATTATTTAGATGTTTTTAGAGTTTTTGTTTAGGGTTAAGTAATGAGTTTAAGCCATAATCAGGGATTTAATGGACCCATTACACCATCCTAATAGAAGGATAATAGATGAGAACATTTAAGCTGAGGAAGGCTTCTCAACTTAATCCATGATTAGGGATTAACCTCATGACAAAACAAAACCTTTATGAGAGTGGATTTTAATTAAGGTAAGATTAAGAAGTGAGTTTTATGGTTTGTAAGACAACTTGATGGGGACTTGTCCATTAACACTAGGGTTAGTCCTTCTTAACCAATTAAGGAAGAATTAGAACCCTAATGCAAAGCCCAAGTTACAAGCTTGATGTCTTAGTGATTATTAAGTGAATTGATTAAAGGATTTAAACACACTAAGGGTTTAACACTTAGGATTAAAGTTATACACTCCATCCTAATAGAAGGATGCAGGCACAAGCTTAATCACAAAGTCTTAAAACCTTTGAGGTTTAGTCCTTGGTTATGAGATGGGAAGAGAAGACACAAAGATGACACAAAAGTAAAACTAATGGGGGGACTAATCAAACCCTAATTGTGATCATGCTTGGATGTTCCTAGGGTTTATGAGGCTTGCAAAAGGTCTTCAAGAGAAAAGCCACCAAGGAAGAAGCAGATGAAAGGAGATTAAGCAGAAAGAAGCAAAACAACTTACTTCACTTAAGAAGATAAGTTGCTTGAAGAAAGAAAGAGGAGAAGGAGCATGAATGAGCAAGCTCACTCTAATACAAAAGTAAAATACAACAATGATGCATAAGAGAGATAAGAAGGGGTTATGAGAAGTGAAGGCAAATTCACTTCTCAATGACTTACCACCTGAAAAGTTAGCAACAAGAAAATGAAATGAAATGAAAATGAGAAAGATGCAAGGATGAACATCAAAGTAAGAAGCATATCAAGATATGAATGATGCAAAGAGATGATGCAAATGTATGTCATGATATGTGAATGATCATACAAAAGATGAGAATGCAAATGAGACATAAAAGAAGCATGAAAGTCCATGGAAACTTATGAAATGCAATGGATACAAAACATGGCAAATGGATGATGCAATGATTAAACATGATTCTAATGTGTCCTGAGATGTCTTAGAAGTCATGTGAATGCACAAAATGTCATGGAAAGTTTATGTATGTAAGCATATGAGAGATGAATGCAAATGAAAGCAAAAATTAGGGTTTATACATAACATGCAATACAAAATCCAAAATCAGAAGCAAATGACATGATAAAAAATTGAAAATAGGTTCAAAGGAACCCTAACCCTACACAAGTTCACTGCCCAAAGGAGGAGACCTAAAGCTTAATCTAATGGAAGTTATGATTTTCTCAAGTTAGCTTTGGTTTTAAGGCACTTCAAAAGGGAAAATGCACAACAAATTGAAAATGAGAGATAAATTCAAACCAATTTTATCCTAGAAACTACATGATATTAGGAATGCAATGCAAAAAGAACCATCATCAAACTCCTCATGGTTAGGCAGAAGGGATTTTTCTAAGTTAGGGCAAAAATATTGACTTTTAAGAACCTTAATTCCAAAGAAAAATGTCAAAATAGGTCAATAACCAAAAAGAAATTTGTGTGAAGAGTTTGATAATGTTTCTAAATGTATCAAGATGCAATGTGATTTTTTTGGTGATTTTTAGAAACTTAAATGGTATTTTAATTAATTAATTTCCATTAACTAATTAAAAGAAACATTTAAATATTTTAAAAATACGAAAATTATGCGAAAAATAAAATAAAAATTATTTTCAGAATGAGAAAAATATTTTAAGACATGATGCAAAAAATGAAATTTTTTAGAAATGTTTTACTATTTTAAATAAAATATAGAAAGAAATGCAATTAAAATGAAAATAAAATGAATTAAAATGAAAGTCAGCAGATCCAAAGGCCCAGATTCAAATAAAAAGGGGAGGGAATTGACCAGCGCGCGCAAATGGACGGCCCACATTCAAACTACGCTAATTATGTCATTAACCCTAATCTGAACCCTAATTACTTTCAGGTATGGGTACATGGCAGGCCAAGGACAATGGGGTGTCCTGCGCAGCTGACTTTAGGGAGGTCCATGGGATCAGTTTTGAGGCAAGGCAGCAAGTTGAATGAAGTTTGTGGGTGATTTTGCAAATCATGAAGTTCTTGGCCCCTTTGAGAAATTTTAATGATCAAGGCATGAAACTTGAGAAATCTTTGGGCAATTCTGAATTTTATGTCATGTATGATGTTTGTGTAATGCTTAGACATCAACTAGAAGTCAAAAATTGCCTTGGTACAAGAATTTGTAAGTTTCCCTCTTTGGCACATAAGTGAATTTTAAGTGATTTTTCCCAACTTTGCAAGGCCATAACTTTAGTTCTAGAATGAATTAGATCAAGTTCTTGTACTTTTTTGAAAATGGGAGGATCCAATCTACAACTTTCATGACCAAGAATTTTTCATTTGAAGCATTTTTAAATCAAAAAGAGGAGGTTGAAAAGCTTTCCCAAAATGGCAAGTTTGCATTACAAGTCACTTTCCCAAAATGGCAACTTTGCAAATGGCTTGAAATTCTTCAATTTTGTGAACTTCTAACTTCTTCTAAGATCAAATAAAGATCATATATATCCAAAATGATGGAGAAGACCATTTGGTTGGATGATTGGGAGCCTCAGATGCCCTGATTTTGCACTGACTTGCTCAAGAAGTCATCTCTTGATCAGATGCCTTCCCCATTGAATTTCTTCATGAAAATTGGTATGTATGATCCTAATATCATATAGAGACCAATAGAAACAAGAATGACAAAAAAATTGGAGTTATGGCCTCTGAAACCAAAACCCTAATTTTAGGTCATCTGTGCAGTTAAACTTGGCTCTGCTCCCATGCCTTCCTCAGTTCTTGTGATTTTCTGATTTTCATGATCTTGGGAGGATATAATATGATGCTTGAACACACATGGACCCTCTTGAGATGATTGATGATCTTTGGAGTTGCTCAGATAGCTCAGGGATGGCTCAAATCACAAACCCTAGAAGCAGATGACTTAGAACCTATGCAGTGAAGCAAAATGCAATATGAGATGATATGATTGAACTTATGCTAATGAAAAGAATCACAAGCCATGGTGAAATGAGTGAGGGAAAATTTGGGGTGTTTACAACAGAGTGCCCGAGCGAATCATTACTGATAATGGTTCTAATTTGAACAACAAGATGATGGCAGAATTATGCCGGGACTTCCAGATTCAGCATCACAATTCTTCTCCGTATCGACCAAAGATGAATGGTGCGGTAGAGGCAGCAAATAAGAATATTAAGAAGATTGTACAACAGATGGTTGTCACTTACAAGGATTGGCATGCGATGTTACCGTTTGCGTTGCATGGGTACCGAACGTCAGTCAGGACGTCAACCGGGGCAACTCCTTTCTCATTGGTATATGGCATGGAGGCAGTCTTGCCTGTCGAGGTGGAAATTCCTTCATTACGTGTGATGTTGGATGTGAAGCTTGATGAGGCTGGGTGGGTACGTGCTCGATACAATCAGCTATGTCTAATTGAGGAAAAGAGATTAGCAGCTATCTGACATGGTCAGCTTTATCAAAGGAGAATGAAGCGAGCTTTCGACCAACGAGTACGTACTCGGGAGTATCAAGTAGGTGAGCTTGTGCTCAAGAGGATCGTTCCTCCATGTTCAGATCACAGGGGCAAGTGGACCCCAAACTACGAAGGCCCATTCATAGTAAAGAAAGTTTTCTCAAGTGGAGCACTGGTGCTCACTACTATGGATGGAGAAGACTTCTAGTCTCCTATTAACTCGGATGTAGTTAAAAAATACTTCGCATAAAAGACCCGCTGGACACAAAAACAGAATTAAAGTCCAGGCAAGAAAAGGGCATCCCGGCGAGCTAAAAACAGAATAAAAAGCTCGGGCAAGAGTTAGGGAAAACAAATAAAAAGATGTACACCCGCTGAGTTGAAAAGCCACATCGGACAGCTCAGGCAAAAAGGGGTATCCCGGTGGATTGAAAACCCGAAAGGGCGATCTACGCAAAACAAGGGAACAAGCGAACATCTGCGATCCGGGTAATCTGAACCAAATCACTGTTTCGTACAACCTGACAATATCAAAAGGATAGGAATCTGTCCCCTCATATTTTTCAGAAAGCAAAGGCAAGAACGGAAAGTTTTGAAGACGTGGTGGTCATAGCAGAAAGGAAACTCATTGGAATGTCGTGCACATTGCCATTAGGATAGTTTATTTTCTCAATTTTATGGTAGCTAACTCTTTCCAGGTGGTTGCTTCCTAATGTAAAAATTTTGTCTATTCAGAGGCCTCTAAATAAATTAATATTCAGTCAAAAGTTGTGTTGTGTTTTGTTTACTTTGTTTCCAAAAATGTCCTGAATTTTTGGCAAAAAGAACATTGCATTTGAAACATGGTGATTTTTTATAAATAATGACAGTGCAGGGAAACAGTTAAAACCATCTTTGAGTGTCGGGTGACGATGGATGAACAGATCATACCATGCAAGTCCCCGAGGCATATATGTGTATATTGTTGTTGCAGGATTCACAGGATGGTATCATATTTCCCCAGCAGAGTCGCCAGCTGTCGCTCCCCAGATTTCCATCCTGGTACAAACGCGAAAGTGGCGCGGAAAGAGGTAGAATCGCCAGCCAGGCATTTTTATCCCGAAGGAACGGGAATGGTAATGCTGCACAAACCAGAAGAAAAGAAAAGGAAGGACACGGGTCATGCGAACCAAAGAGACTGAGTTCGGGAGTCGGTTACGACCTGGGAAGGTATTAGCACCCCAGATTGTCCTCCGTACCCGATGGGATCCACGCTTGCAAAGAAATCTGTTTCAAATGGTGAAAAAGTGAAAGATGCTGCAAAGAAAATGAACTGAACTGGATAAAAGAAACGAAAAGGGAACTGAAAAAGAAATGAAAAGGAAAAATGTAGGGAAAATAAAGATTATGCTCGAACGGGCCCTACCCCGCTGCCTACGTACCTCATCTGGACAATGAGGATCAGAGTCGCCGTAGTTCCCCTAACTAGGGGTAGAAAGGATTGCTTGTGTCTTAAGGCTTGAACTGCCTATGTCAATGCTCAGGTATTGCAGGCTCGGATGACGAGTGCGTTACCGTCTTGCAAAGTGACAAGTAGGAGCAAGTTCATACGTAAGGAGTGAGTGGGATGAGAAAAGAAGTCCCGAAGGAGAGACGCTTATTGTTTGTCCAGTGTTTTTTATGAGTTTTCTGCTTTGAAGTTTGCATAGGTAAGTGTACCTAAGTCTTACTTAACATGATGTGTACTTCTTACATCATCCCGAAATGGAATGCGCAAGAGGCACACCTAGCTATGGAGGAAATCCCTAAATCTAGTCCCACAAGTGAAGGCTCAGACACACTGACCTACTGACATTTATTAAGTGTTTTTGTGAGTTTTGGTTAAGAACTGTTTTTTTATATTTTCTTTGTGAAGTAATCTAATGCTAAGACCTATCCACCACGAGGGATATCCTACACCTCGCCCCGAAACGGAACGTGTGCAAGTATCTCATAGCAAAGTCTCGTGTCACATGAGAAGACTCTTCATTTATTAAAGTGACTTAAAGTTAAGTTTGAAGATGAGAAGAGAGAGCACCAAAAGGATCTCAAAGGTAAAATCTAATGGAGAAGACTACTCCTAATGTTATCATGCATGGGAGTCCTAGGTTAGTGTGGTTTGAATCTATCCTAATGAAGAAGAAGGAAAGAAAATAAAGAAGAAGAAATGAGTGGAAAACGCTAGAAGACAACTTACTTCTCTAAAGAACTTAAGTTGTTTCTAAAAGGGGAGTGATGAAGTTATTCACAAGATGGAATAAGGCACATCACAAAGACAAATGAGAAATCAAAAATAAAGGATGAGATGATGATTTGAAATGTGGATATCATCCACACTTCACTTACCATGAGCCCCTGAAAGTTAGGATTAGTGAATCGCACAAGCATAAGACGAAAATAACAAGCTTTAAACAATACACAAACCAAAAAAAGGTCACAAACCAACCACAATCAACAAAGTCAGTACCTAATCCTATAGGTGACCTAAAACAAAGACCAATAAAACCTAATAGGATGGCATAAATGCCTTCCTCAAACTATGTTAGAAAGAAGGAAGAAAGAGGCACGAAACGCTACCTAAGAAACAAAACACCAAACAAATACCAAAGGACATGAGAAAATTATAAAATTAAATCTCTAAAGCCAACAATCAGTAGCAAACAATGCGTCGAAATATCTCTCAAAAATTCACAACGAAACTCCACTAAATGAACGCACAAAGTCGCTTAGGAACAAGTAACGAAAACGCGCAAACACGACTCCTAAAACTATGGATAAAATGGAAATAAAAATAAGACAAAAATATTTTTATGAACTTTTATAAGTCTATGACATGATGCAAAAAGAACTGAATTAAAATATTAATCGAAGCGAAAGAAATAAATTCTATAACCTATGGTGTTAATATGGAAATTAAATGAAATGGACATTAAAATGAAATTCGAAATAAAAATGAAAAAATAATAAAAAACAGAAAATAAAAAATATGAAAAATTTCTAAAATGAGTTAATATTCTAAAAATATTTTTTATGTAATTTTATAATGTGTTGTAATATTTTTTAAAGAAATAAATTAAACTATATGGTAAAAAAGAAATAAAACAAAACAAAGGGGGGGGGGGGCGAAATATTAAAAAGAAAGCTAAAACAAGGAATTCAGTCGAAGGCCCAAAAGAACTAAACAAACAACTCAGCCTTTTGTTTTTTTTATATTTTTATTTTATTTTCTTTATAAACAAACACAAGTAAAACAAGACTTTAATATCAATCGGTCAATTGATATTAAGTGAGGAAATAAAATAAATAGAACAAAAAAAAAACAAAAATGAAAACTCAATGCCCAATCGCTTCCTGCCACCTCATCGCCATCAACCTCCATCCATGACCTGCGAAGAACAGCGGTAACAGAACACGAAAAAACAGCAACACCATTGCCATGGACATGCATATCCAGATCACCATAACCTTCTCATACCTCAATAAAAATCAAAATTGTAAAGACCAAAAATGAAGCCCTAAACACAAGGAACACGAATATATCGTTGATTTCCGCAATTAAAAACCACACAAAGAGAAACAAAGACTTGAAGTTATGCACCAAAAACTGAAAATCAACATTTAAAGCATCTACTAGCTTCTAATCATTTCATAAGGTTCAGATCAAACGAAATCATCTCAAAACAAGCAACACAGAAGCGAGTGCATTGCGGTAAAGCTAAACAATCAAACCTGAGTGAGCTTGCCTTGGCGCTTTGAAGAAAACCAGAGGTATTTCGAGCCTTCCTTGAGTTCAGACTTGGCCAAATAAAGGCTAGGGAATAATGGCTGATGCTCCAACAATAGAAACCGAGGATGCGTTGATTCTTCCTCTACGTCGTTCGACAGGTTTTGACCCCAATAACAAGCTAAGTAGCGGCTGTGTTCATGGAGTACACGATGATCCTTGTTGAGTGGTGATGGAGGGAGCTCTTCGTGTTTTAGAGAAAACTAGAGAGGTGCAGATGATATTTTTGAGAGTAACTTTCTGCTAGAATGATGCCTCCTCCTTTGAATTAAGACCTAGCATCTATTTAAAGCAAGGGTGTGCTACACAATTCTAGTGGTGTGGGAGTCAAATTTGTTATTCACCCTCCCAAGATGTCGTGCGTGAAGCTTCTCCTTATTTCAAATTAGTTTTCAAAAGTTTTTGTACTATGCATGGGAATGCACCACAATTATGGTATGGTGGTGTGTTGTTATTATGACAGTAAGATGATGCTGGAATGGGATGATCAAGTGGTTGGGCTTGAATGGGGAATGACGGTGCATAGTACACTCTCCCGTGGAATCTTCTTGCTTCACCATTTGGCACCTTGTGTGTGTACTAGTCACAAAAGCATGACTCTACTGAGTGGTCCAAGAGGGAAAACGGGAAAGGCTGCGTGAGGTGAATGAAATGTTAACATTTTTCATCAAAACAAGAGCACTACTTTTTCACTTCTATCCACTAAGAAAAATGCAACATAAAAAAGAAAAGCAATACCCTCATTTGGTCACGCTGCAGGTTATGTGTCACTATAAAAATGTAACACACAAAAACAAAATGTAAAAAGTGACACAAACAAACCAAAAAAAAAAATAGACCAATGGGATATTGACAAGTGTAGCTCGAAAAACCCTAAAATGCACATAAACTTCAAAAATTCACATCTTGAGTTCTAAAAAAGCTATGAAAGTGTTCTACGACTTTTCGGAAAGGGAAAATCGTGCTCTACGACTTTCGTGTTTGCTTGAAAATTTTTTGGAGCTTTTTTGCATACGAAATAATGGCTCGAAGTTTAGGGACAAATATTTCCAAAAATGGAAACTTCTAAATTTCCAAATTTAGCAACTTTTTGCATATTCCCGATTTTTGCCATTTAAACTCGACTGAATTATTCCTTGACATGATATGACCTTAACGATTGATGATCCTGATTAAAAAAACTCTGGAATCTTCTTGTTGACTTTTATACTGCAAAGTTGACTTTCTTGCTTCATTCTTAAGTAATTGGACAACTTCCTGACTTCTTCAGTGAATCTCTACCTAAAACTTCATACGTAAGCCATGCAAATCATATGAGAGCCTTTGACCACAAGAATTGGTCAAAGCTAAGAGGACATGAGGATATGACCCAAAACCCTAATCAGGATTTCCCTCACATAAGAGAAAACTGCATTTTTGAACTTCTGATGAAATTTCTCTCTTCTGAACCTTTAATGATGACCTTGGGCTTGTTCAGGACATGAGAAAACCTAATGAGCTTCTTGCAATGCTATCCGGCCAATGACTTGACTTTAAAATCCTGAACTGTCTGAAAACTGATCATATGCCTTATGCTAGAACATGTGATTATTATGCCTCATTTTTCTATGCCAGATGCTAAAAATGATGTGCTGATGTTATGCTTATGATTAAATGATGATAAACAGGAGAGGGAAAATTTGGGGTGTTACAGCTGCCCCTATTCAAGCAATTGTTCATCTGAAAAGGACGGTAGCACGGTTATCGACCGTTCGAGATGAACTGTGGTTGAATACCAAGAAGACCTGAAATTTGCACTCCGCTGGAGAATGCAAGCAAAAGGGAAATAACCCCAACCCAATGGCGCTGTGGCGACTGAAATGGGGAGGAATCAAATGAGCTCTTTCCAAATTGACTTTTTACTTCGGATAGAAAACCTAGATAGACGAGTCTTCTTCGAATAAACTTGTTACGCCAGGTGCTGGACATACGAGTCCTTTTTAAATGAACCTGTTATGCCAGGTGCTGGACATACGAGCCCTCATACGTTTTGCAATATATGACCTGAGACAGATGAACCTCCCTCGGATAAACCTGTTACGCCAGGACCGGTGATGCACTTAAGTCTGTGGGATAGACATGCATAATCAGGATAGACGTACCCTCTTCATATGTTATCCGTGGACATATGGTCTAAGACATACGAGTCTTCTTCAGGAAATCCTGTTACGCAAGGTGCGACATTAGGATTGGACGAACCCTCTTCACAAATCTTGCGTAGGTGAGTGCTATCTGAGACAGATGAACCTCCTTCAGATGACCTGTTAAGCCAGGACCGGTAAACATTTTGACGTTTAATGCCACCGTCAGGACTTCAAACCTCTTCAACACAGACAAGTATTGGATGATCATCAAGAGAGCATAGACGAGTGCCAAAAGTCAATAATACAAACGAATATCAGACGATGATCTAAGAAACACAGACGAGCGCTTCGGTCAACGATACGGATGAATATCAACCACTAGTACAGACGAATACAAGAAACCCAACACAGACGAGCCATTGGAGTAGCAATACAGACGAGTACCAGACTGATTATCAAATCAACACATATGGATAAAAGCTAACACAGACGAGTGTGAGAGATGATACAAACGAGTATCTAAACAATGCAAACGAGCTTCAAACGGATAACAAACACAGACGAGTGCCCAGAAATGCAGACGAGCACAAAACGGATACCCAACACAGACGAGTGCCAGGAAATGAAGACGAGCACAAAACAAATATACAACACAGACGAGTGCCAGGAAATGCAGACGAGCACAAACCAGATACCCAACACAGACGAGTGCTAGGAAATGCAGACAAGCACAAAACGGATATCCAACACAGACGAGTGACAGGAAATGCATACGAGCACAAAACGGATACCCAACACAGACGAGTGCCAGGAAATGCAGACGAGCACAAAACGGATACCCAACACAGAAGAGTGCCAGGAAATGCAGACGAGCACAAAACGGATACCCAACACAAACGAGTGCCAGGAAATGCAGACGAGCACAAAATGGATACCCAAGACAGACGAGTGCCCAGAAATGCAGACGAGCACAAAACGGATATCCAACACAGACGAGTGCCCGAAAATGCAGACGAGCACAAAACGGATTCCCAACACAGACGAGTTCCAGGAAATGCAGACAGGCACAAAATGGATATCCAACATAGACGAGTGCCCGGAAATGCAGACGAGCACAAAACGGATATCCAACACAGACGAGTGCTAGGAAATGAAGACGAGCACAAAACGGATACCCAACACAGACGAGTGCCAGGAAATGCAGACGAGCACAAAACGAATACCCAACACAGACGAGTGCCAGGAAATGCAGACGAGCACAAAACGAATATCTAACACAGACAAGTGCCAGGAAATGCAGACGAGCACAAAACGGATATCCAACACAGACGAGTGTCAGGAAATGCAGACGAACACAAAACGGATACCCAACACAGACGAGTGCCAGGAAATGCAGACGAGCACAAAACGGATATCCAACACAGACGAATGCCAGGAAATGCAGACGAGCACAAAACAAATATCTAACACAAAAGAGTGCCAAGAAATGCAGACGAGCACAAAACGGATATCCAACACAGACGAGTGTCAGTAAATGCAGACGAGCACAAAACAAATATCCAACACAGACGAGTTCCAGGAAATGCAGACGAGCACAAAACGAATATCCAACACAGACGAGTGCCAGGAAATGCAGACGAGCATCCTTCGAAATGCCCTGATTGGCAACAAAAATCCCGACTCTGCAGGGGAATGGTCAAAAGGATTTGACGATGCCTAACTCTGACTGGGGATGAATAACTTCTTGTATCATCACTTTGACCAAAAATAAATTGGTGACTTCTCTAGGGAATATTTCAATGATGGGAGTGAAACCCAAACATGAACTCTGTAGGTAAATCAGACATTCAGCTGCCTGCTGGGCATACTTCACTTGTGGGAAGATAATCCGCTTGGGGAAAACAGCTCTTCACACTGCCTTGAAAATCTGCGGGGAATCAACTTTATCTGGTCTGTCTCAGCTGGGGAATATTCTGCTTGGGGAAATATGATACCATCCTGCGAATCCTGCAACAACAATATACATATATATGCTCCGGGGACTTGTATGGTATGATCTGTTCATCCATCGTCACCCGACACTCAAAGATGGTTTTAACTGTTCCCCTGCACTGCCATTATTTATAAAAAATCACCATGTTTCAAATGCAATGTTCTTTTTGCCAAAAATTCAGGACATTTTTGGAAACAAAGTAAACAAAACACAACACAACTTTTGACTGAATATTCCTTTATTGAGAGGCCTCTGAATAGGAAATTTTTTTACATCAGGAAGCAACCACCTGGAAAGAGGTAGCTACCATAAAATTGAGAAAATAAACTATCCTAATGGCAATGTGCACGGCATTCCAATGAGTTTCCTTTCTGCTATGACCACCACGTCTTCAAAACTTTTCGTTCTTGCCTTTGCTTTCTGAAAAAGATGAGGGGACTGATTCCTATTCTTCTGATATTGTCAGGCTGTATGAAACGGTGATTTGGTTCAGATTACCCGGATCGCAGATGTTCTCTTGTACCCTTGTTATGCGTGGATCTCCCTTTCGGGTTTTCAATCCACCGGGATACCCCTTTTTGCATGATTTGTCCGATGTGGCTTTTCAACTCAGCGGGTGTACATCTTTTTATTTGTTTTCCCTAACTTTTGCCTGAGCTTTTTATTCTGTTTTTAGCTCGCCGGGATGCCCTTTTCTTGCCTGGACTTTAATTCTGTTTTTGTGTCCAGCGGGTCTTTTATGCGAAGTATTTTTTAACTGCGTCCGAGTTAACAAGAGACTGGAAATCTTCTCCATCCATAGTAGTGAGATCAGTGCTCCACCTGAGAAAACTTTCTTTACTATGAATGGGCCTTCGTAGTTTGGGGTCCACTTTGCTCCTGTGATCTGAACTTGGAGGAACGATCCTCTTGAGCACAAGCTCGCCTACTTGATACTCCCGAGTACGTACTCATTGATCGAAAGCTCGCTTCATTCTCCTTTAATAAAGTTGACCATGACATATATCTGCTAATCTCTTTTCCTCAATTAGACATAGCTGATTGTATCGAGCACGTACCCACTCAGCCTCATCAAGCTTCACATCCATCATCACACGCAATGAAGGAATTTCCACCTCGACAGGAAAGACTGCCTCCATGCCATATACCACTGAGAAAGAAGTTGCCTCGATTGAAGTCCTAACTGAAGTTCGGTACCCATGCAACGCAAACGGTAACCTTGTCAATGCCCCACATAGAAAAGGGCCAAGGAGATGACATGACGTTGAGCGGGCTGGGAGGAACATGCACCTTCTCTGCATAAATCTGGCACTTGTGGCACTTACGGGCGTACGAACAACAGTCTGCATCCATTGTTATCCAATAGTACCCCGATCTCAACAACTTCTTAGCCATTGAATGTCCTCCTGCATGAGTACCGAAAGATCCCTCGTGGACTTCTTGCATTAACAGGCTTGCTTCGTGTCTATCCATGCATCTGAGCAAGACCATGTTAAAGTTCATCTTATACAAAACCCCATTTGTATTCAAGAAGAAACTAGCAGCAAGTCGTCTTAAGGTCTTCTTGTCGTTGGATGATGCCCCAGTCGGGTATTCTTGTTTTTCCAGGAACAACTTGATATCGGAATACCAAGGTTTCTCATCAGACACTACGTCTATAGAGAAAGCATAAGCTGGTGCGTCAAGCCTAGAAATGTCAATCCTGGGTACATAGTTCCAGCACAAGACTTTGATGGACGAAGAAAGAGTAGCCAATGCATCGGCAAACTGATTCTGATCCCGTGGTATATACTGCAGCTTAACTGTCGTGAAGAACGTCAACAATCTTCTGGCATAATCCCTATAAGGAATTAAGTGATCTTGATGTGTATACCACTTGTCGGTAATCTGATTGATAACGAGGGCTGAATCTCCGAATATATCGAGGGTCTTAATCCGAAGATTAATAGCCTCCTTTATTCCCATTATGCACACCTCGTATTCCGCTTCATTGTTGGTGCAGCCAAAAGTAATTCTGGCAGCGAAGGGAAAGTGAACACCTTCAGGAGTGATGAGAATGGCACCAACTCCACGTCCATTAATATTGACTGCCCCATCAAACATCAACTTCCATTTGGATTCAGGGTCTGGCCCCTCCTCCGGAAGTGGTTCCTCGCAATATTTTGCTTTGAGATACATGATGTCCTCATCAGGGAAATCAAATTTCATTGGTTGATAGTCGTCTTCCAGTGGTTGCTGCGCAAGGTAATCTGACAACACACTTCCTTTGATGGCTTTCTGGGAAGTATATTGTATATCATACTCTGTTAAAATCATTTTCCACCTTGCAACCCTTCCGGTTAATGCTGGTTTCTCGAAAATATACTTGACAGGGTCATTTTTTGAGATTAGCAGTGTGGTATGGGTCAACATATACTGTCTCAGTCGGCGAGCAGCCCATACCAACGCGCAACAAGTTTTCTCGAGCAGTGAGTAACGGGATTCACAGTCGGTAAACTTTTTTCTAAGGTAGTAAATAGCATACTCTTTTCGACCAGACTCGTCATGTTGGCCTAGAACACACCCCATTGACCCTTCTAGCATAGTCAAGTACATGATAAGTGGTCGTCTTGGAACTGGAGGCATTAGAATTAGAGGTGTCTGCAAATATTCTTTTATCTTTTCAAAGGCTCTTTGACAGTCCTCATTCCACCTGACCGCTTGTTCTTTTCTCAATAATTTGAATATTGGCTCACACGTGATAGTTAGATGAGATATGAACCGTGAAATGTAGTTCAATCTCCCTAAAAACCCGCACACTTCTTTTTCTGTTTTCGGTGCAGGCATATCTTGTATTGCTTTTACTTTTGCAGGATCCACCTCGATTCCTTTCTGGCTAACAATGAAACCCAACAATTTTCCAGACCGCACTCCGAAAGTACACTTGTTTGGATTCAACCCCAGCTTATACTTTATCAATCTATCAAACAGCTTTTTGAAATTGACCAAATGCTCCACTTCTTCTCAGGACTTGGCAATCATGTCATCCACATAGCATTCAATTTCGTTGTGTATCATGTCATGGAACAATGTGACCATAGACCGCTGATACGTTGCCCCGGTGTTCTTCAACCCAAAGGGCATAACCTTGTAACAGAATGTACCCCACGAGGTAATGAACGTTGTTTTCTCCATGTATTTTGGTGCCATTTTGATCTGATTATACCCGGAGAAGCCATCCATGAAAGAAAATACCGAGAACTGAGCGGTGTTGTCTACTAGCACATCAATGTGAGGTAACAGAAAGTTATCCTTTGGACTCGCTCTGTTTAGATCCCGATAATCAACGCACATCCAAACTTTGCCGTCTATCTTTGGTACAGGCACAATATTAGCTACCCAAGGTGGGTAACTAGTTACGGCAAGGAATCTGGCATCCCACTGCTTTTGGACTTCCTCCTTGATCTTCATCGCCATATCAGGACGAGTTCTTCTCAGCTTTTGTTTCACCGGAGGATAGTCTTCTCTTAGTGGCAGCTTGTGTACAACGATGTCAGTATCTAGTCTTGGAATATCTTGATACGACCAGGCGAAAATATCCACATACTCACGTAACATGCCAATCAACTCCTCCTTTACCTCGGCCTGCAGACTGGCCCCAATCCTTATCTCTCTCTTTACATCTTCAGTCCCGAGGTTGATGATCTCTAAATCTTCCTGATGAGGCTGAATGACCCTTTCCTCTTGTTTCAACAGCCTGACCAATTCCTCAGGGAGTTCACAGTTTTCCTCAAACCCTTCATCAGCTTGGTAGATAGGATTGTCGAAGTCATGCATGGTCATAACAGGAACGTTATCACCAGAATCTGAATGATCAACACTGCACAGATGATGTGCTTATTTCAGAATCTGTTCTTTTCAAAAGAGACGCAAACACACAAACACAAGAAAAGGAAAAACATTGCCATTTTATTTTTTTGTGAAAAATTTTAAAACGAAAGAAAGAGAACAAAAATTTGCTTGAAAAATGTCCTTTATTTCATGGAAAAAGTAAATGCATTAAAAGCATGGTGGCCCTAAAAATGGATCCGTGCACCTTGGGCAGAGTGCAGGATTGACATGCAGCATGATAAAAAGAAACAAGTAAATTACTTTGATTGCCAAGTAACTTGAATGAAATCCTCGGCAGACCAGTTCCGGAGCTCCTCCCCAGGTGCACATGGGTGAATCCAGCTATCCTAGTCGCAATCATTATCCCCTTCTTCACTTGTTGCACAAACATTGTTGTAGTCGAGCGTTCCAGCACTAGTGAACGTGGTGGACTTATTGCCCTGAGACCAAACAGACCCGCCGGGTTGATAGCCAAGACCAAACTTGTCATCTTTCCTTTCCACTTCTAAGAGCTTTCCCCAACCTTGGGCATTTCCGGCTTGGACCACTTTTTTGGCTTGCTTGTAGGAGTAGATAGAGGTCCCTTCTTTCTCGTTGTTCCGATTTGCTAGAGCCAAGGTACTAACATTGACTGCCTCAAAAACTTGACACAATGTTTCATGAATTTCCCCGTCCATTTCCACGTACTTGAAAGTTGAAAGATGACTCAAAAAAATATTCTCTTCTCTGTCGCTCCCACCAAATGACACCTGGCCAGAAAGGGTACAGACGCGAACGGCTAGCAAAGGAGGAGAGAACACACAAGGGTGAACTCAGAAAGTCAAGAGTCGCCAGCTAGGCATTTTTATCCCGAAGGAAAGGTAATGCTGCATAGACCTAGAAATATATGGTAAGACGATTGCGAACCAGAGAGACTGAGAAAGGGGGTTGGTTACAACCTGGGAATGTATTAGCACCCAGATTATCCGTCGTACTCGACGGGATCCACGCTTGAAAGATTTGTGTTTTAAAGGGGTAGTGTCAGTGCTATTTGTGTATCAAAGCTGGAAAGAATGCAAGTGACAGTGCAACAGAAATGTGAAGTGTATAAGAAAAGTGTCAGTGCAAGAATAAGAATGAAAGCTCAAGAAAATGAAACTTTAAAGAATAATGCTGGAAGAGGGGGGAATATACAGAGACTTTTGTTCGATAACTGTTAAGTTATGCCTACGTATCCTCTCGTGCAATGAGGAAGTCAGAACACCGTAGTTCGACTCAAAGAGACTGAAAGATAAATTGACTTGTGAACTGCTTACTTGTCTATGCTCAAGTGTATGACCTGTCTGGCTCAGGTGCAAACTGTCTTGCATTAGACGGAAGAAGCAAGTTCTCGTTTATGAGTGAATGAGATGAGAAAAGAATCCCGAAGGAGACTATTATTGTTTGTTTTTGAGTTTTCAGTCTTTTATTGTTTTTTGAAGTTTTGTCATAAGTTAATGAGCTTAAGCCTAAACCAATGGGTTAGTAAACTCATCACATCCTCCCTCTGATTAGGGGTAATGAGAATACCTTAAGTGTGAAGTCAGCATCTCACACCTAATTACCATGATGTAGGATTAAGATCATTAACCTACTTGTGATTATTTAGATGTTTTTGTTGTTTTTGTTTAGTGTTAAGTAATGAGATTAAGCCATAATCAAGGATTTAATGAACTCATTACACCATCCTAATAGAAGGATAATAGATGAGAACATTTAAGCTGAGGAAAGCTCCTCAACTTAATCCATGATTAGGGATTAACCTCATGACAAAACAAAGCCTTTGTTAGATGGATTTTAGTTAATGGTAAGATGAAGAAGTGAGTTTTGTGGTTTGTAAGACAACTTGAGGGGGACTTGTCCATTAACACTAGGGTTAGTCTTTCTTAACCAATTAAGGAAGAATTAGAACCCTAATGCAAGGCCCAAGTTACAAGCTTGATGTCTTGATGATTATTAAGTGGATTGATTAAAGGATTTAAACACATTAAGGGTTTAACACTTAGGATTAAAGTTATACACTCCATCCTAATAGAAGGATGCAGGCACAAGCTTAATCACAAAGCCTTAAAGCCTTTAGGGTTTAGTCCCTGATTATGAGATGAGAAGAGAAGACTCAAAGATGACTCAAAGGTAAAACTAAAGGGGAGACTAATCAAACCCTAATTGTTATCATGCTTGGATATCCTAGGGTTAATGAGGTTTGTAAGAAGGTCTTCAAAGAACCACCAAGGAGAGGAGCAGATGAAAGGAGCAAGAAGCAGAGAGAAGCAAAACAACTTGCTTCACTTAAGAAGACAAGTTGCTTGAAGAAAGAAAGTAAGTGATGAACATGAATGAGCAAGCTCAATCCAATACACATACAAAATGCAGCAAGGGAAGTATGAAAGAGATGAAAAGAGATTATGAGAAGTGAAGGCCAATTCACTTCTCAAACAACTTACCACCTGAAATGTTAGCATAAGAAATGAAATGCAATGTAAATGAGATGAAATGCAATGAGGGAAACCAAAATCAGAAGCATAAACATGATGTTAATGAGGCTAAGGGATGATGCAAACATGAGGCAAGGCATGAGAATGATCACACAAGCATAAAGATGCAAATGAGGCATGTTTTGAACCATGAAAGTACATGAAAAGTTATGAAATGTAAAGGACAAATAACATGGAAAATGAAAGATGCAATGATCAAACATGATTCTAATATGTCCTAAGATGTATTATGAATCAAGTGAATGCACAAAACATAATGGCAAGTCAATGGATGCAAGCAAATGAAAGAAGGATGCAAAGGAAGGCACAAATTAGGGTTTATGATCAACACACAAAGCAAAAATTCAAAATCAGAAACATATGTCATGATAAAAATTTGAAAATGCAATCAAAGATACCCTAAACCTATACAAACTCACTTCCCAAAGGAGAGGATCCAACTCTTAACCTATTGAAAGTTATGAATTTCCTAAGATTGTTAGGGTTTTAAGGTACCTCAACAAGAAAAATGCTAAAAAAATTGAAAATGCAAGATCAATTCAAATCAAATTTATCCTATAAACTACATGCTATGCAAGATGCAATGCCAAAAGAATCATCACCCAACTCTCAATGGTTAGGCAGAAAGAAATTTTTGAAGTTTGAAACAAAATATTGCCTTAAAATTAAATTAAATCCAATGAAAATGATCAAAAGGCATCAAGAACAAAAAAGAAATTTGGTTTGAGAGTTGGACAATGTTTCTAAATGTTTCTAAATGCTATGTGAATTTTTTGGTGATTTTTAAATACCTAAATGTATTTTTAATTAATTAATTTTCATTAACTAATTAAAAATAAACATTTAAATGATTTAAAAATAATTTTTAATGCAAAAATAAAAAATAAAAATATTTTTGGGTTTTAAAAATTAATGAAAACTTTGACAAAAATTTTCATAATTTTTAAATGATTTTTACTATTTTAAATAAAATATGAAAGATAAAACAATTTAAATGAAATAAAAAATAAAAGAAATGAAAGTATGCAAAGGGGAGGGCCAGGATTTGATCTGGGCTTGGACTGGTTGACTGCGCGCCAGATCCAAGGGCCCAGATTCAAACCTGGCTAATTTCGTTTTATGATTTAATTAAACTGATTTTAATTAATTAATCAAAGGTTAGGGTTTTAATGACAAATCCAGGCCATCCATTCACGCGGGAGTCAACAAAAGTCCTCAAAATCAAAGGTCCACATTCAAACTTGGCTAAACCTAATTATCAAACCCTAATCACTTTCAGGTCACCGGAGACGAGCTCCGGTCGTCTTCTCCGGTGACCCCCTTCCCTGAAAGTTTAAAAATCACTCCCTAGGTTATTTCTGGAGCTCTAAAGCTCCAGATCACTTCCTCTCACCTTCTTAAACTCATCCCTGCCCTCAAAAATAGTTTATTTCTCTCCATTAACAAGATTCGAAAGGAAGAACAAAAATGGCAGAAATTTCAGTCATTCACTACAAGCTCATTTCTACACCATTTTCAAAATTTCAAAGTCCAGTATGATCAGGAGAGCATGCTTTATCATTTAGAAACTAAAAACAAGAGTTCTGGAAAAATGTTTCAAGAAGGTACCTGAGCTTGAGCTTTCTCAGTTTGGGACTTTTAGGCCTTCTCTCTTGGTGCAAACCACTCCTCTTGAACTCCTGATGAAGTTTTGATGCTTGGAAAGAATTTCTTTTGGCTGATTTCGGAGTTTTCAAGCCAACTGGTCAGAAATCGTGTTTGGTTTATGGGAGGTTCTTGGCTGTTTCAATGGTTGGTTTGTGGTCAGTGAGTCATTTTGAGATCAATGATGAAGTTGGTTTGAAGATTGGTTGAATGAGCTGAGAGATTCAAAAGGTTTTGCAAGTTGGAGAATTTTTGATAACTATGGCAATCTCAGGTTTCAGCTTGTATTGTGTGGTGTGTTTTGTCTCATTTGGTCCACTTATCACAACTAGAGAGGTCAGAGAAGTTGGTGTGGCACAGGCTGATTGGTATGGGGTTTTTGCAAAAAAGTCAAGTCTAGGTGTAAGAGAGGTATGGGTCAATGGTAGGCCAAGGACAAAGGGGTGTCCTGCGCAGCAAGGAATGAGGAGAGCCATGGGATCAGTCTTGAAGCCAATTAACAAGTGGATTAGGGTTTGTCATAGTTTTTGCAACTTTGTGACTTTTGGCCCTTTTGAAGTTTCTTGATCCATAAGTCATGAAAATGGGCAAAACTTTGGTGCATTCTGAATTTTAGGCCTTGGTTTATGTTTGTACAAAGATTAGAAGTTTATTTGAAAGCACAATTTGTCTTGGCAAGTGGTTTTGCAACTTTGCCTCTTTGGTACATAACTTGAAATTATGTGATTTTTCCCAACTTTGACAAGCCATAACTTTTGATCCAAAATGAATTAGAATGAGTTCTTGTACTTTTTGAAAAGGGAATGATCCATTCTACAACTTTCATGACCAAAGTTTTCCCATTTGAAGCATTTTTGAATCAAAAAGAAAGGTTTGAAAAAGTTTCCCAAAATGGCAAGTTTCCATTACAAGTCATTTTCCCAAAAAGGCAACTTTGCAAATGGCTTGAAATTCTTCAATTTTGTGAACTTCTAGCATCTTCCATGATCAAATAAAGATCATACACAATCAAAATGATGATGAACACCCTTTGGTTGGGTCATTGGGGGCCTCAGATGCCCTGATTTTGCACTGACTTGCTCAAGAAGTCAACCCTTGATAAGATGCCTTCCTCATGGAATTTCTTCATGAAAATTGATATGCATTATCCTTATGACATATAGAGACCAATAGAAACAAGAATGACCAAAAAATTTGGAGTTATGGCCTTTGAAACCAAAACCCTAATTCTAGGTCATCTGTGCAGTTAAACCTGGCTCTGCTTCCATGCCATTCTCAGTTCTTGTGATTCTTTGACTTTCTTGACTTTGTGGGGATTCAATATGATGTTTGAACATACATGGACCCCTTTGAAGTGATTGAAGACCTTTGGAGTGGCTCACATAGTTCTTGGATTGCCCAGATCACAAACCCTAGATGCAGATGACTTGGGAACAATGCAGTGAATCAAAAATGCAATATGAGATGCTATGATTGAACTCATGCATATGAAGATATCACAAGCCATGGTGTGAATGGGTGAGGGCAAATTTGGGGTGTTTACAGCTGCCCCTATTCAAACATGAGTTAGCTGTGTAGAATGTAAGCAACGGCTTAACAGGCAAACAAGATAACTTGTGGTTGAATACCAAAGACAGTCCAAAATTTGCACTCACAGAATGAAGAAGAAAAGGGATATAGATTGTAAAAGAAAATAAAGAATAATTATAAAGTGCGAGCGACGGAGGTCGACCGTCGAGCAGAGGACGACTGCTGGGGAAGGAGCAATGACGGGGACGGCCGACATGCTGGGGATATAAGAGATTATGATGGGGACGGCCCTCAAGTAAAGCTATAAGACTCTCTGGGGATTATAGGTAAATGAAATAAATGATGAGGTACGGTCATCAAAGGTGAAGGACGATCACCTAGCAGGGGACGGCTGCTCTGCTGGGGATAAGATGAGGGACGGTCATCTAAGGTGAAGGACGATCACCGGGCAAGGTACGGCTGCCGAATGTACCACGACATAGGACGAATGTCGGGTAACGAGGTCGACGATGGGGACGACCATCAGATAAGCATGATGAAGGACGATCATCAAGAGGTGAAGGACGATCACCTAGCAGGGTACGACTGCTCTTAGGGTTTATCATGACATAGGACGAATGCCAGATAACAAGATCAACGACGGGGACGACCATCGGATAAAATGATGAAGGACGATCATCAGGAGGTGAAGGACGATCACCTAGCAGGGGACGGCTGCTGAAAATACCACGGCATAGGACGAATGTCGGATAGAAAAGGGGTTCTAAGGAATAGAGACTCCACTGGGGGTGATGAGGGACGATCATCAAAAAGGTGAAGGGCGATCACCTGGCAGGGTACGGCTGCCGAAAAGGTATCATGACATAGGACGAATGTCAGATAGAAAGGGAGTTTTGCTGAGGACTTCGCTGGGGAAAAGTAAACACGGACGAGTGTCTACATCCAAGAAAATGAAAGATATAAGTGTTTGGCACTGTGTATAGACTAAAGATGCGGACGAGCATCCTTAAGACTATGATACGGACGGGTATCAGGTAGAAACAAATGCTGATACATGTTCGGAGATGATGGTATAGACGAGTACCAACTGGTTAACAAAGAACACGGACGGGTATTGATTCTGCGGGGATTCTTCTGGGGAAAAGTAGACACAGACGAATGTCTAAATTCAAGAAGACACAAGTGTTTGAAATTGTGTATGGACTAAAGATGCGAACGAGCATCCTTAAGACCATGATACGGACGAGTATCAATAGAAACAAACGCTGACGCATGTTCAGAGATGATGATACGGACGAGTATCAACTGGTCAACAAAGAACACGGACGAGTGTCGGATCTGAGGGGGTATAAGTGGTGTATACAAGATACGGACGAGTATCTGTACGGGTGAAACAGGAGTAATAAGTATGAGTGGTGTACAGATGAGTGTTTAACTTGCTGGGGAGAGTATGACACGGAAGAGTGTCGGAAAAAGTGTATTATAAACAAGTATATGGTTTACAAAGTGTTTAGGTAACCATGCTGGGAATGTGACACGGACGGGTGTCAGGGAATTGTACACATGTGTATCTGTGAGTGCAAAGGGGACGCTTTGGCTTTCTACTGGGGATATGACACGGACGTGTGTCAAGAAGTATCTGTATCTTTAGGGCAAGTGCCTCGGCTTTCTGCCAGGGAATCCGGGGAGTTTTTTGTACATCTTTGGTGGATTGTCAGTATTTACAAGTGTTTGATTCAGAACATGGCTTATGATCATGTAATATGTTTGATTTTTGCCGTAATGCTCCATATTAAACGGAATGCTACGCTCTGCGGGGAGAATATGATGCGAATGCTATGATTATGCAAAGATACCGATCCGGGATTCGGATCCCGTTGCTGCGAAGATCTCTGGCTGATCTGCTTGGAGTGGACATCCCAGCTGGGGATGAGATCATTGATGGATCTGACATATATGACTCTGTTTGGGGAAAATAGGTCACTGGTAGACCTATCTTTGGTAATGAGGGACCCAGCTGGGGGTTTGTAGAAGCTTCCTTCACCCTGTTGTGAGATCTCCAGGCGTTGCTCCTCTTGATAGAGGCTGAAACTCTGTGGGGAGATGGTTCCTTGGCTTTTGTACTTGGCTGAGGAGGAAATAACAAATGGCAAACCAGCTGGGGAGAAAGCACCTCCGGTGCTAAGACTGAGTAGCTAATGACTTGCCAACTTGCTGGGATGAAGCTTTCATGCCCCATGCTGTCCTTTGAATACCTGCAATCCTGAAAAGTCAGAGAAACGCACGAGTAATCCCGAGGTATCCTTTACCAGATTCCATCATAAGAGTTTAGGCACTCCTGAGAGTGAGTATATTTCCTGCAAGCACGTATTTTTAGAAGAGAAGCATCTGTATTTATGCAACCAGTATCTTAAAGACATCGGACAATCTTGCAAATGAAAATAAAATGTTCGAGACGAAACATGACTGAAAATCTGATTTTATTCATGTGCCCTGAATTGGCAAGATACAGTCAAAGAAACAAATCCCCTAAAATGAGGAGATCGTTACAAATTGAGAAACAAAAGATGTTGGCAATGTTGATGACGCTTCGAGGGGCTTCCCTCTGGCTATGACTTGTATGACGTTTGACATTCTTCTTATCTCACTTTCTGAAGAAGGTTGATTTTGATCGACGCTCAAACCTTTCGGAACTTGTCAGGTTGTAAGTGATATAGATGAATTCAGAATGCAATTATTCGCTTATTCCCTTATTTTGCGTGGATCGCCCTTTCGGGTTTTCAATCCACCGGGATACCCATTTTTGCCTGAGCTGTCCAATGCGGCTTTTCAACTCAGCGGGTGTACATTTTTTATTTTATTTTCCCTTATTTTTGCCCGAGTCTTTTATTCTGTTTTTGACTCATCAGGATGCCCTATTTTTGCCTGGACTTACATTTTGTTTTTATGTCTAGCGGGTCATTTTTATGCGAAGTATTTTTTAACTGCATCTGAATTCACAGGGGACGGGAAGTCTTCACCATCCATAGTACTGAGCATCAGTGCCCCACCAGAGAAAACTTTCTTTACTACGAATGGCCCTTCATAGTTCGGAGTCCACTTGCCCTTGTGGTCTGTATGAGGAGGGGGGAGTCTTTTCAGCACAAGATCCCCTACTTGGTACTCTCGGAGCCTGACTTTCTGATCGAAGGCCTTCTTCATTCTTTTCTGATATAACTGCCCATGACAGATTGCAGCTAATCTCTTTTCTTTAATCAGATTCAGTTGTTCGTATCGGGACCGGACCCATTCTGCTTCGTTCAGTTTAACGTCCATCAATACCCGCAGAGAGGGCAATTCAACTTCAACAGGTAGGACTGCCTCCATACCATAAACAAGCTGATACGGTGTTGCCCCAGTGGATGTTCTGATTGACGTACGGTACCCATGTAAGGCAAATGGTAGCATTTCATGCTAGTCTTTATATGTAACTACCATCTTCTGCACAATCTTCTTGATATTCTTGTTAGCTGCCTCAACAGCGCCATTCATCTTTGGCCTGTAAGGAGAAGAATTGTGGTGTTGGATCTTGAAGTCCCGGAACAGTTCTGCCATCATTTTATTGTTCAAGTTGGAACCATTATCAGTAATGATTCGCTCGGGCACTCCATACCGACAGATGATGTCTCTTTTCAGAAATCGGGCTACCACTTGCCTTGTAACATTTGCATAGGAAGCTGCTTCGACCCACTTGGTGAAATAGTCAATGGCAACCAGGATGAATCTGTGGCCATTTGAAGCAGTCGGTTCAATCTTGCCAATCATATCAATGCCCCACATGGCAAAGGGCCAGGGTGAAGACATCACATTCAGAGGATTGGGAGGCACATGCACCTTATCCGCATAAATCTGGCATTTATGGCACTTCCTGGCATAAGCACAACAGTCTGCATCCATTGTGATCCAGTAATAGCCTGATCTTAGCAACTTTTTAGCCATTGCATGTCCTCCTGCATGGGTACCAAAGGATCCTTCATGCACCTCGTGCATCAACAAGTCTGCCTCTGTCCTATCGACGCATCTGAGGAGTACCATATCAAAGTTTCTCTTGTACAGGGAACCATCAGTATTTAGGAAGAAACTACCAGCTAGCCTTCTCAATGTCTTCTTGTCATTGGAAGATGCCCCAAGTGGGTATGTTTGATCCTCCAAGAAGCATTTGATATCATGGAACCAAGGCTTATCATCTTTAACAACATCTGCTGAGAACACATATGCTGGTCTGTCAAGTCTGGACACTGAAATCCGAGGTACAAAGTTGGCAGCTTGAACTTTGATCATGGATGAAATGGTGGCAAGAGCATCTGCAAATTGATTCTCGTCCCGAGGGATATACTCAAGCTTGCCGTTGTGAAGAAAGTCAATAACCTCCTTGTATAATCCCGGTAAGGTATCAGATGATCTTGGTGTGTGTACCATTTGCCATTGGTTTGATTAATTACCAGAGCTGAATCTCCGAACACAGTCAAAGTCTTGATCCTGAGGTCAATGGCTTCCTCAAGACCCATAATGCAAGCTTCGTATTCAGCTTCGTTGTTAGTGCAGTTAAAGGTGAGTTTCGCCGAGAAAGGCATGTGAACTCCTTTAGGTGTAATGAGTACTGCACCAACACCACGACCATTCATATTAACAGCCCCATCAAACATCATAGTCCATTCTTTTTTTGGGTCAGGCCCTTCAGTGTGAATAGGCTCTTCATGATCTTTTGCTTTTATGAACATGATGTCTTCATCAGGGAAGTCAAATCTCATAGGCTGGTAATCGTCAATAGGTTGCTCAGCAAGATAATCAGACAGTACACTGCCCTTGATGGCTTTCTGAGATGTGTACTGGATGTCATATTCTATGAGGATCATTTGCCATCTCGCAACCCGTCCGGTAAGTGCTGGCTTCTCAAAAATGTACTTAACTGGGTCCATCTTTAAGATCAACAAGGTAGTGTGGGTCAACATATACTGCCTTAGTCGGCGAGCAGCCCACGCTAAAGCACAACAAGTTTTCTCGAGCAGTGAATAACGTTGTTCACAGTCGGTAAACTTTTTGCTTAGGTAGTATATTGCATACTCTTTTCGACCAGACTCGTCATGCTGGCCCAACACACACCCCATTGACTCTTCTAATACTGTTAAGTACATTATTAGAGGTCTTCCTTCAACTGGAGGCATAAGGATTGGAGGCTCTTGTAAGTATTCCTTGATTTTGTCAAAAGCCCTCTGGCAGTCTTCGTTCCACCTGACCGTTTGTTCTTTTCTTAACAGCTTGAACAAAGGTTCACAGGTTGCTGTAAGGTGAGATATGAACCGTGAAATGTAGTTCAATCTACCTAGGAAACCCCGAACTTCTTTTTCTGTCTTCGGTGTAGGCATTTCTTGAATGGCTTTAACTTTGTCAGGGTCAACCTCAATCGCTTTCTCACTTACAATAAATCCCATCAACTTACCGGATCGCACCCCGAATGTGCACTTGTTGGGGTTTAACTTCAGTTGGTATTTCCTCAGACGCTTGAATAATTTCAACAGATTTAACAGGTGGTATTCTTCTGTGAGGGACTTGGCAATCATGTCATCCACATAACATTCAATTTCTTTATGGATCATGTCATGGAATAATGTTACCATAGCCCGTTGATAAGTGGCACCCGCATTCTTTAGTCGGAACGGCATCACCTTATAACAGAACGTGCCCCAGGGTGTGATGAAAGTTGTCTTCTCCATGTCTCCAGGTGACATCTTGATCTGATTGTATCCTGAAAATCCATCCATGAAGGAGAATACCGAGAACTGAGCCGTATTATCAACCAATACATCAATGTGAGGTAAAGGGAAGTCATCTTTCGGGCTGGCTCTGTTCAGATCCCGGTAGTCCACACACATCCTCACCTTGCCATCTTTCTTAGGCACAGGTACAATATTAGCAACCCATGGTGGATAGCTAGTTACAACGAGGAAACCGGCGTCCCACTGCTTTTGTACCTCTTCTTTTATCTTCATTGCCATATCTGGGCGAGTACGGCGCAGTTTCTGCTTTACTGGCGGGCAGTCTTCTTTTAAAGGCAGCTTGTGCATGACAATATCGGTGTCCAACCCTAGCATATCCTGATAAGACCAAGCAAACACATCCACATATTCACGAAGCATGTCAATCAGTTGTTCTTTTACCGAATCTTGTAGGCAGGCCCCGATCTTAACTTCTTTCACATCTTCTTCTGTACCAAGATTAACCGTTTCGACCTCCTCCTGATGAGGAGTGATAACCTTCTCCTCTTGTCTTAACAACCTGGCTAGCTCTTCAGGTAGCTCATAATCTTCTTCAACCCCTTCATCAGCTTGATTGATTGGATTGTCAAAGTCATACGAAGTTATAGCTGTGCTGTTGTCGGTGCAGTCTGAAAGGCACTCTCTGCAAGGGTTTAGATTATTCATTTTAGTGATCGATTTTAATCTTGTTTAGAAAAAAGTGAAATGAAGTTGTCATTTTGGAAAACATTGCCATTCTATTTTTGTACAAAAAGAAAAATGGAAAACAGTGAGCGGAAAAGGAAAAGACTCATTTGCAAAAGATGTCCGATATTCATTGATTGATCTGTTTGCACAAAATTACAAGATGGCCCGATTACAAAATGAGTCTTGACATCTTGGGCAAGATGCAAGACTTGATGCATGCTTAAAATATACAGGAAATAATAATTACTCTACAGGAGTAACCCTTATAATTTCCCGGGAAGACCAATTAAGGACTTGGCTCCCCGGGATCCTTGGACGTATCCAGATCTCCAGGTTGCGGTCGCTTTCATCCTCGTCTTCCAAATTGTTCACTGCATCCGGGGTGAGCATTCCCCCGCTGACAAAACTGGGCTTCTTGGCAGCCTCTGATTGATCTTGTTGAGTTGGTCTGTAACCCAACCCAAATCTGTCTTCCTTCTTCTCTACGGGCAGCAACTTGCCCCAGCCTTGGGCAGTACCCTCTTCAACAACCTTCCTGGCTTGCTGATAAGACGTCATGGAGGTTCCTAGTACAACAGACGCTTCATTTATGTTCAGGGCCTCAAACCCTTGGCTCATAGTTTCGTGGATTTCTCCATCCATTTCAATGTATTTGTACGTAGCCAGATGGCTAACAAAGATGTCCTCTTCCCCACAGATGGTGATGATCTGGCCTTCCCACTCGAATTTCAGCTTCTGGTGAAGGGTAGACGTAACAGCGCCAGCGGCATGGATCCAAGGTCTACCCAACAAACAGCTGTAGGCCGGCTGAATGTCCATCACATAGAAGGTAATTTTGAAGGTCTGCGGGCCAATCATCACAGGCAGATCAATCTCCCCAAGCACTGATCTTTTAGAGCCATCAAATGCTCTCACCACTAAATTACTTGGACGCAGTGCCAAGCCATCATACTCCAGCTTCACCAAGGCTTTCTTTGGTAGAACATTGAGTGAAGACCCAGTGTCCACTAGTACATGGGATAGAACAACACCCTTACATTCTAGAGTGATGTGTAAAGCCTTGTTGTGGTTACGTCCCCCAGTTGTTAAGTCAGCATTGGTAAAGCCCAGTCCATGACTGGTGTTGACATTTGCCACCACGGTTTCTAGCTGATTAACAGTGATCTCCTCTGGCACGTATTCTGCGTGCAAGACTTTCAATAATGCATTCCTGTGAGCTTCAGAACACATCAACAGGGATAATATAGAGATCTTTGAGGGAGTTTGGTGAAGCTGATCCACCACCTTGTAATCACTTCTCTTTATAATTCTCATGAATTCATCTACATCTTGTTCAAAAGATGTCTTCTGAGTTTCTTTGATGATTGGTTCTTCAGGTATTACACTCTTCCCCTTTGCTTTTGCAGCAGCTTCTGCTTCGGCATTAGGTCTTTGCAATTGTGAGGCAAAAAGGCGTCCGCTTCTGGTGAAGCCTCCGCCTCCCCCAACATTATCAATCTGTGGAGAAGAGGTTGAAGAATCCAAAGTGATTTTCTCCCCGTTGCAGTAGAGATCAGAGCCATAATGCCAAGGTATGGCATTACTACTTTCATATGGAACAGGTCCAGGCACCGTGATGGTAATTGGACTGACTGCTGCAGCGGAGGGTACTGAAATGGTGTGCGGATCGTAGTAAATGGTGACTGGTGATCTGGCAGGAGATGCCACTGTTTGTTGCTAAAAGTTGTTGTTTGGAGGAACATTTGATGGATCATAGTAGATGGTGACTGCTGAGATATCTTCATTAATTTCGGCTGGCGTTGTAGAAGATTCTGCCGAATAAATGGATGCTGATGTTGTAGAAGAAAGGGTTGTTGACATTTGACTTGTTGAAGTGATGTGTGGAGCCATTGTTGATGATATTGATGAATTGGTCGGAATAATTGTTGTTGCAGTTGTAGAAGAGTCAGGAATTGTTGTCAAAGGGATTGCTGGGTTTGTAGGCGCCGTTGTCGTGATCTGAAGTATACCACTTTTGATAAGACCATCTATGTCGCTTCTCAAGTTATCACACCCGTTGACCGAAATGTTGCAATAACCACAACCGAGCTCACACCCGGGGAACATTTGGCACTCTAGGAGCTGAGCTTTAATCTCGACCAGAGGTGTCCGAATCTGTCCAACACTGGTGATTAAGAAAGATGGCTTGTCTTCCTCAATGGCATTAATTCTTGGTCCTCCATGATTGGGCATGGGATTCTTGGTGACACTTGGAGGGGGTGCAAAGTTGAGGGTTTTAGAATCCACCAAATCTTGTACCTTCATATGTAAAGCCCTGCATTTTTCCGTATTGTGGCCAGGTGCATTGGAGTGGAAAGCACATCTGGCGTTGACATCATAGTTTCTTGGCAAATTAGAGGGATCTGGTGGTGCCAATGTCCTTAATTCAACCAAGTTGAGTTTCAGGAGTTGTGGCAATAAGGCGGCATAAGGCATTGGGATAGGGTCAATCACCCTATTTGCCTGTGATGGTCTTTGCTGAAAGGGTCTTTGCTGTTGATTGTTGTTGTTGTTGTAGTTCCTCTGTGGCGGATACTGAACTTGCTGTTGATAATGTGGTTGTTGTTGTGGTTGATATGCTGGTTGCTGAGGAATCGGAGCTGGAATAGTGACGGCTGCCACTGATCTGTGGACATACTGAGGTCTGCCCCCGGTGGCATGAATGGCATTTGTCTCACTGGTTCTTCTAGGTCCCACAAAAGGCTTCCTGGGATTACTTGACGAACTTGCACCATTATCAGAAATCTTACCCATCTTTAGAAGGCTTTCAATTCTTTCCCCGGCTATAACTACGTCTGCAAAGCTGGTGGAAGAGAAGGCAGCTAGCCTATCAATATATGTTCCTTGCAGAGTATTCATGAACATGTCGGCCATCTCTCTTTCCGACATGGGTGGCTGGACAGCAGCAGCAAGCTGTATCCACCTTTGGGCATATTCCCTGAAGCTTTCCCTGGAGGATTGAGACATTCCCATCAAGAGGGTCCTGTTAGGAGCCATGTCCAGATTGTATTGGTACTGTCTGATGAAGGCTTCAGCTAGGTCCTTCCAGCATCTGATAGTAGCCCTGGTCAAGTGGGAATACCATTCCCTGTAAGCACCAGTCAAACTATCTTCAAAGTAAAACATCCACAGCTTCTCATCCATAGTATATGCCTTAAGTCTCCCCAGGAAGGACTGCAAGTGAGTTCGTGGACAGGAAGTTCCATTGTACTTCTCAAAGCACGGGGGTTTAAACTTGTGGGGAATCCTTACCCCATCCACTAACCCCATATCCATTACATCGAAGCCTAGGGAGTTTTGAGACTCCAGAGATCTCAACTTCTCAGCAATTTCATCAAACCTCCTATCATAGACTTCATCCCCAGCTCCCATTACAGTAAACTGCTCCTCTTGGGGGTCTTCTTGTAAGATCCTTCCTCCAGTAGTATTTCCTTGCACATTACCCGAGATGTTGACTTCCGGGTGTAGATGAGGCCCATATACTGGTGGATTAACATGAGGCTGACCCCTTTCATTGTTACTTGTTCCTCCAGTTCCCAGATGGGGTTCTTCCGGGGTTTGTCTTTCTACCAATGCCCTCAACCTTTCTTGACTTTGGGCCAAGCCATTCATTACTTCCATGAATTGGGTCATTTGGTTTCTCATCTCCAACCTTTCGTTAGCCATCTGAGTTCTGACCTCTGTCAGATCTTGCTGTACTTGATCCATTTGGATACCAGGAAGATTGTTGCGAGTAGGATACCGGTGCGGACGGTTGAGAGGGAACACCCGGCGGCGAGCAATAATTCCTGAACCACAACAGAGTTAGTAACAAACAAAACAAAAAACCTACAAAACAAAACAAAGGTCAGTATGCAATGCAGTATGCTTATTTGCTTTCCAAGGTATCCGGCTTGGTACTTGGTTTTGACCTTTCCAGACCCTGAGGAAGATGCTTTGATGTTGCCTTGAGAAAAGTAACTCATTGAAACAAACTAACAAATATATTACAAATGGTGGATCATACATAGTTTGTTTTTTACAACACATGCCCCTGAGGGGTCAAAATACAACATAAAAGAAAAGTACATCAGATGGAAATAACAACAAGCAAAGAAGTCAAACATCTAATCCAAATTCATCCTCCTTAACCTCCTTTAACAGTGCTTCAGTTACAGGACCAGTCGGGTGCTCTGTAATGTTTCTGATGAGGAGGTTCCTGGTGGCAATAGCAGTGGTCAGCTTCTTGTGCCTGTCCTGGTCCTTTGACCTCTTCAAACCAGCCCTAAGCTTCAACTCTGAAATTTCCTTCTGGGCTGCCAACAAAGCCTCCTGTTGCTTCTTCTCAATGGCCTCCAACTGCTCAATCCTGGCTTGAGTTCTCTTATCTTCTTGAGTGCGAGCTTCAGTGATCCTGACCCATCTAGCTTGACTTTCCTCTAGATATAGATCAGTCCTAGCCTTTTGAAACTGGGCCTCTTTACAGGCATTCTTCAATATTTGCTCTCCAGCTCTCGATTTCTTGATGTAGTCTTCTGCTTTCTCAATCTTGGCCAGATGTTCTACCTTAAGCTTCTCCAACCTCTCAATGTCTAGACGACCATCACTCCTTTCCCAGAGGGTCTTCTTTAGAGCTTGAGACAGATTCTCATTTCTTTCCTTCAGCTTCTCAAATTCTTCCAGGCTGACAGTGGTTGGTGGCTGTGATGTGGATGGTCCAGGTATGTCTTCAATGGTAAAAGGCATCCCAGAAATTTGAGCCCTAGCATGAGACCATTCATAATACTGAGCTGAAGCCATATTATTGCATCTCCCAAGGATAGCCATCCCCTTTGTCTGGATGTTGTCCCAAGCCCAGGATGCTTGTCTGACAACAGCTAGATTAGGCTTTATCTCACAATACAGGGTTTCAGCCAAGTCTTGCACTCTAGGAGGGTGGACCAAAGCATAGCCCAGTTGTCTCTTAAGCAGCAAAGGATTGTAGTTGATGCGACCCTTCACTCCTATTAGAGGTACATTGGGGTACTGCCCACAGCTAGTAATTATGTCCCTGCCTTTGGTGCTCTGGGTGCACCATCTGATGTCCTCTGAAGTCAAAGCAATAAATCTCTTAGCCCAATTCTTCTGTTGGTGAGGATTCAGGAAGGCATCTGTCCTGGGTAAGTGTTTGAGCAGCCAGGTGTGAAATAGAGGAGCACAACATCTCACTAACTTTCCTCTTTGCTTCTCATTCCTCTGATGAATGGAATAATAGAAATCTCCCAGCAAGGTGGGTACTGGGTTCCTCAGAAGGAAAAGATGAATGGCATTCTTGCTGATAAACTTGGGCTCATCTGCAAATAGTATAACCCCATATATACTGAGGGCTAACAATGCACAAACTGCCCTCCATTCTCCCAAGGAGGCTTTCAGGATGGCCTGAGAAGTCAGAAAGTCTAAGTGCAAACCAGGGATCCCAGCCTTTGTTGTCATGTTCTTCTCAATCAATATGGGCTCCAGGTACAGTGCTTTTGCCACTTCTCCATTGCTGGGAGAAGTCATTTCTGGGTTGAAGGGGATTCCACCCCTGACAGGTACTCCAATCAATGATGAAAACTCCTCCAACAGAGGTCCTAGCTGAAAGTCTGAAAATGTGAAACATCTCAAAGGAGGGTCATAAAACTGTAAGCAGGTGTGGATGATACTCCTCTGAGAAGGGTCCAGGTCCATAACCATATCAAGGATGCCTCCATAATGCTCTCTGAATAATGGGATGTGGTCTAGAGTGATAAGTGCCTGGACCTGTCTGATGCCAGTCAGCACAGGCTCAAAGAAATGGTATGAAATGTTGCTCTTCTTGGGTGCCATGACTGCTGATGAAGAGCTAAATGCTGATGATGAAGATTGATACTGGAGATGAGCCACTGATTAATTGATGATGAAGGTAACTGAAGCAAACAACTGATGAATATAGCTGAAGCAGATAGCTGATGAATAGGGGTCTATGTAGATGAAGGGGTCAAAACCAAGCCAGATATAATGTGGATACCCTGAAAAACAAATAAACAAATGTCAAATGATGCAATGATGATGTATGCAAATGATATGCAATGGTTTGTGATCAAGCTGGATCTGATTATCTATCTTGATATAAGTCCATGTATGTTCAAGAAGTCCAGATGGAGGTTCAGAAATCCAGTAACCAAGGTGGGGGACTCAAATAAAGAGTCACATGTCCAGGGTTAAATCACAAGAACTGTCCAAAGTGAGGTACTCTTAATCAAAACAAGTAACTGGGTATGATGAGGCCAATGGTACCTGCAAACCTGTAAACAGCCCAACCCCCTCACAGGTGGTGTTCTAAAACAAGGATCCTCAGACTTGGATCAGTTATGAGAAGTGTAAACACTTCTAACACGGAGGTACAGTGTTTACAATAACCATAAAAGATCCTCCTCTAATTCACCTCAGTTTCTGAAGGTCAATAATAAAGGTCATCCAGACTTGGCAGGCTTCCCAGATAGCCCTAGCACTACAGGAAATCTATAGCACAGAGTTCTCAAGAAGAAACCCACATCTGAACCGTGTTTCATATTCCCGCACCAGACCGAAATGGAATGGGAAAGAATATGAACCACTCTAGCCTAGGTGTCACTCAGGTCCCAGGTATAGGACCTTAAACTCTCAGCAGAACCCCACCCACCAAGACAGAAGAACAGATCCAGCAATGATAATGACAGTATGAAATATGAAAAACTGTAAGGAAAGCAATAAATAAAGTTGTTCATGAAGCAATAAATAAAGCAACTATATAAACACAATTAGCACATAACACCCCAGTAAACACAAATCAAACAAGCGCTAGGAGGAACCCACCAAAAGAACCAGAAGCCCTGGTTACAGTATAAGGGTCCCCAGCAGAGTCGCCAAGCTGTCGCTCCCACCAAATGACATCTGGCCAGAAGGGGTACAAACGCGAACGGTCGGCGAAGGAGGAGAGAACACACAAGGGTGAACTTAGAAAGACAAGAGTCTCCAGCTAGGCATTTTTATCCCGGAGGAAAGGTAATGCTGCATAGACCTAGAAAAATATGGATAAGACGGTTGCGAACCAGAGAGACTGAGAAAGGGGGTTGGTTACAACCTGGGAAGGTATTAGCACCCAGATTGTCCGCCGTACTCGACGGGATCCACGCTTGAAAGATTTGTGTTTTAAAGGGGTAGTGTCAGTGCTATTTGTGTATCAAAGCTGGAAAGAATGCAAGTGACAGTGCAAAAGAAATGTGAAGTGTATAAGAAAAGTGTTAGTGCAAGAATAAGAATGAAAGCTCAAGAAAATGAAACTTTAAAGAATAATGCTGGAAGAGGGGGGAATATAAAGAGACTTTTGTTCGATAACTGTTAAGTTATGCCTACGTATCCTCTCGTGCAATGAGGAAGTTAGAACACCGTAGTTCGACTCAAAGAGACTGAAAGACAAATTGACTTGTGAACTGCTTACTTGTCTATGCTCAAGTGTATGACCTGTCTGGCTCAGGTGCAAACTGTCTTGCATTAGACGGAAGAAGCAAGTTCTCGTTTATGAGTGAATGAGATGAGAAAAGAATCCCGAAGGAGACGATTATTGTTTGTTTTTGAGTTTTCAGTCTTTTATTGCTTTTTGAAGTTTTGTCATAAGTTAATGAGCTTAAGCCTAAACCAATGGGTTAGTAAACTCATCACATCCTCCCTCTGATTAGGGGTAATGAGAATACCTTAAGTGTGAAGTCAGCATCTCACACCTAATTACCATGATGTAGGATTAAGATCATTAACCTACTTGTGATTATTTAGATGTTTTTGTTGTTTTTGTTTAGTGTTAAGTAATGAGATTAAGCCATAATCAAGGATTTAATGAACTCATTACACCATCCTAATAGAAGGATAATAGATGAGAACATTTAAGCTGAGGAAAGCTCCTCAACTTAATCCATGATTAGGGATTAACCTCATGACAAAACAAAGCTTTTGTTAGATGGATTTTAGTTAATGGTAAGATGAAGAAGTGAGTTTTGTGGTTTGTAAGACAACTTGAGGGGGACTTGTCCATTAACACTAGGGTTAGTCTTTCTTAACCAATTAAGGAAGAATTAGAACCCTAATGCAAGGCCCAAGTTACAAGCTTGATGTCTTGATGATTATTAAGTGGATTGATTAAAGGATTTAAACACATTAAGGGTTTAACACTTAGGATTAAAGTTATACACTCCATCCTAATAGAAGGATGCAGGCACAAGCTTAATCACAAAGCCTTAAAGCCTTTAGGGTTTAGTCCCTGATTATGAGATGAGAAGAGAAGACTCAAAGATGACTCAAAGGTAAAACTAAATGGGGAGACTAATCAAACCCTAATTGTTATCATGCTTGGAGATCCTAGGGTTAATGAGGTTTGCAAGAAGGTCTTCAAAGAACCACCAAGGAGAGGAGCAGATGAAAGGAGCAAGAAGCAGAGAGAAGCAAAACAACTTGCTTCACTTAAGAAGACAAGTTGCTTGAAGAAAGAAAGTAAGAGATGAACATGAATGAGCAAGCTCAATCCAATACACATACAAAATGCAGCAAGGGAAGTATGAAAGAGATGAAAAGAGATTATGAGAAGTGAAGGCCAATTCACTTCTCAAACAACTTACCACCTGAAATGTTAGCATAAGAAATGAAATGCAATGTAAATGAGATGAAATGCAATGAGGGAAACCAAAATCAGAAGCATAAACATGATGTTAATGAGGCTAAGGGATGATGCAAACATGAGGCAAGGCATGAGAATGATCACACAAGCATAAAGATGCAAATGAGGCATGTTTTGAACCATGAAAGTACATGAAAAGTTATGAAATGTAAAGGACAAATAACATGGCAAATGAAAGATGCAATGATCAAACATGATTCTAATATGTCCTAAGATGTATTATGAATCAAGTGAATGCACAAAACATCATGGCAAGTCAATGGATGCAAGCAAATGAAAGAAGGATGCAAAGGAAGGCACAAATTAGGGTTTATGATCAACACACAAAGCAAAAATTCAAAATCAGAAACATATGTCATGATAAAAATTTGAAAATGCAATCAAAGATACCCTAAAGGCACAAATTAAGGTTTATGATCAACACACAAAGCAAAAATTCAACACACAAACTCACTGCCCAAAGGAGAGGATCCAACTCTTAACCTATTGAAAGTTATGAATTTCCTAAGATTGCTAGGGTTTTAAGGTACCTCAACAAGAAAAATGCTAAACAAATTGAAAATGCAAGATCAATTCAAATCAAATTTATCCTATAAACTACATGCTATTCAAGATGCAATGCCAAAAGAATCATCACCCAACTCTCAATGGTTAGGCAGAAAGAAATTTTTGAAGTTTGAAACAAAATATTGCCTTAAAATGAAATTAAATCCAATGAAAATGATCAAAAGGCATCAAAAACAAAAAAGAAATTTGGTTTGAGAGTTGGACAATGTTTCTAAATGTTTCTAAATGCTATGTGAATTTTTTGGTGATTTTTAAATACCTAAATGTATTTTTAATTAATTAATTTTCATTAACTAATTAAAAATAAACATTTAAATGATTTAAAAATAATTTTTAATGCAAAAATAAAAAATAAAAATATTTTTGGGTTTTAAAAATTAATGAAAACTTTGACAAAAATTTTCATAATTTTTAAATGATTTTTACTATTTTAAATAAAATATGAAAGATAAAACAATTTAAATGAAATAAAAAATAAAAGAAATGAAAGTATGCAAAGGGGAGGGCCAGGATTTGATCTGGGCTTGGACTGGTTGACTGCGCGCCAGATCCAAGGGCCTAGATTCAAACCTGGCTAATTTTGTTTTATGATTTAATTAAACTGATTTTAATTAATTAATCAAAGGTTAGGGTTTTAATGACAAATCCAGGCCATCCATTCACGCGGGAGTCAACAAAAGTCCTCAAAATCAAAGGTCCACATTCAAACTTGGCTAAACCTAATTATCAAACCCTAATCACTTTCAGGTCACCGGAGACGAGCTCCGGTCGTCTTCTCCGGTGACCCCCTTCCCTGAATGTTTCAAAATCACTCCCTAGGTTATTTCTGGAGCTCTAAAGCTCCAGATCACTTCCTCTCACCTTCCTAAACTCATCCCTGCCCTCAAAAACAGTTTATTTCTCTCCATTAACAAGATTCGAAAGGAAGAACAAAAATGGCAGAAATTTCAGTCAATCACTACAAGCTCATTTCTACACCATTTTCAAAATTTCAAAGTCCAGTATGATCAGGAGAGCATGCTTTATCATTTAGAAACTAAAAACAAGAGTTCTGGAAAAATGTTTCAAGAAGGTACCTGAGCTTGAGCTTTCTCAGTTTGGGACTTTTAGGCCTTCTCTCTTGGTGCAAACCACTCCTCTTGAACTCCTAATGAAGTTTTGATGCTTGGAAAGAATTTCTTTTGGCTGATTTGGGAGTTTGCAAGCCAACTGGTCAGAAATCGTGTTTGGTTTATGGGAGGTTCTTGGCTGTTTCAATGGTTGGTTTGTGGTCAGTGAGTCATTTTGAGATCAATGATGAAGTTGGTTTGAAGATTGGTTGAATGAGCTGAGAGATTCGAAAGGTTTTGCAAGTTGGAGAATTTTTGATAACTATGGCAATCTCAGGTTTCAGCTTGTGTTGTGTGGTGTGTTTAGTCTCATTTGGTCCACTTATCACAACTAGAGAGGTCAGAGAAGTTGGTGTGGCACAGGCTGATTGGTATGGGGTTTTTGCAAAAAAGTCAAGTCTAGGTGTAAGAGAGGTATGGGTCAATGGTAGGCCAAGGACAAAGGGGTGTCCTGCACAACAAGGAATGAGGAGAGCCATGGGATCAGTCTTGAAGCCAATTAACAAGTGGATTAAGGTTTGTCATAGTTTTTGCAACTTTGTGACTTTTGGCCCTTTTGAAGTTTCTTGATCCATAAGTCATGAAAATGGGCAAACCTTTGGTGCATTCTGAATTTTAGGCCTTGGTTTATGTTTGTACAAAGATTAGAAGTTCATTTGAAAGCACAATTTGTCTTGGCAAGTGGTTTTGCAACTTTTCCTCTTTGGTACATAACTTGAAATTATGTGATTTTTCCCAACTTTGACAAGCCATAACTTTTGATCCAAAATGAATTAGAATGAGTTCTTGTACTTTTTGAAAATGGAATGATCCATTCTACAACTTTCATGACCAAAGTTTTCCCATTTGAAGCATTTTTGAATCAAAAAGAATGGTTTGAAAAAGTTTACCAAAATGGCAAGTTTCCATTACAAGTCATTTTCCCAAAAAGGCAACTTTGCAAATGGCTTGAAATTCTTCAATTTTGTGAACTTCTAGCATCTTCCATGATCAAATAAAGATCATACACAATCAAAATGATGATGAACACCCTTTGGTTGGGTCATTGGGGGCCTCAGATGCCCTGATTTTGCACTGACTTGCTCAAGAAGTCAACCCTTGATCAGATGCCTTCCTCATGGAATTTCTTCATGAAAATTGATATGCATTATCCTTATGACATATAGAGACCAATAGAAACAAGAATGACCAAAAAATTTGGAGTTATGGCCTTTGAAACCAAAACCCTAATTCTAGGTCATCTGTGCAGTTAAACCTGGCTCTGCTTCCATGCCATTCTCAGTTCTTGTGATTCTTTGACTTTATTGACTTTGTGGGGATTCAATATGATGTTTGAACATACATGGACCCCTTTGAAGTGATTTAAGACCTTTGGAGTGGCTCACATAGTTCTTGGATTGCCCAGATCACAAACCCTAGATGCAGATGACTTGGGAACAATGCAGTGAATCAAAAATGCAATATGAGATGCTATGATTGAACTTATGCATATGAAGATATCACAAGCCATGGTTTGAATGGGTGAGGGAAAATTTGGGGTGTTTACATTCTCCACATACATTGATCACCTGGCCATCTATCACGTACTTCAGCTTCTGATGCAACGTAGATGTCACTGCGCCTGCAACATGGATCCAGGGACGTCCTAGCAAGAAACTGTAAGCAGGTTGAATATCCATGACATAGAATGTACTCTTGAACACTTGAGATTCTATCTTCACAGGTAGCTCAACCTCCCTGAACACAGACCTCCGGGACCCATCAAAGGCTTTCACGATTAAATCACTGGGTCGAAATAAAATGCCATCAATATTCAACTTCATCAAGGCCTTCTTAGGGAGCACATTGAGAGAAGAGCATGTATCAACCAACACATGTGACAGGACAACACCTTTGCACTCCATGGTGATGTGTAGGGCCTTGTTGTGATTGCGGGCTTCAGATGTAAGATCTCTATCTATGAAACCCAACCCATGGCTGGCATTCACACTGCCTACCACAGCCTCCAACTGATTAATCGTTATCTCCTGTGGTACATATGCCATCTGTACCACTTTCATCAGAGCTTCCCGGTGTGCCGGAGAACACATCAACAAGGACATAATAGATATTTTGGACGGAGTTTGATTCAGCTGTTCAACTACTTTATAGTCACTCTTCTTTATTATCCTCATAAACTCTTCGACTTCCTTCTCAAAAGTGCCTTGCCCGACAGCAGGAGTTGTTACTTCTTCGGTTGCTATTTGTTTACCCTTAGCCTTTGCAGCAGCTTCAGCTTCAGGATCTCCTCTAAGAACTTGAGGAGCAAAAAGACGCCCACTTCTTGTAAATCCACCGACTCCTCCGACATTCACCACAGTCGGGTCAATTGTCACTATTTTACTTTCCACTTTCTGACCTTCTACATACACATTCGAGCCATAGTGCCACAGGATGGCCTTGTCATCAGCATAAGGAACTGGCCCGGGAACAGTAATGGTAACAGGACTCACCTCTGGAACATAGATAGTCACAGGCTCCCTCTGGACAAGACTTTCAGCAGGATCAAAGTAAATTGTTATGGTAGACACACATTTGCTTCTATCATCAACCCTATCAAACTGTAGGGACCCCTCGTCAATTAGATGTTGTAACCCATCCTTCAAGTCTTTGCAGCCATTAACTGAACTCAGACACCCCTCACAATCATACCCACACCCTGGGAATACTTGTCCTTTCAACAATTTGTCTTTCACCACCAGCAATGAAGTCTTCACTTCTTCCACATCCAAAATCAAGTTTAACCTCTCACCGCTATCAACAACATTTATCCTTGCCCCTCCATGGTTTGGAATGGGATTTGATGTAACATTAGGAGGCAGTGCAAAGTTAATCGCCTTTGAATCAATCAGGTCTTGGACTTTATGCTGCAATGCCCTGCACTTCTCTGTTGAGTGCCCGGGAGCTCCTGAATGAAACGCGCATCTTGCATTAACATCATACCCCACTGGAAGCTCTCCAGGTGGAGGAGGTGCTAATGTCCTCAATTGAACCAAGTTCAAATCTAACAACCTTTGAAGTAGTTTTGTGTATGTCATTGGAATGGCTTCAAGCACCCTGTTAGTTGGACGAGGTTGTCTCTGTTGATATGGTCTCTGGTGATAATTATTGCGATGTGGCTGTTGTTTTTGCTGTTGGGGTTGAGTTTGTTGCACAGGACTTGATGGAATAGTGACGGCTGTAACTTGCTCATATGATCCTATGTATCCCCGGCCCTTGCCTCGGCCGTACACAACATTAGTTTCTCCCTCCCTTCTTCTTGGAGGTCCATTAAAAGCTTTTCGAACACCACTGGAGCTACCCGCACCAGTGTCTTGAATTTTCCCCATCTTTAGAAGAGTTTCAACCCTCTCTATTGCTATCATAATGTCATTGAACTTTGTTGCCGAACAAGATGCCAGCCTCTAGATAAACACCCCATGCAGTGTTCCCATGAACATGTCCTCCATTTCATTTTCCAACAAGGGAGGTTGTACTCTAGCAGCAAGCTGACGCCACCTCTGTGCGTACTCCTTAAACCTTCTTTAGCATTCTGAGACATGGTCTGCAACTGAGTACGATTTGGAGCCATATCCAAATTATACTGATACTGCTTCACAAACGCCTCTGCTAAATCCTTCCAGCTTCAAACATTAACCCTGCTCAGCTTCATGTACCACTCCAAGGAGGCTCCCACAAGACTATCCTGGAAGTAATACATTCACAACTTCTCGTCGTTCATATGTGCAGCAATCCTTCCCACAAAATACCGGAGGTGAGTTCTGGGCAAGCCGTGCCGTTGTACTTATCAAAAGTAGGGGCCTTGAACTTGTAAGGAATTCTCACCCCTGGCACCAAGCCCAAGTCAGTGATATCAAACCCCAGGGAACTATGAGATTGAATGGCACGAATCTGCTCGGCCATATCTTCAAACCTTCTATTCATGTCAGCCCCTTGGCCTTCTGCCTCGTCCAACAGAGTGAACTGTTCATCCTGCCCATCCATCTGTACATTATTCAGTCCATCATTGACAATAGTAACCCCTGGTTGCACCACAGGGATTTCAACTTGACGGGCGCCAGCCCCATTGCGATTACCTCCATCTACTGTCCTATTGTTCCTGGCCTGATTGTTCTCTATCATCTCGCGCAAGCGCTCCTGAGTTCGACCCATCCCAGCCATGAGGGTCATGAAGTTGTCCATTGCATCTGTTCCATTGCTCTCTGTCTGTTCACTTTTGTAGGGTATCTGTGTATAGTTGGCTGTCTCTGGACCTTCTTAGGAGCTATAGTGCCTGAAATGGAAAAGACATTAGGAACCTGCGGTTATACCTGCAAAACAAGAAGAAATGGTGATATGTATGCAATGAAATTGTTTATGCTTTCAAACTCCAGGTCATTCATGCCCCGGTTCCGGTTTTTATCAAAGGAATCCATATGGCTTTTGACCCTCCGACCTTAAGAAGAACCTTACGCAGAAATCAGATTCAAATAACCGTAACAGCCCAAATGCCAGCACGTACAGAAAATAGAGATTTGAATAAAAATCACATAACATAAATCCATCCCAAGGCAAGGATCACATAATTCCCTGTAGGGTACAAGTCTTCTAAAAGAAACGAGAAAAACATACAAAATCAAGATTCCTACAACATGTCTGTAGATAATCTGGTACTGGGAAAACAAACTAGAAAGCAAGACTGCTGCTTGAAGGCTCTGATCCCTCCTCACTAAGTCCCAGCTCAGACCTAGCCTTCTTGATTCCAGCCATCAATTTGAGATCTTCAATCTCCTTAAGCGCTTCTTCTAAGGCTTGCTGACTCTTCACCAACTGTTGAGTCTTCTCTCTTTGGATCTTGTGGGCTTGTTCCCACTCTTCCTTCTTGGAAGCTAACTGTAATTCATAGAACTCTTCCTTTTCTTTGTACTTTTTCTGCTCCTGTTCCCCGCAGAGTTTCAGCCTCTCCCCAGAAGAGCAATGCCTGAAATTCTCACCCAACAAAGTGACAAAAGTTTTTTCTTCCCCAGCTGGGTTTCTCATTAAAGAAAGGTCTGTCAGTGATCTATTTCCCCAAGCAGAGTTATACTCCCTAACAGATCTACCGATGATCTCATCCCCAGCTGGGATTCTCCTTCAAGTAGATCAGCCAGAGATCTTCACAGCAGTAGGATCCGAGTCCCGGATCGATTTCTTTTGTATAATCATAGCATTCACATCATTTCTCCCTGCAAAGCATATCATTCTGTATAATACGGAGCATTACGTCAAAAATCAAACATTTGCATGATCACAAGCCAGGATCAAACCAGTCACCTGCAAATACCCTCAGTACCTCATTAGCAATATACAAAATACATCCCTTGCACATAAAAGCCAAAGCGTCCCTTTGTACCCTCCAGTACAAATGCTTGTCCATAATATGTTCTTCTCGACACTCGTCCGTGTCATCTCAATCTCCCCACAGAAAGCCAAAGCATCCCCTTTGCACTCCCCAACACAGATACATGTCCATATGTACTCTTTCGACACTCGTCCATGTCATTTTATTCCCCTGCAGAGATAAGCCACAAGACATCCTCTTTGACTGCAAATACCTATACACTCTTTTGACACTCGTCTGTGTCACCTTTCCCCATCATGGTTGCCCAATCACTTGTTGCAAACCAAACACTTCTTTATAATACACTATTATTGACACCCATCTGTGTAATCCTATCCTCCACAGGTCGCCATAATACCTTCTACACTCTCATATATAAATGATTGTTCATAACTTATACAGTTCTCTTCTGACACCCATCCGTGTCACCTTTCCCCAACAAGTTGAACACTCGTCTGTGTTTTGATCATACTTCACCAACAATACTCACTCATACTTATACAGATACTCGTCCGTATCTTGTATATACACTCCTTCCCCACAGATTCGACACTCGTCTGTGTTCTCTATTAACCAGTTGGTACTCGTCCGTATCATCATCTCTGAACACGCGTCAGCGTTTGTTTCTACTGATACTCGTCCGTATCACGGTCTTAAGGATGCTCGTCCGCATCTTTAATCTATACACATTGTCAAACACTTATACTCTTTATTTCTTAAACGTAAGCACTCGTCTGTGTTTACCATTCCCCAACAGAACAACTTTTCTTCTATCCGGCATTCGTCCTATGTCGTGATACTTCCGGCAGTCGTACCCTGCCAGGTGATCGTCCTTCACCTTTGGATGACCATCCCTCATCCCTTTCCCCAGCGGAGTATCCATTATTGGAACCCTTTTCTATCTGGCATTCGTCCTATGTCATTATATTTAGCAGCCGTCCCCTGCTAGGTGATCGTCCTTCACCTCCTGATGATCGTCCTTCATCACTTTTATCCAATGATCGTCCCCATCGTTGATCTTGTTATCTAGCATTCGTCATGTGTCATGAAAAACCCTGAGAGCAGCCATACCCTGCTAGGTGATCGTCCTTCACCTCTTGATGATCGTCCTTCATCATGCTTATCTGATGGCCGTCCCCGTCGTCGACCTTTTTCTATCTGACATTCGTCTTATGTCATGATAAAGAGCAGTCGTCCCCTGCTAGGTGATCGTCCTTGACCTTTGATGACCGTCCCTCATCATTATTTTATTTATTCTTCAAACCGATGGTCGTCCCCGTCGATGTTTACTTTACTTTCCAAGCCTGATGGCTGTCCCCATCATTGCCTTCACTTTAAATCCCCAGAGAATCTTGTTTCTTTGCTTGATGGCCGTCCCCGTCATGATCCCTTTATCTCCCCAGCATGTCGGCCGTCCCCGTCATTGTTTTATCCCCAGCAGTCGTCCTCTGCTTGATGGTCGTCCTCCATCGCCCGCATTTTGATAATCATACTATACTTTCTTTTACAAGTTATATCCCTTTTCTTCATCTCCCCAGTGAGTGCAAATTTTGGACTGTCTTTGGTATTCAACCACAAGTTATCTTGTTTTTCTGTTAAGCCCGTCACTTACATCCTGCACAGCTAACTCATGTTTGAATAGGGGCAGCTGTAAGCACCCGAAATTTTCCCTCACTAATTTCACACGATGACTTGTGATCTTTCTTAGTTGCATTAGTTCAATCATACCATCTCATATTGCTTCATTGCATTAGTTCAAGTTCATATGCATCTAGGGTTTGTGATCTGAGCAATCCAAGGATCCATCTGAGCCACTCCAAAGGTCTCCAATCATTCCAAGAGGGCCCATGTGTGTTCTATCATCATATTATATCCCTCAAAGATCAAGGAAGTCAAGAAATCACAAGAACTGGGAAACCATGGAAGCAGAGTTAGGGTTTAACTACACAGATGACCTGAAATTAGGGTTTTGGTTTCAGAGGCCATAACTCCAAATGTTTTGGTCATTCTTTTTTCTAATAGTCTTAATATGTTATAAGGATCATGTGTACCAATTTTGATGAAGAAATTCATTGTGGAAGTCATTTGTTCATTGGGTAACTTCTTGAGCAAGTCAGAGCAAAATCAGGGCATCTGAGGCCCCCAACAAGGGAACCAATGTGGATTTTTCATCAAATTGAAGTTATATGATCTTTATTTGATCATTGAAGTGCTTGGAAGTTCACAAAATTGAAGAAAATTGGGCTAAACCAAAATTTTCCAAAAATGGAAATGACTTGTAATGGAAACTTTCCATTTTGGGAAAGTTTTTCAACCTCTTCTTTCTCAACCAAAAATGCTTCAAATGAAAAATTGTTGGTCATGAAAGTTGTATATTGGATCATTCCCTTTTCAAAAAGTACAAGAACAAGTTCTAATTCATTATGGAACTCAAGTTATGGCTTGGCAAAGTTGGCAAAAATCACATAATTTTCACTTTCATGCCAAAGAGGATTTTTTGCAAATTCACAAACCAAGCCATTTTGTGACTTCTAATACACTTCTAGGCATCATACAAACATAGTGCATTGACTAAGAATTAGAATTGGCCCAAGATTATCAAGTTTCTATGCCTTGAACTTCAAGAAATCCAAAAGGGGCCAAACTTCTTCAAATTTGCAAAAGAGCATGGAACTTCTCATACACTTGCTGCAGCACCCCAATCTAAATTCCTTGGTTCTCCTTGATCTTTGTTGAGCCAGGACATGCCAAAAGCCAGCTGCAACATGAGCCCATACCTCAAGTACAAGTTATGTTGACATTTTGGCAACTTGCCCATACCAATCACCACAGTTCACAACAACTCCTCTGACCTATCAAACATTGTTATGTGGACAAAATGCAACTCATAACACACATTACACAAGGCTGAAACCTCAGAATCACCAAGTTCCTCAAAATCAGCTATAAGCAAAAGCTTTCGAAAACTCATAGCACATACACTCAAACTAAAAACTTATTTCATCAATCAACTCAGCTTCACAAGAGGATCATTTCCCACCCTTCACTGTAGCCTAAAACCAAACAAAACTGAAACACGATTTCTGGCCAGTTGAATAACAACCCCTCAAACCAGCCATTATAACTCCTTCCAAGCATCAAAGCTTCATCAAGAGGTCAAGAGGAGTGGGTTTGCACGAAAGAAGAGGTCCAAAAGCTTCAGAGGTAAAAGCTCCAGCTCAGGTATCAATCTTCAAACTTTTTTCTAGAAGCATGATTTTAAGTTTCTAAATTGTTCCTTATGCTTTGCTGATCACCATGATCTATTTTGTTTTGAAAATGGTTGCGAAATGAGCATGTACTGACTGTCAGAAAGTTTCACCATTTTTGTGTTTTTCTTCGAATCTTGAGTTTGAGGCATGAGAAATTAGTTTTGAGGGTGGATTCATGTTAAGGGAGAGGATGGGAGTTGATCTAGAGCTTTAGAGCTCCTGAAATGACCTAGGGAAGAAGTTGGGATGAAGGTCTCGCCGGAGAAGACGACCGGAGGTCTTCTCCGGCCACCTGAGATTAATTAGGGCTAATCTCAGGTGATTAGAGAAGTTTGAATTAGGACCCTTGGATCATGTTTTCCGCACGCGTATGAAGGGCCAGGATCATTCATTAAACCCTAATTTTTAATTAATTATGTAAATCTGGATTAATTAGCCAGAGTGCATCTCAGCCATTCATTTGCGCGCTGGTCAACTAGGATCTCCCCAGTTCAAATCCTGTCCATTGGATTGTCTTACTTTCTTTTATTTTCATTTTATTTCATTTAAATTGCATTTATTTTGTCTAATTTATTTAAAATACTTAGAAAATCCCAAAGATATTTTTCTTCTCTCTTTTGATTTCAAATATTTTTCTTCACCCAAAAAGATTTTTATTTTTATTTTTTGCATTAAAAATCATTTTAAAAATATTTAAATGTTTATTTTAATTAATTAATGGAAATTAATTAATTAAAATACCATTTAGGTTTCTAAAAATCACAAAAAAATTCACATTGCATTTTAGGACATTTAGAAACATTGTCAATCCATTCATACAAATTTCTTTTTGGTTTTGATCCAACTTTGACATTTTTCTTGAATTTAGGGTTCATAAAAATCCCATTTTTGAACCCTAACTTCAAGAATTCTTTTCTGCCTAATCATGAAGGGTTTGACATTGGTTCTTTTTGCATTGTTCTTCATATAGCATGTAGTATCTAGCATAGTTTTATCACAAATTTATCTAGCATTTACCATTTGATTTGCATTTTCCCCCTTAGGGTACCCAAAAACCCTAGTTTACTTAGAAAACTCACAACTTTCTTTAGGTTAAGAGTTAGACCTCCTATTTTGGGGTGTGATATAATATGGGGTTAGGGTTCCTTTGAATTCATTTGCAATTTTTTATCTTATGATTTGCTTCTGTTTTGACCTTATGCATCTCATGTTGCCTTAAAACCCTAATTTTGCATCTTCATTTGCATTCATCTTGCATATGCATCCATACATGAATTTTCCATGACATTCTAAGCATTTGTATGCCATATAAGACATCTTAGGACATATTAGAATCATGCTTGATCATTTCTTCATTCATTTTCCATGATGTGCATTCATTTCATTCCATGAACTTTCATGAACTTTCAAACTTCAAAGCATGCTTCCTTTGCATTCCATCTCTTATATGAACATTCATAGCACTTGACATGCTTTTGCATTATCTCATAGCATCATTTGCATCATGTGTTTACTTCTGGTTTTGGTTTTGCCTTTTCATATGTCTCATTTTCATTTCATTTCTCTCTTTTATGCTAACCTTTTCAGGTAGTAAGTAATTTGAGAAGTGGATTTGCCTTCACTTCTCTTTTCTATTCTCATCCTTCTCATGCATCCTTGTTGCATTTTCATTTGCTTTAGAGTGAGCTTGCTCATTCATGTTCATAATTCACTTTCTTTCTCCAAGTTACTTATCTTCTTCAGTGAAGTAAGTAACTTGTTTCTGCTGCTTCTCCTCCTCTCATCTGCTTCTCCCATTGGTGGCTTCTCTGAAGATCTCTTGCAAGCCTTACAAACCATAGGAACATCCAAGCATGACAATAATTAGGGTTTTGATTAGTCCCCCTTTTAGTTTTTACCTTTGTGTCTTCTTTGAGTCTCTCTTCTCACCTCATCATTAGAGACTAAACCTTTAAGGTTTTAAGACTTTGTGATTAGGGTTATGCCTGCATCCTTCTCTTAGGATGGAGTGTATAACTCTAATCCTAAGTGTTAAACCATTAATTTGTTTAAACCTCTTAATCAATCCATCTTAATAATCACTAAGACATTAACTTGTAACTTGGGCCTTGCATTAGGGTTCTAATTCTTCCTTTATTGGTTAAGAAGGACTAACCCTAGTGTTAATGGACAAGTCCTCCTCAATTTGTCTTACAAATCATAAAATTCAATTCTTAATCTCACCCTTAATTAAAATCCATTTAATAAAGGTTTGTTTTGTCATGAGGTTAATCCCTAATCATGGATTAAGTTGAGGTATCTTCCTCAGCTTAAGTGTGCTCATCTATTATCCTTCTATTAGGATGGTGTAATGGGTTCACTAATCCTTGATTATGGCTTAAACTCATTAATTAACACTAAACAAAAACTCAAAAACATATAAATTATCACAAGTAGGTTAATGATCTTAATCCTACATCATGGTAATTAAGTTTGAGGTGTTTATCTCATACTTAAGGTATTCTCATTATCCCTAATCAAAGGGAGGATATGATGCGTTTACTAACTCTTGGTTTAGGCTTAAGCTCATTAACTTATGACAAACACAAAAAAAGCAATAAGAGATTGAAAACAAAAAACAAACATTAATCGTCTCCTTCGGGATTCTTTTCTCATCACACTCATTCACAAACGAGAACTTGCTTCTTCCGTCTAATGCAAGACAGTTAGCACTCGAGCCAGACGAGTCATACACTTGAGCATAGACAAGCAGGCAGTTCATCAGTCAATTTATCTTTCAGTCTCTTTGAGTCAAACTACGGTGTTCTGACTTCCTCATTGCACGAGAGGATACGTAGGCATAACTTAACAGTTATCGAACAAAAGTCTATGTGTCTCCCCCCTCTTTCAGAATTCTCCTTTAAGCCTCATTCCTGAGCACCTCACTTCATTTTCTTGCACTGACACTTGTATATTCCTTTTCCAGCTTTTGCACACAGATAGCACAGACACTACCCCTTTAAACACAAACTTTCAAGCATGGATCCCGTCGGGTACGACGGATAATCTGGGTGCTAATACCTTCCCAGGTTGTAACCAACCCCCTTTCTCAGTTTCTCTGGTTCGCGACCGTCTTATCCATCTTTTCTAGGTTTATGCAGCATTACCTTTCCTTCGGGATAAAAATGCCTAGCTAGCAACTTTTTTCATCTTCATCTTATTCCTCCTCTTATTGACCTTTCGCGTCTGTACCCTATCTGACCCGTGTGTCTCTTAGTGGGAGCGACAATTAGCACTAACATTATGCACCTTAATTGGTGGTGGCCGGCCTCATTTGTAGGGTAATTACTTCGTATATTACTCGGCGATTGCTTAACATAGACCTAAATGTGTCCCGACTTTGGAATAAAAATCTAATTGGGTACTTGCACTTTCGTGGACCGGATCTCTTGTTGATCGCGTAATCCCAGAGTGGTTAATCATATTGCATTAAGAATCGAGACTTTTGAATGTTTGATGCGTAGGTGCATTGGGTCTCCCAATTGCCTTTCAAATTTCATTGAATTCGGTTCGGTTTGCCTTGATTAATCGCAATAGTGTAAGATGCTAAGTAGATCCGGTTGCCTTCGCTTTTGGTTACTCTTTCTTTTTGGTTGTGGTCTATTAAGTTCACCATACCATTATTATGTGAATATTATTATACTTTTATTGTTAATATTTAGATTCTTGCACTTTTATTTGCTTTTATTACTAACATTTAATTTCCTACACTTTTATTGTTATTATTCTACTTTGCTTTATTATTCTTTATTCATCCATATCATGTTTATTATTTGTTCTTATTATTTTTGATGTTGATTTTTCGTTTTGTCCATTTGGACACACAAACATTAATAAATGATTAAACTTCTAAAAAACTTGTGACTTTAATTTGAGGACTATTGATTACTATCCTTGGCTTTTGGAATGAAGAGTTAGACTTAGATTCTTAAGACACTTCCTTTGCCTTGATCTTCATGGTGTTGGAATTAGCCTTTATTTGGCCATTTGCTAGCTCATAAGGATGGAACTCTTATGCTCATAATTTGGAATGTCATCAAGTTTGGTTAGATCTTTCTTCCCTTATCTCCTTATTTTCTTTTTTAGGATAGTCCCTTCATCGCTTCCCCTTCTTTAATTTTCAAAATCTTCTCCCTTTTTCAAAGGATTCCTTCTTTTTAAATAATCACCTCTTTAATAAACGAAACCTTGACTTTTGTCAAGTGGCTTTTACTCTTTTTCTTTTCTCTTTAAAAAATCAATGAATCTAATCATGTTGACCTTAATTCAAAAATAAAAAGAACCAAACTCATTCAAGTTGTTTTGTGCCTTTGTGCATTTTTGTGTATTTTCTTTAAAAGAGTGCCGATTATGAGTCATTATTCTTTAGTCGGGTGCAAGTCTCTCAATCTCCATGGTTGTAGTTTGATGTAATTGAGTCTCTTGTCATTTGTGGGGGTTTAGTGGCATACTCATCGATTTTATCCGAGTTGGCACCCTCCCCATAATGATGTATGAGTCCATGCCTTCATTCACATGGTTGATTTGTTTGGCTATCCACTTGAAGATGACAAATTCACTCCACTTAATAAAATTAATCATAACCCACCCTTTTCACTATTTGTACCATGAACTACGGGGTTTTGATCTTGCATTGCACTTTATGGGTACGTAGGCATGAGGTGGTAAACCTCTCCAAACACAAAAATATTAAAAAATAATTCTTTCTCTCACCTCTTCACTCTCATTTTGCAAACCATTTCCAAACTAAAAGCAGTAAATTTTTCAAAGGACTCCCGTGGAGTACCACATACATTTTGGGTGCGGAAAACCTTCCCATTATGTAACCTATCCCCTTACCTGTTTCTTTGTTGTGTTTCTTTAGCTTTTTGCTTTTAGATTCATTAGGATTTATTCGCTCTTTTTTCCTTTTCCTCTTGGAATGAAATAAAAGTGCGGTGGCGACTCTGTTTACTTTGAGTTAAGTTAACCAATAACTTACACTCATAATTTTACCGCTACAGAAAAGTGGCAACTCTGCTGGGGAGTAATCTCTAAGTGGATTCGGCCTACTTTGATTTATTTACTGCTTTGGTTTGATTTGTTTGTTCTGTTTCGGTTTTGGTGATCCTCTGTGAGTGAGATAGATTCTAACCCGGATCTGAGTTGAACTTATGATAGGACAGCGATAAGCGATAGAGTAGTCCAAAGCTATATCAATTTGATAATCTCCACTCGGTTGGGCTCTCTTGGATTATCAATGTCATGATGAGTAATCATACGTAGCATTATTTTCCGACCTTGAGCTGATCATACTGAGGACCGTAGAACCCTTAACCTATCCAAGCCAATTTAGGAACATAGTGCGGGAACCATCCGGGTGTAAACCTAAGGTGGTTGTCACGCGATACTACACTCGGACGAGGTCGATTTTAAGAATTTTATTGGTTGGGGAGTAATCCAACGTACCGATAATATTCTAAAGATGGTTGTAACTCTGGGCACCTCTGTTAGCTCCCTTTTGGTTTTCTGCAGGTACAATGAAGACAAAATCTTAGTACTTACTTGTGTGGGTTGGTGTTCTGTTACCTTGACTTCATGCTCGTGACTCGGAACCTAAACCCGTGTGCTTTGTGTGATCTTGTTTGTGGTTGTTGCATACATGCACTCATGCATTCATGAGCATTGTTTTTGATATTTCAAGGGACTCATAAGGAACTTTTGCAAAATTTCAGATGTCCATGGTTATGAATTTTGAAAGGAGGAAAACAAAGAAGTACTACACCTTAAAGAATCCTAATATGGTGGAGCTGAGAAAGCTAGGAGCATTGGTGGTTGACACCCAGGAGTTCCGGAAGTGTTATGGAAAGCTCTTGTTTATTTTGGATATCGATGTACCAGAGGGGATTCTCCCTACCTTAGCCCAGTTTTATGATCCGTTGCATCATTGTTTCACCTTTCTGGATTATCAGCTTGTGTCGACCTTGGAGGAGTACTCTCATTGGATGGGTTTACCTATTTTGGACAAGGAATTTCTTTTTAGTGGTTTAGAGAAAGAGCTTACGACCAAAGTCATCGCCAAAGCCCTTTTTCTCAAGGAGTCCGATCTTAATGGGAAGTTTCTTCCAAAAGGGAGTGTCCATGGTATTAATGCCAAGTTATTAATGGGGAAAGCTTCTACTTCACTTACTTTGGGTCATAAGGATGCATTTGAGGCTATTCTTGCTTTGCTCATTTATGGGATTGTCTTGTTTCCTAACTTAGATGGTATTATGGATGAGAATGCCATTCAGATTTTCTTGAAGAAGAATTCAGTACCTACTTTGCTTGGAGACATGCATCATGCTATTCACTATAGGACCTCTAAAGGTGATGGAGAGATTGTGTGTTGTGTGCCTCTTCTCTATAGGTGGTTTATTTCGCACCTACCAAAGTCTGATGCCTTCAAGGATAATAGAGAGAAGCGAAGATGGTCTTAAAGGATTATGTCTCTTTCTCACAAGGATATGACTTGGTATTGTTCTTATTATGATAATGGAGTGCTTATTGACAGTTGTGGAGAGTTTCCTAATGTACCTCTTCTTGGTACACGTGGGGGAATTAGTTACAAACTTATTCTTGCTAGGCGACAGTTGGGATATTTTTTGAAGGACGTACCAAGCAACCTTTCCTTATCCTGTTTCTTCTTTCTTAATGGTGCATATCATGTAGAAATGAAGAAAATGATTGCTCATTCTTGGCATGCGGTTCATTGGAAAGAGAAGGGTCAATTGGGAAGACAACATATTGCTCCCTCCGAGTGTTACATCCAGTGGGTTCGATCTAGGGCTTCCAAGCTCAAGATGCCTTATCCACCCGAGGAGCTTTTGTTTCCTATATTACCATTGTCTTCTTTTCTTCCTCCCGTTGATGAGAAGGTTGCTCTTCAAGAAGAGTTGGACAAGATGAAGAGAGAGAAAGAAGAATGGCTACTTGAGAAGACGACAATACAAGAGCAACTGAAGGAGAAGGATGATCTTATTGAGTTACTTGAGCGGCGTGTTACAAAGAGGCCAAGAGAGAATTTATTTTCCTCTAGTACTCTATCTACCATTCCTCCTACATCCGGCGCTTCGAAGGCCATTGTTGACCAGTTGGTGAAGGATAATGAAGACATGGAGAATCAGTATAAGAAAGAGATTAAGAGGATTCACATGAAGTACCATCCAGGATTCGGATCTTCTTTGGATGTGATCCCCTAGGCCTATTTTACTTTTCCTCTCATGTATTAGGATTGTTGAGGCTTGTACTTCACTTGTAATCCTTACTTTGATTTTAATAGGAATGAGTTTTTTTAAGTACTTCAAAAAGTGTTTCTTTATAAATATTGTAATTTATCTTATAGTCCTTTGAAATATTTGCATTTGTATACGCATACCATGCATCATACCCGCATTTGTCTCGCTTTTTGAGTGTTGTCTGGGGATCTTATGTTGTTTCTTGGTCTTCATTTAGTTCTCCTGTCAAGCTGACTCACAAAGTTAATACTCGAGCTAATCGGAAGAAGATGTCGGAAACCTTACAACAAGAGAATCGCGAGCTGCACGAGGAAGTTACATATCTGAGGGAAAGCTTGTAAAGAGTTACTGCCATGATGGAAAGCTTGGTGGCTGCTCAGAATCAGCCACCTCCTCCTAATTCTCCGGTGCCAAATAAAATCATCTTTGAGATTGTTACTACATCAATTCCTGCTGAGACTGTCCTTTCTCCTCGCTATCGCATGCCTTCTAGCACACCATGGGGCATGCCGGTTGATTTCATTCCTGCTGGTTATCATCCTCCGCCTCCTGAGACTGCTGCATTTAATACTGCACCGCATGTGATGCAAACTATTATGCACCATGATGAAGTGATTTACCATGCTGAGCCCAGTGAAGGCGCTGGTGTGATTGAAAGACTTGATGATTTTCAAGGCTGTTTTGCTGAGATACAGAAGGAGATGAGAGCCTTGAAGCATAAAGATTTGTTCGGAAAATATGCTTATGATCTTTGTTTGGTCCCTAATGTCAAAGTTTCCTACAATTTCAGGTTTCCTGAGTTTGAGAAGTATAAAGGCAACACTTGTCCTCTGAGTCATTTGACTATGTATGCTAGGAAGATGTCTGCTCAGACATACAATGATCAGTTGTTGATTCATTATTTCAGGATAGTTTGACTGGTGCAACTATGAGATGGTATATGAGTTTGGATAATAGCCAAATCAAGACTTTCAATGATTCGGGAGAGGCTTTTGTTAGGCAACACAAGTATAATGTTGATATGGCACCAGACAGAGATCAGCTTCGCGCTATGTCCCAGAAGGACAAAGAGACTTTCAAAGAGTACGCATAAAGATGGCGCGAGCTTGCAGCTCAGATTGTTCCTCCTCTGGAAGAGAAAGAGATAACAAAGATCTTTTTGAAGACTTTAAGTTCCTTCTACTATGAGAAGATGATAGCAAGTTCTCCTTCTGATTTCACTGAAATGGTGGGTATGGGGATGCGACTAGAATAAGGTATCCGTTAGGGACACTTGAGCCAAGAGAGTAGTGCAGGCTCGAGCTCTAGGAGGTTCAACTTTGGTAAAAAGAAAGAAGGAGAGACTAATGATGTGTCTCGTGAAATTTACAGAAGACCTCATGGTCGTGAGAATCGTCATCACCAGCATGTAGCTTTTGTAACTCCAGTGATTAATGTGACTCCAATTGTGCCAACAACTCCAAATTAGCAGCCTCGTTATCAACAACCTTCTGTGCAACAAGGTGGTAATCAACAGGTTCGCGCTAAGCCAAGTTTTGATCCCATTCCAATGTTGTATGTAGATTTGCTTCCTTCTTTGATTGCAAAGAATCTTGTGCAAACACGTTCTCCACCTCCAGTTCCAGAGTCTATCCCATGGTGGTATAAGCCAGAGGCTCACTGTGCTTTTCATCAAGGTGCCCCGAGGAACGATGTTGAGAACAATTATCCCTTGAAGTTTGAAGTGCAAAAATTGATAAGGAGCAATGTTTTGTCCTTCAATGATGTTAATCCAAATGTGAAGACAAATCCGCTTCCGAAGCATGGTAATACGTCTGTGAATATGGTTGATGGTTGTCCTGGTTTGTTCAAGATTTATGAGGTCCGCCATATTCGAAGGTCTTTGGTTGAGATGCATGCTTTCTAAAGTGAATATCATGATATTGATCACGATTATGATGGTTGTTACATTTTCTCGGTGAACCCTCGTGGTTGCGTGATTGTTAAGAGAGACATTCAAAAGATGATGGACGATAAGTTGATAGAGGTGACAACAAAAAGAGATGAGTATGAAAATGAAGTGAATGTTATTGTGCCTCAAGTCAATATTCCTGAGAAGGTTGTTCCTGAGAAGGTTGTTATTTCTTTTGATAGCCATAAATATGTTGTTACTCCCTTGGTGATCAATTTGCCTGGTCCAATGCCATACGAGTCTAATAAAGTTGTTCCGTATCGGTATAATGCTACAATGATAGTAAATGGTAAGGAAGTTCCTATTCCTTCTCCAAGGTCTGTGGTTAGCATTGCTGATGTGACAAAGGTTACTCGAAGTGGTAGAGTTTATGCTTCGGATCCTCCGAAGAGAGCTGAGGATACAACTGAGAGTAAACAAATTATGGATGTTGTTACCTGATCAAGCCAATTCGGTGATAGTGAAGATGAGGTGTTAAAATTGATAAAGAAAAGAGAGTATAGCGTTACTGAGCAATTGTTGCATACTCCTTCAAAGATATCATTTTTATCACTCTTGATGTGCTCTGAGGCTCATAGGCAATCTTTGCAAAAGATTCTTGATCAAGCTTATGTTGATCATAATTTGGCTCTGCATATTTCAGTGAACTGTCAGGAAGATGCTATGTCTAAGGTGCTGGTTGATACTGGGTCTTCTTTGAATGTGATGCCGAAGTCGAATTTATCAAGGCTTGCATACCAAGGTGCTCCCATGAGACATAGTGGGATTATTGTGAAAGCTTTTGACGGATCGAAGAAGACTGTGATTGGTGAAGTTGATCTTCCTATTCTGATTGGACCGTTTATATTCCAAATTACTTTTCAAGTAATGGATATACGTCCCGCTTATAGTTGTCTCCTTGGAAGACCCTGGATTCATGAGGCAGGAGTTGTGACATCTACTCTCCATCAGAAGCTGAAGTTTGTGAAAGATGGGAAATTAGTGACTATTGGCAGTGAAAAGGTAATGCTTGTGAGCAATTTGTCATCTTTCTCCTATATTGATGCTGAAGAGGAGGTGGGAACTTCATTCCATGCTCTTTCTGTTGTTGATAATGCTACTAAGAAGAATGTCATGCCTATGTCTTCTCTCAAGGATGCTCTGCGTGTACTCGAAACTGGTCGATTTTACGGTTGGGGACGAATTATTGATGATGTTGACAACAAAGAAGGATTCGGTATTGGTTTTACACCAGGTGTGGCTCTCCATGACCCGAAGACTATTCCGGAAGGATTTCGAAGTGTTGGGTTTATCAATGATCATTCCGCTGCTGCCATCATTGAAGATGATGAAGATGAAGAAATGCCTAACTTCGTTACGCACAAAAAGATTTGCAAGAACTGGATTGTTGTTGATGTTCCTTCTACTGTTCATGCTTCAAAGTAATTTGTTTTATTTTCTTTCAAAAAAATTCTTTCACTCTGCCCAAGGTGAAAGTGATGTTTGTCGGGCTTTGTTTCAAATTTTATCATCATCAATAAAATGTTATTTTTGTTATTTCCATATCTGTTTTTCCTTTTTGCTTTATTCTGAAAAATGGTAACATAAAAAACCCAAAATAATAATAACTGTTTATCTGCATAATGTTTGCACTTTTGTTCATACTCTAAAATAAAAATAAAATCATTGTGTAGATTGATTGATAAACCCATTGAAAACAATGATCCCATGCCCACTCCCAACTTTGAATTCCCTATGTTCGAAGCTGAGGAAGAGGATGTTGAAGAGATTCCTGATGAGATTTCTCGGTTGTTTGAGCATGAGGAGAAGGTTATTCAGCCTCATGGAGAGTCTATAGAGATAGTCAACTTGGGTTTTGAAGATGATAAGAAAGAAGTCAAAGTTGGAGCATTGCTTGGTCCTGATGTTAAGAAGAGGATTGTAGAGCTTCTTAGAGAATATGTTGATGTGTTTGCTTGGTCTTATTAAGACATGCCAGGTCTTGATACTGATATTGTGGAACATAGATTTCCGTTGAAGCTCGAATGTCCACCTGTGAAGCAAAAGTTGAGAAAAACTCATCCTGATATGGCAGTAAAGATCCAAGAGGAGGTTCAAAAGCAGATTGATGCAGGTTTTCTTGTGACATCTAATTATCCTCAATGGGTGGCCAATATTGTGCCTATTCCAAAGAAAGACGGAAAAGTCTGAATGTGTGTTGATTACAGAGATTTGAATAAAGCCAGTCCAAAAGATGATTTTCCATTGCCACACATTGATGTGTTGGTAGATAATACAACTAAGTTTGGTGTGTTTTCTTTAATGGACGGATTTTCCGGTTATAATCAAATAAAGATGGCACCTGAGGACATGGAAAAGACCAAATTTATTACAACATGGGGAACATTCTGCTACAGAGTGATGCCCTTTGGATTTAAGAATGCTGGTGCGACATACCAAAGAGCTATGACCACACTTTCCATGATATGATGCACAAAGAAATTGAGGTATATGTTGATGATATGATCGCTAAGTCGAGGACTAAAGAGGATCATGTTGAACATTTGCTGAAGTTATTTCAGAGGTTAAGGAAGTTTAAGCTTCGTTTGAATCCGAACAAGTGCACATTTGGTGTACATTCTGGAAAGTTGTTAGGTTTCATTGTCAGCCAAAGTGGCATTAAAGTTGATCCTGATAAAGTGAAAGCTATTCGTGAAATGCCTGCTCCAAGAACTGAAAAGCAAGTAAGAGGATTCTTGGGCCGTTTGAATTATATTTCGAGGTTTTTCTCTCACATGACTACCACATGTGCTCCGATCTTCAAGTTGCTTCGGAAAGACAAAGGTTGTGTCTGGACAAATGATTGTCTGAAGGCGTTTGAAAGTATCAAAGAATATCTGCTTGAACCTCCTATTTTGTCTCCTCCGATGGAAGAAAGACCGTTGATCATGTACTTGACTGTGTTGGAAGATTCAATGGGTTGTGTTCTTGGTCAGCAAGATGAATCTGGAAGAAAAGAATATGCAATTTACTACTTGAGTAAGAAATTCACTAATTGTGAGTCTCGGTACTCCATGCTTGAAAAAACGTATTGTGCCTTAGCTTGGGCTGCAAAGCATCTTCGCCAGTATATGCTGAATCATACAACTTGGTTGATCTCTAAAATGGATCCGATCAAGTATATATTTGAAAAGCCTGCTTTGACTGGGAAGATTGCTTGTTGGCAAATGTTGTTATCAGAATATGATATTGAGTACCGAGATCAAAAAGCTATAAAAGGTAGTATCTTGGCTGACCATTTGGCACATCAACCGATTGATGATTACCAACCTATCAAGTTTGATTTCCCAGATGAGGATGTGATGTATTTGAAAATGAAAGATTGTGATGAACCTAAGATTGAGGAAAGGCCGAAGCCTGGATCTCGATGGGGTTTAGTTTTTGATGGTGTTGTAAATGCACGTGGAAGAGAAATTGGGGAAATGGTCATTACTCCCTATGGTTCACATATTCCTTTTGCTGCAAGGTTGACTTTTCCTTGTACCAATAATGAAGCTGAGTATGAAGCCTGTATTATGGGTCTTGAGGAAGCTATTGATCTGAGGATTAAGCATATTGATGTGTATAGAGATTATGCCTTGGTAGTCAATCAAATCAAGGGTAAATGGGTAACTCATCAACCCCACTTGATCGCTTATAGAGATTATGCCAGAAGGATATCAACTTTCTTCACTAAAGTTGAGTTTCATTATGTGCCTCGCGATGAAAATAAGATGGTAGATTCTTTAGCAACTATAGCTTCTATGATAAAGGTGCACCAGTGGAATGACGTTCCCATAATCAAAGTGACGCGGCTTGGAAGACCAGCTCATGTGTTTGCAGTTGAAGAGGTCTATGATGACAAGCCTTGGTATCATGATATTAAATGTTTTCTCCAGAGTCAGGAATACCCACTTGGGGCATCCGATAAAGATAAGAGGACTTTGAGGAGATTGGCAGGAAATTTCTTCCTGAATGGAAATGTGCTTTATAAGAGGAATTTTGACATGGTCTTGCTCAGATGCGTGGATAGACACGAGGCACACATGTTAATGAAAGAAATTCATGAAGGATCTTTTGGTACTCATGCTAATGGGCATTCAATGGCTAAAAAGATGTTGAGAGCAGGTTACTATTGGCTGACAATGCAATCTGATTATTGCAAGTATGTGAAAAAGTGCCATAAGTGCCAAGTGTATGCTGATAAGATTCATGTGCCACCAACTCCTCTCAATGTAATTTCTTCCCCGTGGCCTTTCTCTATGTGGGGAATTGATATGATTGGTATGATTGAATCCAAGGCTTCAAATGGACATCGTTTTATTCTTGTGGCAATTGACTACTTCACCAAGTGGGTGGAAGCGGCATCGTATGCTAATGTGACCAAGCAAGTTGTGGTTCGGTTTATCAAGAATAATATTATCTGCAGATATGGTGTTCCGAATAGAATCATTACTGATAATGGTTCAAACTTGAATAATAAGATGATGAAAGAGCTTTGTGAAGAATTCAAGATTCAACACCATAACTCTTCTCCTTATAGACCGAAGATGAATGGGTTCGTTGAAGCTGCAAATAAGAACATTAAGAAGATGGTTGTGACATACAAGGACTGACATGCGATGCTCCCTTTTGCTTTGCATGGGTATCGTACATTTGTCTGCACTTCAACAGGGGCAACCCCTTTCTCACTCATTTATGGTACAGAAGCAGTGCTCCTCGTCGAGGTTGAGATCCCATCAATGAGAGTTTTGATGGAAGCCAAGTTGACTGAGGTTGAATGGTGTCAAAGTATATTTGATCATTTGAATTTTATTGAGGAAAAGAGAATAACAACTTTGTGTCATGGTCGGTTGTACCAGCAAAGAATGAAGAAATCTTTTGACAAGAAGGTCAAACCTCGTGTATTCAGAGAAGGTGACCTCGTGCTCAAAAAGATCCAGTCTTTCATTACAAATTCTCGGGGCAAGTGGACTCCGAACTATGATGGCCCATATGTTGTCAAGAAAGCCTTCTCTGGAGGTTCATTAATTCTTGCAACTATGGATGGTGAGGAGACCACTCGTCTTGTGAATGCGGAAGTAGTCAAGAAATACTTCGCCTAAAAAAATAAATGAACAACTTGCTAAGTTGAAAACCCGAAAGGGCGACTTAGGAAAAAATGAGCGTCTAGGTGGATTGAAAACCCGAAAGGGCGGCTCAGACAAAAATTAGAGACATAAACAGAAATAATTATCCCGGTATATTGAAAACCCGAAAGGGCAATCTAGGAAAAGTTAGGGATCATGGTAAGTAACTGCATCGACAGATTGGATCACTTGTAACGACCGAGGATTTCAGGTTCTATCTCTCAGAAGAATTGCCCATCAAAGATTCTTATTCACTTATCCTTAACTGAAGTTTTGGACACAGTGGAGTTCAAAGTTGATAGGGAGAATAGTGATCATTGTATTTCCCAATGTAGCCCTTTTCCATGTATTTACCATTTTTTAAACTTGTAATGATCCATGGAGTCACGCCATTTGCTGACTACCATTCTATCAATAAATTTGAGCTTTTATCCAATTGTTTGAAACTCTTTATATTGTTTATGTTTACAAAATTTCAATTTATTGTTGATGATGAATTTTGAAACAAATTTAATAAATTTAATTTTTGAAGATTATAAAAACTTGTTTCTCTTGATTTGTGAACAAAGAAAGGATATCAATAGTGATTCCAGGGATGGTAAAGTCTGGATGTCTGTATCTTGTCTCTCCCAAAGCAGGGTTTGATCAGTTTGTGTCCTTATGGAATTCCTGATTAGTCTTGGCATGTTGATATTAAGGGTGTTTTGTGCCCCACCAGCATGAGCAAGGATTGTAAATACTCTTAATTCTGTTCCCTTCCCCCAGAAGAGTTGTTGGAAGGTATATCCTAGAAAATCCCCATAGTGAGTTTTGATCTCTTCCTCAGCAGTTTACCCTTAACTTGAAAAGTTTTGGAAGCCCCTAGCCGAGTCTTTGCTCCTCAGCAGAAGTTGGTTGCATCCCTCAGCAGAATTATTGGTATATCAATCAGTTTAGAAGTTTTCTTTCACTTGTTGGTAATTACTGATTTAAAATCCCTCGTAACTGTGATTTGCTATGATGTTAACTTCTGGTATCCCCCCATGGGTCGAAAAGTCCAAACGTTCAGTGATCAAATATCTTCATAGATCCCCAGTAAGTCTGCGTATGATGGTTTCCAACAGATCTCTATTTTTGATCTTTGGCAAGTTTTGCACTCTTTCCCTAAGCAGAGCAGAAGTGGCGTAACTCCTTCCCCAAGCAGAGTGAGAGTGGTATAATTCTTTCCCCAAATAGAGCAGAAATAGTATGATGGTTGTTCTTGCAGGAATTTGTTTAATAACAGTTTGTCCCCAGCATGGATCATGGAAGTTCTTCCCACCCTCGGCAGATCATTACCTTTCCTCAATAGGATGGTATCCCTATGTAGAGTTAATGATTGATGTTTGATACTCTAGTAGGTTATGCTTTATTTGCATCACTGATAGATCTTTTCTTCATCTCTTCATCCAGATTTATGAAGATATTCATCCCCATTAGATTTTAACAGGGACATTTCCCTTTTCCCCCAGAGTATGGAAGATTTTGAGTTGTTGAGATATCTCCGACATGTTATCCTCTCAGAGTGGAATTTTCTAATGTTATCCTTTTATGGATTCTTGAAGATTGTTTTGTGGACTGAATCCCTAGAAGTTGTTTTCCCCAGTCTGAGTTATTCCATGTAGTAGGATTTTATTCCTTTGATGTTTTTTTGATATTCCCCTGCAGGATTTCGAATCGAATCTCCAACATGGTCCCCAGCCTTATTGCCCTGGTTAGCTGATTATCCGGTTGTTGTGGTGTTTATGTCACTCGTTGCTTATCTTTATGTTTGTTTTGTCAGCATATTCATACGCATGAGCATAACATCTTTTGCTTGCATTCTTGCATTTATCTTTGTTCCCCGCTCTTTGGTGTGATTTTTTCCCACAGAGTGTGTGTGTGGTTTTCCTCTCAAGTTTAAAGTGTCAACCCTTAAGCAGAAAATGTTTATCCTTTCTATTTCCCCACTAAGTTGGCTTCTCGTGGATGATTTTGATTCAGTTTCCTCCCCAATTTATTATCTGGATGGAACTTCCCCAGTTGAGATATTTCCTCCTCGGGATGAGTCTTGTTTGACCGTTTCTCTCCAATTTGTTCTTGGATTGAATTTTTGTCCCCTTTGTGAGTAATGTTTGCTTTGGAATTAAGCTATCATTGTTTGATAGTGGGCAAGATTTTCTCCAGGTTGAGTATATTACTTTGGAATTAAGCTATCAATTTTTTTTTCTGATAGTGGGTAATATTACCAAATTAATCAAGCTCTTTTGCTTGTACTCCTACCCAGTATATCCGATAGTCGAGAGTTCTTCTTTCTACCCAGTAAAAAGGTAATAGAAGTTGTTTCCCTTTGTTGTGCTCCTACCCAGTAAATCAGGTAGTTGAGAATTTTTCTACCCAGTAAAAAGGTAGTGGAAGTTATCCCTCTTTGTTTTGCTCCTATCCAATAATTTGATAGCCGAGTACCTTGTTTTCCTACCCAATAAACCGGTAGTTGATGATTCTGTTCCAACTCGATATTCCTCCATTTTTGGACTCAAATACTTTGATTGGTTATTGTTCACTGGAAGAGTGTTTACTTTTTCCTGTTTAGCCCTGTTACCTTGATTATGTCATATTTTCTTTCCCCCATGTGGAATCGGTTATCCAGTGATTTATTTTCCTGGTAATTCTTTTGGTGTCTTTTGTTTTCCCTGTCGGGATATTTCTTCTGTGTCCCCAAGCTTTTGCTTTCCTCTGGTGGTCGTGTTTTCCCCACAGAGATCTTGGGTTTGCATATCATATTCATATCATATCATGTTCTCTTAGGACAAAAATTTGGGTTTTCTATATTTAAGTCTCTCCCATCTTGCAGAGACGAAGATGTCAATCTCCATATCTTCAGATTGAAGAAACTTAAATAGGGGCAGCTGTTGCACCCTAATTTTTGCCCTAAGTTTTCTTTGCATTTTCATCTGCATCTTGCATACAAACAAGATCGTATTGGTTGCTCGGTTCTTCTCGGGTTAGGTTTATGCCTCGAAGGGGATCACCGTTTTCTTTAATTACTTTATTTGTTTATGTTTACTAACCATTAATCAAAATAAAAAAAAATATATTGTTTCCTTTTGCTAACCTTTTTCAGGAAGAGGAACCATTGAAAATACCAAAAATAGCAGTCCTGCAGCTCGAGCGAAATTTCACAGAAAAAGTCGAAGTTGATCCGCAAATAATTCAAATTTTTATTTGATCAAGGATTTCCCAAGTTAATTGATTCATTCAAAGGATTTCCAAGGTTCATGTGTTTATTTCTTCGACGCACAACAAGAATCGGGCCGAAACAACCAAGCAACCATGTTTGAATAAAAAATTCAAATTTAAGCTTGGTTAACCGGTTAACCAGTGCGAAATTTGATTTTTTTATTCAAATTCAGCACCCTTAGATCATTGATTTAATTGGAATATTCTAGATCCATTGGTTTCTGATTTCTCTACATCACTTTGATCATTTCCTACCATAAACCCTCACTAATCACCACTCTTTTCTATTTCCCACCAAAATTCCAATTACCAAACCTAAATTCAAATTACCAAAGCAAGCTCCATTCCACCAAATTTCCATACCTAAGGCCTTTAAATAGGACCACAATTTCATTCATTCCACAAGCTTTAGAGAGCCAAATTCACCTTGCAAAAATTTCTACAAGCTTTTGATAGCTACAAAACCTCTTGCAAAATACTCCCCCAACACCAAAATTCTCCAAAGCTCATCTTTCTTTCTTTTGAAGTTATCAAGAATTCATATTGAATTCTTTACTAACTTGAGCTAAACCTTCATCCTTTCATTATTTTGCTCAACAATTTCAGTAGATCTAAGCTTGTGTTGATCCAATTTGAAGAAGAGCTTTTGGTAATTCATCTTCCTCCATAAACCCATATTCACCATCAACATTCAAGATGTAGATCTTTTATTCCTTTGTCTCTAGATCCTTTGGATCCTTACTTGTTGTTTGATTGCAGGGATTCCACTGTATTTTGGTTTTAAAATTCGTTCAAATTCAGATCATGATCATCCAATGTTTGAAAAAAGGTTTCAAAATGGATCATGCTGAATTTTCTGCATTTTTCAGCTTCTGGTACAGTGTTAATCGGTTAACCATTTGGTTAACCGGTTAACCATCTTAAAAACAACACAAATTATTCAAAATCTGCTTTTGTTAACCGGTTAACCAATTGGTTTTGTTAACCGGTTAACACAAGACAAAATGGTGTTTTTGGCTTGTTTTAAGCCCCTTTTTGGTTCCTCTTTCTTCTTCTTCTTCCTCCTTTTTATTTTTACCTTGGGAAGCACTTTTGGGAGTGATTTCTCCTTATTTTCAATGAACTTTGGGTGTAGATTAGAGTAGTTAATTTTCATTAATTCAAAACTACCTTTAAGTGGATTATTCAATTCATTTAAGGTACTTTGCATTAGTGATACATTTTCATGCTTGAATCCACCAAGATGAGTGATTGAACTAAAGGATGGAAGAATACCATAAGTGCGGCTTAATTTGGTATTCACCTTTAGTTTTGTGTGGTATCTCGTCCGGATAACGATTTACATATCGTTTATCTCGCATGCATTAACACTAACATTATGCACCTTAATTGGTGGTGGCCGGCCTCATTTGTAGGGTAATTACTTTGTAAATTACTCGGCGATTGCTTAACATAGACCTAAATGTGTCCCGACTTCGGAATAAAAATCTAATTGGGTACTTTCACTTTCGTGGATCGGATCTCTTGTTGATCGTGTAATCCCAGAGTGGTTAATCATATTGCATTAAGAATCGAGACTTTTGAATGTTTGATGCATAGGTGCTTTGGGTCTCCTAATCGCCTTTCAAATTTCATTGAATTCGGTTCGGTTTGCCTTGATTAATTGCTATAGTGTAAGATGCTAAGCGGATCCGGTTGCCTTCGCTTTTGGTTACTCTTTCTTTTTGGCTGTGGTTGATTAATTTCACCATACCATTATTATGTGAATATTATTATACTTTTATTGTTATTATTTAGAGTCTTGCACTTATATTTGCTTTTGTTACTACCATTTAATTTCCTGCACTTTTATTGCTATTATTCTACTTTGCTTTATTATGCTTTATTCATCCATATCATGTTTATTATTTGTTCTTATTATTTTTGATGTTGATTTTCCTTTTGTCCATTTGGACACAATAACATTAATAAAGGATTAAACTTCTAAAAAACTTGTGACTTTATTTTGAGGACTATTGGTTACTATCCTTGGCTTTTGGAATGAAGAGTTGGACATAGATTCTTAAGACACTTCCTTTGCCTTGATCTTCATGGAGTTGGAATTAGTCTTTATTTAGTCATTTGCTAGCTCATAAGGATGGAACTCTTATGCTCATAATTTGGAATGTCATCAAGTTTGGTTAGATATTTCTTCCCTTATCTCCTTATTTTCTTTTTTAGGGTAGTCCTTTCATCTCTTCCCCTTCTTTAATTTTCAAAATCTTCTCCCTTTTTCAAAGGATTCTTTCTTTTTAAATCATCACCTCTTTAATAAACGAAACCTTGACTTTTGTCAAGTGGCTTTTACTCTTTTTCTTTTCTCTTTAAAAAATCAATGAATCTAATCATGTTGACCTTAATTCAAAAATAAAAAGAACCAAACTCATTCAAGTTGTTTTGTGCCTTTGTGCATTTTTGTGTATTTTCTTTAAGAGTGTCGATTATGAGTCATTATTCTTTAGTCGGGTGCAAGTCTCTCAATATCCAGGGTTGTAGTTTGATGTAATTGAGTCTCTTGTCATTTGTGGGGGTTTAGTTGCATACTCGTCGATTTTATCTGAGTTGGCGCCCTCCCCATAATGATGTATGAGTCCATGCCTTCATTCTCATGGTAGATTTGTTTGGCTATCCACTTGAAGATGAAAAATTCTCTTCACTTAATAAAATTAATCATAACCCACCCTTTTCACTATTTGTACCACGAACTACGGGGTTTTGATCTTGCATTGCACTTTGTGGGTACGTAGGCATGAGATGGTAAACCTCTCCAAACACAAAAATATTAAAAAAAAATTCTTTCTCTCACCTATTCACTCTCATTTTTGCAAACCATTTCCAAACCAAAAGCAGTAAATTTTTCAAAGGGCTCCTGTGGAGTACGACGGACATTTTGGGTGCGTAAAACCTTCCCATTGTGTAACCTATCCCCTTACCTGTTTCTCTATTGTGTTTCTTTAGCTTTTTGCTTTTAGATTCATTAGGATTTATTCGCTCTTTTTTCCTTTTCCTCTTGGAATAAAATAAAAGCGCGGTGGCAACTCTGTTTACTTTGAGTTAAGTTAACCAATAGCTTACACTCATGTTTTTACCGCTACAGATACATATGTATTCCTTTTTTATTTGTTTCATGACTATCTCCAAATCTTCTCTAATCTCAGCTTGCTTTTCCCCTAAATCTGATAAGATTTCAAGGTTTTCTATTAAGACGTCGTACTCAGCCTCGTTATTAGAGAAAGCACCTTCAATTTTAAACTTGAACTTCGTTGGCACTTTTCTTGGTGAAACAATTAACACCCAAACACTAGTACCATTCTTATGGCTAGAACCATCGAAGTATAACTTCCAAGGCTTTGTCTCCAAATAGTTTAAGGACGTATCAACCACTACATGGTCTACAATGAAGTCTGTGACTACTTTCCCCTTTATGGCCTTTAGAGGCGCATATGTAAGGGAATATTCAGCTAAAGCTAGTGCCCATTTTCTAATTTGGCTATGTGAAATTGGTTTAGACAACATATGTTTAATAATATCAAAATAAGAAGATACATAAACATCAATTGGTTTCATATATTGCTTTAACTTTATACAAGAGAAGTACAAACATAGGCACATCTTTTCGACCATACTATACCTAGTTTTTGCATCACTTAAAGCTCAACTAAGGTAATATATGGCTCTTTTGACACCATTATCATCCTCTTGGGCTAACATGCTCCATATAGTCGAGTTTGAGGCAGAAATGTACAACCTCATACATTTATTCTTGGCAGGTGGGGACAAGATAGACAGACTTTCTAGATATTCCTTAATCTTGTCAAACACCTTCTAATGCTCAGGTCTCCACACGAACTCTTCCTTTTTCATGCGAAGTAGTGGTGAAAACGTCTGAACTTTGCCACTGAGGTTCGATATAAACCTTCTCATAAAGTTAATATTTCTAAAAAGAGATTGCAACTCCTTCTTCGTCGATGGTAGCTTCGTCTCTTTGTTGACCTTGATTTTATTTTGATCTATCTCGATCCTTTTCTTGTGGACCACAAAGTCAAGCAAATCCCCTGCCTACACAAAAAAAAACACATTTAAAAGGGTTCATTTTCATACCATATTTTCTCATTCTTTCGAACGACTGTCTAAGATGGCCGAGATGACCATTTCCCAACACATATTTAATAAAGATATTAGCAATGAACATTTCAATATAGTCATGAAAGATAGATTTCATCACCCTTTGATAAGTTTCCCCAAGATTATTTAAGCCAAATGACATCACTACCCACTCGTAAGTGCCTAAAGCTCCAGGGCATTGATTGAAATGTTGTTTTGGCACATCTTCATCTACAATGAAAATTTGGTTATATCCTGAATAACTGTCCAACACACTAAGGTATTCAAAACCCACTGCTGAGTTGACCAACATATCTGTGACACCCATTGGGTATTCATCCTTAGGGGTTGCAACATTTAGATCTCTAAAATGTATGCAGACCTTTAACGTTATGCTTTTCTTTATAACAGGAACAATATTGGCAAGCCATTCGACATACCTGTCACTTCTTATGAATCTTATTCGTAGGAGTCTTTCGATATCATCTTTAATTTTAGACATTATCTCTAGAGCAAATCACCTTGGCGTCTACTTGATTGGCTTCTTGTCTGCCTTTATTGGTCGCTTTAGCTCCACCAAATCCCTACTTAAACCTAGCATTTCATTATAATAAAAAGCAAAATAATCTTTGAATTCTTTAAGTAGTTCTATTACCTTTGTCCTTAGGCTTGGATCGATGTTGGTACTTATATAAGTTGTCATTTTGGTCGATCTATCTCCCAAGTCTACTTCTTCAAGTGGATCTTGTGGATGCATCTTTGTGTTTGACGCCTATTCGAACTGCGATAAAGCGGAAAGCAAAAATTATTTTCGGAATAATTCCCTCTAAGATTTATATTGTCTCCATAAGGATCGGTTAAACAAAAAGAATGTAGTTCGATAATCTCTAAGTCTCTAAGCTTGGATTGAATGGTTTGAGATAAAAGATGTAAAATGAAAAACATATGACAAGTAAATAAAGTACGGGAAATAACTCGTCAGGAGTTGTATTTCAATCTACCCATCAAGTACTAAAAAATATATGAATCAAATGGCCGTAACCTAAACCACTCATCAAAATCCCCATGTATCGTTCATAATAACTGAGGTTTTGTCTAACGCAAAGCTGATAGATCAACCATATTCTTTCATCGATGATGTCTCATGCAACTCAACAACACGGAGCATTAAGAATTGATAACCATTGTTAATATTAGATATAAATCTACGTATCGAGTTCAGAATCTAACATACGTTCATCTTAGATCGAGTTTGAATTGTATATGTCTATAGCAATCCAAACCCATTAAGTAAAAAATCAAAGATGACATCTATAATGAGTTGTAAAAGAGATTTTATACAAAGATTCATAAATACACATACAATCAAATTAAACTTACATACGAAACCTAACAAATAAATGGTACAAATAGAAGTTGGGAGTTAAAAGCCCCAAAAACATGACCTAAAAATGCTGAAAAGTGACTTAAATAAGGGCTAGAATGACGTGAACCGCGCTAAGTGCACTTAGTGCTGTAAAAAAATCCAGCTTCTTGTTTTCTTCATAACTTTTAACCGTAACTTCGATTGACGCACGATCAAAAGTGTTGAAAAGCTTATTAAATTATCTATATGATAATAAAAAATATCCTTGTTTGAATACCTAAAAAAATGAGATAAAGTAACATTAACAAAGAATGGTATTTAAATCAGATCACGCTAAGCAGCGATCCACTTAAAATATACATAAACCGCTTTAAACTGTGCTAAGCGCGATCCTGCTCGCACTAAGCGCGGTCACGAAAACCAAAATTATTTGCTTCTTCCATCCATACTCTCATCGCGCTAAGCGTGCATGCTAGCATTTGGTTGGTAAAAACTATGTATCTTGAAGCATTCTCTTGGCTCAATTGGGTCCATACTTCAATCATGCATTATTACCAATAAAAATAGATGAAAACTATCAAAATCAACAATATGTACACAATATCGCAAAATATACAACAATATGTAATTTATACAAAATGTATAGAAAAACAAGGGATTATTAACAGAAAACAAACAAATCAAGCCAATAAGTGTCAATTATTTACCCTCAAAATCACTTCTATTTTGCACTTATCAAACTCTCCCCAACTTAAACTTGTTTATCCTCAAACAAGAATCGATCCACTCAAAGAAACAAAAGTAATTATCAAGAAATCCGGATCAACAAGTTTTTGAAAACAACAACAAATGTATGGTTCAAATATGAAAACGTACAAGCAAGGAAAAGCATACAACTACACTATAACGACAACTTAAAAACGAAACAAAGCCCAAGCACAAAAAGCATGATAAACCATATAAAACAATACATGTTCAATCATGAATCACACCTAGTAAAAATTCATCGAGGGATGAAAACACACAAAAATGAGAGATTTGACATTCATCCAACAATCTTGCAAACAAAAGACTAAATTATGGATTCATCCAAAAACTCATATTGAAAACATAAAAGCAAGAATCACAAGGTATTTTCAAGGTTGTAACGTGGCTTGGTTAAAAAAGAATGAGCAATTTCTAAAGGTAATTAAAACAAAAAATTTCCTAATTCCAAGGGAGTGATCAATCCACAAAGTGTCAAGCACCACAATTTCAATCACATATCTTCTCTTATCCCAATTTGTCACACCAATCACACAAATTATTTTGCACAACTATTTTATACCTTTTTATTTTTATTTTTCAAGGATTTTATTTTTCTTTTGTTTTTTCTTATTTTTCTTTTCTATCGTTAGCTCGACACCTTTATTGTGATTGTCTAGTAACTTCCTCAGGAAATGTTGATGCTTTTGTCAAAGTGCCAACATACAAAAAGTTTCATAACCAAACACATGAACAAGCGCTACATGAACAAAATATATACAAAAATTGAACAAACATAATGGAAGACAAAAAGAAAACAAGTATCCATACAGGCACATAAATATAGACAATTATGTGCAAAGCTCTAAAACATCGAAACTATCGCAATGCAATTCAATATCAAAACTAATCCCCGACAACACCGCCATTTTGTTCGAACTGCGGTAAAGCGACAAGCAAAAATTATTTTTGGAAGAATTCCCACTGGGATTTATATCGTCTCCACAAGTATCGATTCGAGGGAAATAATGTCGTTCGATAATCTCTAAGTCTCTAAGCTTGGTTTGAATGGTTGAGATAAAAGATGTAAAAAGAAAAACACATGACAAGTAAATAAAGTACGGGAAATAACTCGTCGGGTGTTGTATTTAAATCAACCCATCAAGTACTAAAAAATCTATGGATCAAATGAACGTAACCTAAATCACTCATCAAAATCCCCACGTATCTCTCACAACCGAGGTTATGTCTAACGAAATCTGAGAGATCAATTGTATTCTCTCATCAGTGATGTCTCATGCAACTCAACAATACGAGCATTAAGAATTGATACCCATTATGAATATTAGATCTAAATCTATGTCTAGAGTTCAGAATCTAACATACATTCATATTAGATCGAGTTCGAACTGTATATGTCTATAGAAATCCAAACCCATTAAGTAAAATTCATATTAGATCGAGTTCGAACCGTATATGTCTGTAGCAATCCAAACCCATTAAGTAAAAAATCAGAGATGGCATCGATAAAGAATTGTAAAAGAGATTTTACATAAAGATCCATAAATACACATACAATCAAACAAAAATTACATATAAACCCCTAACAAATAGAGGGTACAAAGAGAAGAGAGAGGATAAAGAATAATCTCTCGGTATGTTGACACCGATTGAAGCTTATCCACCTCTAAATCGTCAAGATATGTCATCCATGTGTTGTTTCTGACTTATTTCCTCAAAGAATGTTTGTGATGAAGTTGGGAGTAAATGGCCTTAAAGACATGACCTAAAAAATGCTGAAAAGTTACTTAAATAGGGGATAAAATGAAGTGAACAACATTAAGCGCGCTATGAGGGTGCTTAGCGCAATAAAAATCCAGCTTCTTGTTTTCTTCATAACTTTTTAATTGTAACTCTGATTGACGCAAACTCAAAAGCGTTGGAAAGCTTATTCAATGCACTATACGATAATGAAAAAATACCCTTGCTTGAATACCTACAAAAATGAGATAAAGTAAAATTAACAAAGAATGGTATTTAAAAATCCAGCTTCTTGTTTTCTTCATAACTTTTTAATTGTAACTCTAATTGACACACGCTCAAAAGTGTTGGAAAGCTTATTCAATGCACTATACGATAATGAAAAAAATATCCTTTCTTGAATACCTACAAAAATGAGATAAAATAAAATTAACAAAGAATGGTATTTAATACAACCGCGTTAAGCGTCAATTCACTTAAAATACACATAAATTTCCTTAAACTGTGGTAAGCATGATCCTGCTCGTGCTAAGTGTGGTCAGGAAAACCAAAAGTATTTGCTTCTTTCATCCACACTCTCATAGCACTGAAAACCACGCTAAGTGTGTATGCCAACATTTTGTTGGTAAATATTGTGCATCTTGAAGCATTCTCTTGGCTCATTTGGGTCCATACTTCAACCATGCATTATTACCTATAAAAATAGATGAAAAACTATCAAACTCAATAGTATGTACTCAATATTGAAAAATATACAACAATTTGTAATTTATACAAAATGTATACAAAAATGCATGATTATTAACTGAAATCAAATGAATCAAGCCAATAAGGGCCAATTATTTACACTCAAAATCACTACTATTTAGTACTTCTCAATGTGTTAGCTCCTAATTTTGACACCTAGTTGACTTGAGAAAACATTGACTTTAGCATCATATTTTGGTAGAAAGGAAAAGGCTTCGACTAAAGTAAGGTTGAGGAGGCCTGAGTCGAAGACGTAAGGAAGTATAAGGACGTGGACTTAGAATATTTTCTAAGTATAAAAGAATCACCTTCGACCGCATATCCTTAGAATGGCAAGCGTGCAACAGTTGAGATCTACGTTGGAGGGAAAGTTTTGTTTCTTTGAAAATTTGAATAAAGACAAATGGTGCTCAATGGAAGTTGAAGAACATGCAAAGTGCCAAGTGGCATATATTTAGGAGTAAACTTCCAATAGCAGTTACTTTTGACTATTATAAATAAAGTAGTTCTAGTGTTAGAATTGTGTGTGAATCATATTGTACAAGTTACTCCATAAACACTCAAAGTACCTATGTGTAGAGAAACGAGTGAATGAGAGAATGTACGTGATGAGATCACCACCCTTTTTCATATCAATGCAATTTATATTCAAGTTTTTACTTTGAAGTCTTTATCTTTCATTATCTTTACTTTCAATCAAATTTATTATTCAGCCTTTTATTGTCTTTTTACTTGCTTTCTCTATATTTCCTTGTCATTTACACTTTATTATACTTTACTTTCGACTTAAACTATTTTGAGTCTTGTTTGTTTTAATTATTTTTTACCAAAATACTTCATAAAGTCTGTCGAAGAGTTTATGAAAATATTCCTAAAAAATCAATTAAAACATATTTATAGCACATGTCATAGGATCAATCTGGTCGATCCTATGAGTAACTGAGAACATTGTGTTGTTTTTAGAGGACCAGTGGTTGCTTACAATTTTCAGGGTAAACAAATTGGGATGCCCAGTGGGACAATGCTATAAGTAAATAACTTTTGGGTGTTTTATTAACTTCCTTAAATATAACACCCTTTTATAAGTTTATAACTTCCTTTTCTTTACGTGTTCGATTGATCAAAGTGTGGCATAATCTTTTGTTGCATATATTTGAGAAGTGGAAAGGTAGCCACCACAGATGAATACATACCAAAGAAAAAAAATACGAGAAAAATGGCATCTAGTCAAGGGAATATAAGTAATCCTGATCCCCATATGACTGGCCACTCAGTACTTGAGAGATATGACCAAATTGGCTGGTAGAGTTCGACAAATAGAACGTCTGAGAGACAAAAAGGATAGGACAAATAAAAACAAGAGAATAGCCTACGTTGGATTTCATGAGGGGGTCGAAGAAATATATGATGAACCCATAGATTTCGACGAAAGCGAAATAGACCTGGCTGAATTGAAGTAGGGTTCCCCCTATTCATGTAAATTGCTAGTTGCTTCAAATGGAAAAAACCCTGTTGAAACTAAAAAGAATAATAGGTTTCAAAAGAAAACATACACTTTTGACATCACTAAATGTGACGAAATATTTGACTTGTTAGTTAAGGATGGACAAATATTGGTGCCTCGAGGTGCTAAAGTGCCACATTTAGAACAAAGAAAAAAGAGAGGTTTTTGCAAATACCATAACTTTTTGGGCCATAAAACTTCTCAATGTGTTTCTTTTCATGGATTTGGTGCATAACGTAATTCAAGAAGGGAGACTCAAGTTCATTGAGAATCCCAAGAACTAGATGAAGATCGACTCAGATCCTCCTCAAGTTTCAGAAGCTAACTTCACTAAACTTGTTGAGGTTAACATGCTCGAAGTAACGAAGCATTCTGAAAGCAGCGCGAGCAGCATCAATACTAATGAAGCTATAGGTCAAAATTTTGTACGAAGTAAAATCACTTAGGAGTTCATCGATGATGTTGTGTCCTACAGTTTCATTGAAGAAATTGAATTTCAGATGGAACACTTCGTCTGCATGGCTGCTGAATACTACTTCAAAATATCTCCAGATGTCGAGAAGTTTGGTGTGGGAACAATTGTCGAAACGCATGAGGATGTTCAAGGTTTGAATCTCCAGCTGGTAACTAAGGAAACTACTTATGGTTTCATTATGATGGACAAGGATACTAAAGGTCTTGGCATTGACTTGTCCAAAATGAATTTGAAGGATGAGGTTGATATAAACGTGGTCAAAATCCAGAATGAACAGATCATAACTGCTGAGGACTTAGGTTGTTAGGAGGAATACAACAAGACTATTTTCGAATTCCTGCAGAGATTCCAGAAGAAAAACTCGGAAGTGATGTTGTGCCCTACGTGCAGTTCCATTTTCGATAAAAAGGCTGCCCACAACATTCAAGGGGTGCGGGAAGCTAAAGATAACCAAGAGAGAAGGAATGCTCAAAAGCCAAGAGGTTTCTACCTAAGGCAAACCACCCAAGGGAAACACATTGCTGCAAAGCCCCGGGTTCCTAAAGTAAGGCAACCCACTTTCAAGCCTAGTGGAAAAGTGCCCAAAGACAAATGGTTCAAGCATGTCGACGCCAAAGTAAAAGGGAATTCAAAATGGACCAACTTGGATCTCGAGAGAGGTTCCTCGATGGACTATGGTGTCACTCCCAAAGATTTGCATCCCGGTACAAGCGCGAACAATCAGCGAAAGAGAAATGAAAATGAAGGTGAAAAGAGTCGCCAGCTAGGAATTTTTATCCCGAAGGAAAGGTAATGCTGCATAAACCTGGGAAGAGATAAATAAGACGGTTGCGAACCAGAGAAACTGAGAAAGGGGGTTGGTTACAACCTGGGAAGGTATTAGCACCCAGATTGTCCGTCGTACTCGACGAGATCCACGCTTAAAAGATTTGTGTTTAAAGGGGTAGTGTCAGTGCTATTCTATGTGCAAAAGCTGGAAAAGAATACAAGTGTGAGTGCAAAGAAGTGTAAAGTGAAGAAAAGGAGTGTCAGTGTAAGAAAGGAGTGCAATGCTCAAGACAATGAGGCTTAAAGAATAAAGCTGGAAGGGGGAGGAATATACAGAGACTTTTTTTCGATAACTGTTAAGTTATGCCTACGTATCCTCTCGTGCAATAAGGAAGTCAGAACACCGTAGTTCGACTCAAAGAGACTGAAGGATAAAATGACTGGTGAATTTCTTGCTTGTCTATGCTCAAGTGTATGACCTGTCTGGCTCAGGTGCAAACTGTCTTGCATTAGACGGAAGAAGCGAGTTCTCGTTTATGAGTGAATGAGATGAGAAAAGAATCCCGAAGGAGACGATTATTGTTTGTTTTTGGTATTTTCAATCTTTTATTACTTTTGGAATTTGTCATAAGAAAATGAGCTTAAGCCTAAACCAAAGGGTTAGTAAACTCATCACATCCTCCCTCTGATCAGGGGTAATGAGAATACCTTAAGTATGAAGTAAACACCTCACACTTAATCACCATGATGTAGGATTAAGATCATTAACCTACTTGCATTTATTTAGATGTTTTTGGAGTTTTTGTTTAGTGTTAAGTAATGAGTTTAAGCCATAATCAAGGATTTAATGGACTCATTACACCATCCTAATAGAAAGATAATAGATGAGAACATTTAAACTGAGGAAGGCTCCTCAACTTAATCTATGATTAGGGATTAACCTCATGACAAAACAAAACCTTTATTAAAGTGGATATTAGTTAATGGTAAGATTAAGAAGTGGATTTTATGGTTTGTAAGACAACTTGAGGGGGACTTGTCCATTAACACTAGGGTTAGTCCTTCTTAACCAATTAAGGAAGAATTAGAACCCTAATGCAAGGCCCAAGTTACAAGCTTGATGTCTTAGTGATTTATTAGATGAATTGATTAAAGGATTTAAACACATTAAGGGTTTAACACTTTGGATTAAAGTCATACACTCCATCCTAAGAGAAGGATGCGGGCATAACCCTAATCACAAAGCCTTAAAACCTTAAAGGTTTAGTCCCTGATTAAGAGGTGAGAAGAGAAGACACAAAAGATGACACAAAGGTAAAACTAATGGGGGGACTAATCAAACCCTAATTATGATCATGCTTGGGTATTCCTAGGTTTTATGAGGCTTGCAAGAGATCTTCAGGAAAAGCCACAAAGGAAGAAGAAAGATGGAAGGAGGAGAAGCAGAAAGAAGCAAGTCAACTTACTTCACTTAAGAAGATAAGTTGCTTGAAGAAAGAAAGTGAGGAGGCAACATGATTGAGCAAGCTCACTCTAATACACATACAAAATGCAGCAATGAATGCATAAGAGAGATGAGAAGTGATTGTGAGAAGTAAAGGCAAATTCACTTCTCCACGTAACTTACCACTTGAAAAGTTAGCAACAAGAAATGAAATGAAATGAAAATGCAATGAATGCAAGGATGCAAACCAAAACCTGAAGCATGTTCATGATGCAAATGATACAAAGAGATGATGAAAATGTATGTCATGAGATACAAATGATCATACAAGCGATGAAGATGTAAATGAAACATAAAGGAAGCATGAAAGTTCATGAATGCACATGAAATGAAATGAAAGCATAACATGGCAAATGGATGATGCAATGATCAAACATGAATCCAATATGTCCTAAGATGTCTTATATGTCATGCAAATGCCCAAAATGTCATGGAAAGTTCATGAATGCAAGCATATGCAAGAAGAATGCAAATGAAGATGCAAGATTAGGGTTATATGAACATGTGAGATGCAAAACTCAAAAACAGAAGCAAATCATAAGATAAAAAATTGAAAATTCACTCAAAGGAACCCTAAGCCTATACTAGGTTACCATCCAAAGGGGGAGGTCAGAAGCTAAACCTAGAAGGAGTTATGGATTTCCTAAGTTTCTAGGGATTTAAGGGTGATTCTCAATGTAAAATGCCAAACAAATTGAAAATGATAGATAAAAATGAAACAAAAATGTGTTTAGAAACTAGGATTCATGCATAGAACAATGCAAAAAGAATCATTCACAAACTCAACTTGGTTTAAAAGTTATGAATTTTTGAAGTTAGGGTTATAAATGAACAAATTTATGAACCCTAATTCATTGAAAAAATGTCAAAGCATGATCAAAACCAAAAAGAAATTTGTGTGGTGAGTTTTTAAATGTTTCTAAATGTCCAAGAATGTTCTCTGATTTTTTTTGTGATTTTTAAATACTTAAATGTATTTTTAATTAATTAATTCTCATTAACTAATTAAATAAAACATTTAAATGATTTAAAAATATTTTTTAATGCAAAAAATGAAAATAAAAATATTTTTGGGTTCTGAAAATTAATAAAATGTTTGATAAAAATTTCCAGAATTTTTTGATGATTTTTACTATTTTTAAAAATTCGTATAAAAATAAATAAGAAAAATGCAATAAAAATTAAATAAATGGAAAGTATGCTGAATGGGTGGTGGGGGTTGATTCTGGGTTTGGGACTGGTTGACCTGGCGCGCATCTGGACGGCCCATATTCAAACTTAACTAAACTGAATTAAAATATTAATTAATACTAATGATCTAATCCTAGCCTCACAATGCACGCGGGAACTGAAGATCTAACGGCCCACATTTAAAAAATGCCCTAACCATAATTAATCAAATTAATTACTTTCAGGTGGTCGGAAATGACCTCCGGTCATCTTCTCCGGGCACACCTCCCCTGAAAAATTTCCAAATCACTCTCTGGGTCATTTCTGGAGCTCTAAAGCTCCAGATTGATTACTCTCACTCTCCTAAGATCAACCCCACCCTCAAAAACAATTTATTTTCACTCCAATTCAAGATTCGAAGCCAAGAACAAAAATGGTGAAACTTTCAGACAGACCATACATTCTCATTTCTTCATCATTTTCAAAAATACAAAGTTCATTGCACTCAGGGGAACAAGCTTAACCATTTAATAACTTAAAATAAAGGTTCTGGAGAAATTGATTCTCATGGCTACCTGAGATGGAGCTTTCAACCCTGGAGCTTTCTGGATGCTTTCTTGCTTCAAAATGCCTCCAATGACCTCCCTGAAGAAGCTTTGATGCTTGGATGGAGTTTTTTATGGCTGGTTTGTGAGTTTGTGTTCAACTGGTGAGAAAATCGTGTTTTGTTTGTGAAGTGTTTTTGGCTGTTTTGAGGGGTGGATTGTGATCAGTGATTGATTTGAAGATGAATGGTGGAAGAAGTTTGAAGTTTTGTTGAGTGTGCTGAGAGTTTCGAAGCAAAATGCAAAGGAGGGAATTTTTGTGAACTATGGCAATGCTGAGGATTCAGGCTTGGTTCTTGTGTGAAATGAGTTCCATAAAGCATGTATGTGAAGCTGTGATAGGTCAGAATAGTTGGTGTGGGCTATGCTGATTGGTATGGGTGAAAATGCAAAAAGTCAAGGTTGGTTGTACTTGAGGTATGGGCAAGTAGCAGGCTGGGATTTGGGCATGTCCTGGTTCAGCTGAGATCAAGGAATGTTTGTGAATCAGATTTGATGAGTTGTGGCAAGTGGATGAGAGGTTTTGTACCATTTTGCAAATTCATGAAGTTTTGACCCCTTTTGGATTTCTTCATGTGCAAGTCATGAAATTTTAAGATCCTTGGGCCAATTCTGAGTTTTAGGCATTGCATAATGTTTGTATGATGCTTAGAAGCCAATTTGAAGTCACAAAATGGTTTGGCAAGAGGTTTTGCAAAATTCCCTCTTTGGCATGAAACATGAAATTATGTGATTTTTGCCAACTTTGGAAAGCCATAACTTGAGTTCCAAAATGAATTAGATCTTGTTCTTGTACTTTTTGAAAAGGGAATGATCCAATCTACAACTTTCATGACCAACAATTTTTCATTTGAAGCATTTTTGGTTGAGAAAGAGGAGGTTGAAAAACATTTTCAAAATGGAAAGTTTACATTACAAGTCATTTCCATATTTGGCAACTTTTGGTTTAGCCCAAGTTTCTTCAAATTTGTGAACTTATAAGCACTCCAATGATCAAATAAAGACGATATAACTTCAATTTGATGAAAAATCCACTTTGGTTCCATGTTGGGGGGCCTCAGATGCCCTGATTTTTCTCTGACTTGTTTAGGAAGTTACCCAGTGATCAGATGACTTCCACAATGAATTTCTTCATCAAACTTGGTATGCATTATCCTTATAACATATTGAGACCAATAGAAACAAGAATGACCAAAAAATTTGGAGTTATGGCCTCTGAAACCAAAACCCTAATTTTAGGTCATCTGTGCAGTTAAACCCTAGCTCAGCTTCCATGCTTTCTCAGTTCTTGTGATTCTTTGGCTTCCTTGATCTTTTGAGGATATAATATGATGATTAAACATACATGGACCCTCTTGAGATGATTGAAGACTTTTGGAGTGGCTCAAATGGCTCATGGATTGCTCAGATCACAAACCCTAGATGCAGATGAACTTGAACTAATGCAGTGAAGCAAAAATGCAATATGATGTGGTATGCTTGAACTAATGCAAAAATGAAAGATCACAAGCCATGGTGTGAAGTTAGTGAGGGCAAATTTTGGGTGTTTATAGCTGCCCCTATTCAAACATGAGTTAGCTGTGTAGGATGTAAGCGACGGGCTTAACAGCCAAATAAGATAACTTGTGGTTGAATACCAAAGACAGTCCAAAATTTGCACTCACTGGGGAGAAGAAGAAAAGGGATATAGATTGTAAAAGATAGTATAGTATGATTATAAAGTGCGGGTGATGGAGGACGACCATCGAGCAGAGGACGACTGCTGGGGATAAAGCAATGACGGGTACGTCCGACATGCTGGGGAAGGAAGAGATCATGATGGGGAAGGAAGAGATCAAAGGTGAAGGACGATCACCTAGCAGGGAACGGCTGCTCTGTTGGGGATAAGGATGAGGGACGGTCATCCAAGGTGAAAGACGATCACCCGGCAGGGTACGGCTGCCGAAAGTATCACGACATAGGACGAATGTCGGATAGAAAAGGTCAACGATGGGGACGGCCATCGGATAAGCATGATGAAGGACGATCATCAAGAGGTGAAGGACGATCACCTAGCAGGGTACAGCTGCTCTAAAGGTTTATCATGACATAGGAATAATGTCAGATAACAAGGTCAATGATGGGGACAGCCATCGGATAAAATGATGAAGGACGATCATCAGGAGGTGAATGACGATCACCTAGCAGGGGACAGCTGCTAAATATCATGACATAGGACGAATGTCGGATAGAAAGGGGTTCTAATAAAGGGGACTCCACTGGGGAAAGGATGAGGGACGGTCATCCATAGGTGAAGGACGATCACCTGGCAGGGTACGGTTGCCGAAAGTATCATGACATAGGACGAATGTCAGATAGAGAAGAAATTTTGCTTTTTACTGGGGATTTGCTAGGGGAATAGTAAACACGGACGAGTGCTTACTTCCAAAAAATGAAAGGTATAAGTGTTTGACACTGTGTATAGATTAAAGGTGCGGACGAGCATCCTTAAGACTACAATACGGACGAGTATCGGTAGAAACAACGTTGACGCATGTTCAGAGATGATGATACAGACGAGTATCAACTGGTTAACAAAGAACACGAATGAGTGTTGAATCTGAGGGGAGATAAGGGGTGTATACAAGATACAGACGAGTATCTGTATGAGTAAAGATAAACATGAGTGAGACACAGACGAGTATCCACCTTGCTGGGGAGAGTATGACACGGACGAGTGTCGAAAGAGGAAGTGTATAAGTTATGAACTTATAGGTATAAAAGATATTCTGGCGATCTATGGGGATAGGATGACACGGACGGGTGTCAAAAGAAGTGTATTACAAACAAGTGTTTGGTTTACAATAAGTGTTTGGGCAACCATGCTGGGGAGTGGTGATACGGACAAGTGTCCAGAGAGTATATAAATATCTGTTTTTGGTTTATGTCCGCGGGGGAATGAATATGACACAGACGGGTGTTGAGTGAGTGTATATTAACATGTATTTGCGAGTGCAAAGGGGACACTTTAGCTTTCTGCTGAGGAAATATGAGATGACACGGACAAGTGTCGAGAAGAACAGGTTATGTATAAGTATTTGTTTGTAGGGAGTGTTCTGGTGACTTTACCGGGGAAAGATGACACGGACGAGTGCCAAAAGGAGCATGTATCTGTTTTTTGAGTGTGCAAAGGGACGCTTTGACTTTCTACGGGGACTGTGAGTCTTCATATACATTGCTAATGGAATATTAGTATTCATAGGTGACTGATTCAAAACATGACTTGTGATTATGCAATATGTTTGATTTTTGTCGTAATGCTCCGTAATAGACGGAATGCTACGCTCTGAGGGATAAATGATGCAAATGCTATGATTATGCAAAAGATACTGATTCGGGATTCAGATCCTGCTGTTGTGGAGATCTCCAACCGATCTGCTTGAAAGAATATCCCAGCTAGGGATGAGATCATTGGTAGATCTGATATATGACTCTGCTTGGGGAAATAAGTCACTGATAGACCTATCTTAATAATGAGGAGCCCAGCTAGGGATGTGGAAGCTTTCATCACTTTGTTGTGCGGGAGATTCAGACATTTCTCTTCTAGGAGAGGCTGGAGCCCTGTGGGGAGATGGTTCCCTGTCTAGCACTCGGCTGGGGAAGAGAAAGATCACTGAACGATCTTCCTAGAGATTTCTGTGGGATCCTGCTGAGGATGATACTTGACAACTCAGCTGGGGATATGAGCACCTTCTGGTACTGCTTCGACAAATGTGCTGGAGAAGTGACGCCCGATAGCTCTGATGGGGAGAGAGAGCTTCCCTGGTGCTGTTTGGAAGACGTGCTGAGGAAATAGTGATTTGGCAATTTTGCTGGGGAAGACAATTCGTGCCCCAGGTTGCGCTCTGAATACCTGCAATCCTGTTATGACAAAGAAACGTACAAGTACCCCGAGGTATCCCTTACCGGATTCCATCATAGGAGTTTAGACACTCCCGGGAGTAAGTAATATATATCCTGCAAGCATGTGATTAGAAAGGCACATATGTTTTTATGCAACCATTTTATCAAGGATATCGGACATTTTGCAAACGAAATAAAATGTAGAAGACGGAGTGTGACTGAAAATTCTGGTTTTATTAATTTGTGTGCCCTGAATTAGCAAATACAGTCAAAGAAACAGATCCCCTAAAATGAGGAGATTGTTACAAATTGAGAAAAATGAAAGTGCTGGCAATGTTGACGACACTTTAGTGAGCTTCCCTTTGCTATGACCCGTATGACTTTTGACGTTCTTCTCATCCGGCTTTCTGAAGAAAGTTGATTCTGACCGATGCTTTAACCTTTCGAAACTTGCCGTGTCGTGAGTGATACAGACGAATTCAGAATACAGTTGTTCGCTTATTCCCTTATTTTGCGTGGACCGCCCTTTCGGGTTTTCAATCCACCGGGATACCCATTTTTGCCTGAGCTGTCCGATGCGGCTTTTCAACTCAGCGGGTGTACATTTTTTCTTTATTTTCCCTTATTTTTGCCCGAGTCTTTTATTCTGTTTTTGACTCGCCGGGATGCCCTATTTTTGCCTGGACTTACATTCTATTTTTATGTTCAGCGGGTCATTTTATGCGAAGTATTTTTTAACTGCATCTGAATTCATAGGGGACAGGAAATCTTCACCATCCATAGTAGTGAGCATCAGTGCTCCACCGGAGAAAACCTTCTTTACTATGAATGGACCATCGTAATTCGGAGTCCACTTGCCCCTGTGGTCTGTATGAGGAGGAAGGAGTCTTTTTAGCACAAGATCTCCTACTTGGTATTCCCGAAGCCTGGCTTTCTGATCGAAGGCTTTCTTCATTCTCTTCTGATATAACTGCCCATGACAGATTGCAGCTAATCTCTTCTCTTCGATCAGATTCAATTGATTGTACCGGGATCGGACCCATTCTGCTTCATTTAGCTTGACATCCATCAGTACCCGTAAGGAGGATAATTCAACTTCAACAGGTAGGACTGCCTCCATACCATACACAAGCTGATACGGTGTTGCCCAATGGATGTTCTGATTGAGGTACGGTACCCATGCAAGGCAAATGGTTGCATTTCATGCCAGTCTTTGTATGTGACCACCATCTTTTGCACAATCTTCTTAATGTTCTTGTTAGCCGCCTCAACAACGCCATTCATCTTTGGCCTGTAAGGAGAAGAGTTGTGATGTTGGATTTTGAAGTCCCGACACAGTTCTGCCATCATTTTGTTGTTCAAATTGGAACCATTATCAGTAATGATTCGCTCGGGCACTCCATACCGACAGATGATGTCTCTCTTCAGGAATCGGGCTACAACTTGCCTGGTGACATTTGCATACAAAGTTGCTTCAACCCACTTGGTGAAGTAATCAATGGCTACCAGGATGAATATGTGGCCATTTGAAGCAGTCGGTTCAATTTTTCCAATCAAGTCAATACCCCACATGGCGAAGGGCCAGGGTGAAGACATCACATTCAAAGGATCGGAGGCACGTGCACTTTGTCTGCATAGATCTAGCATTTGTGGCACTTTCTGGCATAGGCACAACAGTCTGCATCCATTGTGATCCAGTAGTAACCTGACCTTAATAACTTTTTGGCCATTGCATGTCCTCCAGCATGGGTACCAAAAGATCCTTCATGCACCTCGTGCATCAACAGGTCTGCCTCTGTCTTATCAACACATCTGAGAAGTACCATGTCAAAGTTCCTCTTGTATAACGAACCATTAGCATTCAGGAAGAAACTACCAGCTAGCCTTCTTAATGTCTTCTTATCATTGGAAGATGCCCCAGGTGGGTATGTTTGATCCTCTAAGAAGCGTTTGATGTCATAGAACCAAGGCTTATCATCTTTAGCAATGTCTACTGAGAATACGTATGCTGGTCTGTCAAGTCTGGATACTGAAATCCGAGGTACAAAGTTGGCAGCTTGAACTTTGATCATGGAGGAAATGGTAGCCAGAGCATCTGCGAACTTATTTTCATCTCGAGGGATATACTCAAGCTTGACTGTAGTGAAGAAAGTCAGTAATCTCCTCGTGTAATCCCGGTATGGAATCAGATGCTCTTGATGAGTGTACCATTTGTCGTTGGTTTGATTGATTACCAAAGCTGAATCTCCGAACACAATTAAAGTTTTGATCCTGAGGTCAATGGCTTCCTCAAGACCCATGATCCAGGCTTCGTATTCAGCTTCGTTGTTAGTGCAGTTAAAGGTGAGTTTTTCCGAGAAAGGCATGTGAACTCCTTTAGGTGTAATGAGTACTGCACCAACACCACGACCATTCATATTAACAGCCCCATCGAACATCATTGTCCATTCTTCTTCTGGATCAGGCCCTTTAGTATGAACAAGCTCCTCATGATCTTTTGTTTTTATGAACATGATGTCTTCATCAGGGAAGTCAAATCTCATTGGCTGGTAATCATCAATGGGTTGCTCAGCTAGATAATCAGAAAATACACTGCCTTTGATGGCCTTTTGGGATGTGTACTGAATGTCATATTCTGTGAGAATCATTTGCCATCTTGCAACCCGTCCGGTAAGTGCTGGCTTCTCAAATATATACTTGACTGGATCCATTTTTGAGATCAATAGTGTAGTGTGAGTCAACATATACTGTCTTAGTCGGCGAGCAGCCCACGCTAAAGCACAACAAGTTTTCTCGAGCAGTGAATAACGTTGTTCACAGTCGGTAAACTTTTTGCTTAGGTAGTATATTGCATACTCTTTTCGACCAGACTCATCATGCTGGGCCAACACACACCCCATTGACTCTTCTAATACTGTCAAGTACATTATTAGAGGTCTTCCTTCAACTAGAGGCATAAGAATTGGAGGCTCTTGTAAGTATTCCTTGATTTTGTCAAAAGCCCTTTGGCAGTCTTCATTCCACCTGACCGTTTGTTCTTTCCTTAACAACTTGAACAGGGGTTCACAGGTTGCTGTAAGATGAGATATGAACCTTGAAATGTAGTTCAATCTACCTTGAAACCCCCGAACTTCTTTTTCAGTTTTTGGTGCAGGCATCTCTTGAATGGCTTTGACTTTGTCAGGGTCAACTTCAATTCCCTTTTCACTTACAATAAATCCCAGCAGCTTACCGGATCGCACCCCAAATGTGCACTTGTTGGGGTTTAGCTTCAACTGGTATTTCCTCAGACGCTTGAATAGCTTCAACAGATTCACCAGGTGGTCTTCTTTTGTGAGGGACTTGGCAATCATGTCATCCACATAGCATTCAATTTCTTTATGGATCATATCGTGGAATAATGTTACCATAGCCCGTTGATAAGTGGCACCAACATTCTTCAGTCCGAATGGCATTACCTTATAACAAAATGTGCCCTAGGGTGTAATGAAAGTTGTCTTCTCATGTCTTCAGGTGACATCTTGATCTGATTATATCCTAAAAATCCATCCATGAAGGAGAACACCGAGAACTGAGCCGTATTGTCGACCAATACATCAATGTGAGGTAATGGGAAGTCATCTTTCGGGCTGGCTCTATTCAGATCCCGGTAATCCACACACATCCGTACTTTGCCATCTTTCTTAGGCACAGGTACAATGTTAGCAACCCACGGCGGGTAACTAATTACAGCAAGGAAACCGGCGTCCCACTGTTTTTGCACTTCTTCTTTTATCTTCATGGCTATATCCGGACGAGTACGGCGTAGCTTCTGTTTTACTGGAGGACATTCTTCCTTTAGAGGCAGCTTGTGCATAACAATGTCAGTATCCAGACCTGGCATGTCTTGGTAAGACCAAGCAAAAACATCCACATACTCCCGAAGCATGTCAATAAGTTGTTCCTTCACTGAATCTTGCAGACGGGCCCCGATCTTCACTTCTTTTAAGTCTTCTTCTATACCAAGATTAACTGTCTTCACTTCCTCCTAATGAGGAGTGATAACCTTCTCCTCTTGACTTAACAACCTGGCTAGTTCTTCAGGAAGCTCATAATCTTCTTCAACCCCTTCATCGGCTTGATTAATCGGATTGTCGAAGTCATACGAAGTCATAACAGTGTCGTTGTCGTTGTTCATTTTAGTGATCAGTTTTATCTTGCTTAGAAAAAGTGAAAATGAAGTTATTATTTTGAAAAACATTGCCATTTTATTTTTGTACAAAAAATGAAAAATGAAAAACAGTGAGCGGGAAAAAGAGACTCATTTGCAAAAGATGTCCTGATATTCATTAATTGATCGTTTGCACAAAATACAAGATGGCCCGATTACAAAATGAGTCCTGACACCTTGGGTAAGATGCGGGACTTGATGCATGCTTAAAGACAGGAAATAATAATTACTCTGCAGGAGTAACTCTTATAATTTCCTGGGAAGACCAGTTTGAGACTTGGTTCCCCGGGATCCTTGGACGTATCCAGTTTTCCAAGTTGCGTTCGTCATCTTCCTCGTCTTCCAGACTGTTCACAGCATCCGGGGTTAGCATTCCCCCGCTGACAAATTTGGGCTCCGTTGCAGCCTCTGGTCGATCTTGTTGAGTTGGTTTGTAACCCAACCTGAATCTATCTTCTTTCTTTTCAACTGGAAGCAGCTTGCCCCAGCCTTGAGCGGTACCCATCTGTAAACACCCCAAATTTGCCCTCACCCATTCACACCATGGCTTGTGATCTCTTCATATGCATAAATCTAATCATGGCATCTCATACCACATTCTTGGTACATTGCATTAGTTCAAAGTCATCTGCATCTAGGGTTTGTGATCTGAGCAATCCAAGAGCTTCTTGAGCCACTCCAAAGGTCATCAATCACTTCAAAGGGGTCCATGTATGTTCAAGCATCATATTATATCCTCTCAAAGTCAAGGATGTCAAAAAATCACAAGAACTGAGAATGGCATGGAAGCAGAGCCAGGTTTGACTGCACAGATGACCTAGAATTAGGGTTTTGGTTTCAAAGGCCATAACTCCAATTTTTTTGGTCATTATTGTTTCTATTGGTCTCTATATGGTATAGGGATCATGCATATCAATTTTTATGAAGAAATTCAATGGGGAAGTCATCTGATCAAGGGTTGACTTTCTAGGCAAGTCAGTGTAAAATCAGGGCATCTGAGGCCCCAATGACCCAAACAAAGGGTGTTCTTCATCATTTTGATTGTGTATGATCTTTATTTGATCATATAAGATGTTGGAAGTTCACAAAATTGAATAATCTCAAGTCATTTGCAAAGTTGACTTTTTGGGAAAGTTGACTTATGATGAAAATTGCCATTTTAGGAAACTTTTTCAACCTTTACTTTTTGATTCAAAAATGCTTCAAATGGAAAATATTTGGTCATGAAAGTTGTAGAATGGATCATTCCCTTTTCAAAAAGTACAAGAACATGACCTAATTCATTTTGGATCAAAAGTTATGGCTTGTCAAAGTTGGCTAAAATCACAAAATTTGAAGTTTTCTACCAAAGAGGTATTTTGCAAAATGGTATGATCAAGTGCTCTAAAGGCCTCAAATGTGTACCATTTCTTCACAACATGATCATATGACCTCTAAAATTCAGAATGGGCCAAAGAACTTTGCACTTTGGTGCCTTGAAACTCAAGAAATCCCAAAGGAACCAAACTTGAACCAACTTGCAAAACCTATCACAAGTTACAAACCACTTGCTGCATTGCCTCTAAACCTTTTTCATAACATTCCTTGATTCAAGCTGAGCAAAAGCAAGCCAAAAAGAAAGTTGTACCATAGCCCATGCTTCAAGTACACATCAAGTTGACATTTTGGCCAAAGACCCATACCAATCACCATAGGCCACCAACAACTTTCTGACCTATCCCCTTTTGATACATGGACAAAACCCAGCCTAACACAACACACAACTCATTCTGATCTTGCCCACAAGCCATAGTTATCAAAATCTCTCCCATTTGCAAAAGCCTTCGAAACACTCTCCAAAAGCTGCAAACACACAAACAAACTTCACAAACAAACTCAACACACTTCACTGATCAAAAACCACCCATCACCATAGCCTGAAAGTCATTGAAACAAAAACACGATCACCACCTTCCCTTGAACAGAACTTCTGCCTTCTCAAAAACCAGCCATCACAAACTTCTTCCAAGTATCAAGACTTCATTAGGAGCTCAAGAGGAGTGAGTTTGCACCAAGAAACAGCCCAGAAAGCCCAGAACCAGAAGGTTCCATCTCAGGTATAGCTCAAGAACAAATTTTCCAGAACTTCATTTACTTGTTATAAATTGATTCTACATGGTATCCTGATCATCATGATGTGTTTGAAATTGAAAATGAGTGGAAAATGAGGATGTATTGATGTTCTGAAATTTCTCCCGTGAAAAATATTTGCTTCGATTTTCTTGATTCATGTAGTTTAAATGTTGTTTGATGGTTGATTCATGTTCCATGATGTTAGAGGATCATTTCCCTGTGTTTAATTTGAAGTGGGGTGGCTTGTAGTGAAACCTAGGGTTTTGGTTCGCCGGAGAAGACGACCGGAAGTCTTCTCCGGCCACCTGAGAACCATTAGCCCTAATCTGTGTCATTAAATGAGATTTGAATTTGGAACGTAGGATGAGTTGACCAAGGCTGACTGGCGCGCGTTTGAATGGCTAGGATGTGTCCTCAGAAACCCTAATCCTCATTAACTTAATTAATCCAAATTAATTAATTCATAAACCTGATTTAACCAGGTTTGAACTTGGGCCATTGGATGTGGCGCCAAGTCAAACTTCCCTTGCCCAGAACGCATCTGATCCATCCATTGCTCATACTTTTCATTTTATTAATTTTTATTTCACATTTTTCTTATTTAATTTGTGCATTTTATTAAAAATAGTAAAAATCATTTAAAAATTCTGAAAATTTTTGTGCAAGCTTTTATTAATTTTCAGGAACCAAAAACATTTTTATTTTTATTTTTTGCATTAAGAAATATTTTTAAATCATTTAAAAGATTATTTTTAATTAATTAATGAGAATTAATTAATTTAAAATACTTTTAGGTATTTAAAAATCACCAAATAATTCATGAAACATTTAAAATCATTTAGAAACATTGTCCAACCCTCAAACCAAATTTCTTTTTTGATCTTGATGTCTTTTGACAATTTTTCATGGAATTAATTTCATTTTAAGGCATTATTTTGATCCAATCTTCAAAAATTCATTTCTGCCTAGTCTTTAAGAGTTGGACTTTGATTCTTTTTACATTGCATCTTGTATAGCATGTAGTTTATAGGGTTAAATTGGCATGAATTGATCTTGAATTTTCATTTTGTTTGACATTTTTCTTGACAAGGTACCTTAAAACCCTAGCGACCTTAGGAAATTCATAACTTTCACTAGGTTAAGAATTGGATCCCCTCCTTTGGGCAGTGAGTTTGTATAGGTTTAGGGTTCCCTTTATTGCATTTTCAAATTTTTATCTTGATGTTTGCTTCTGGTTTTGAGTTTTGTTTTGTGCATTGATCATAAACCCTAATTTGGGTTTCCTTTTGCATTCATCTTGCATTTGCTTGCATACCATGACTTGCCATGACATTTTATGCATCCATTTGATTCATAACACATCTTAGGACATATTAAAATCATGTTTGATCATTGCATCTTTCATTTGCCCTTTTGTATGTCATTTGCATTCCATAACTTTTCATGTATGTTCATGGTTCTAAGCATGCTTCTCTTGCATCCATTTGTTTGTATGATCATCCCCATGCCTTGTTTCATGTTTGTGTCATCTCATAGCATAATTAGCATCATACTTATGCTTCTGGTTTTGGTTTGCATCATGCCATTCCATCTCATTTTGCATTGCATTGCATTCCTTTCACTAACTTTTCAGGTGGTAAGTTACTTTGAGAAGTGAATTTGCCTTCACTTCTCACAATCTCTTTTCATCTCTCTTATGCATCATTGCTGCATTTTGTCTTGTGTTTGAGATTGAGCTTGCTCTTTCTTCTTCTTCTCACTTTCTTTCCTCAAGTGACTTGTCTTCTTAAATGAAGCAAGTTACTTTACTTCTCTTTGCTCCTTTCATCTGCTTCCTGGTGGTTCCTCTGAAGATCTTTCTTGTAAACCTCACAAACCTTAGGAACAACCAAGCATGACAATAATTAGGGTTTTGATTAGTCCCCCCATTTAGATCTTACCTTTGTGTCTCATTGAGTCTTCTCTCCTCACCTCATAATCAAGGACTAAACCCTAAAGGCTTTAAGGCTTTGTGATTAAGCTTATGCCTGCATCCTTCTATTAGGATGGAGTGTATAACTTTAATCCTAAGTGTTACACCCTTAATGTGTTTAAATCCTTTAATCAATCCACTTAATAATCATTAAGACATCAAGCTTGTAACTTGGGCCTTGCATTAGGGTTCTAATTCTTCCTTAATTGGTTAAGAAGGACTAACCCTAGTGTTAATGGACAAGTCCCCCTCAAGTTGTCTTACAAATCATAAAATTCACTTCATCATCTCATCATTAACTATAATCCACTTAATAAAGGTTTTGTTTTGTCATGAGTTTAATCCCTAATCATGGATTAAGTTGAGGAGCTTTCCTCAGCTTAAACACTCTCATCTATTATCCTTCTATTAGGATGGTGTAATGAGTCTGTTTAATCCCTAATTGTGGCTTAATCTCATTACTCAACACTAAACAAAAACAACAAAAGACATCTAAATAATCACAAGTAGGTTAATGATCTTAATCCTACACCAAGGTGTTTAAGTGTGAGAAGCTGACTTCACACTTAAGGTATTCTCATTACCCCTAATCAGAGGGAGGATGTGATGAGTTTACTAACCCATTGGTTTAGGCTTAAGCTCATTAACTTATGACAAACTTTCAAGAGCAATAAAAGACTGAAAACACAAAAACAAACAATAATCGTCTCCTTCGGGATTCTTTTCTCACCTCATTCACTCATAAACGAGAACTTGCTTCTTCCGTCTAATGCAAGACAGTTAGCACCTGAGCCAGACAGGTCATACACTTGAGCATTGACAAGCAAGCAGTTCACAAGTCAATTTATCTTTCAGTCTCTTTGGGTCGAACTACGGTGTTCTGACTTCCTCATTGCACGAGAGGATACGTAGGCATAACTTAACAGTTATCGAACAAAAGTCTCTGTATATTCCCCCTCTTTCCAGCCTTATTCTTTAAGCCTCATATTCTTGAGCATTTCATTCTTGTTCCTGCACTGACACTTCTTTTATACACTTCACATTTCTTTTACACTGACACTTGCATTCTTTCCAGCTTTGATACACAAATTGCACTGACACTACCCCTTTAAAACACAAATCTTTTAAGCGTGGATCCCGTCGAGTACGGCGGACAATCTGGGTGCTAATACCTTCCCAGGTTGTAACCAACCCCCTTTCTCAGTCTCTCTGGTTCGCAACCGTCTTATCCATATCTTTTCTAGGTCTATGCAGCATTACCTTTCCTCCGGGATAAAAATGCCTAGCTGGCGACTCTTTCTTTTCCTGTGAGTTCACTCCTGTGTGTTCTCACACTCTTTTCACACCCTCTTTTCGCCGACCGTTTGCGTCTGTACCTTATTTGAGCCAGTCTCATCTTTTGGGAGCGACACCATCTCAACAACCTTCCGGGCCTGTTGATATGAAGTGATGGAGGTCCCAGATATAGCAGTGGCTTCATTGATGTTAAGGGCCTCAAACCCTTGACTCATAGTCTCATGGATCTCCCCATCCATCTCTATGTACTTATAAGTAGCCAGCTGGCTAACAAAGATATCTTCCTCCCCGCAGATTGTGATGATCTGGCCTTCCCACTCAAATTTTAACTTCTGGTGAAGGGTAGATGTAACAGCTCCAGCGGCGTGAATCCAGAGTCTACCCAACAGACAGCTGTAGGCCGGCTGTATGTCCATCACGAAGAAGGTAGTTTTAAAGGTCTGCGGGCCAATCAACACAGGTAAATCGATCTCTCCAAGCACCGATCTCTTAGAGCCATCAAATGCTCTCACCACCAAATTACTTGGACGCAATGCCAAACCATCATACTCCAACTTCACCAAGGCTTTCTTTGGGAGAACTGAGTGAAGACCCAGTGTCCACCAGTACATGAGAAAGTACATCACCTTTGCATTCCAAGGTGATGTGCAAAGCCTTGTTATGGTTGCGCCCCTCCGTTGTTAAATCAGCATTTGTAAAGCCCATTCCATGACTGGTGTTGACATTTGCAACCACAGTTTCTAACTGATTAACAGTAATCTCTTCCGGCACGTATGCTGCGTGCAGGACTTTCAACAATGCATTCCTGTGGGCTTCGGAACACATTAACAGTGATAATATGGAGATTTTGGAGGGTGTTTGGTGAAGCTGGTCCACCACCTTGTAATCACTCTTTTTTATTATTCTCATGAACTCATCCACTTCTTGTTCAAAAGACGTCTTCGAAGTTTCCTTACCAGTTGGCTCTTCCAGTACCACGCTCTTCCCCTTTGCCTTAGCAACAACCTCTGCTCCAGCATTGGGTCTTGGTGTTTGTGAGGTAAAAAGGCGTCCGCTTCTGGTGAAGCCTCCGCCTCCCCAACATTGTCAACTTTTGGTGGAGAGGTTGCTGACTCTAGAGTGATTTTCTTTCCGTCGAAGTAGAGATCAGAGCCATAGTCCCAAGGTATGGCATTACTGCTTTCATAAGGGACAGGTCTAGGCACCGTAATGGTAACCGGACTGATTGCTGCAGCAGAAGGAACTGTGATAGTATGCAGGTCATAGTAGATTGTGACTGGAGATTTGACAGGAGGTGTTGCAGTTTGTTGTTGGAAATTGTTGTTGGGATGAACATTTGCTGGGTCATAATAGATCGTGACCGTTGAGACATCTTCATTAGTATTCGCTGGTGTTGTAGGAGATTCCGTTGATAAGATGGGTGTTGATGTTGTAGAAGTAAATGTTGCTGAACTTTGACTTGTTGAAATAATGGATGGAGTGATTGCTGTAGTTGTGGATGAATCAGTGGGAATGATAGTTGTTGTTGTTGTAGGAGGATCCGTTGTTGCTGAAGAAAGGATTGCTGATGTTGTAGGAGAATCCATTGTTGCTGGAGAAAGAGTCGTTGAAGTTGAAGGAACCGTTGTGGTAATTTGCAGAATTCCATCTCTGATGAGGCCATCTATGCCAAACCTTAGCCTCTCACAACCATTAACAGCGGTTTTGCATGATTCGCAGCAGGCCTCACAGCCCCGGAACACTTGGCATCTTAAGAGTTGAGTCTTGACTTCAGCCAACGGTGTTTGAATCTGTGCAACATTATCAATTAGTGCAAATGGTTGGTCCTCTTCTATTGCATTAATCCTAGGCCCACCATGATTAGGCATAGGATTTCTGTTAACATTCGGAGGAGGTGCGAAATTGAGAGCTTTGGAATCGACCAGATCTTGAACCTTCATTTGTAAGGCTCTACATTTCTCGGTATTGTGACTAGGTGCGTTGGAATGAAAGGCACACCTGGCATTAGCATCATAATTCTTTGGGAGATTGAGAGGATCTGGTGGAGCCAACGTCCTTAACTCAACCAGGTTAAGCTTCAGGAGTTGTGGCAGTAAAGCAGCATAAGGCATAGGAATGGGGTCAATCACCCTATTTTCCTGAGATGGCCTCTGTTGAAAAGAGCGTTGTTGTTGTTGTTGAGGATAAAGTGATTGCTGTGGAACTGGAGCCGGAATAGTAACAGCTGCTATGGATCTATGAGAATATTGGGGTCTGCCCCTGCTTGCATGGATAGCATTTGTTTCACCTGCCCTTCGGGGTCCTGCAAAAGGTTTTCTGGGGTTGCTGGAGGAACTTGCACCATTATCAGAGATTTTTCCCATCTTCAAAAGACTCTCAATTCTCTCACCAGCTATAACTACATCGACAAAACTGGTGAAAGAGAAAGCAGCAAGTCTATCAATATAAGTCCCCTGCAATGTGTTTATAAACATGTCAGCCATCTCTCTTTCTAACATGGGTGGCTGGACAGCAGTAGCAAGCTGTCTCCACCTCTGAGCATAATCTCGAAAGCTTTCCCTTGAAGACTGAGACATGCCCATTAGAAGAGTTCTATTGGGGGCCATGTCTAGGTTGTACTGGTATTGCCGGATGAAGGCTTCGGCCAAGTCTTTCCAACATCTTATGGTGGCCCTTGTCAGATGCGAATACCATTCTCTTGAAGCTCTAGTCAGGCTGTCCTCAAAATAGAACATCCATAACTTCTCGTCCATGGTATAAGCCTTGAGTCTCCATAAAAAGGATTGCAGATGAGTACGCGGGCAGGAGGTACCATTATATTTTTCAAAGCAAGGGGGTTTGAATTTGTGGGGAATTCTCACCCCATCTACCAGCCCCATATCCATTACGTCGAAACCTAAAGAATTCTGAGATTCCAAAGATCTTAACTTTTCAGCAATCTCATCCAACCTTCTGTCATACACTTCATCCCCAGCTCCAATAACAGTGAACTGTTCTTCTTGGGGATCCTCTTGCAGGATTCTGCCCCCAGCAGTATTACCTTGAACATTTATTGGGATATTAACATCTGGATTCAAGTGGGGCCCATACTCTGCTGGGTCAATACAGGGCTGCCCTTGTTCATTATTGTTGGTTCCCCCCATTCCAAGGTGGGGCTCTTCAGGTGTCTGTCTTTCTACCAGCTCTCTCAATCTCTCTTGGCTCTGGGCTAAGCCAGTCATTACAGCCATAAACTGAGACATTTGGTTTCTCATCTCGACCCTTTCATTTACCATCTGATTTCTTACTTCATTCAGGTCCTGCTGTACCTGCTCCATTTGAATGCCTGGAAGGTTGTTACGCGTTGGGTACTGGTGTGTGCGGTTGACAGGGAACACTCGGCGACGAGCAATGTTTCCTGAAACCACAACAAAGTGAGAAACAAATAATAAACAAAAACCTACAAAACAAAGAAAAATGTTAGTATGTAATGCAGTATGCTTATTTGTTTTCCAAGGTATCCGGTTTGGTTCTTGGTTTTGACCTTTCCAGACCTTGAGGAGATGCTTGATGATGTTGAGAAAAGAAGCCCAATGAAAACAAACTAAATATATTACAAATGATGAAAAATACATAGTCTGTTTTACAATACATGCCCATGGTGGGTCAAAAATACAACAAAAAAGGAAAAGTACATCAAAAGAAAAGAAATACAAGCAAAAGGAATCAGACATCCACTCCATAGTAATCCTCCCTGACTTCCTTCAAGAGTGCCTCAGTCACCGGACCAGCTGGGTGCTCTATAATGATCCTAATGAGGAGGTTCCTGGTAGCAATAACATTAGTCAGCTTCTTATGCATGTCCTGGTCCTTTGATCTCTTTAACCCTGCTCGAAGCTTCAATTCTGAAATCTCCTTCTGAGCTGCCAACAAAGCTTCCTGCTGCTTCCTCTCATTAGCCTCCAGCTGCTCAATCTTGGCCTGAGTCCTCTGGTCTTCTTGTGCACGGGCTTCGGTGATCCTGATCTACCTAGCCTGGCTCTCTTCCAGGTAATGCTCAGCCCTAGCTTTCTGAATATTTGTTCCCCGACTCTTGCTTTCCTTATGTAGTCATCTGTCCTTTCAATCTTGGTAAGATGCTCGGTCTTGAGTCTTTCCAATCTTTCAATGTCCAGACGACCGTCATTTCTTTCCCAAAGAGTCTTCTTCAAGGCCTCAGATATCTGATTATTCCTCTCTTTCAGCTTTTCAAATTCCTCCAGGCTAACAGTTCCTGCAGGTTATACTGTAGATGGTCCAGGTGTGTCTTCCAAAGTGAAAGGCATTCTGGTAATTTGAGCTCTAGTATGGGACCATTCAGAGTACTGAGCTGAAGCAACATTGTTACATCTTCCAAGGATGGCTATCCCTTTTGTCTGGATGTTGTCCCAAGCCCAGACAGCTTGCCTGACAACAACTGAATTAGGTTGCACTTCACAGTATAGGGTCTCAGCTAAATCCTGTCCTCTGGGAGGGTGAACTAAGGCATATCCCAATTGTCTCTTAAACAGCAAAGGGTTGAAGTTAATGCAAGCTTTTACGCCTATGAGAGACACATTAGGGTACTGCCCACAACTGGTGATAATGTCCTTGCCTTTGGTGCTCTGGGTGCACCACCTGATATCATCTGATGTTAAGGCAATGAACCTCTTGGCCCAATTCTTCTACTGGTGTGGGTTCAAGAAAGCATCTGATTTAGGCAGGTGTCTGAGTAGCCAAGAGTAGAACAAAGGAGCACAACATCTGACCAACTTCCCCCTTTGTTTTTCATTTCTCTGATGGATGGAGTAGTAAAAATCCCCCAGCAATGTAGGCACAGGGTTCCTTAGCAGAAACAAGTGGATGGCATTCTTACTGACAAATTTAGGCTCATCTGCAAACAATATAGCCCCATATATGCAGAGGGCTAAAAGTGCACAGACTGCCCTCCATTCTCTCAATGTAGCCTTCAGGATGGCCTGAGAAATTAAGAAGTCCAGATGTAAACCAGGAATCCCAACTTTTGTTGTCATGTTTTGCTCAATAAGGGCAGGCTCCAAGTACAATGCCCTTGCTATCTCTTCACTTCTGGGAGCAGTCATCTATGGGTTAAAAGGGATCCCTCCTCTGATAGGTACTCCAATCAACAAAGAAAACTCTTCCAACAGAGGCCCTATCTGAAAGTCTGGAAAGTTGAAGCATCTAAGTGGAGGGTCATAAAACTGCAGGCATGTGTGGATCATGCTTCTCTGAGAAGAATCAAGGTCCATGACCATGTCTAAAATACCCCCATAGTGCTCTATGAACAGTGGGATGTGGTCAGGTGTGATGAGTGACTGGACCTTCCTGATACCAGTCAATATGGGCTCAAAAAAGTGGTAAGATATGTTTCTTTTCCTTGAAATATTCATGAATATTGATGAAGAAGACTGAAGTCAAATGCTGATGAAGATCACAGACTGAAAAGCTGGAGGTGAGTCTCTGACAGACTGATGCAGGTGAGTCTCTAACAGACTGAAGGAGATGCTGAAGGAGATAGTTGAAGCAGCTGCTGAAGCAGATAACTGAAGCAGAGGTCTAAGCAATAGAAGGGGTCAAAACCAAAACTAGGATATAATGAGGTGGATACCCTGAAAAGCAAATAAACAAATGTTAAATGATGCAATGATGATATATGCAAATGATATGCAAGGGTTTGTGATCAAGAGTTGGATCTGACTATCTGTCTTGATATGAAGTCCATGTAAGTTCAAAGGTCCGGATAGAGGCTCAGAAATCCAGTAACCAGGGTGGGGGACTCAAATAAAGAGTCACATGTCCATGGTTAATCACAAGAACTGTCCAAAGTGAAGTACTCTTAATCAATACAGTAACAGGGTATGATGTGGCCAAGGGTTCCTGCAAACCTGTAAACAACCCAACCCCCTCACATGTAATGTTCTAGAACAAGGATCATCAGACTTGGATCAGTTATGAGAAGTGTAAACACTTCTAACCCAGAGGTACAGTGTTTACAATAACCATAAAGGATCCTCCTCTAATTCACCCCAGATTCTGAAGGTCAAAATAAAGGTCATCCAGACTTAGCAGGCTTCCCAGATAGCCCTAGCACTACAGGAAATTTGTAGCACAGAGTTCTCAAGAAGAAACCCACATCTGAACCGTGTTTCATATTCCCGCACCAGACCGAAATGGAATGGGAAAGAACATGAACCACTCTAGCATATGTGTCACTCAGGTCCCAGGTATAGGACCTTAATTACTCAGTGGAACCCCACCCACCAAAACAGAAAACCAGATCCAACAATGACAGTATGAAATATGCATAAGATTGTAAAAGAAAGCAATAAATATAGTTGTACATAAAGCAATAAATAAAGAAAATAAATAAACACAATTAGCACATAACATCCCAGTAAACACAAATCAAACAAGCGCTAGGAGGAACCCACAAAAAGAACCAGAAGCCCGGGTTGTAGTATAAGGAGTCCCCACCAGAGTCGCCAAGCTGTCGCTCCCAAAGATTTGCATCCCGGTACAAGCGCAAATGGTCGGCGAAAGAGAAATGAAATTGAAGGTGAAAAGAGTCGCCAGCTAGGCATTTTTATCCCAAAGGAAAGTTAATGCTGCATAAACCTGGGAAGAGATGGATAAGACGGTTGCGAACCAGAGAAACTGAGAAAGGGGGTTGGTTAAAACCTGGGAAGGTATTAGCACCAAGATTGTCTTTCGTACTCGACGGGATCCACGCTTAAAAGATTTTTGTTTAAAGGGGTAGTGTCAGTGCTATTCTGTGTGCAAAAGCTGGAAAAGAATACAAGTGTCAGTGCAAAGAATTGTAAAGTGAAGAAAAGGAGTGTCAGTGTAAGAAAGGAGTGCAATGCTCAAGACAATGAGGCTTAAAGAATAAAGCAGGAAGGGGGAGGAATATACAGAGACTTTTGTTCGATAACTGTTAAGTTATGCATACGTATCCTCTCGTGCAATGAGGAAGTCAGAACACCGTAGTTCGACTCAAAGAGACTGAAGGATAAAATGACTGGTGAACTGCTTGCTTGTCTATGCTCAAGTGTATGACCTGTCTGCCTCAGGTGCAAACTGTCTTGCATTAGACGGAAGAAGCGAGTTCTCGTTTATGAGTGAATGATATGAGAAAAGAATCCCGGAGGAGACGATTATTGTTTGTTTTTGGTATTTTCAATCTTTTATTGCTTTTGGAATTTGTCATAAGAAAATGAGCTTAAGCCTAAACCAAAGGGTTAGTAAACTCATCACATCCTCCCTCTGATCAGGGGTAATGAGAATACCTTAAGTATGAAGTAAACACCTCACACTTAATCACCATGATGTAGGATTAAGATCATTAACCTACTTGCATTTATTTAGATGTTTTTGGAGTTTTTGTTTAGTGTTAAGTAATGAGTTTAAGCCATAATCAAGGATTTAATGGACTCATTACACCATCCTAATAGAAGGATAATAGATGAGAACATTTAAGCTGAGGAAGGCTCCTCAACTTAATCCATGATTAGGGATTAACCTCATGACAAAACAAAACCTTTATTAAAGTGGATTTTAGTTAATGGTAAGATTAAGAAGTGGATTTTATGGTTTGTAAGACAACTTGAGGGGGACTTGTCCATTAACACTAGGGTTAGTCCTTCTTAACCAATTAAGGAAGAATTAGAACCCTAATGCAAGGCCCAAGTTACAAGCTTGATGTCTTAGTGATTTATTAGATGAATTGATTAAAGGATTTAAACACATTAAGGGTTTAACACTTAGGATTAAAGTCATACACTCCATCCTAAGAGAAGGATGCAGGCATAACCCTAATCACAAAGCCTTAAAACCTTAAAGTTTTAGTCCCTGATTAAGAGGTGATAAGAGAAGACACAAAAGATGATACAAAGGTAAAACTAATGGGGGGACTAATCAAACCCTAATTATGATCATGCTTGGGTATTCCTAGGGTTTATGAGGCTTGCAAGAGATCTTCAGGAAAAGCCACCAAGGAAGAAGAAAGATGGAAGGAGGAGAAGCAGAAAGAAGCAAGTCAACTTACTTCACTTAAGAAGATAAGTTGCTTGAAGAAAGAAAGTGAGGAGGGAACATGAGTGAGCAAGCTCACTCTAATACACATACAAAATGCAGCAATGAATGCATAAGAGAGATGAGAAGAGATTGTGAGAAGTGAAGGCAAATTCACTTCTCCACGTAACTTACCACCTGAAAAGTTAGCAACAAGAAATGAAATGAAATGAAAATGCAATGAATGCAAGGATGAAAACCAAAACCAGAAGCATGTTCATGATGTAAATGATGCAAAGAGATGATGCAAATGTATGTCATGAGATACAAATGATCATACAAGTGATGAAGATGTAAATGAAACATAAAGGAAGCATGAAAGTTCATGAATGCACATGAAATGAAATGAAAGCATAACATGGCAAATGGATGATGCAATGATGAAACATGATTCCAATATGTCCTAAGATGTCTTATATGTCATGCGAATGCCCAAAATGTCATGGCAAGTTCATGAATGCAAGCATATGCAAGAAGAATGCAAATTAAGATGCAAGATTAGGGTTATATGAACATGTGAGATGCAAAACTCAAAACCAGAAGCAAATAATAAGATAAAAAATTGAAAATGCACTCAAAGGAACCCTAAACCTATACTAGGTTACCATCCAAAGGGGGAGGTCAGAAGCTAAACCTAGAAGGAGTTATGAATTTCCTAAGTTTCTAGGGTTTTAAGGGTGATTCTCAATGTAAAATGCCAAACAAATTGAAAATGAAAGATAAAAATGAAACAAAAATGTTTTTAGAAACTAGAAGTCAAAGCATGATCAAAACCAAAAAGAAATTTGTGTGGTGAGTTTGTAAATGTTTCTAAATGTCCAAGAATGTTCTCTGAATTTTTTTTGTGATTTTTAAATACTTAAATGTATTTTTAATTAATTAATTTTCATTAACTAATTAAATAAAACATTTAAATGATTTAAAAATATTTTTTAATGCAAAAAATGAAAATAAAAATAGTTTTGGGTTCTAAAAATTAATAAAATGTTTGATAAAAATTTCCAGAATTTTTTGATGATTTTTACTATTTTTAAAAATTCTTATAAAAATAAATAAGAAAAATACAATAAAAATTAAATAAATGGAAAGTATGATGAATGGGTGGTGGGGGTTGATTCTGGGTTTGGGACTGGTTGACCTAGCGCGCATCTGGACAACCCATATTCAAACTTAACTAAACTGAACTAAAATATTAATTAATCCTAAATTAACACTAATGATCTAATCCTAGCCTCACAATGCACGCGGGAACTGAAGATCTAACGACCCACATTTAAAAATTGCCCTAACCCTAATTAATCAAATTAATTACTTTCAGGTGGCCTAAAATGACCTCCGGTCATCTTCTCCGGGCACACCTCCCCTGAAAAATTTCCAAATCACTCTCTGGGTCATTTCTGGAGCTTTAAAGCTCCAGATTGATTCATCTCACTCTCCTAAGATCAACCCCACCCTCAAAAACAATTTATTTTCACTCCAATTCAAGATTCGAAGCCAAGAACAAAAATGGTGAAACTTTCAGACAGACCATACATTCTCATTTCTTCATCATTTTCAAAAATACAAAGTTCATTGCACTCAGGGGAACAAGCTTAACCATTTAATAACTTAAAATAAAGGTTCTGGAGAAATTGATTCATATGGCTACCTGAGATGGAGCTTTCAACCCTGGAGCTTTCTGGCTGCTTTCTTGCTTCAAAATGCCTCCAATGACCTCCCTGAAGAAGCTTTTATGCTTGGATGGAGTTTTTTTATGACTGGTTTGTGAGTTTGTGTTCAACTGGTCAGAAAATCGTGTTTTGTTTGTGAAGTGTTTTTGGCTGTTTTGAGGGGTGGTTTGTGATCAGTGATTGATTTGAAGATGAATGGTGGAAGAAGTTTGAAGTTTTGTTGAATGTGCTGAGAGTTTCGAAGCAAAATGAAAAGGAGGGGATTTTTGTGAACTATGGCAATGCTGAGGATTCAAGCTTGGTTCTTGTGTGAAATGAGTTCCATAAAGCATGTATGTGAAGCTGTGATAGGTCAGAATAGTTGGTGTGGGCTATGCTGATTGGTATTGGTGAAAATGCAAAAAGTCAAGGTTGGTTGTACTTGAGGTATGGGCAAGTGGCAGGCTAGGATTTGGGCATGTCTTGGTTCAGCTGAGATCAAGGAATGTTTCTGAATCAGATTTGATGAGCCGTGGCAAGTGGATGAGAGGTTTTGTACCATTTTGCAAATTCATGAAGTTTTGGCCCCTTTTGGATTTCTTCATGTGCAAGTCATGAAATTTTGAGATCCTTGGGCCAATTCTAAGTTTTAGGCATTGAATAATGTTTGTATGATGCTTAGAAGCCAATTTGAAGTCACAAAATGGTTTGGCAAGAGGTTTTGCAAAATTCCCTCTTTGGCATGAAACATGAAATTATGTGATTTTTGCCAACTTTGGAAAGCCATAACTTAAGTTCCAAAATGAATTAGATCTTGTTCTTGTACTTTTTGAAAAGGGAATGATTCAATCTACAACTTTCATGACCAACAATTTTTCATTTGAAGCATTTTTGGTTGAGAAAGAGGAGGTTGAAAAACTTTCTCAAAATGGAAAGTTTACATTACAAGTCGTTTCCATATTTGGCAACTTTTGGTTTAGCCCACTTTTCTTCATATTTGTGAACTTCTAAGCACTCCAATGATCAAATAAAGACCATATAACTTCAATTTGATGAAAAATCCACTTTGGTTCCATGTTGGGGGGCCTCAGATGCCCTGATTTTGCCCTGACTTGTTCAGGAAGTTACCCAGTGATCAGATGACTTCCACAATGAATTTCTTCATCAAACTTGGTATGCATGATCCTTATAACATATTGAGACCAATAGAAACAAGAATAGCCAAAAAATTTGGAGTTATGGCCTCTGAAACCAAAACCCTAATTTTAGGTCATCTGTGCAGTTAAACCCTAGCTCAGCTTCCATGCTTTCTCAGTTCTTGTGATTATTTGGCTTCCTTGATCTTTTGAGGATATAATATGATGATTGAACATACATGGACCCTCTTGAGATGATTGAAGACTTTTGGAGTGGCTCAAATGGCTCATGGATTGCTCAGATCACAAACCCTAGATGCAGATGAACTTGAACTAATGCAGTGAAGCAAAAATGCAATATGATGTGGTATGCTTGAACTAATGCAAATATGAAAGATCACAAGCCATGGTGTAAACTTAGTGAGGGCAAATTTGGGGTGTTTACATATGGGAAGGAGTATAGGTCATCAAAAAAGGATTATGTATCTGATAATTACAAGGGTAAAAATCCTATGTCGAGGTCACAATGGTGAAGGGAACAAAGGCGAAGAAAGGCGCAAAGGGAAGCCTCAGTGAAAGATCAAGCTCAATCTAGAACCAACATGCTAGCATGAAATGTGGAAGGTTATAAATATAAGACAACTAACAAGGTTCTTGTGGGGTGCAAATTATTTAACTTCGACTCAGATTCAGAAGCCTTACTTGATGTGATAGTGAATGTGGTTTCAGTCATGCCGAGAGAGTATGATAGGATAACTGAGGTTGAAAACGTAGATGCTAACACTGAAGTAGAGATGGCAACACATAAACGAGTGTGCTACTATGCGTTGAACAATTGATGCGTCAAAGAACAAAATGCTTTCTTTGAAAGGCCAACTGACACCATGAGGGGGAATTTAAAAGCTCTTTATATCACTAGAAAAGTGGAAAATGTGGCTCTCAACAAGATATTAATGGATTGTGGTGCAACTGTTAACCTGATGCCACATTACTTGCTGGCAAAGATTGGAAAGTTTGACATTGATCTGAAGCCTCATAATATGGTTCTTTCCAATTATGAAGGGAAAACTGGCGCTACTTTGGGAGTCCTATATGTCAATTTGACTATTAGGATAATTACTAGACCTACCTTATTTATGGTGGTCCAAAGCAAGGCCAATTACAACCTTCTGCTGGGAAGGGAATGGATCCATGGCATTGGGGCAGTCCCTTCCTACATGCCCCAAAGTGTAACCATATGGAGGCCTGATGGGATAGTGGAGAACATTGAAGGGGATCAAGGATACTTCAAGGTACATGTGAATCATGTTGATGGGGTTGAATTCGACAAGAACTTGGCACATATTATGCCATGTACCCCAGCAGATTTTGAATTTACCCCTGATGGCCATGTATTCTACTCATTGTACCTGCATCTTGTGGAGGGCTTTCGATGGGATAGATAAGTTGTAGAGGATGAAGGCAATTTCCCACCCTACTTTGGGGAGCCACGGATACGCCCCACAGGTTTGGGAAGCGAGGGAAGTAATAATGACTGAAATCGAAGCACTAAAAAGAATTTTGGCCTATGTGGTTGAAACTAAGTTACAAGCGGCCTTGGAGGATGCACAAAATCACATGGCTGATGAAGCCAATATAAAGTGTATTAAAGGTGGTCCTAGTAAAGACTTCAAACTCGAACCTTCTGATAAAGTTCTAATTGAAGAATAAGACCAAAGGCTTGATGCCATCTATGGAAATGAGCCTTTAGGTTTTTAGAAGGATCCTTTATCAGACAACATCAAAATGTTGGCTCAAGATCCTTCGGAAGAAGTCGACTTAGGGGAAGGTGAGCTTAAAAGGCCTAGATACATCAATGTCAACCTTGACCCATAACTCAAAGTCGAAGTAGTCTAGTTACTGAAGGAGTTCAAAGACTGCTTTGCGTGGGATTATAACGAAATTCCTGGTTTGAAAGAAGAGCTTGTTGAACATAAGTTGCCAATCAAAAATAGGAAGAAACCTGTCAAGCAAAATCCAAGACGGTTCGCCCCGACAATCCTCTCCAAAATAAAGTAGGAAATTGAAAGGTTGCTTCGATGCAAGTTCATTCGTACGGCCAGGTATGTTGAATGGTTAACTAATAGCGTACCAGTTATAAAAAAGAATGGCTCTTTAAGGGTTTGTATTGATTTTAGAGATTTAAATTCTACAACCCCTAAAGATGAGTATTCGATGCATGTAGCAGAAATGCTAGTCGACTCTGCTGCAGGACATGGGTACCTTAACATGTTGGATGGTTATTCTGGGTACATTCATTGCGGAAGAAGATGTCCCAAAGACTACTTTTCGATGTCCAGGAGCCCTAGGCACCTACCATGGGTGGTGATGCCTTTTCGTTTAAAAAATGTTGGGGCAACTTATAAAAGGGCAATAAATTCGATCTTCCATGATTTTATAGACACTTTTATGCAAATTTATATTGATGATATTGTTGTTAAGTCTATTTTAGGGAAAGATCACATAGACCATCTTCGACATTCCTTTTAAAGGATGAGAAAGCATAGTCTTAAAATGAATCCTCTTAAGTTTGCTTTTTGTGTACATGCTGGGGACTTTTTAGGCTTTGTGGTCCACTAGAAGGGGATTAAAATCAACAAAAATAATACCAGAGCCATTATGGAAGCGAAAGCGCCATCCACAAAGAGGGAGTTGCAATCACTGTTAGGGAAGATTAATTTCTTGAGGAGATTTATATCCAACCTAAGTGGCAAAACGCAAGCCTTCTCACCTTTGAATAGAATCAACAAAGAAGGGTTTGAATGGGGGAAAGCAAAACAGAAAGCCTTCGACAAGATCGAGGAATACCTGAGCCACCCTCCTATTCTCTCACCACATTGTAGGAGGAAGAGTATGAGGTTGTACATAGCTGCATCAGATAAGACTTTGGGAAGGATGTTGGCTCAAGAGGATGATGATGGCGTCGAAAGGACCATTTATTACCTTAGTAGAGTTTTAAATGATGCAGAAACTAGGTATAATGTCATACCCCAAATTTGTCCTACTTTAAATAAGCATCACAAGTCGTATTCATACGCATCAGCATAATAATTTCATATGGTCATAAAGTATGGTCCATTCATATACATTAATTTTCATCTTTATTTTTAATAAAAAAAAAACATTTGTTTTAAAATCAATACGAATATTATTTCACATTTTATCTTTGTAGAAAAATTATTTGTTTGGACCATCACACTAATTTCACCTCATTCATATTATTTTCACACAAAATCATTTTATTTTGGTTTTAATTACACTTTTCACCTCATGATTAGTATCCATGTCCATTTTTATAAACTTTCACAAGTAGTCCATTATTAGTGTAAATTTATTTAATCATATCATTTTCATTATATACTTAACCCATTCATGTCATTTGATATTATTAAGAATAATAGATAAAGAGTTTGTTGAACTTTGTTGTGGTATTATCTCACTTTTGCGGATGGTCTTAGGCTGCTACATATTTTTATCAATTCATGTACATAGTATTGTAGCCAGTTCTAACAAGCACGGTCCATACACCAAGCGAAAATAGGAAATAATATTGATAATATTGTCCAGGAAAATAAGAATATTGATGCTTTTATCAGCCGACTTGGGCCACTTTCTAAATTCTTTTCCCCTAACACAATGCATCTGCTATTATACTTCATTCTTGCTGCTAAAAAAAACAAATAACGCATGACATAATAGAACAATTTCACACTGGCCCCACCATATTCAGCCAACGCATTTCCTTTCCATCCACAGCCACGAAATGCACACAATAACGCAAACCTCACAAGGCTATTTGCAAAACGATTTCCAGATGGCACAAAAGCAGCGTCCGCACATGATTTAATCCTTTCCACACAACCACTACCGAATCTTCGGATTCGCAAAAAAAAAAAACAACCTGTGAAATTGATAGCCTACAATATAAAAGCCAATTCCACGCTGCAAAAAGGGGGAGGAAGAAATCACTGCGTAGAAAAAACCATCTTCATATTCAAATAACTCAAAGATCATAATAATCCCAAAAGTAAAAGAACAGAGCAAAAAAAGAACGTCACCATATAATCACAAACTTTCATAAAACTCTCTTCAACCCTTTCACCAACCTTTTATTACAACCTTCAATCAATATTATCCTCACTCTCAAATTGACCACCCTGCAAAAAAATTCTTTCACAACACGTACCACCACATTCATTTGTTTCTATTCACCAACCTTTCAACACCCATAAACTCCCATTCAAACAAACCACCACCCAAAACCGCGAGAAACCTTGACGAATCCTCGCGAAAACCAAACCGAGAGTTTTCCGTGAGAGTAGATAAAAAACAAATCAAAGAAAAAAAACCATCCGAGACCGCAAACCCATAAATCACTCACAAACTAGAAAACAAATATAAGAAGAGATTCATTCAAAATCAAACCACAAACCACATCACTCTTTTCATAAACCTTCTAACGAACCTTCGAAACCTGCGATATTGCGGAGAGAGAGGCTGAGGCGTTCGTGAAAACACCGTGAAAACTGAGAGAGACAGATGCATCGCGAGAGAGCAGCATAGACGAGCGAGATCGTGAGGATTTTTCCGAGCGAGAGGAGTGAGAGATTTATCGCGTTTCTTGTTTGGGAGCAGAGGACGACTTGTTCTGCTTTTGGGGTAAAAAGAATCGTTCTTTGACCTTTTCCTGAAGCCTTTTTTTTCTCCTTTTTATTCTTTTAAATTGATAATTATTTTAAACTTTTTTTAATTATATTATGGCTTTTGATGGTGGGCTTTAGAAGCCCGATTTTTGTTTGAATATCGCCCCTGTTCTAGTAGCTTACCCTCCGCTGTTCCATTTTCAGATTTTACTTTTGTTGTTGTTGATAAAATGGGCCAAGCCCATAGTGATTTTGCTGTTCACACACATAACCAAATTCTTACTGCACCCCATCCTTTATGAGCTTATTTTTGGTTTATTAGTTCATTTACTATCTTTTTCGACTTTACATTATCTTAGGGCCAATGAAATAATCATAACTTTTCGATATTCGATTTTAAATAGACGTTATCAAAGTTGTTATGAGGCCATTTTTTATTTTTCGCTATTTATTTAATCGATTATTCGATTTATTATTCGGTTAATGATAAAGTGTGATATTCGATTATTTTAATCGACGTTATCCATTAAATTGAGACCGATTTCATTATTTTCTCATTATTTTATATTTATTATTTTGGGGCCTATGATAAAAATATGGTTTATTGACATTCCACTTTGCGACGTTGTCTAAACCAATTTGAGGCCGACTTTTTCTTCATTTATTATTTTATCGATTATTTGGTTTATTTATATTTATTATTCAGTCTATGATGTTTTTATCCGATTTGTGACATTCGATTTACCGACATTGTCCAAGTTGATATGAGACCATATTTCTATTATTTTATGGTTTTTAATTAATTTTAGATCCATTGTCATTTATCGACTTTATTATTATTTCGGCCAATGATAAATGGCGATATTCGATTTCTAATAAATCGACGTTATTCCCTAATTTGAGGCCACACGTTTTTTTTTCTTTTTTATTTCCCATTATCTCAATTTATTTTATTTTGGCCGATGAATAAATATTTAAATATTCGATTTCAAATAAATCGACGTTATTTAAATTAAATATGAGGCCAAACTATTATTTTATTATTATTTTGACTTTATTTTTTTTTTGTGGTCGATGACATAACAAACGATCTAAATGTTCGATTTCGACAAATCGGTGTCATTTAGATCAATATGAGACCAATTATACTCTTTTATCGCATTTCTTTTATTTAAATAATTATTTGATTATAAAGTAATGCTCGACTTCTCATAGAATGATTCTAACTTTGAATCGATTCTAAGACAGTTAAAGAGCTACATTTCGATGCTTTCGGTTTAATTTCGAGCTCCAACGGCTCCATTTTAGCTTAGGACTAGGAATCGATCTCGCGTAACCATTTAACCCTTAACCTCCATTTTGCACTCACCCTTCGCGATCGCTTTATGCCTCACAATCGACCTACCAAGATGGTTCTTCTAAATCCAAACCCTTGATCCAACGTCAAGTGGTCTTAGGTAATAAAATACTTTAATAATATGAGGAAAATTGTGCGCCACGAGCCTTAAGTGGTAGAAGGGATGATTACGAGCTCTCGTTATTCGCTCCGATTATTCCGTCGCAAGACGCTTGGCTTGTTGGTTCGAAATAAGCTACCCATAGTCTTTAGTGCGATTCGACTCCTAAATCCTTTCGTTAAAGAAAGATAATAAAATTTGAATCCTTTTCCCCTTTTAGCAAGTAATTCATTAGGCATAGACATCCTTTCGCGCGTGACAACTTAGAAGGATCCCATCGAGTACGATGGATGTAGGGGGTGCTAATACCTTCCCCTGCATAACCGACTTCCGAACCCAGGCAATGGTTCCGACGACCTTGTCTTTATCCTTTCTTCTCGGGTTTTATCTATATTTTCCCTTTCCCTCTTTCGGAATAAAATAAAATTAGGTGGCGACTCTCAAGTCAGCCCAGCCGCGACCGCATTCGCGAGGATCGTATTTTTCGAGGTACGACATATAGCACAGTAGAAAAATTATGTTTATGATTATACTATTCATGTACAAAATTGAAGCAATATATAAAACCAGTTGATGTTTATGTTTCTTCTCGTTTCGACATTATTAAATATATGTTATTTAAGCCTATTTTGCAGAGTCGAATTGGTAAACAGGCATTGGATTAACTGATTATTCTTTGACATATAGGCCTTTAAAGGTAGTTAAAGGACAAGTAGTGGCAAACTTTATATCGACCACTCATTTAATGAAAATGCATTGAACTATCTTGAGGTCGAACCTTGGAAGTTTACTTCGATGGGTCCAACCATAAAGATGGGACAAGCATATGGGTACTTGTTATTTCTCCTCACAAAATTCCAACAACACTCAAGTATAAAATCGAAGGTTGTTATTCAAACAACGAGGCTGAATATAAGGCTTTGATAGCTGGACTTGAGGTATTGTTGGAATTGGGGGAAACTCATGTCGAAATAATGGGAGATTCTGAGTTGGTTATAAAATAAGTTACCAAAGAATACAAGTGCATAAAAGAAAACCTAATCATGTACTTTGTAGTGGTGAATTGACTGCTTAAGAATTTTGGCTCAGATTACATCAGGATATAAAATTTCGAAGGAAAATTGTTAGATGCAATCGAAGTCAAAGGGAAATTAGTATCAGTTAGGTTATCCCCATCAGACTTAGAAGAAACAAAATTTGGATACGCTGACAAAAACAACTTCGCCATTTTATTAGTCGACGCTCTAACAGACAAGGATTCAAGGAAATCTAAAGTAGAATATCTCCAAAATCCAACATCCTCGACATATCGAAAGGTTAAGTATCAAGCTTTAAGTTATGTCTTGTTAGATAATGAGGGAGTGTTGCTCAATTTCCTTAATGAGTCAGAATCATATTTGGCTCTTTCGATTGTACACGGTGGGGAATATCAAGTAGGGCACAAAATGAAATAGTTTTTGTTTCGACAAGGCATGTATGTGCCTACTATGTTAAAAGATTTTATTGAATTTGCCTAGGGCTGTCAAGAGTGCCAAATTCATGTTGGCATCCAACATGTCCCTGCAAGTGAATTACACTATGTTGCAAAACCATGCCCTTTTAGAGGTTGGGCTTTGTATTTGGTTGGAGAAATTTGACACCCATCTTCTAAGAACCAGAAATACATTTTGGTAGGTATTGACTATTTCACCAAATGGATCGATGCAATACCTTTGCAAAATATTGACTAGGAAGATGTAATTGAGTTTATTCAAAAGCATGTCATTTATACGTTTCGAATCCTAGAAACTATAACAATAGATTAGGGGTCAGTTTTCACTGGCCGAAAGATGCAAAGATTTGCTAAGGAAATGGGTTTCAAACTTCTAACCTCTACGCCTTATTATGCTCAGGAAAATGGCCAAGTCGAAGCAGCAAATAAGGTGGTCATTAGATTGAAAAAAAAAACATGTGGGAAAAAAGACAAATAATTGGCATAAGACAATGGACCAAATTTTGTGGGCATGTCGAACCTCCCTTAAAGAGGCAACCAATACCACCCTATTTCGACTTACATTTGGCCATGATGTCGTTCTTCCTGTAGAAATCTATCTTCAGTCTACAAGGGTTCAAAGACATCATGAGATTCCTTCTGAAACTTACTGGAATATGATGTTAGATGAGTTAGTAGCACTATGCCAAATAAGACCTTAGACAATGCTTTTTTTGGCCTTAGACCGCGCTTTAAAGCGTTGTCTAAACATGCGCTGCTAAAGGTTTAGACAGTGCTCTTTTTAATCTCAAAATCGCTGTCTAAATGGGGGTATATTTAATGAAAATTGCTATCTATGGTACCATTAGACAACGCTTTTGACATTTTTAGGTATACCTTAGACATCGCTTTTACCAAGAGCGCTATCTAAGCCCCACCTTTTTGACATTTTTTATGTATACCTTAGACAACGCTTTTGGTAAAAACGATGTCTAAGCCCCACCTTTTTGAAATTTTTTAGGTATACCTTAGACAACGCTTTTGGTCAAAGCGCTTTCTAAGCCCCACCTTAGACAACGCTTTTTGTTTAAAGAGTTGTCTAAGGTATACGAAATTTTTTATATAAATTTGTCTAAACCACAATTTTTACCAGGTTTTTCAACCAGAATTTTGACCTATTTTTCAACCAATTTTTTTTCCATAAAATATCATAATTTGGAGATTCAAATCAATTTAATTTGGCATATTTAAATGTACCAATTTATGCACCAAATTGAAGTTATATATCCAAAATAATTGGCAATTCAAACCAATATATATATATATATATATATATATATATATATATATATATACACCAATTTATAATTACAAATCATTACATTTTTTCTAAAAAAGTACATATTACTTATACTACTTTTGCATCCAACCAAAACATTGCTTCAAAACTACATAGGTCCTGAAACAACACAAAGATTGTAATTCAATTAAAAGAATACAATATTATAGTTACAAAGTTACACATATTTAAATTTTCAAGTGGGTTAAAGTAAGAGTACAATATTATACCTGATAAAACATCGAGCTCTATAATGAATTGACATCATTCCTCTTTAATTTTATCCAAATGATTACTTGAGTAATACGCACACTTGAATTCATCAAAGTACAACATAATAATATAACATAGTTTGATTTAGTTTCAACTATTTAATTATATGAGAAATATGTGTTAAATATTAAAATAACTCATAATTTAGAAATACATACATCAGATGGAATCTCTAATCAACCTAAAGAAAGAGTTTTTCTGATAAGCCTCAATATGAAATATCCGCAATATATACCATTGCAGAGGATACTACACATGAAAAGAAAATATGGATAAATCATAAGTTTTATCAAGTATAATCACTAATATAATAAAAAATGTGATAATTAAAAATATACTGCCACTTTTATCCATGTAATGATGTTGGCTCTCCTCCTTGATACTTGGATATCTCGTTGGGCTAGAAAACCTTGTATAATGCTAATAAAATATAAATGAATATTTAGAACAATTCACATAAATTAATAAATACACACAAGAATATTTAGAACAATCTCACTTACGTGTCAATCATGTTATTCATATCCGGTTATGTTGTCCAATCATTTCCTAACGAGTCAAGATAATAAACAATTTCTCTAATAGGATTGATTACGACCAACAACCAATGTCCACTGTATGATTAAACAAATGTTAGATGGAAATTTTCTAAACAACGTCAAAATACAAAATAATTATAATAGATGAATTTAGATTGAAAATCGAACCCGATATTAAATGGTAAAAAGAACAACTTTTCCGTATCTTTGTTGGCCATGAAGAGGTTGCGAACGTACACCATTACGTTATCTGGTCTACTTAAGATTAAAGTTAAGTTGATGGACGCGGGGCTTAAGAATCTAAATATTTCGTCCAATCCACTTGGGCGCATAACTTTGTCATACAAAATCCTTAAATAAAAACATCATTAACATTAGACTATTCATTTGAAACATAAAGTAAATAAGCTGTTTAATTAATATAATAAAGTAGAACGAATATACCTCACATATGTATTGACAACACTGACGCCTATTTCTTTATGACGAAAGATTTGCATAAATTCTTCTTTACCAACTGATTGTTCATATTCAAAGCTAAAAATACCTTCCTCCATATGTATAAGCTGAATACCTCATGTCAGAATATATGTCAACTCTAGAAACGTCTGAAGGCACGACCTATACTTGGAGGTAGGTTTTTTCTTACCCACAGTCTTCTTAGCACCAACCTTTTTGTGTTGTGTGGAGACGTTGTTAACCTCCTTATCATGAAGCTGCATATCATATAAATAGTTAGATGAAGTATAAAATCAAGAATTTAACATTTTCCATGCATAAATATCATATAATTGTAATGTACCTGTTTTTTTGAAACAACGGACTCGGTATGCCGCGGAATAGCCTTATCTTTTGATTTGGATCTTGTTGGAGTCTAATTAACATAACCATGTAAAAAATGTACGTTAAATGCACATAAAAACTTTGAATCTACACATTAAGGTTAACAAAGGTTCATAATGGTTTTAAGCATACCTTATATCCTACGCTAATGAGGCTTGTCGACCATGCAACAAACGAACCTATTGCTTGTTCCACCGTTGTTGCATCTGAAACATCGTCAGGATATGGTAATAATGCATTCGGCTCTACTGCAATATAAATGGTGACTTTCAAAAAACCAATACGGAGCGGTCTAGTGTGAAGTAATTCCCCGCTAGTGTTATGCACTTTTCCCTTGCCAACCATCCGGTAATATGGTGACGATAAGTAGAGCTGACAATGGGAAATGCCCTAAAACCAATAATAAATATGAAATTGTTAATGTGTATATATGTCAATTACATGATTTAAGCTAATATTTCAATTTAAGACAAATATATATAATTACCTCTAGAATGTTCGACTGAAAGTTACAGTTGATATTGTCTTTGTCTGAACCATCTTTAAAACATGTTGAAGCGCTAGCCTCTTTTTATTTCCTTAATGCATGAACTTTATCTTCCAGTGCTTCCAATTTGGCATTAAGCTATTTATTACTAGGAGCCTTTCCTTTTTTAATACTCAAGGAGGTCGAAGTGATCCCAAATCCCTTACCCCTCACCCGACCCGAATACTCACGGACATCTAATGCTCGACTAAGTATGCTCCTAGTATCATCTGGAGATAAAGCTGACTGAAATAACGTCTCCTGAAATCAGATGAATATCGAATACTTGTCAAATATTTGTTAATAAATTTTTTATTTAATTAAAGAAATAATGTTATACTTACACATTTCTCAAATACTTGTTGAACATCTTCATTATCAACTCCAGATTTGCCCACACGGGCTCCCTTCCACAAAACATGTGCAGGAAGAGATGTTTCAGAACTTTTCTCCTTCTACAACTACACATTAAGTCATAAATATGATCAAATAAAACTCATGATGAACAAATATATTATTGCAATTTATAGATACTTACCATAGATTGTTCTAAGCGTCCATATTTGACACGTCCTTTTCGGTATGGATACGCGGGACTTGATGCTCTTTCCTGATTTGTGTCACTTATTCTTTTAAATGATGGGTCCTTTCGTTTGGATTTAAACGCTTCCCATTCTTTTGGTGAAATCAAACTTTCATATTTCTTTGGAAGCTCCGCATCAACATGATTACTATCTTCATCCCTAAGAAACTTGGATGATAAAAATGTTTTAAACCCTCCTAGAAGCTTTCCGGCCAACTTAAGACAAAAATCTCTTCTATCATCTTCGATGTTGAAACACCTCTAAGAAAAACATACACATTGTGCGTTAGTACAAGTAATTTAAAAGACATAATTAGTTCGCATAATTAAAGACATGATTATTGTACCTTTATCTCAGTCCAAATTTTTTCTTTGGATTCATTCAACTCTTTTTTTCTCCAATCATCACAAGTAATTGGAATCTCATTCCTTACTAGTGCACCAATAAAACTAGTCAAGGTATGACCGTTAGGTTCTATAAGCTTCCCAAGCTCGCTCCAATGCACATCTAGAATGATGTCTCGGTCTCTACCATGGACCACTCTCCTCATCACTGTTATGCCTCCTCTAATATCGTCTTCTGTAGATACCTTTTTATTACCTTCTTCATGCGTAGAATGATCATCATGTGGGTGATCATCATTAGTGGCCATATCTAACATATAATAAAGAAACCAAGGATATTAAATATAAATTATAATGAAAGCAATTGAAAATGAAAAATAAAGAAACCAAGGATATCAAATATAAGTTATAATGAAAGCAATTGAAAATGAAAAATAAAGGAACCAAGGATATATAATATAAATTATAATGAAAGAAATTGAAAATGCAAATGACATAATATATACCAATTTACTATATTACCTCTTTCACTAACATCTCTTTCTTTTCTTTGTTGGAATATTAATTACTTGTTTCTTAGCAATGCGGACGAATGAAAGGATCCAAATTCACTCATCTGCTATAAGATCCTCATCTTGATCATTTCTATTCAAATCATTCCTTCTAATGCATGACTCATTCTCAACATCAATATCACATTGATCGACACTGCTATCATCAACCACTTTGTTAGAGAAAAGCACTATAGACCATTTTGTACTCGTCGGGTCATTCACATAGAACACTTGTTTAGCTTGAGATGCTAGAATAAAAGGTTCATCTTTGTACCCCACCCTAGTAAGATCAACTTGCAAAAATCCAGACTTATCCCTTTGTATGCCACTACTATTTACCCACTTGCAACCAAAGATGGGAATCTGAAACGTCTCGTGATCAAACACCCAAATGTGCTTAATAACTCCAAAATATGACAAATTTTCATATTTGGGGTTTAAGTCCCTCATACTTGATATATGCATTACTTCAGTTAGCACGGTGACATCACTATTTTGCATAATACTCTTATCATCTTGTTCTTTGGTATAAAATGTGTATCCATTAATTGCGTATGCGCTATGAGGAAACACATGCAAACTTGGACCATATGCCAAACATCTCAACCTTTCTGTTACCGAAGCAGGATCTGAAGAGCGCTTTGAATAAATATGATCCTTTAACCATTGTATGAAACTTTGATTGTGCTCTTGTACTATCCAATTTTCATTTATGTTCAGATTTAAGCTTTAGAGTACATCCTTGTGCATTTCAACATATGGCTCAACCTCATTATCATTGTGCAGAACATACAAATGCACTTGATCCCGTTCATCCATTGATATTGTCACAATTTTATTTCCAATTAATTTTTTACCTTCCTTTTTTCCAAAAATCTGAGCTTTGGGGAGTCCAATCGATTCAAAGTTGGACAAATATTCAGTACAAAACTCAACAACTTCTTCAACAATGTATCGTTCAACAATACAACCCTCTAGTCGACTTCGGGATTTCAAGTACCCTTTTAATATTTTCATATACCGTTCAGCAGGGTACATCCATCTCATATAAGCTGGTCCACACAACTATGTCTCTTTCACAAGATGAACAACTAGATGAAAAACTGTGTCTCTTCTTCCACCCACCTTTGACAACCTTATGTGTAAAAGGCTTGCCAAACTCAGTACGCACATCTTTCACCTTTTCAAAAACTTGGTCACCTGACAATGCGGGTGGAGCTTTACGCTGTTGGGTGTCTCCATTAAATGCTTTTCTCCACCCACGGTAGTGATGTTTAGAATGTAAGAATCTACGATGACCAAGAAACACATTCTTCTGAAAAAGTTCCAATCGAATCGTATCAGTTCCATCTTCACAAACAGAACACACACGTTGACCTTTAATGTTATACCCAGATAGATTCCCGTATGCTGGAAAATCATTAATTATGCCAAACAACATCGCCCTCAAATTGAAACTTTCTTTCCTATATCCATCATAAACCCTCACACCGTTCTCCCACAAAATCTTTAAATCTTCGATCAAAGGTGTCAAGTATACGACTATGTCATTCCCTGGTTATTTAGGCCCAGAGATTAACATAGATAACATCATGTACTTACACATCATACATAGCCATGGAGGTAGGTTATAAATCATAAGAATCACAAGACATGTGGTATGTGAGATACTTTGAAGACCATGCGGGTTCATTCCATCAGTAGATAATGCCAAGCGAAGGTTTCTTGCTTCTTCTCCAAAGTCAGTATAACCATTATCAATCTTCGACAACTGTGGGGAATCAGCCGGATGTCGATACTTTCCACCAATAATTCTTTCTTCTGCATGCCAAGTCAGGTGTCTTGCATCGGTTTCACTACGAAACATGCGCCTAAATCTCGAAATTATAGGAAAATACCATAAGACTTTTGCTGGAGACAATCTTTTCTTATATCGAGACAAACCGCATTTAGGGCATTCAGTTAACGATGCATATTCGTTACGAAACAAAACGCAATCGTTAGGAAAAACATGTATCTTATCAAAGCTCATGCCAATAGAGCACAATATTTTTTTTGCCTCATAGGTTAGATTAGGAAGAACATTATCCTCTGGTAGCATTTCTCTCATAAAGGCCAACAACTCTGTGAAACTTTTATCCGACCATCCATTGCCCGCCTTTAAGTTGTAAAACTTTAATACCGCAGACAGTCTTGAGAATTTAGTGCAACCCTTATACAACGGTTTCTCTGCATTGCCTACCAACCTCTCAAACATTTCAGGTCAATCATGAAGATCTTCTTCAAGTTCTTCTACAATCTCTTCAACTCGATCACAATCGTATGTTTTCGTGTCTTTGTCGTCTGAAGCATAAATCGTATTACTTTTCCCACTCGGTTCAACATTCTCGTTAATTTTCTCACCATGAAATTTCCAACACTGATAACTTCGATCAATTCCATGCCTCGGTAAATGCGATTTCAATCCATCTGCATCAACCTTACCAATATAACAACAACGTAAGCAAGGACATTTCATTCGTCTGGGGTTCTTAATCTGTTGAACAACAAACTTAACAAATTCCGCAACCCCATTCTCGTACTCTTTGGACAATCGATCGGCACACATCCATGTTTTATCTATGGTTTTCCTACTTATTAAGGTAAACAATCAATATCAACTTCAATAACGTATACATAACCAATGTAAATCCAAACGACAAAAACCTATATATACATAACCAATGTAAATCCAAACAACAATAACCTATATATACATAACCAATTTAAATCCGAACGACAATAACCTATACATAACCAATATAAATCAAATGCCAATAGTCTATACATAACCAAGGTAAATCCAGACAAAAATACAATTTTCACTATTTTAACAAAATCAGTCAAGAACGAAAACTATTGTATTAGAATTATAGAGTTTTGGACATGAGAAGCAACTAGATTGATATGGCAACATATAATCGACTGTTTTTGCTTAAAGTTTATAATGCATCAGTGTTTCTAATAGCTAATTTAGCAAAGTATTGGTTAAATCATATTACGCATCATGAAATCACTCAATTTCTCATGTATCCTTTAGCCAAACAAGAGGAAAAAAAGGATTCTTGCAGCAGACAACAAGCTAGATTAATAGTCGGGTAGTATCTTCGAATATTCTAACAACTTTCAAGTTCATTTCATTTTCTCATAATTAACAGATATTTACATCATTCAAGTTGAAAATAGAGTTACATATAATAACAACAATATAACAACAATCTTAGACTTATCGAACTTACCAACAAAATAACAATAATATAATAGATATTACAATCAATAAACAACATTATAACCAAAAACTCAGTCAAGAAAATAGCAACAATATTATGACTTATCGAACATAAAAACAACAATGTACCTTATGAGAACTCAGTAGAGGACGAACTCGGACGAACTCAGTCAAGAAAATGGACGAACTCAGTAGCTTATCGAACTCAGTCTACAGATTCAACAAAAACTCAGTTTCTAATACAAACAAGCAGACATATCATATGAAAAATTAAACTTTTAAAAACATTTAAGGACATTTTCCTTACACTATGAATCAAACCAACTTCTAGTAAAATATTTAAATGGTATTTTAAAGTGAAGGACATTTTTCTCATCACTACATAAACTAAGTATCTCTAAAATTAAAACTAAGTATCTCTAAAACCCTAAGTATCTCTAAGTATCTAATAAAAAGTATTGAATCAAAACAACTTCTAATAAAACATTTAAGGACATTTTCCTCACACTAGGTATCTCTATAGTTTGGCTATCTAAAATGTTTATGCAACATCACTATATATACTGGTTCAACATCACTACATAAACTAAGTATCTCTAAAATGAAATAACCTAAACTCAGTTTCTACAACTTCTTGTCGCAACCCCGAAAAGACACCCGGGTCAGATAGGGTACAGACGTGAACGGTCGGCGAAAGGAGAAATGAAATAAAGATGAATAGAGTCGCCAGCTAGGCATTTTTATCCCGAAGGAAAGGTAATGCTGCATAAATCTAGAATGATATGGATAAGATGGTCGCGAACCAGAGAAACTGAGAAAGGGGGTTGGTTACAACCTGGGAAGGTATTAGCACCCAGATTGTCCGTCGTACTCTACGGGATCCACGCTTTAAAGATTGTGTTTAAAGGGGGTAGTGTATGTGATATCTGTGTGCAAAAGCTGGAAAAGAGATATACAAGTATTAGTGCAAAAAGGTGAATGCTCAAGGACTGAGTCTTTGAAAAGAAAGCTGAAAGAGGGGGAAGACACAGAGACTTTTGTTCGATAACAGCTGAGTTATACCTACATATCCTCTCGTGCAATGAGGAAGTCAGAACACCGTAGTTCGACTCAAAGAGACCGAAAGATAAATTGACAGTGAACTGCTTGCATGTCTATGCTCAAGTGTATGACTTGTCTGGCTACAATGCTAACTGTCTTACATTAGACGGAAGAAACAAGTTCTCGTTTGTGAGTGAAGTTGATGAGAAAAGAATCCCGAAGGAAACAATTATTGTTTGTTTTTGTGTTTTCAATCTTTTATTGTTTTTGGTGTTTGTCATAAGTTAATGAGCTTAAGTCTAAACCAAAGATGGTAAACTCATTATATCCTCCCAGATTAGGGATAATGAGAATACTTAAGTATGAGATAAGAATCTCAACTTAATTACCATGATGATATAGGATTAAGATCATTAACCTACTTGTGATTATTTAGATGTTTTTTTTGGATTTTTGTTTAGTGTTAAGTAATGAGTTTAAGCCATAATCAAAGATTAGTGAACCCATTACACCATCCTAATAGAAGGATAATAGATGAGCACACTTAAGCTGAGGAAGATACCTCAACTTAATCCATGATTAGGGATTAAAATCATTAGATGCCAAGCCTTTATTAAGTGGATTTTAATTAAGGGTGAGATTAAGAAGTGAATTTTATGGTTTATAAGACAACTTGAGGGGGACTTGTCCATTAAACACTAGGGTTAGTCCTTCTTAACCAATAAAGGAAGAATTAGAACCCTAATGTAAGGCCCAAGTTACAAGTTAATGTCTTAGTGATTATTAGATGGATTGATTATGAGGTTTAAACAAATTAAGTGTTTAACACTTAGGATTAAAGTTATACACTCCATCCTAAGAGAAGGATGCAGGCATAACCCTAATTCCAAAGTCCTAAAACCTTAAAGGTTTAGTCTCTAATGATGAGATGAGAAGAGAGACACAAGGAAGACTCAAAGGTAAAAACTAAGGGGACTAATCACAACCCTAATTATTATCATGCTTGGATGTTCCTGTGGTTTGTAAGGCTTGAGAAAGATCTTCAAGGAAGCCACCAATTGAAGAAGCAGATGAAAGGAAGAAGAAGCAGAAGAAATAAGTTATTACTTCATTGAAGAAGACAAGTAACTTAGAGAAAGAAAGTGAGAGATGAACATGAATGAGCAAGCCCACTCAAATAAAATTAAAAATGAAGCAAAGATGCATTTGAAGAAGATGAAGAGAAATGAGAAGTGAAGGAAAATCCACTTCTCAAATTAACTTACCACCTGAAAATGTTAGCACAAGATACATAAGGAAAGAGATGAAATGGAATGAAGCATATGCAATGAAAAATATCAAAACCATAAGCATAAACATTATTTAAATGATGCTATGACATGATGCAAAGGCATACAAAGTGCAATGAATGGTCATTCAAGGATAATATGCAAATGGAAGCATGCTTTGGAGTTTGAAAGTTCATGAAAGTTAATGAATGGTAATGAATACAAGTCATGGAAGCATGCTTTGAAGAAATGATCAAGCATGATTCTAAAATGTCTTAAGATGTCTAAGATGACATATGAATGCATGAAATGTTATGGCAAGTTCATGTATGGATGCATATGCAAGATGAATGCAAATGAAGATGCAAAATTAGGGTTTTAAGGCAACATGAGATGCATATGGTAAAGACAGAAGCAAATGACATGATAAAACTTTGAAATCACACTCAAACAAACCCTAAACCTATACTAGGTTACCATCCAAAGGGGGAGGTCAGAAGCTAAACCTAAAAGGAGTTATGAATTTCCTAAGTTTCTAGGGTTTTTTGGATGATCTTCAATGTAAAATGCTAAACAAATTGAAAATGAAAGATAAATTCATGCCAAAAATATCTTAGAAACTACATGATATGCACAAAATAATGCAAAAAGAATCATCCTCAAACTCTTCTTGGTTAGGTAGAAAAGATTTTTCTAAGTTAGGGTTCAAAAATAGGATTTAAATGACCCTTAATTCAAACAAAATTCTCAAATGATCATCAAACCTAAAAAGAAATTTGTATGAAGAGTTTGAAAATATTTCTAAATGCAAAAGGATGATTCATGATTAAAGTGATGATAAAAAATTTCAGAATTTTTTAATGATTTTTGGTATTTTTAATAAATGAAACAAAATAAAATAAAATAAATAAAAATGACAAGGAAACGTATGCAGAATGAGAGGCTGGGATTTAAAGTTGAGAGATCCAAATGTCCAGATGACAAGTCAGCGTGACTTCTAGTAGGAAAGATCAAAGGACATGGTTCAAAGTTGTGGTTCGCGCGTGATCGTGTGGCCAGAATTCAAACTGAGTTAAATAATTTAATTATATTAATTAAGTATGAATTAGGGCTAAGTGGTTTAATCTGGGCCGTGCGTGTCTTAACCTAATCCTAATCCAATGGCTACAAATCAAACTGGCAAATTAATTAGAGATTAGGGATAATTATTTTCAGGCGGCCGGAGACAAACTCCGGTCATCTTCTCCGGCGGGTTCCTCACCCCATCTCCCTCAAAACACCACAAAAACTCACTAAACTCTCTAGAATCAAAAATTGAACATAATTAAACACAAATCAAACAACAAACTCATTTATTTTGCATGAATCATGAGAATCGAATCAAAACATTCAAACGGTAAAAATTTCACAGTCATGAAATACTCAATACGCAACCATTTTCAATTCTAAACACATCAGCATGATTAGCACATCACATAGATTCATTTAGGAACTTAAAAACAAGTTTCTGGAAAAAAACGTTCTTGAGGTTACCTGAGTTGAAGCTTTCGAAACTGGAACTTTCTGGGCTCTTCTTTGGTGCTTTTCCACTCCCATTGATCCCCTTATGCCTCTAGAATGCTTGAAAGGAGTTTATATGGAGTGTTTTGAAGGATTCAGTTCAGAGGTTCAAGAAATCGTGTTTTGGTTTGAGAGGTTTTCAGGCCATTGTGAAGCGTGGTTTATGTTCCTTGAGTGATTTTGAGATGAATGGTGAAGAGAGTTGTGAGTTTCTGTGCTTGTGTGATGAAATTCGAAGAGGTGAAGGTATGAGGTGATTTTTGCAATCTGAGCTATGGATGTGTCTCAGGCTTGTGTGATGTGTGAAATGAGTTGCTTTTGATTTGTATAATGTATTGTGATTGGTCAGAAAGTTGGTAATGTCACAGCTTGATTGGTATGGCTTGTTTTGCCAAAAAGTCAAAAGTTTGTACCATAAGCATGGGCTCGGGTCAGAGGAAATCTAAAGGGTGGATTGGCCTCAGCTGAGTTTGTGGAGGTCCCTTGGATCAGATTTCATGAGCTGTGATGGTTGAATGGTGAGATTGAAGAGGTTTTGCAATTTTCCCTCTTTGGAATTTCTTGTGATGCAAGGCATGAAATGTTGTGATTCCTTGGGCAATTCTGAGCAAAATGAGCCATGTGATGTTGTTATGATGTTTAGAAGTCAATTAGAGGTCACTTAGAAGCTTGGCAAGTGAATTTTCAAAAATCCCTCTTTGGCATGAATATGAAAATTATGTGATTTTTGCCAACTTTGAAGGATCATAACTTGAGTTCCATAATGAATTAGAACATGTTCTTGTACTTTTTGAAAAGGGAAAGACCTAATCTACAACTTTCATGACCAACAATTTTTCATTTGAAGCATTTTTGGTTGAGAAAGAGGAGGTTGGAGAACTTTCCCAAAATGGAAAGTTTCCATTACAAGTCATTTCCATTTTTGGCAACTTTTGGTTTAGCTCAAATTTCTTCAATTTAGTGAACTTCCAAGCACTTAAATGATAAAATAAAGATCATATAACTTCAATTTGATGAAAATATCACTTTGGTTCCATTGTTGGGGGCCTCAGATTCCCTGATTTTGCTCTAACTTGCTCAAGAAGTCACCTAATGAACAAATGGCTTCCACAATGAATTTCTTCATCAAACTTGGTACACATGATCCTTATAACATCTTAAGAACATTAGAAACAAGAATGACCAAAAAATTTGGAGTTAAGGCCTCTGAAATCAAAACCCTAATTTTGGTCATCTGTGTAGTGAAAACCCTAGCTCTGCTTCCATGCCTTGCCAGTTCTTGTGATTTCATGACTTCTTTGAACTTTGAGAAACATAATATGATGTTAGAGCACACATGGACCCTCTTGGAACACTTGGAAACCTTTGGAGTGGCTCAATGGATCCTTGGATTGCTCAGGTCACAAACCCTAGATGTAGATGAACTTGAACTATGCAGATGAAACAAATATGCAATATGAGGTATAATGCTTATGTTTATGCAAAAATGAAAGATCACAAGCCATGGTGTGAAATTAGTGAAGGCAAATTTGGGGTGTTTACAGCTGCCCCTATTCAAGCATGAGTTAGCTGCGCAGGATGTAAGCGCTTGGCTTATCAGAAAAACAAGATAACTTGTGGTTGAATACCAAAGACAGTCCAAAATTTGCACTCGCTAGGGAGAAGAAGAAAAGGGATATAAATTGTAAAAGACAATATAGTATGATTATTAAAATGCGGGCGATGGAGGACGACCATCGAGCAGAGGACGACTGTTGAGGATAAAACGGTAAACTAAGCAATGACGGGGACGACCGACAAGTTGGGGAAATAAACAGACCATGATGAGGACGGCCATCATGCTTGGAAAGTAAAGTAAACAACGATGGGGACGACCATCAGGTTAAAGAATAAATGAAATAAATGATGAGGGACGGTCATCAAAAGTGAAGGACGATCACCTAGCAGGGGACGGCTGCTCTTTATAACAACATAGGACGAATGTCGGATAGAAAAGGTCAACGATGGGGACGGCCATCAGATAAGCATGATGAAAGACGATCATCAAGAGGTGAAGGACGATCACCTAGCAGGGTACAGCTGCTCTTGGGGTTGTATCATGACATAGGAAGAATGCCAGATAACAAGATCAACAATGGGGACGGCCATCGGATAAACTGATGAAGGACGATCATCAAAAGGTGAAGGACGATCACCTAGCAGGGGACGGCTGCTAAATATCACAACATAGGACGAATGTCAGATAGAAAAGGGTTCCAATAATGGAGACTCCACTGGGGAAAGGATGAGGGACGGTCATCCAAAGGTGAAGGACGATCACCTGGTAGGGTACGGCTGCCGAAAGCATCACGACATAGGGCGAATGTCGGATAGAAGAAAGTTGTTCTATTGGGGGAGATGGTAAACATGAACGAGTGTTTACGCTTTCCGAAGTAAAAGGTATATGTGTTTGACGCTGTGTATAGATTAAAGATGTGGACGAGCATCCTTAAGACCATGATACAGACGAATATCGGTAGAAACAAACGCCGACGCGTGTTCAGAGATGATGGTATGGACGAGTACCAACTGGTTAACAAAGAACACGGACGAGTGTTGAATCTGTTGAAGAGTGATATATATGAGATACGGACGAGTATCAAAGACTTCTGCATAAGTATGAGTGAGTATTGGTTTGTTGATGAAGTATGAGCAAGACACGGACGAGTGTTTGACCTGTTGGGGAATGTATGACACGGACGAGTGTCAAATATATACTATATATAAACATGCATTGTTTTGAGAATGCAAAGAGATACTTTGGCTTTCTGTGTGGATAGGATGACACAGACGAGTGTCGAAAAGAGTGTGTTATAAGTGTTTGGTTTGTAACAAGTGTTTCGGCAACTGTGTTGGGGAAAAGTGACACGGATGAGTGTCAAAAAAAGTATGTACATGTATTTGTATTTGAGAGTGCAAAGGGGACGCTCTGGCTTATATTGCAGGGGATGTGAGTTATTTTTTTATATTCATTGCTGATGAAATACTGATGGTATTTACAGGTGACTGGCTCGAACCTGGCTTGTGATCATGCAAATGTTTGATTTTTGCCGTAATGCTCCATATTAGACGGAATGCTACGCTTTGTGGGAAAAATGATGCGAATGTTATGATTATGCAAAGGGAAATCGATCCGGGATTCGGATCTCGTTGTTGTGAAGATCTCTAGTCAATCTGTTCAGAGGGATATCCCAACTGGGGGAGGTCTTTGGTAGATCTGATAAGATATATGGCTCTGCTTGGGGAACTAGATCATTGATAGACATATCCTGTAAGGAGAAACCCAGTTGGGGAGAAGGAAGCTTTCGTCACTTTGTTGCGTGAGAGTCTCAGGCATTGATCTTCTGGGGAGAGGCTGGAACTCTGCGGGGAGATATTTCTTTTATCTTTGAGAGACATGGCACTCTGTTCGGGGAAGAAAAGATCACTGAACGATCTTCCTAGAGAACTCTGTGGGGATCACGGCCGGGGAAGCTCCTGTTGAATAAATTTATGCTGGGGATGAGGATGTTTTGACAACTCCTACTGGAGAAAAGCATTCCAGATACTGTTTGGGGAGGAGGTATGTTGGGGAAGTGTGCTTGGCATGCCCCATGTTGTATATTGAATACCTGCAACTTGTTAAGACAAAGAAACGCACAAGTATCCTGAGGTATCCCTTACCGGATTCCATCATAGGAGTTAGATATTCCTGAAAGTAAATATATTTCCTGCAAGCATTTTATTAAGAATGGCTCATTTGTTTTATGCAATTATCATATCGTGAACACCGGACATTTTGTAAACGAAATAACAATGTACAAAAAGCGGTGTGACTGAAAATCTGGTTTTATTAATATGGGTGCCCTGAATTTGCAAATACAGTCAAAGAAAAAAATCCCATGGGATGAGGAGATTGCTATAAATTGAGAAAATAAAAGTGCTGGCAATGTTGACGACGCTCCGGTGGACTTCCTTTGCTATGACCTGTATGACCTTGACGTTCTTCTTATCTTGCTTTCTGAAGAAGGTTGATTCTGACTGATGCTTTATCCTTTCGAAGCTTGCCGTGTTGTGAATGATACAGACAAATTCAGAATGCAGTTGTTCGCTTATTCCCTGATTTTGCGTGGATCGCCCTTTTGGGTTTTCAATCCACCGGGATACCCATTTTTGGCTGAGCTGTCCAATGTGGCATTTCAACTCAGCGGGTGTACACATTTTTTTTTAAATTTTCCCTTATTTTTGCCCGAGTCTTTTATTCTGTTTTTGACTCGCCGGGATGCCCTATTTTTGCCTAGACTTACATTTTGTTTTTATGTCCAGCGGGTCATTTTATGCAAAGTATTTTTTAACTGCATCTGAATTCACAGGGGATAAGAAATCTTCACCATCAATAGTAGTGAGCATCAGTGCTCCACCAGAGAAAACTTTTTTTACTATGAATGGACCATCATAATTTGGAGTCCACTTGCCTCTGTGGTCTGTATGAGGAGGAAGAAGTCTTTTCAGCACAAGATCTCCTACTTGGTATTCCCGAAGCCTGACTTTCTGATCAAAGGCTTTCTTCATCCTTTTCTGATATAACTGCCCATGACATATTGCAGCTAATCTCTTCTCTTCGATCAGATTCAATTGATTGTACCGAGACCGGACCCATTCTGCTTCATTCAGCTTGACATCCATCAGTACCCGTAAGGAGGGTAGCACAACTTCAACAGGTAGGACAACCTCCATACCATACACAAGTTGATAAGGTGTTGCCCCAGTAGATGTTCTGATTGAGGTACGATACCCATGCAAGGAAAATGGTAGCATTTCATGCCAGTCTTTGTAAGTGACCACCATCTTCTGCACAATCTTCTTGATGTTTTTGTTAGCTGCCTCAACAGCGCCATTCATCTTTGGCCTGTAAGGAGAAGAGTTGTGATATTGGATTTTGAAGTCCCGACACAGTTCTGCCATCATTTTGTTGTTCAAATTGGAACCATTATCAGTAATGATTCGCTCGGGAAGATTATGTCTCTTTTCAGAAATCTGGCTACCACTTGTCTGGTGACGTTTGCATATGAAGCTGCTTCGACCCATTTGGTGAAGTAATCAATGGCTACCAGGATGAATCTGTGACCATTCGAAGCAGTCGGTTCGATCTTTCCAATCATGTCAATACCCCACATGGCAAAGGGCCAAGGTGAAGACATTACGTTCAAAGGATTTGGAGGCACATGCACTTTGTCTGCATAGATCTGGCATTTATGGCATTTTCTGGCATAGGCATAACAGTCTGCATCCATTATGATCCAGTAGTAACCTGGTCTTAATAATTTCTTAGCCATTGCATGTCCTCCAGCATGGGTACCGAAAGATCCTTCATGCACCTCGTGCATCAGCAAGTCTGCTTCTTTCTTGTCAACACATCTGAGTAAAACCATGTCAAAGTTTCGCTTGTATAATGAACGATCAGCATTAAGGAAGAAACTACTAGCCAACCTTCTTAATGTCGTTTTATCATTGGATGATGCCCCAGGTGGGTATGTCTGATCTTCTAAGAAGCATTTGATGTCATAGAACCAAGGCTTGTCATCTTTAGCAATGTCCACAAAGAAAACGTATGCTGGTCGGTCTAGTCTGGATACCGAAATCCGAGGCACATAATTGGCAGTTTGAACCTTGATCATGGAGGAAATGGTAGCCAAAGCATCTGCGAACTGATTTTCATCCCGAGGGATATAGTCAAGTTTTACTGTTGTGAAGAAAGTCAATAATCTCCTTGTATAGTCACGGTATGGAATCAGATGCTCTTGGTGAGTGTACCATTTGCCGTTGGTCTGATTGATCACTAGAGCTGAATCTCCGAATACAGTTAATGTCTTGATCCTGAGGTCAATGGCTTCCTCAAGCCCCATGATACAGGCTTCATATTCAGCTTCGTTGTTAGTGCATGCAAAGGTGATTTTTGCCGAGAAAGGCATATGAACTCCTTTAGGTGTAATGAGCACTGCACCAACTCCACGACCATTCCTATTGACAGCCCCATCAAACATCATTGTCCATTCTTCTTCTGGGTCAGGCCCTTCAGTGTGAACAGGCTCTTCATGATCTTTTGCTTTTAGGAACATGATGTCTTCATCAGGAAAGTCAAATCTCATGGGTTGGTAATCATCAATGGGTTGCTAAGCTAGATAGTCAGACAGTACACTGCCTTTGATGGCTTTTTGAGATGTATATTGAATGTCATACTCTGTCAGAATCATTTTCCATCTTGCAACCCTTCCGGTAAGTGCTGGCTTCTCAAATATGTACTTGACGGGGTCCATCTTTGAGATCTATAAAGTAGTGTGGGTCAACATATATTGTCTTAGTCGGCGAGCAGCCCACGCTAAAGCACAACAAGTTTTCTCGAGCAGTGAATAACGTTGTTCACAGTCGGTAAACTTTTTGCTTAGGTAGTATATTGCATACTCTTTTCGACCAAACTCGTCATGCTGGCCCAGCACACACCCCATTGATCCTTCTAATACTGTTAGGTACATTATTAGAGGTCTTCCTTCAACTGGAGGCATAAGAATTGGAGGTTCTTGTAGGTACTCCTTGATCTTGTCAAAAGCTTTCTGACAATCTTCGTTCCACCTGACCGTTTGTTCCTTTCTTAACAATTTGAACAGGGGTTCACAGGTTGCAGTAAGGTGAGATATGAACCTTGATATGTAGTTCAATCTACCTAAGAGTCCCTGAATTTCCTTTTCAGTCTTAGGTGCCGACATCTCTTGAATGGTTTTGACTTTGTAAGGATCAACTTCAATTCCCTTTTCACTTACGATGAACCCCAGCAACTTACCAGACCGTACCCCGAATGTGCATTTGTTGGGGTTTAACTTCAGTTGATACTTTCTCAGACGCTTGAACAACTTCAGCAGATTTACCAGATGATCTTCTTCAGTGAGGGACTTGGCAATCATGCCATCAACGTAGCATTCAATTTCTTTGTGGATCATATCATGGAATAATGTTACCATAGCCCGTTGATAAGTAGCATCGGCATTCTTCAGTCCAAATGGCATTACCTTGTAACAAAATGTGCCCCAAGGTGTGATGAAGGTTGTTTTCTCCATGTCTTCGGGTGACATCCTGATCTGATTATACCCTGAAAATCCATCCATGAAGGAAAATATCGAGAACTGAGCTGTGTTGTCGACCAATACATCAATGTGAGGTAATGGGAAGTCATCCTTCGGGCTAGCTCTATTCAGATCCCGGTAATCCACACACATTCGTACTTTTCCATCCTTCTTAGGCACTGGTACAATATTAGCAACCCACGGCGGGTAACTAGTTACAGCAAGGAAACCGGCGTCCCACTGTTTTTGTACCTCTTCTTTAATCTTCATGGCCATATCTGGACGAGTACGGCGTAGCTTTTGCTTCACTGGAGGACAATCTTCTTTCAAAGGCAACTTGTGCATAACAATGTCTGTATCTAGACCCGGCATGTCTTGGTAGGACCAGGCAAAGACGTCGACGTATTCTCGAAGCATGTCAAGGAGATGTTCTTTTATTGAAGCATGCAGATCGGCCCCAATCTTTACTTCTTTCAAATCCTCCTCGGTACCAAGATTAACTCTTTTAACCTCCTCCTGATGAGGAGTGATCACTTTCTCTTCCTGCCTCAACAACTTGGCTAACTCTTCCGGTAACTCATAGTCTTCTTCAACCCCTTCATCGACTTGATTAATTGGATTGTCGAAGTCATACAAGGTCATAACAGTGTTGCTGTCGGTGCAATATGGAGGATACTCTCTGCAAGGGTTGAGTTGGTTCGTTTTAGTGATCAATTTTAATCTTGTTTAGAAAAAGTGAAAATGGAGTTATTTATTTTGAAAACATTGCCATTTTATTGTTTTGTACAAAAGTAAAAAAATGAAAAGACAGTGAGCAAAAAAGAGACTTGTTTGCAAAAGATGTCCGATATTCATTGATAATTCATTTGCACAAAATTACAATATGGCCCTATTACAAAATGAGTCCTGACACCTTAGGCAAGATGCAGGACTTGATGCATGCTAAAAAGACAGGAAATAATAATTACTCTGCAGGAGTAACCCTTATAATTTCCTGGGAAGACCAGTTAAGGACTTGGTTCCCCGGGATCCTTGGACGTATCCATCTCTCCAGTTTGCGGTCGCTTTCTGCCTCGTCTTCCAGGTTGTTGACAGCATCTGGGGTAAGCATCCCCCCACTGATGATCTTTGGCTCCTTGGTAGCCTCTGATTGATCTTTTCGGAATGGTCTGTAACCCAAACGAATATGTCCTCCTTCTTCTCTACTAGCAGCAGCTTACCCCAGCCTTGGGCATTACCATCTTCAACAACCAACCGGGCTTGCTGATAGGAGACAATTGAAGTACCCATCATATCCTCCTAGGATGCAGCAAATACTTCAGTTGTCTCCATATTGACATTCAGAGCCTCGAATCCCTGGCTCATAGTTTCATGGATTTCACCATCCATCTTAATGTATTTGTATGTAGCCAGATGGCTAACAAAGATGTCCTCTTCACCACAGATGGTGATAATCTGTCCTTCCGACTCATATTTCAATTTCTGGTGAAGGGTCGACGTTACTGCGCCTGCAGCGTGAATCCATGGTCGACCCAACAAACAGCTGTAGGCCGGCTGAATGTCCATCACATAGAAAGTAGTCTTAAAGACCTGCGGACTGATTATCACTGGTAGTTCCACCTCTCTAAGAACAGATCTCTTGAGGCCGTCAAAAGCCCTGACCACAAGATTGCTTAGTCGGAGAGCTATTCCATCATATTCGAGCTTGACAAGAGCTTTCTTGGATAAAACATTGAGTGAGGACCCAGTGTCTACAAGAACATGAGATAGTACAACTCCTTTGCACTCCAGGGTTATGTGCAAAGCTTTGTTGTGGTGACGTCCTTCTATTGTTAAATAAACATCAGTGAATCCTAGCTCATGGCTAGTATTGACATTAGACACCACTATTTCAGGCTGATTCACTGTGATATCTTTTGGCAAGTAGGCGGCGTGCAGAACTTTGAGTAGTGCATCCTGATGGGCTTCGGAACACAACAACAGGGATAATATAGAGATCTTAGAGGGAGTCTGGTGGAGCTGATCCACAACTTTGTAGTTACTTCTTTTAATTATACTCGTAAACTCATCCACATCATGATCAAAGGTTGATTTGTGAGTCTCTTTCGGTGCAGATTCTTCAGGTGCCACACTTTTTCCTTTGGCTTTGGCAGCAGCCTCTGCCTCAGTATTGGTTCTGGGAGCTTGTGATGCAAAGAGACGCCCGCTTCGGGTGAAGCCTCCGTCTTCCCCGACATTGTCCACTTGTGGGGTGGTAACTGGAGAATCAAGAAGGACGTTTTCTCCGTTGCAGTAAAGGTCAGCACCATAATGCCATGGTACATCACTGTCTTTGTCATATGAAATTGGCATGGGCAACTGATAACACGTAAATGTATCGTATTTTTAGACCCGACTTGCATGCAATTTAGTTTCGTTTTATTTATTTTCCATGATATATGCTTTATTATGCTGGTATTTATTACGTTTTCAGGTAACTTGGATTAAATCAGATTAGAAAGAAAAAGGGAAGAAAAGGAACCGAATCGGGCGAAAAACAGAAGAAATGGAACAACTTGCATACAAGGAGTTATCTGACGAAAATGGCCATAACTTTTGAACCGTAAATCGAAATGACACCCTGTTCGAAGCGCCGGAAAGCTAAGACTGAGATCTGCAACCTGAATCTGGATTGTGGGTGTCACGGTCGTGACACCCCTGTCACGACCGTCATGGCGACAAAATCTGGAAAAACAAACAGCAGCAACAGAAAAACAAAAGAAGAAGAAATTTTGTGGGTGTCACGATCGTTACACCCCTCTAACGACCGTAACACGCCTTTTTCAAGTATGATGACCGTAACAGAAGCTTACGAAGTCCTCAACACTTCCTATTTTTCCTCACACGTTCAACACTTCCTATTATTTCTCCACCTTCCAAGACCAAGCAATCACGTGAAAAGCTTAACCACCCACTACTTCACTTCAACTTCCCACTTTCTCCACCAATCAGTCATGCTACGTGGAAGCTACATAATGAAATTTTCCTCTATATATAGGAGTTCTTTTGTCATTTAGGGGGGTGGTTCTTTTGGGGGCGGTTATTGTCGTACCGAAGCTCTGCCAAAATTTACCTGCAACCTTTGTTTTATGTTCTTCATTGTTTTCATTGCTTTAATTACCATTTCCTTGTAAGTGATAGTTTCCAACATTAGGAAACTATCACAGTAGTTATTATTTTCTTTCCAAAACTCAGAACTCGATATTGAATAATTCCGTAAGCTTCAATCTTGCCGACATTTGTGGAAGAGGTTGCTTGAAGAATAGTCTCGGTATCAGGTTTCGATGTTATTGCAATTAATCTAGAATTTTATTGTTTAATTATCATGTATGCTTTACTGTGCCTTTATTATTATTTATGCTTTTCTGTCTTAAATTATATGTCCAGCTAAATTGCCTTGGGTCCGGCGTATGAGGACCGTCGTTACCGACAGAACTCCGTAGAAATTATTAGGTGCGAAATTATGATTGTATGTCTGTTTTGGTTTTAATTTCCAAGTTGAATTTAAATATCTTTGTCGCGAGAGTGAGAGGGTATTTAACATGGTTTTTCCACGAGAGTGGGAAATTAACTAAGGTTAGAGTCGACACAGCGAGAGCATGGGGATCGAACCAGATAGTGGAAATTAGGCAGCTTATCTAAATACAGTGAGAGCGCTTTAGAGACGTTTAAGATATTATTAGCTTTCAAAATGTGTTTCCTAGTTACCGGGCGAGCGAGAGCAAAATCTTGGGATTAGGAAGTGTGACTTTAGTTAAGACCGCGAGAGCGTGAGGCTGAGCCTTTAAGCTGATATGTTCTACGGAACTGAACTATAGTCGTAATTAGTACCGAATTCTATAAAGTCCCTTAGGAGCGCGGAATCCATATCCTGACCTCGTTTTATTCTTATTTTCCTTCTTAGATTTATTTTAGTTTTAGTTTTAGTTTCCCTTAAACCATAAAAATATCATTAGCCTTAGCTTTACAATGCAACGATAGATAACGGTAGGTTGACATTGGTCTCTGTGGGTTCGATATCTTTATTACTACGCGATAGGCTGTACACTTGCAGTTAGAAACCGTTAGACGTATAGTTTAACGTGATCAAGTTTTTGGCGCCGTTGCCGGGGAACTGGATTTAGTCACTAGTGTACTATTAGAGTAGCACTGTCTAGACTAAGGTAACAACTTATTTTCCCTAATCTAATTTACCGAGTGTATGCCAAGTACTCGCTCTCAAGGCGAAGATTTGCAACCTCCAATCCAAGAATTATAACGCTTCTTACATTTAAGAAGACGAATATTCGAATACCAACGAAAATACAACATTCCAGATCTTCAAGTTGATCCACCTAAACCAGTTGGAACATCGAAGGACGCAGAAATGGCTGAAGAACCAAATCATCCACTAAAGTATTACGCTAGTCCTTCACAGGCTGAGCCGCATTCCAGCATTGCTGCACCGGCTATCAACCAAAACGATTTCGAATTGAAACCTTCGTTGATATCAGCCGTGCAACAAAACCAATTCGCCGGAAATCCTACCGAGGATCCGAACCTTCATCTTTCGATATTTGTGCAGTACGCAGATACTGTAAAGGCTAATGGAGTTACCCAAGAAGCAATTAGATTACGTCTTTTTCCTTTCTCACTTTGAGACAGAGTGAGAGCCTGGCTTCAATCTCTACCCTCGAATTCAGTAACTACGTGGGAGGAACTAAAGAGAGTCTTCTTGACAAGATATTTACCACCTAGTAAGACAACTATGCTAAGAGCTCAAATCAACGGATTTAAGCAAAAGGAAAACGAATCACTTTTCGAAGCTTGGGAACGCTACAAAGATATGCTGAGACTTTGTCCACATCACGGATTAGTAGAATGGATGGTCATCCATACTTTCTACAATGGACTCTTGTACAACACAAGAATGACAATTGACGCTGCCGCAGGCGGCGCACTAATGGACAAAGAATATAATGATGCTTATGCACTTATCGAGAGTATGGCTCAAAATCATTACCAATGGGGAAGTGAGAGAGTCGCAACTGAAAAACCAACCAAAGGAGGTATGTACGAAGTGAGTAGTATGGACCAAGTCAATGCAAAGTTTGACCAACTTAACCAAAAGATCGACAACTTGGCCATAACACCAACAACCACCGTGGCTGCGGTAACACCTAACTGTGAGTTATGTGGAGTTCTAGGACATGCTGTCCCTGATTGTCAACTATTAGCAGGAATTCCCACAGATCAAGTGAATTATGCTCAAGGAAACCCGTACTCGAACACATACAACCCAGGTTGGAAGAATCATCCGAACTTCTCTTATAAGAATAACAATGCTTTATACGCACCAGGTCAAGCACCAGCTACACCACCAGGATATCAAAAGTCTGCTCCTAATGTTCCTAGAAAATCAAACCTTGAGTTAATGATGGAGAACTTCATAGCTACCCAATCTCAAACAAACAAGGAATTTTTAAATCAAAACATACACACTAGTGAGCAGATTAAGCAATTAGTTAGCAAGGTAGATGTGTTAGCTACACATAACAAAATGCTTGAAACTCAGATTTCACAAGTAGCTCAACAACAAGCACCTACCGCTGCACCAGCTGGAGTATTTCCTGGGCAACCCCAACCTAATCCAAAAGGACATGCCAATGTTGTGATACTAAGAAGTGGCAAGGAACTTGATGGACCTTCCGATCCAAGACTTGACAGTCCAACCATGTACCAAAAGCAAGATAAGCCGACTGAAAAGGAGAATGAACCAAAAGAAAAGGGAGATAATAATCAAGAGGCAGTGGAGAAAGAAAAACCTTATGTGCCTCCACCACCTTATAAACCACCAATTCCGTACCCTCAGAGATTAACCAATTCCAAGACGATGGGCCAGTTTAAGAAATTTGTCGAACTTCTGAAACAATTGAATATTACTATTCCGTTTACAGAAGCTATCACTCAAATGCCCTCGTATGATAAATTTCTAAAGGAAATCTTATCCAATAAGAAGAAGATAGAGGATAACGGAACCGTTACACTTACTGCTGAGTGTAGCGCAATAATTCAAAACAATATGCCTCCCAAGTTAAAAGATCCAGGTAGTTTCTCTATACCCTGTGTAATTGGAAAATTCGTCATTGACAAAGCTCTATGCGATTTAGGAGCCAATATCAGTGTTATGCCCTTAACGGTTTGCAAGAGGCTAGACATGGGAGACCTAAGACCAACTAAAATGTCTGTTCAACTAGCCGACCGCTCTATTAAATATCCTGTAGGCATACTAGAAAATGTCCCAGTACGTATAGGTCAATTCTACATTCCTACTGATTTTATAATCATGGACATCTCTGAAGACTCCACTACACCTATCATACTAGGAAGACCCTTCTTAGCTACCATCGGAGCTATTATAGACGTAAAGAAAGGAAAGCTAACCTTTGAAGTAGGTGAAGAGAAAGTTGAATTTATTTTAACACAATTCTTACAATCACCAGCTATAGAGGACACATGCTATTTATTGGATGTCATTGACGAATGTGTAAGAGAGATGGAAATGAAAGAAACTACTTATTCTGAAATTATGAAAATTCAAATCCCTCCGATTTTCGAAGATGACAATTGGCGTGAACCGTATCAGGATGATAGTCTAAGCGAAAGTTTAGCACTTACACCAGATCCCATACCAAGTAAGAAGAAACCTACATTAGAGTTAAAAACCTTACCTAGGAACCTAAGATACAAATTCCTAGACACTGAATGTACGAGACCAGTTATAATCAATTCCAGTTTAGGAACAATCGAAACGAAGAAACTTTTAGATGTCTTAAAGAAATACCCAACTGCATTAGGATATAACATATCTGATCTCAAAGGAATATGTCCTTCAATTTGTATGCATCGTATTATGCTAGAAGAAGATTGCAAAACCTCCAGAGAATCTCAAAGAAGAATTAACCCAATCCTTAGCACTGTAGTAAAAGAAGAAGTTAAGAAACTACTAGACGCTGGAATAATATATCCAATCTCTGACAGTCAATGGGTTAGTCCAGTACATGTAGTACCAAAGAAAGGAGGTATCACTGTTGTGAAAAACGCTAAAGGCGAATCGATATCACAAAGAGTAGTGACTGGACATAGAGTGTGCATCGATTATCGAAAAGTAAACAAAGCCACTCGAAAAGATCATTTCCCACTACCTTTTATAGATCAAATGTTAGAACGATTAGCCAAACACTCGTATTTTTGTTATCTAGATGGTTACTCAGGATTCTTCCAAATCCCGATCCACCCAGATGATCAAGAGAAGACTACATTCACATGCCCTTATGGAACGTTCGCTTATAGACGAATGCCCTTTGGATTATGCAACGCTCCTGCAACCTTTCAAAGATGTATGATGTCAATCTTCGTAGATTTCATAGATAACATCATGGAAGTGTTCATGGACGACTTCTCAGTATGCGGGCAAAGTTTTGAAGGATGTCTGTCAAATTTAGAAATGGTATTAGAAAGATGTGTGAAAGTAAACCTCGTACTTAAATGGGAGAAATGCCATTTTATGGTCAGAGAAGGAATCGTACTAGGACACGTTATATCTGATAAGGGAATTGAAGTTGATAAAGCTAAGATAGAAGTCATAAAAGATCTTCAACCCCCTAAGACCATTCGTGAAATAAGAAGCTTTTTAGGACACGCTGGTTTCTACCGACGATTCATCAAAGATTTCTCGAAAATCACTAAACCTCTTACCGGTTTATTAATGAAAGACGCTGAGTTCATATTCGATAAAGATTGTCTTAAAGCATTCGAAACTCTAAAAACAGCCCTCATCACCACACCAATCATGCAACCACCTGACTGGAGATTACCTTTCGAAATCATGTGCGATGCGAGTGACTATGATGTAGGCGCAGTTCTAGGACAAAGGAAGGACAAGAAACTTCACGCAATTTACTATGCCAGTAGAACCTTAGATTCTGCTCAAATGAACTACGCCACTATTGAAAAAGAATTGTTAGCAGTTGTCTTTGCGCTTGATAAATTCCGTTCCTACCTAGTAGGAGCAAAAATAATCATCTACACAGACCACGCTGCTATCAGATATCTATTAACCAAAAAGGATGCTAAACCAAGACTCTTGAGATAGATCTTACTCTTACAAGAGTTTGATCTCGAAATCAAAGATAAGAAAGGTACTGAAAACATTGTAGCGGACCATTTATCTAGAATAGAAGGTGTTAAACCCGAACAAGTGCCGATTAACGATGATTTTCCGTATGAACAGCTGATAGCACAAATAGGAAGCGACCCAGTTCAGTTAGACATAGATGAACCAAAAACCGTTGAAACAATCCAAACAACCGTAGGACTGCCATGGTACGCTGACATTGTCAACTACTTAGCTGCAGGAGCACTTCTACCGGACTTAACCTATCAGCAGAAAAAGAAATTCTTCCACAATCTCAAGTATTACTATTGGGACGAACCATTATTGTTTAAAAGAGGACCTGACGGAATCTTCCGTCGATGTTTTCCCGAAGAAGAAATAGAAGATATCATTGCTCATTGTCATTCATCCCCTTATGGTGGACACGCAAGCACTTCCAAGACTTGTGCAAAAATCTTACAAGCCGGCCTATTTTGGCCTAATCTATGGAAAGATGTCCATATCACTGTCATAAATTGCGATCGGTGTCAACGCACCGGTAATATTTTAAGAAGAGATGAAATGCCTCAAAGAGGAATATTAGAAGTAGAAGTCTTTGACGTTTGGGGAATAGATTTCATGGGACCATTCCCATCATCTTTCGGTAATAAGTACATACTCGTAGCTATCGATTATGTTTCAAAATGGATCGAGGCTATAGCTTCTCCTACAAATGACACATGATTAGTAATTAAGCTTTTCAAGAATATAATCTTTCCAAGATTTGGTGTGCCTAGACTTGTCATTAGTGACGGTGGCTCGCATTTCATTTCGAAAATATTTGACAAATTACTATCTAAGTATGGAGTCAGACATCTTGTAGCAACACCATATCATCCACAAACAAGTGGACAGGTCGAAGTCTCGAACAGAGAAATAAAACAAATTCTAGAAAAGACAGTCGCCATATCTAGGAAAGATTGGTCATCTAAACTTAATGAAGCTTTATGGGCTTATAGGACAGCCTACAAGACACCCATAGGAACTACACCCTTTAAACTAGTGTATGGGAAAACTTGTCATCTCCCGGTAGAACTAGAACACAAAGCATATTGGGCGATTAAAACACTCAATATAAACTACAATGCCGCTGGAGAAAAACGAATCTTCGACATTAATGAATTAGAAGAATTAAGGTTAGACGCTTATGAGAATGCTAAGATATATAAAGAAAGAACCAAGCGATGGCACGATAAGCGCCTATCTAGGAAAGAATTTAGTGTGGGAGACATTGTACTCTTCAATTCAAGACTTAGGCTCTTTCCTGGAAAACTAAAATCTAGATGGTCAGGACCCTTTGAAATAACTACAGTGTTCCCGAGCAGAGCAATAGAAATTAAGGGTAGGAATAGTGAACCGTTCACAATAAATGGACAACGATTAAAACATTACCATAACATTGAAAATAGAGATTATGCGAATAGTTTAAAGCTTTTAGAGTTATCCACTAACTTCCCTGATTAATCTACCCCTAAGCACTACGTCAGGCTTATGACGATAAAAACAGCGCTTAGTGGGAGGCAACCCATTTTATCATTTTATTGTTTTATTTCATTTTTATTATTATTGACTTTATTTATGTATTTAGTTCTTTATTTACTTTATTTTTAATTTTCATTTTCTAAATCACTTTTAAATTTACTTTTCTACAGATATTCTAAAGTCTTTTCTACCTTCCTTTTTCCCCCTGATTTGTTTCCTCCACTTTAACACTAACTATGGCTAACCAACCAAGAAACTTTATGGAAACCAAATTTAGAGGTAGAAACCAAAGAAGGAAATTTGAGGAATTATCACAGTGACAAATGGATTTGACTCTGTACTATGATGAACCGACTATGGAAACTTTAGGAATAAATGATAGCATCCTATACCTGTTTAACCAACTTGGATGGGAGAACGCTCTCATAAAACATAAGTTTGTAACTTACCGCGAGCTCACCCTTGAGTTTTTAAGCTCCTTAGTTTACTTACCTGAGCGCGGATTTGGATTAAGAAAAGGATTTATTAGTTTCCGACTGTTCGGTATCGAATATGTCTATAACCATAAGGAACTAGCTGACCTCCTAGGATTTCCTAGCGGACCTTTTGCCTTTACTACCACCCAGGTAGAATCAATGGATATTGAGCTATATTTCTTTTGGGGAACCTTAACCGGAAACTACCACCCTGAGCTGGATAACATGAACAATGATGAAATACACAACCTAGCTATCCGCTATTTTCATAAAATCCTTGCCCACACCTTCTTTGGAAAGGAAGAGAACCTCACTGGAGTATCTAAAGATGAGATATTCATAATGTCCTGTTTGACCGATGGAAAACCCGTAAATGTTATACCATTCATGATACAAACCTTTACCCGCATCCAAGAGGAACCTGATCTACCAATATTGGTAGGAGGCCTGGTCACCATGATTGCTAATGCCCTCGGACTTAGATACCAGTTACACAAGTGCAACCGTTTAGGTACCATCCGCCCTATGAATCTAAACTTCCGCTTTAACCGCCAAATTATAAGAAACTTAGGACAACCACCATACGAGTACCTAATTAGAAATGAAATCGTAACCCTGTTCACATTACCGAACCATGCTAAAGTCAGTGTTCACAATAGAGATAATTGGCTTTATGAGCTTACCCCTCCTGACTATCCAACAACACCTGAAACACCATAATCCTACCAAATTAGGGATGACATAATGACTGATGTAGAAAGTGACCCTGAGATGCCTCTTGGTTACCATGACATCGACCACACTGATGAAGTTATTGAAACCCCTGAAATCAATCAAGTAGGATATGCTGACAGCTTAAAGAAAATTCTGACCACTCTTGAAGTATACCAAGCTGATATTAATGTTGTTAAGGATGAAGGTAAAAGCATGAGCGTGGACATTATAGGCTTAACTGACATAACATGTGAACAATTCTATCATATAAACTCCGCACTTGAAGATTTGAAGAAGCAACTTTGATAATGCTGTAGTAATTTGATTTATCTTACTTTTTGCTTTTTGTTTCTAGTTAGTTTTGATGTTTTGCAACATTTCATAGTTTATATTTATCACTGTAATTTCTTTCTGTTATGTCAAAAGCAAAGTACTTCCATTTATGCAATTTTCCAATTCAATCTATTTACATGCTTCTCATTATTTTACTGCTATTTTTAATTGCTGGATATTTTGTGAATTTTCGTGTGATGAAATCCAATGCTTATATATATATTGATCCACTGCTATGTGTTATGTTGGAATTAAATATTGAAAGTGATAAGAATTACAATTGATTTGAACTGAGGTAACCATTCTGTGAATTCCATATTTTGTGATCATCACGGTCGTCACCATCCCCTCACGATCGTAACGAGCTATTTAGCGCGTCACGACCGTAACACCCCCCTCATGACCATGACAACCCTAATTCACGACCTCTGAATTATAGAGGCCGTTCTTCTTCGCAAACCCCACTTCTATTTTCACAAAAATCTCTAACCTCCCATTACCTCTTCTTCTCCCGTAACCACTCATTCATCTCCAATCAATCCCATTACTCTGTTCCACCTTCTCATTTAAACCCAACTCCACACATTTTCCTTTATTCCATTATAAACCGATCAATTTCTTCACACTTTCATCACCAAACCTCAAACAACTATCTCACGATAAACCTCATTTGCATGCAATGGAAAACATTCAGTTCAGAGATGGAGAACAAGGAGAAGCACAGAGAGAGAAGTTTGAAAGGTTTCGAACCCGTGGCATCCAACCTACTCGGTACGTCGACCTCGACTGCTTGAGGGAGTTAGGATTGTTCGACGGAGTGAAGCTACTTCTTGAGCAAGTTGGCTTGTGGGACTTATGCAGTCAACCGCAACCGACATTTGCAAACCTCACTTTGGAGTTTCTAAGTTCGTTTCAATATATCACACCATCAGGATCAACGAACCAACTCACCAGCATCGCAAAATTCCGAATGCTTGGAAGAGAGTTCCAAATCACTCAAACCAGAGTCGTTGAACTGTTAGGCTTCAGTCACGGCGACGGTGCTCACCTTCGCGTGCCCGACAACTTTAATGAAGCAGCTTTCACCTTGTGGCACAACATCACAAACAGCCGTGCTTCCGCCTACCAGAGTCTCAATGCCACTCATATCCATAATCCAGCAATACGGTATTTTCATCGTATCATATGCAACACAATCTTTGCAAGAGAGAGCAACCACAAGCTCAATTCCAAAGAGCTCTTATTCTTGCATTGTGCCTTGAATGAAGAACGCATCAACGCCGCTCCGTTCCTTCTGGCCCACATTCAGTCTGTAGCGCAAAGAGGCGCCACTCCCTTCTACATTGGCGGAATTATCACTACCCTTGCTATACAACTGGAGCTTGGTGACCACCTCACTCATTTGCCTCATAGAGCACCGGAGCTGCTTACCAAGAACTACTGCAAGTCTGCTCACATGATCTCTCAGCGAGAGGATGGCAGATTCAACCCTGTGATACAAGGCACCATATATCATCATATCATTTTGCCTTGCAGGAACCGCATTGATCCATCAAACATAGCCAATTGGCTATTTGATTTGCCGAATGCCGCATGCCATGTTCCGATTATTGACGAGCAGCCCGATGCACCTGTGGACGAGATGCAGGATGCGATGGATGCTGCCGAGCCAGTTCAGGACATCCCTGAGTCTTCCACCAGGCAGCCACCTTCAGCTGACATCACCCTTGAAGAAATCCTCCGTGCCATTCATCAGCAAAATCAGATGAATGCCGCACTTGAGCGTAGGCAGAAAGAGCAGTACGATGCACTCCTTGCAACTGTTGTCAGTAACCAGAAAGCAACAGATGAAAAGCTAGGAGAGATTTTCAGCGAGTTAGAAGCTTTGCGTATAGATGTCACCGCTCTCACCGTCACCGGTTCTGATGAGGAAGCCACTCCTACCAGACGCTCCCGCACGAGAAGCCGAGGCCGCGGTCGTCAGCAGCATTAGACTATCTTTTTGTTTTTTCATTTCTGTTCTTGTAATGTATTTCTCCGCTATTATATCACAACATTGAGGACAATGTCTGATATAGTGTGGGAGAGGTACCTTTCCCTTTCCCGTTTTCCATTTCATTGTATTTCCCTTTCCGCATTTTCAATTAAACAAAGTAATATTTATGCTATTTCTTAAGTTTCAATTCTTCCCCGCTTTATTTAGCCATACCGAAATTTTTTTTGCTTTATCTTCGCATTACTCGACTTACCTATGAAATCGTAGTTAGGAAGCTGAGAAAGATCCAACAAGATCAATACAGTCTTGACACCTTAGACTCCCTACTTAAGCATTCCATTTCGATAATTGTTACGACTACACCTTAAGTCTTAGTTCTAAAGTAACCCCTAGTAGTTTATACTAGCAGTCAGCACCGTCTGAACACAAACCACGTGGGGAGCCGATGAACATAAGTGTTTGATGCCTAATCTATAAACGATCCTTCATATCTTGATGCTATAAAAAAGAAATTGCACCAAAGTACACAGTCGCATATAAGAGATGAGAAATATAAGAAGGAGTCCATTGCTGGTTGGTTCAGAGGTACCTGGTTCTGAACTTGGTAGGGCATGCTACGGCTCGATCCCCCACAACCTCCAATCTGGATAATATGTAAAGGGTTGCCACATTCATGTACCAGACCCCGTGCTAATAAAGGATCAAAGTCACTAACCGGCTACTCCACTACGTGCGTGCTAAGGCAAAGGGCTTAATGTGATTGCGCTAGAACGAAACCGGGTGAAATAAGAACGAAAGACTCTAGGTAGAATCATAACGCAATTTCTGAATGTTTCGTTTAAAGGGAAGTCGACGACTTAGCTTGTTGCTTGTGTCATTAGTGTATTGTTAGTGTTCTATTCTAGCATCGGTTTATCTAACTAAATGATTTCTCGTATGGTATGTTATGTGTATGCGTCTGATGAAAATTGTCCGATCATTTTTCAATTGACTATTTGCTTGAGTACAAGCAAAGGTTTAAGTTTGGGGGAGTTTGATAACAAGAAATCGTATCACATTATTACTACGTTTTTAGTCCGTTTTATCGTACATTGATCCTATTAACTCCCGATTGTTCGAGTTTTTTATGTCACATTGCAGGTATAACATGTCTAGAGCCAAATTATGAGAAAAAGATCAAATGAACCAAATCTAGCATGAAAAGAAGATCAAGAGATCAATTCTGCTAAGTCTGCATTTTTTGTTACGCTCACGGTCGTCACAACTGACTCACGACTGTGACGCGCTATTTAGAGGTCTCACGACCGTTGCTCCAATGTCACGACCGTGACGCGCTTAATTGAAGAAAAATGACCGTTACATCATGTCACGAACGTGACAAGGAAAGTTTAATTAATTTATTTGAAGATATTCATGAAGACGTGCAACGAGTCTTCGAAGACTCCTATTTTTCCTCAACTGAAGCAATACCCAGTACGCTACTTTTTTGCTGGATTTTCTCATTACGGAACGAAGCCCACGCTTTCTACCAATTCAACTGCCTAATTCCTCTGCTATAAATACCCAAGATGCAAATGAAAAAAAAACACAGAGTTTATTATTTATTTTTACGCGGAAGCTCTGCCGTATTTTCTTTGAACCCTTTATTTTTCCAGCTTTTGTTCTTACTGTGTTTACTTTTTATTTCCAACCCATTCAATAACAATTTCCAACATTAGGAAATTGTTATTTCAATTAAATTTCTTTGTAGCCTCAGAACTTGTTATTGTATTTCGATTCCGATTCCGACACTCCGAGCTTGCCAACTTGTGGAAGAAGGAGTCTAAGAATTAAATTGTTCAGGTTTTGTATTTTGCAATTTATATTGAATTTATTTATTTATTTATGTTAAGTTTCTATTATTATTATATAATGTATGCTTTATTATTTATTTATCTGTCTGTTGGTATAATAAAAATGAGTAGCTAAATTAATTAGTCGGTATGTAATAAACCAAACCAAAAACGGTTAAATCGAATCTAAGCTAAAAATAATTAAGAACTTATATTCTGGCTGTGGCTTTTTATAATTAAAATCAATCTTTTTGTTACGAGAGTAAGAAAAGTGAAATAGGTTAGGTCGAGACCACGAGAGCGTGAGATTTTAACCGGATAGCTAAAGTTAGGCATTTGATTTAAATACAGCGAGAGCGCTTTAAAATGAATTAGACTTATTAAGTTTTCAAAAATTATTCTCTAAACACTTATGGGCTAGCGAGAGCAGGCATAGGGCTTTAGGAGTAAGATCTGAGATAAGACCACGGGAGTGTGAGTCGAGGGTATTTAAACTGGTAATCTCTACAGAATAATTTAAGTGAACCATCTTTATAAGCTTAGGTTAGATTGACCCGCATAGGTTAATATAATTACATACCGACCGCCTTTTCATTATTTCCTTAACTAAGTTTTAATTCCCGTTTTTAATCCTTAAAACCATAATCGTGACAAATATCCGCCTTAGCTAAACTAGCAGACCTTCTAACACTAGAGTGATTACAAAGTCCATGTGGGTTCGACAATCTCTTATATTACTTCGATAGGTTGTGCAATTGCAGTTCAGATATCGCTAGACACATCGCGTCTTCGCCCAATCAAGTTTTTGAAAAAACTTGATCGCGGTAAACTATACGTCTAACGGTTTCTAACTACAAGTGCACAGCCTATCGCGTAGTAATAAAGATATCGAACCCACAGAGACCAATGTCAACCTACTGTTATCTATCGTTGCGTTGTAAAGCTAAGGCTAATGATATTTTTATGGTTTAAGGGAAACTAAAACTAAAACTAAAATAAATCTGAGAAGGAAAATAAGAATAAAACGAGGTCGGGATATGGATTCCGCGCTCCTAAGGGACTTTATAGAATTCGGTACTAATTACGACTATAGTTCAGTTCCGTAGAACATATCAGCTTAAAGGCTCAGCCTCACGCTCTCGCGGTCTTAACTAAAGTCACACTTCCTAATCCCAAGATTTTTCTCTCGCTCGCCCGGTAACTAGGAAACACGTTTTGAAAGCTAATAATATCCTAAACGTCTCTAAAGCGCTCTTGCTGTATTTAGATAAGCTGCCTAATTTCCACTATCTGGTTCGATCCCCACGCTCTCGCTGTGTCGGCTCTAACCTTAGTTAATTTCCTACTCTCGTGGCAAAACCATGTTAAATACCCTCTCACTCTCGCGACAAAGATATTTAAATTCAACTTGGAAATTAAAACCAAAACAGACATACAATCATAATTTCGCACCTAATAATTTCTACGGAGTTCCGTCGGTAACAACGGTCCTCATACGCCGGACCCAAGACAATTTAGCTGGACATATAATTTAAGACAAAAAAGCATAAATAATAATAAAGGCACAGTAAAGCATACATGATAATTAAACAATAAAATTCTAGATTAATTGCAATAACATCAAAACCTGATACCGAGACTATTCTTCAAGCAACCTCTTCCACAAATGTCGGCAAGATTGAAGCTTACGAAATTATTCAATATCAAGTTCTGAGTTTTGGAAAGAAAATAATAACTACTGTGATAGTTTCCTAATGTTGGAAACTATCACTTACAAGGAAATGGTAATTAAAGCAATGAAAACAATGAAGAACATAAAACAAAGGTTGCAGGTAAATTTTGGCAGAGCTTCGGTACGACAATAACCGCCCCCAAAAGAACCACCCCCCTAAATGATAAAAGAACTCCTATATATAGAGGAAAATTTCATTCTGTAGCTTCCACGTAGCATGACTGATTGGTGGAGAAAGTGGGAAGTTGAAGTGAAGTAGTGGGTGGTTAAGCTTTTCACGTGATTGCTTGGTCTTGGAAGGTGGAGAAATAATAGGAAGTGTTGAACGTGTGAGGAAAAATAGGAAGTGTTGAGGACTTCGTAAGCTTCTGTTACGGTCGTCATACTTGAAAAAGGCGTGTTACGGTCGTTAGAGGGGTGTAACGATCGTGACACCCACAAAATTTCTTCTTCTTTTGTTTTTCTGTCGCTGCTGTTTGTTTTTCCAGATTTTGTCGCCATGACGGTCGTGACAGGGGTGTCAAGACCGTGACACCCACAATCCAGATTCAGGTTGCAGATCTCAGTCTTAGCTTTCCGGCGCTTCGAACGGGGCGTCATTTCGATTTACGGTTCAAAAGTTATGGCCATTTTCGTCAGATAACTCCTTGTATGCAAGTTGTTCCATTTCTTCTGTTTTTCGCCCAATTTGGTTCCTTTTCTTCCCTTTTTCTTTCTAATCTGATTTAATCCAAGTTACCTGAAAACATAATAAATACCAGCATAATAAAGCATATATCATGGAAAATAAATAAAACGAAACTAAATTGCATGCAAGTCGGGTCTAAAAATACGATACATTTACGTGTTATCAAACTCCCCCACACTTAACCCTTTGCTTGTCCTCAAGCAAAACCATGACTCGTAAGAAAAAGTAGTGCATACGAATACTCATCCTAGGCTACTAACTCTACTTTGGTTATGTTTTGTGTCGATAGGTACTTGCTCACACACTAAGGATGTCGTAAGAACACGATTCCGCTTTTTGCGATCATCAGCCTCCCTCCTATACAAATCAATCGGAATCACGTCATTATACCTAAGTCTAACTCACTCATCCTCCTTTCATCCCTTTTCATTCGGGTGCAATCACATTAAGCTCATTATCCTCTCACACTCATGGTAGGATAACCTGTTAGTGACTATGATCTCATTATCATCAATTTTTTTCTCTTTTGCACATAATAAAATAAAGAAGTTTACACCGTTGGGCTAAATGATCGGGTGAGGATCACCTAACTTAGAAGGAGCATTTCTTTTCATTTATTCACTTTTATTTTCTTAATTTACTTTTCAATTCTGAGATCATACACTTATTTGCATCGGCTTCCTACTTAGTGTGTGCTTAGGATGGTGCTGACTGCTAAATAAACTAATTAGGGACAACTAAAGGGGTGAGAACCTAAGGCTATGGCATAACAAGTACTCAAATTGATTTCCATAATTGGGAGCCTAAAGGTGTTAAAACGATACCGATCTTGCGGAATTTTCCCTACTCTCACGATCTAACCTTAATTTTGTCTGTAGCCTAAGATTTTCAAAAGAAACACTATTTTCGTAATTCAAAATTTTTCAAATTATTTGGTACGGCTCAATGGGGAAATTTGTAAACATAAAATCATGCATAAAGACTCAACAACACATGCAAAGACGCAATGAAACATTAAAATATAGAAAAAAAATTTAAAATTATGTTGGAAAACATTAAATCTAACTAGAAAAACAGTAAAATGGAAGCGATAGAGTTCCTCTCCCACACTTAAACCAAACATTGTCCTCAATGTTTTGATTAAAGGTGGTAAATGGGTGATAGAACCTGTATGGATGCCTTTGTTTTCTACCACGGCCAAATGCGCTCTGATTCTTCCCTTGTTGTCCCTGTCTTCGCTGATCACTTCTTCCCCGACGTCTTGTACTACGAGATATTTGAATCTGCTGAAACTTCACTTTCCTGAAGCCGCTCATCATATTTCCTATTTCCGAAAAAATTACCTGCAAAACATGTTAGGAAAATATTGTGCGGTGTGTGTAGGTGGAGCCAGACCATGCAAAGAACAAGGATAAGGTGAGTAATCGACGGGAGAGACATGCCATCTCCTATCATACTCAACATCGGTGCCACCACCAGCAGCGACATTCAAAGGAATGTGCGTGGGCACCATCTCATCTTGAGGGGTTGTCGTCTAGAGATCTTTCGTCTAAAAGTAGATGAGACGCGACAAACGATACAATTCTTTATTTTCTGCAAACATAAACAATAAAAGGAAAACATTAAATTAAAAGCTTGTGGGTTACCGCCCACACAATGTTTTATTTAACGTCGATAGCTCGACAGTTATGAGCGTTACTCTTCGGTTTCCATTTCCACTTATCAAGCCATCTCACATATCCCTCACCTTTCCTTTTCTTCCTTCTGTGGGGTGGTTCATTCTTTTGAACTTGTGGTGGTGGTTCTGGATCTATGCTAGGTATTAGCTTTTAAAGTTTAGGCTTAGTTATTTCATTCACCACCTTAAAGTCTAACCTTACCCTTTTTGCACTAATGATTTCCTTAGTTTGGTCTTTAAATTTTCTCTTTTTATGTAAGACCTCAGACAATGGTGCGTGGGTAATTTTCCATACATGCATATACGTTTTAGAGTCTGCAAACTTATATGGGAAAAGATATGGTAGGGTATATGGAGGAAGATCTACAATAGGTTCTTCATTCTCAACTTCTATGATAACCTCCCTTTCGGGTGGTGTCAGTGAACTGTGCTCAACCTCTACTCTTTTCCCACCAGAACTATCCTCAACCTTATTATAACTCTCCTCAACTTCATCATCAATCTCCTTATGATTTTCAAATTGTTCTTCACTACTGGTTGTTATAACGTACGCATTCTCCTCAGGGGAAGGACCTATAGGTGTCATCGCAAGTAGTAAAATTTGGGTCTCCAATGCATCAGTGTGAGTCGTGAGGGACTCGATTGTAGTGTTCATCTGCCTAAGGGTTTCATAAGTTTCGAGATGTTGTCTTCTAAGCTCTTCATTCTGGATAGTTTGTGCGTCCATAAAGCGCTCCATCATAGACTCTAGCCTAGAGTTAGCTGAGGTTTCAAGGAAATCTTCCATTAATGTTTCGAGTTTGGGATTAATAGATTCTTCTGGTTCCTCGAAATATTGGGAGTGATGATCGTACAGGAAGTTTGGTTGTGGTTCCTCGAGATACTGGGAGTGAGTCAGTGTCGCATTGAAATCTTGCATTAATGCTTCAAGGTTGGAATTATGGGATTCTTGCGACTCCTCAAAATGTTGGGATTGGTAATCATAGGAAATATTTGGGTGCAGCTCCTCAAAATTTTGGGATTGGTAGGTGCAGAGGTAATTTGGGTGAGAATGGTTTAACGAAGGATTGAAATTCTCCATATGTATTTCGAGGTTGGGATTATGGTATCCTTGAGATTCCTCAAAATACTGGGAATGGGGATTGCAGAAAAAGTGTGGGTGAAACATAGTTAAAGAAATAAGAAAGAAAATGCCTTAGTCTATACGGTGCAACAACGGAGTAATAATATTGACTTTTGGTCCCCGACAACGGCGCCAAAAACTTGATGGGGCAAAGACGCGATGTGTCTAGCGGTATCTGAACTGCAAGCGCACAGCCTATCGAAGTAATATAAAAGATTGTCGAACCCACAGGGATTTTGTAATCACTCTAGTGCTAGAAGGTCTGCTAGTTTAGCTAAGGCGGATATTTGTCACGATTATGGTTTTAAGGATTAAAAACGGGAATTAAAACTTAGTTAAGGAAATAATGAGAAGGCGGTCGGTATGTAATTATATTAACCTATGCGGGTCAATCTAACCTAAGCTTATAAAGATGGTTCACTTAAATTATTCTGTAGAGATTACCAGTTTAAATACCCTCGACTCACACTCTCGTGGTCTTATCTCAGATCTTACTCCTAAAGACTTATGCCTGCTCTCGCTAGCCCATAAGTGTTTAGAGAATAATTTTTGAAAACTTAATAAGTCTAATTCATTTTAAAGCGCTCTCGCTGTATTTAAATCAAATGCCTAACTTTAGCTATCCGGTTAAAATCTCACACTCTCGTGGTCTCGACCTAACCTATTTCACTTTTCTTACTCTCGTAACAAAAAGATTGATTTTAATTATAAAAAGCCACAGCCAGAATATAAGTTCTTAATTATTTTTAGCTTAGATTCGATTTAACCGTTTTTGGTTTGGTTTATTACATACCGACTAATTAATTTAGCTACTCATTTTTATTATACCAACAGACAGATAAATAAATAATAAAGCATACATTATATAATAATAATAGAAACTTAACATAAATAAATAAATAAATTCAATATAAATTGCAAAATACAAAACCTGAACAATTTAATTCCTAGACTCCTTCTTCCACAAGTTGGCAAGCTCGGAGTGTCGGAATCGGAATCGAAATACAATAACAAGTTCTGAGGCTAAAAAGAAATTTAATTGAAATAACAGTTTCCTAATGTTGGAAATTGTTATTGAATGGGTTGGAAATAAAAAGTAAACACAGTAAGAACAAAAGCTGGAAAAATAAAGGGTTCAAAGAAAATACGGCAGAGCTTCCGCGTAAAAATCAATAATAAACTCTGTGTTTTTTTTCATTTGCATCTTGGGTATTTATAGCAGAGGAATTAGGCAGTTGAATTGGTAGCAAGCGTGGGCTTCGTTCCGTAATGAGAAAATCCAGCAAAAAAGTAGCGTACTGGGTATTGCTTCAGTTGAGGAAAAATAGGAGTCTTCGAAGACTCGTTGCACATCTTCATGAATATCTTCAAATAAATTAATTAAACTTTCCTTGTCACATTCGTGACATGATGTAACGGTCATTTTTCTTCAATTAAGCGCGTCACGGTCGTGACATTGGAGCAACGGTCGTGAGACCTCTAAATAGCGCGTCACGGTCGTGAGTCAGTTGTGACGACCGTGAGCGTAACAAAAAATGCAGACTTAGCAGAATTGATCTCTTGATCTTCTTTTCATGCTAGATTTGGTTCATTTGATCTTTTTCTCATAATTTGGCTCTAGACATGTTATACCTGCAATGTGACATAAAAAACTCGAACAATCGGGAGTTAATAGGATCAATGTACGATAAAACGGACAAAAAACGTAGTAATAATGTGATACGATTTCTTGTTATCAAACTCCCCCAAAATTAAACCTTTGCTTGTCCTCAAGCAAATAGTCAATTGAAAAATGATCGGACAATTTTCATCAGACGCATACACATAACATACCATACGAGAAATCATTTAGTTAGATAAACCGATACTAGAATAGAACACTAACGATACACTAATGATCGGATAATTTGCGTTATGATTCTACCTAGAGTCTTTCGTTCTTATTTCACCTAGTTTCGTTCTAGCGCAATCACATTAAGCCCTTTGCCTTAACACGCACGTAGTGGAGTAGCCGGTTAGTGACTTTGATCCTTTATTAGCATGGGGTCTGGTACATGAATGTGGCAACCCTTTACATATTATCCATATTGGAGGTTATGGGGGATCGAGCCGTAGCACGCCCTACCAAGTTCAGAACCAGGTACCTCTGAACCAACCAGCAATGGACTCCTTCTTATATTTCTCATCTCTTATATGCGACCGTGTACTTTGGTGCAATTTCTTTTTTATGGCATCGAGATATAAAGGATAGTTTATAGATTAGGCATCAAACACTTATGTTCATCGGCTCCCCACGTGGTTTGTGTTCAGACGGTACTGACTGCTAGTATAAACTACTAGGGGTTACTTTAGAACTAAGACTTAAGGTGTAGTCGTAACAATTATCGAAATGGAATGCTTAAGTAGGGAGTCTAAGGTGTCAAGACTGTATTGATCTTGTTGGATCTTTCTCAGCTTCCTAACTACGATTTCATAGGTAAGTCGAGTAATGCGAAGATAAAGCAAAAAAAATTTCGGTATGGCTAAATAAAGCGGGGAAGAATTGAAACTTAAGAAATAGCATAAATATTACTTTGTTTAATTGAAAATGCGGAAAGGGAAATACAATGAAATGGAAAACGGGAAAGGGAAAGGTACCTCTCCCACACCATATCAGACATTGTCCTCAATGTTGTGATATAATAGCGGGGAAATACATTACAAGAACAGAAATGAAAAAACAAAAAGATAGTCTAATGCTGATGACGACCGCGGCCTCGGCTTCTGGTGCGGGAGCGTCTGGTAGGAGTGGCTTCCTCATCAGAACCGGTGACAGTGAGAGCGGTGACATCTATACGCAAAGCTTCCAACTCGTTGAAAATCTCTCCTAGCTTTTCATCTGTTGCTTTCTAGTTACTGACAACAGTTGCAAGGAGTGCATCGTACTGCTCTTTCTGCCTACGCTCAAGTGCGGCATTCATCTGATTTTGCTGATGAATGGCACGGAGGATTTCTTCAAGGGTGATGTCAGCTGAAGGTGGCTGCCTGGTGGAAGACCTAGGGATGTCCTGAACTGGCTCGGCAGCATCCATCACATCCTGCATCTCGTCCACAGGTGCATCGGGCTGCTCGTCAATAATCGGAACATGGCATGCAGCATCCGGCAAATCAAATAGCCAATTGGCTCTGTTTGATGGATCAATGCGGTTCCTGCAAGGCAAAACGATATGATGATAGATGGTGCCTTGTATCACAGGGTTGAATCTGCCATCCTCTCGCTGAGAGATCATGTGAGCGGACTTGCAGTAGTTCTTGGTAAGCAGCTCCGGTGCTCTATGAGGCAAATGAGTGACGTGGTCACCAAGCTCCAGATGTATAGCAAGGGTAGTGACAATCCCGCCAATGTAGAAGGGAGTGGCACCTCTTTGCGCTACAGACTGAATGTGGGCCAGAAGGAACGGAGCGGCGTTGATGTGTTCTTCATTCAAGGCACAATGCAAGAATAAGAGCTCTTTGGAATTGAGCTTGTGGTTGCTCTCTCTTGCAAAGATTGTGTTGCATATGATACGATGAAAATACCGTATTGCTGGATTATGGATATGAGTGGCATTGAGACTCTGGTAGGCGGAAGCACGGCTGTTTGTGATGTTCTGCCACAAGGTGAAAGCTGCTTCATTAAAGTTGTCGGGCACGCGAAGGTGAGCACCGTCGCCGTGACTAAAGCCTAACAGTTCAGCGACTCTGGTTTGAGTGATTTGGAACTCTCTTCCAAGCATTCGGAATTTTGCGATACCGGTGAGTTGGTTCGTTGATCCTGATGGTGTGATATATTGAAACGAACTTAGAAACTCCAAAGTGAGGTTTGCAAATGTCGGTTGCGGTTGACTGCATAAGTCCCACAAGCCAACTTGCTCAAGCAGTAGCTTCACTCCGTCGAACAATCCTAACTCCCTCAAGCAGTCGAGGTCGACGTACCGAGTAGGTTGGATGCCACGGGTTCGAAACCTTTCAAACTTCTCTCTCTGTGCTTCTCCTTGTTCTCCATCTCTGAACTGAATGTTTGCCATTGCATGCAAATAAGGTTTATCGTGAGATAGTTGTTTGAGGTTTGGTGATGAAAGTGTGAAGAAATTGATCGGTTTATAATGGAATAAAGGAAAATGTGTGGAGTTGGGTTTAAATGAGAAGGTGGAACGGAGTAATGGGATTGATTGGAGATGAATGAGTGGTTACGGGAGAAGAAGAGGTAATGGGAGGTTAGAGATTTTTTTGAAAATAGAAGTGGGTTTTGCAAAGAAGAACGGCCTCTATAATTCAGAGGTCGTGAATTAGGGTTGTCACGGTCGTGAGGGGGGTGTTACGGTCGTGACGCGCTAAATAGCTCGTTACGATCGTGAGGGGATGGTGACGACCGTGATGATCACAAAATATGGAATTCACATAATGGTTACCTCAGTTCAAATCAACTGTAATTCTTATCACTTTCAATATTTAATTCCAACATAACACATAGCAGTGGATCAATATATATATAAGCATTGGATTTCATCACACGAAAATTCACAAAATATCCAGCAATTAAAAATAGCAGTAAAATAATGAGAAGCATGTAAATAGATTGAATTGGAAAATTGCATAAATGGAAGTACTTTGCTTTTGACATAACAGAAAGAAATTACAGTGATAAATATAAACTATGAAATGTTGCAAAACATCAAAACTAACTAGAAACAAAAAGCAAAAAGTAAGATAAATCAAATTACTACAACATTATCAAAGTTGCTTCTTCAAATCTTCAAGTGCGGAGTTTATATGATAGAATTGTTCACATGTTATGTCAGTTAAGCCTATAATGTCCACGCTCATGCTTTTAACTTCATCCTTAACAACATTAATATCAACTTGGTATACTTCAAGAGTGGTCATAATTTTCTTTAAGCTGTCAGCATATCCTACTTGATTGATTTCAGGGGTTTCAATAACTTCATCAATGTGTTCGATGTCATGGTAACCAAGAGGCGTCTCAGGGTCACTTTCTACATCAGTTATTATGTCATCCCTAATTTGGTAGGATTGTGGTGTTTCAGGTGTTGTTGGATAGTCAGGAGGGGTAAGCTCATAAATCCAATTATCTCTATTGTGAACACTGACTTTAGCATGGTTCGGTAATGTGAACAGGGTTACGATTTCATTTCTAATTAGGTACTCTTATGGTGGTTGTCCTAAGTTTCTTATAATTTGGCGGTTAAAGCGGAAGTTTAGATTCATAGGGCGGATGGTACCTAAACGGTTTCACAACGGGCCTCACAACCTGGAAACACTTGGCATTTCAAAAGCTGGGCTTTAACCTCTGCCAGAGGTGTCTGAATACATGCAATGTCTTCTATAAAACTAATGGGTGAGCCTTCCTCTACAAAATTAATCCTTGGCCCACTGTGGCTTGGCATAGGATTTTTCATGATATTGGGAGGTGGTGCAAAGTTCAGGGCCTTTGAATCTACCAGATCCTGGACCTTCATATGCAGAGCTCTGCATTTTTCTGTGGAGTGACCAGGTGCGTTGGAATGAAAAGCACACCTAGCGTTGACATCATAGTTTCTCGGAAGGTTCTGAGGATCAGGTGGAGCCAATGTCCTTAACTCAACAAGATTGAGCTTTAGGAGTTGTGGCAACAGTGTAACATATGGCATTGGAATAGGGTCAATCACCCTGTTGATCTGAGATGGCCGCTGTTGAAAAGGGAGTTGTTGTTGATTGTTGTTATTGTTGTTGTAAGATCTCTATTGAGGAAATTGTGGTTGTTATGGAAAGTGATGTGGTTGTTGAGTATACTGAGGAGGTGGAGTAGGAATAGTAACAGCAGCAACTGTTATGGGCAGATATTGGGGTCTCCCTCTTCCCATGTGTACAGAGTTTGTTTCACCAGATCTACGGGGCCCAACAAATGGCTTTCTTGTACTGCTTGAATGGGCACCATTGTCGGAGATCTTTCCCATCTTCAGTAGGCTCTCAATTCTTTCCCCAGCTATCACCACATCTACAAAGCTGGTGGAAGAAAAAGCAGCCAATCTGTCAATGTAGGTACCCTGGAGAGTATTCATGAACATATTTTCCATCTCCCTTTCAGACATTGGAGGCTGGACAGCAGCAGCAAGTTGTCTCCATCTTTGGGCATACTCTCTAAAGCTTTCACGGGAAGACTGAGACATTCCCATTAGAAGGGTCCTGTTTGGGGCCATGTCCAGATTATATTGATATTGACGGATGAAAGCTTCAGCCAAATCTTTCCAGTTTCTTACTGTGGCTCTGGTCAAGTGGGAGTACCATTCTCGGGATTCCCTTGTCAAGCTATCCTCGAAGTAAAACATCCACAACTTCTCGTCCATGGTGTATGCTTTTAATCTTCCCAAGAAAGACTGAAGGTCGGTACGTGGGAAAGATGTGCCATTGTATCTTTCAAAACACGTGGGTTTGAACTCTTGAGGAATTCTCACCCCTTCCACCAATCCCATGTCCATGACATCAAAACCTAGAGAGTTTTGGGATTCAAGAGACCTCAGCTTCTCTGCAATTTCGTCCAACCGACGGTCGTAAACTTCATCTCCAACCCCAACCACTGTAAATTGCTCTTCTTGAGGATCCTCCTGCAAGACCCTTCCTCTAGTAGTGTTACCCTGAGTATTTCTTATGGCATTGATTTTTGGGTTTAGATGCGGTCCAAACTCTGGTGGATCGGTGCGAGGTTGCACGTGATCGTTGTTACTGGTACCTCATGTACCTGAATGGTGTTCCTCAGGAGTTTGTCGCTCAACCAATTCACTCAGTCTTTCCTGGCTCTGAGTTAAACCAGTCATCACTGTCATAAATTGAGTCATCTGATTTCTTATCTCAACCCTCTCATTGGCCATTTGGGTCCTCGCTTCATTCAAGTCTTGCTGAACCTGATCCATCTATAGTCCCGGAAGGTTGTTTCTTGTCGGGTACCGGTGTATTCATTTGACAGGGAACACTCTTCTACGAGCAATGTTTCCTGAAACCACAACAAAGTGAGAAACAACAATAAAACAAAACCTACAAAACAAAGAGAATGTTAGTATGCAATGCAGGATGCCTATTTGTCTTCCAAGGGTATCCGGTTTGGTTCTTTGGTTTTGACCTTTCCAGACCTCGAGGAGATGTTGATGATGTTGCAGAGAGATAAAGCCCACCAAAAAATAATACAAACCAATATATTACAAAGAGTGAAAATACATAGTTTGATTACAATAACATTCCCATGGTGGGTCAAAATACAACAACAAAAGGAAAATATAGTCAAAAAGAAGTACAAACAAAAAGAGTCAAACGTCCAATCCAAAGTCATCTTCTCTGACTTCCTTCAGGAGGCCCTCAGTCACTGGACCTACTGGATGCTCTGTGATAGTCCTGATGAGGAGGTTCCTGGTAGCAATGACATTGGTCAACTTCTTATGCTTATCCTGATCCTTTGACCTCTTCAACCCCGCCCGGAGTTTCAACTCAGAAATCTCCTTTTGTGCTGCTAATAATGCCTCCTGATTCTTCTTCTCACTAGCCTCCAGTTGCTCTATCTTAGCTTGAGTTCTTTGATCTTCTTGTGCACGAGCTTCAGTGATCCTGATCCACCTAGCCTGGCTCTCCTCTAAATAATGCTCTGCCCTAGCCTTTTGAGTCTTTGCTTCCTTGCAAGCATTCTTCAGTACTAACTCCCCTGCCCTAGCTTTTCTGATGTAGTCATCCGTCTTCTCAATCTTGGTCAAGTACTCAATCCTGAGCCTCTCTAATCTCTCATTATCTAGACGACTATCATTTCTCTCCCAGAGAGTCTTCTTCAAGGCTTCAGAGAGTTGAGTATTCCTTTCCTTCAGCTTCTCAAACTCTTCCAAACTGACAGTAGCTGCAGGTTGTACTGTTGAAGGTCCATGTACATCTTCTAAGGTGAATGGCATCTGGGTTATCTGTGCCCTGGTACAAGACCAATCAAGATACTGGGCTGAAGCTATGTTGTTGCATTTGCCAAGGATGGCTGTTCCCTTAGTCTGAATGTTGTCCCAAGCCCAGGAAGCTTGTCTGACAATAGCAGAGTTGTGCTGGATTTCACGATAGAGGGTCTCAGTCAAATCTTGCCCCCTTGGAGGATGAACCAAAGCATACCCTAATTGTCTCTTAAAAAGCAAGGGGTTGTAGTTGATGCAACCTTTTACTCCAATCAAAGGCACATTAGAATACTAACCACAGCTAGTAATGATGTCTTTGCCCTTGGAGCTCTGAGTGCACCATCTGATGTCTTCTGATGTCAAGGCAATCAATCTCTTAGCCCAGTTCTTTGGCTGATGAGGGTTCAGGAAAGTGTCTGACTTTGGAAAATGTCTTAACAACCAAGAGTAATAGAGGGGAGCACAACATCTGACCAATCTTCCTCTTTGCTTCTCATTCCTTCGGTGTACTGAGTAATAGAAGTCTCCAAGCAAGGTAGGAACTGGGTTCCTCAATAAGAACATGTGAATAGCATTCTTGCTTACAAACTTTGGCTCGTCTGCAAACAAGATAATCCCATATATGTTGAGGGCTAAGAGTGCACAAATAGCATCCCACTTTCCTATTGCAGCATGCAGGGTGGCCTGGGAGATCAGGAAATCTAGGTGGAGGCCTGGAACTCCAGCCTTAGTGGTCATGCTCTGATCAATGAGGGAAGGCTTCAAATGCAATGCCCTAGCTATGTCTTCATCCTTGGGAGCAACCATCTCAGGGTTAAAAGGGATCCCTCTCCTGATAGGAGCTCCTAACAACATGGAAAATTCTTCTAGCAGAGGTCCCAACTGAAAATCAGGGAATGTGAAGCATCTGAGAGGAGGATCATAAAACTGGAGACAGGTGTGAATCATGCTCCTCTGGGATGCATCTAGGTCCATGATCATGTCCAATATGCCTCCATAATGTTCCCTGAATCTGTCTGATGCCTGTCAAAGTAGGCTCAAAGAAGTGGTATGTGATGTTGCTCTTCCAGGAAGTGTCCGTGCTGATAATGGATGTTGGTGAAGAAACTGAAGAGAAGCCCTGATGAAGGTTACTAAAGAAAATGCTAGAGAAGTGTCTCTGATGAAGATAACTGATGGAGAGAACTAGGCAGAGCCTCTGACAAACTGATGAAGGTACAATAACTTGAAGAAGTCTGAGCAGCAGAGTGGGTCAAAAGCAAACCAAAGATGAGAAGGTGGATACCCTGCAAAACAAATAGGCAAATGTTAAATGATGCAAAAATGATGTATGCAGAATGATATGCAAAAGGTTTCTGATCAAGTGCTGGATCTGCTATCTGCCTTGATAGGGTCCATGTGTTCATAAGTCCGGATCGAGGCTTAGAAAACCAGTAACCAGGTGGGGGACTCAAATAAAGAGCCACAAGTCCAGGGTTTCACAAGAACTATCCAATGTGATGCATTCTTAAAACAAAACTAGTAACAGGGTATGATGAGGCCAAGGGTTCCTGCAAACCTGTAAACATCCCAACCCCCTCACATGTATTGTTCTAGAACAAGGATCCTCAGACTTGGATCAGTTATGAGAAGTGTAAACACTTCTAACCTGGAGGTACAGTGTTTACAATAACCATAAAAGATCCTCCTCTAATTCACCTCAGATACTGAAGGTCATAAAAGGTCATCCAGACTTAGAAGGCTTCCCAGATAGCCCTAGTACTACAGGAAATCAGTAGCACAGAGTTCTCAAGAAGAAACCCATGCCTGAACTATGTTTCATATTCCCGCACCAGATCGAAATGGAATGGGAAAGAATATGAAGCCACTCTAGCCCAGGTGTCACTCAGATCCCTGGTATGGAACCTTAATCACTCAATGATCCCCACCCACCAAAGAAACAACAGATCCAACACAAATGATAATGACAGTATGAAATGCATAACAACTATAAATGAAAGCAATAAATAAAGTTGTACAGAAAGCAATAAATAAAGCAATAAATAAGCACAAGTAGCACATAACACCCTCGTAAACACAAATCAAACAAGCGCTAGGAGGAACCCACAAAAAGAACCAGAAGCCATGGTTGCAATATAAGGGTCCCCAGCAGAGTCACCAAGTTGTCGCTCCCCCGAAAAGACACCCGGGTCAGATAGGGTACAGACGCGAACAGTCGGTAAAAAATGAAATTAAATGAAGATGAATATAGTCGCCAGCTAGGCATTTTTATCCCGAAGGAAAGGTAATGCTGCATAAACCTAGAATGATATGGATAAGACGGTCGCGAGCCAGAGAAACTGAGAAATGGGGTTGGTTACAACCTGGGAAGGTATTAGCACCCAGATTGTCCGTCGTACTCGACGGGATCCACGATTAAAAGATTGTGTTTAAAGGGGGTAGTGTATGTGATATCTATGTACAAAAGATGGAAAAGAGATATACAAGTGTCAGTGTAAAAAGGTGAATGCTCAAGGACTGAAACTTTGAAAAGAAAGCTGAAAGAGGGGGAAGACACAGAGACTTTTGTTCGATAACAGCTGAGTTATGCCTACGTATCCTCTCGTGCAATGAGGAAGTCAGAACACCGTAGTTCGACTCAAAGAGACCGAAAGATAAATTGACAGTGAACTGCTTGCATGTCTATGCTCAAGTGTATGACTTGTCTGGCTCAAGTGTTAACTGTCTTGCATTAGACGAAAGAAACAAGTTCTCGTTTGTGAGTGAAGATGATGAGAAAAGAATCCCGAAGGAGACATTTATTGTTTGTTTTTGTGTTTTTAATCTTTTATTGTTTTTGGTGTTTGTCATAAGTTAATGAGCTTAAGTATAAACCAAAGATTGTAAACTCATTATATCCTCCCTGATTAGGGATAATGAGAATAATTAAGTATGAGATAAGCATCTCAACTTAATTACCATGAAGATATAGGATTAAGATCATTAACCTACTTGTGATTATTTAGATGTTTTTTTGGATTTTTGTTTAGTGTTAAGTAATGAGTTTAAGCCATAATGAAAGATTAGTGAACCTATTACACCATCCTAATAGAAGGATAATAGATGAGCACACTTAAGTTGAGGAAGATACCTCAACTTAATCCATGATTAGGGATTAAAATCATTAGATGACGAGCCTTTATTAAGTGGATTTTAATTAAGGGTGAGATTAAGAAGTGAATTTTATGGTTTGTAAGACAACTTGAGGGGGACTTTTCCATTAAACACTAGGGTTAGTCCTTCTTAACCAATAAAGGAAGAATTAGAACCCTAATGTAAGGCCCAAGTTACAAGTTAATGTCTTAGTGATTATTAGATGGATTGATTAAGAGGTTTAAACAAATTAAGGGTTTAACACTTAGGATTAAAGTTATACACTCCATCCTAAGAGAAGGATGCAGGCATAACCCTAATTCCAAAGTCCTAAAACCTTAAAGGTTTAGTCTCTAATGATGAGATGAGAAGAGAGACACAAGGAAGACTCAAAGGTAAAAACTAAGGGGGACTAATCACAACCCTAATTATTATCATGCTTGGATGTTCCTATGGTTTGTAAGGCTTGAGAAAGATCTTCAAGGAAGCCACCAATGGAAGAAGCTGATGAAAGGAAGAAGAAGCAGAAGAAGTAAGTTACTTACTTAATTGAAGAAGATAAGTAACTTAGAGAAAGAAAGCGAGAGATGAACATGAATTAGAAAGCCCACTCAAAGACAATTAAAAATGCAGAAAAGATGCATATGAAGAAGATGAAGAGAAATGAGAAGTGAAGGCAAATCCACTTCTCAAATTAACTTACCACCTGAAAATGTTAGCACAAGATACATAAGGAAAGAGATGAAATGGAATGAAGCATATGCAATGACAAAGATCAAAACCAGAAGCATACACATGATGTAAATGATGCTATGACATGATGCAAAGGCATGCAAAGTGAAATGAATGGTCATACAAGGATAAGATGCAAATGGAAGCATGCTTTGGAGTTTGAAAGTTCATGAAAGTTAATGAATGGTAATGAATACAAGTCATGGAAAATGAATGAAGAAATGATCAAGCATGATTCTAACATGTCTTAAGATGTCTAAGATGACATATGAATGCATGAAATGTCATGGCAAGTTCATGTATGAATGCATATGCAAGATGAATGCAAATGAAGATGCAAAATTAGGGTTTTAAGGCAACATGAGATGCATATGGTAAAGACAGAAGCAAATGACATGATAAAATTTTGAAATCACACTCAAACTAACCCTAAACCTATACTACGTTACCATCCCAAGGGGGAGGTCAGAAGGTAAACCTAAAAGGAGTTATGAATTTCCTATGTTTCTAGGGTTTTTTGGGTGATCTTCAATGTAAAATACTAAACAAATTGAAAATGAAAGATAAATTCATGCCAAAATTATCTTAGAAACTACATGACATGCACAAAACAATGCAAAAAGAATCATCCTCAAACTCTTCTTGGTTAGGCAGAAAAGATTTTTCTAAGTTAGGGTTCAAAAATAGGATTTAAATGACCCTCAATTGAAACAAAATTCTCAAATGATCATCAAACCTAAAAAGAAATTTGTATGAAGAGGTTGAAAATGTTTCTAAATGCAAAGGGATGATTCATGATTTTTTTGGTTATTTTTAGAAACTTAAATGGTATTTTAATTAATTAAATTCAATTAATTAATTAAAATAAACATTTAAATATTTTAAAAATACAATTTTTATGCAAAAAATAAAAATAAAAATATTTTTGGTTTCTGAAAATTAATTAAAGTGATGATAAAAAATTTCAGAATTTTTTAATGATTTTTGGTATTTTTAATAAATGAAACAAAATAAAATGAAATAAATAAAAATGACAAGGAAAAGTATGCAGAATGAGAGGCTGGTATTTAAAGTTGAGAGATCCAAAGGTCCAGATGACAAGTCAGCGTGACTTCTAGTAGGAAAGATCAAAGGACATGGTTCAAAGTTGTGGTTCGCGCGTGATCGTGTGGCCAGAATTCAAACTGAGTTAAATAATTTAATTATATTAATTAAGTATGAATTAGGGCTAGGTGGGTTAATTTGGACCTTGCGTTTCTTAACCTAATCCTAATCCAATGGCTACAAATTAAACTGGCAAATTAATTAGAGATTAGGGCTAATTATTTTCAGGCGGCCGGAGACGAACTCCGGTCGTCTTCTCCGGCGGGTTCCTCACCCCATCTCCCTCAAAACACCACAAAACTCACTAAACTCTCCAGAATCAAACATTGAACATCATTAAACACAAATCAAACAACAAAACTCATTTATTTTCCATGAATCATGAGAATCGTATCAAAACATTCAAACGGTAAAAAAATTTCAGACAGTCATGAAATACTCAATACACAACCATTTTCAATTCTAAACACATCAGCATGATCAGCACATCACATAGATTCATTTAGGAACTTAAAAACAAGTTTCAGGAAAAACAAAAATTCTTGAGGTTACCTGAGTTGAAGCTTTCGAAACAGGAACTTTATGGGCTCTTCTTTGGTGCTTTTCCACTCCCCTTGATCCCCTTATGCCTCTGGAATGCTTGAAAGGAGTTTATATGGAGTGTTTTAAAGGTTTCAGTTCAGAGGTTCAAGAAATCGTGTTTTGGTTTGAGAGGTTTTCAGGCCATTGTGATGGGTGGTTTGTGTTCCTTGAGTGATTTTGAGATGAATGGTGAAGAGAGTTGTGAGTTTCTGTGCTTGTGTGATGAAATTCGAAGAGGTGAAGGTATGAGGTGATTTTTGCAATTTGAGCTATGGCTGTGTCTCAGGCTTGTGTGATGTGTGAAATGAGTTGCTTTTGATTTGTATAATGTATTGTGATTGGTCAGAAAGTTGGTAATGTCACAGCTTGATTGGTATGGCTTGTTTTGCCAAAAAGTCAAAAGTTTGTACCATAAGCATGGGCTCGGGTCAGAGGAAATCTAAAGGGTGGATTGGCCTCGGCTGAGTTTGTGGAGGTCCCTTGGATCAGATTTCATGAGTTGTGATGGTTGAATGGTGAGATTGAAGAGGTTTTGCAATTTTCCCTCTTTGGAATTTCTTGTGATGCAAGGCATGAAATATTGTGATTTCTTGGGCAATTCTGAGCAAAATGAGCCATGTCATGTTGTTATGATGTTTAGAAGTCAATTAGAGGTCACTTAGAAGCTTGGCAAGTGAATTTGCAAAAATCCCTCCTTGGCATGAATGTGAAAATTATGTGATTTTTGCCAACTTTGAAGGATCATAACTTGAGTTCCACAATGAATTAGAACATGTTCTTGTACTTTTTGAAAAGGGAAAGACCTAATATACAACTTTCATGACCAACAATTTTTCATTTGAAGCATTTTTGGTTGAGAAAGAGGAGGTTGAAGAACTTTCCCAAAATGGAAAGTTTCCATTACAAGTCATTTCCATTTTTGGCAACTTTTGGTTTAGCTCAAATTTCTTCAATTTTGTGAACTTCCAAGCACTTCAATGATCAAATAAAGATCATATAACTTAAATTTTATGAAAATATCACTTTGGTTCCATTGTTGGGGGTCTCAGATGCCCTGATTTTGCTCTGACTTGCTCAAGAAGTTACCTAATGAACATATGGCTTCCACAATGAATTTCTTCATAAAACTTGGTACACATGATCCTTATATCATCTTAAGAACATTAGAAACAAGAATGACCAAAAAATTTGGAGTTAAGGCCTCTGAAACCAAAACCCTAATTTTGGTCATCTGTGTAGTGAAAACCCTAGCTCTGCTTCCATGCCTTGCCAGTTCTTTTAATTTCTTGACTTCTTTGAACTTTGAGAGACATAATATGATGATATATCACACATGGAACCTCTTGGAACACTTGGAAACCTTTGGAGTGTCTCAGATGGATCCTTGGATTGCTCAGGTCAAAAACCCTAGATGCAGATGAACTTGAACTATGCAGATGAAATAAATATGCAATATGAGGTATAATGCTTATGTTTATGCAAATATGAAAGATCACAAGCCATGGTGTGAAATTAATGAGGGCAAATTTGGGGTGTTTACACTTCTCAGCAATTAATAAACTAAAAAACTATAAAAACTCAATTTCTACATTGGTTATGCATATATAGAATGATTCAACAAAAACCCAGAAAGGAAGAACAACATACCGAGAAATGATCGAAACCCAAATGTATGTTCACGGTCAATTCTTCAAACACTTCTTCATGATCGAAACCGAGAAAGGAAGAGGTTTTGAGGTTTATGGAGGTTTTTGAGGTTTAGGTTTCGCGTTCGCATGGGGGGGATAAGAAAGAACATAAAGAACGAAAATAGAAACTGATTCTAATATTTTAATTTAATTAGACCTTAGACAACGCTTTTGAGGAAAGAGTTGTCTAATGGCGACCTTAAAAAACGCTTTTGAAAAGTGCTGTCTAAGGTTGACCTTAGACAACACTTTTGATTTTTTTTTTAAATTTTAAGACCTTAGACAACGCTTTTGAGAAAGCGCTGTCTAAGATATATCTTTAAAAGCACTTATTGAAAGCGCTGTCTAAAGGGAACCTTAGACAGCGCTTTTTAATTTATTTTTTTAAATTTTAAGACCTTAGACAACACTTTTGAGAAAGCGCTGTCTAAGATATACCTTTAAAAGCACTTTGAGAAAGCGTTGTCTAAAGGGCACCTTAGACAGTGCTTTTTAAAATATTTTGTAAACAGTTTCCGTATTTTATATTTTTTTTCACTTATAGCAGAGCTTTTTTTAAATAAGTGTTGTCTAAGGTGTGCTATTAAATGTCATTTTTGGTGTAATGTAGACCTAGATGAGCAAAATATCCATGCTTTGGAGTTGCTCAAAAGGCAAAAGAAGATGGTAGAGAATCTTACAATAAAAAGGTGAAGGTCAAAACCTTTTCGTTTGGGGAATTGGTATGGAAAGTCGTCTTACCTATGGATCGAAAGACAAAATCTCTAGGGAAATGGTCCCTAAAATGGGATGGCTCTTTTGAGATTCAGGAAATTGATGTTGATCAAAGAGTCTTAAAAGTAAATGGTAAGTATTTGAAGCGATATAGGCCTATCCTACAAGAGATTCAGGAAATTGATGTTGATCAAAGAGTCTTAAAAGTAAATGGTAAGTATTTGAAGCGATATAGGCCTATCCTACAAGAGATTCAGATTAAAGCATAACTTTATTATTAGAAGAAGCCAAAATAGGCTGAAATGTCCAAAATCGTATACATGAGCTTCAAAGAAATAAAGATGCATAAAGTATATAGAGAGGATAAATTATTCATGTCTCTTCTAGTGTCTTGAACGAAGATAATTCATTCAGTCCTTATCAGGCTCACCATATGAGTTCTCCCTTTTGACATGAGAGTCTTCTTTTTTGACACAACTCTTAGAGGTCCCTACTTTGTTACCAGGTTTTTTGTTGGTTGCAGTAGACTCCATGGACGTGTTTGTCCCAGAGGATGACATGATTGAGGCATTAACACTTGCCTAATTTTTTTTCCACTTTAACAACCTTTTTGTTGGTAGAAACTTTGGTGGAAATGCTCATGTTAAATGTCAAAAATGATGAGTAAAAGACTAGTTGAGAGGTTTTTATAGAGAATTTCAGGGTCATAAATACTAGTCAAATTAGACCTTGGGAACATGTGGAATTTTTTTCTAGAAATTTGTTTCAAGGCTTTGCTATTGATATTCTCTAAAACATGGAGACTTGTGTTGTTGGAGAAAATGAATATTAAAGAAAAATATGTTTTACAAATTAAAGTTTGGCTGAATGAGGCAAAATCTCTATGTTTTAGAGACAACACCTTTGGGATAGCCGTCGAAATGCTCAGCCATAAGTTTGGTTGAGAAAGGAGTCTTAAAACCTTGCAGAAATAAAAAAATGCAGATTGAAGGTGGAATAAATAAATAAATAAGGACAAGTAAATAAAAGGTGCAAAGAGCACCAACATTTTCATAATTACATAAAGACCACTGAAGGGTCATTAGAAATTGTTCTTGAATGCAAAAGGATGATAGACAAGCAGTTAAAATTGAAGTTTCTACTTTAGACTGAGGAAAGCTGTCTTTTGAGTCTGGAGGCGCATTTCGACCAGCTCTTTTTCTAGCCTTATTGTGACAATCTCTTTCTCCAGACGTTGGGCTTCATTGACGTACCCCATGGCTCGCCCCATTTCCTGGTCCAACTTCGTGTCAGGCAACTTCTTCAGCTCTTCGATCCTTTTCTCAGCACTGGATATCTTGGTCTTCAATTCTTTGATTTTTAGCTTCCAAGCATTAATATCCATTCTGAGAGAAGCCTGTTCTACACACCTTTCAGCCCTGGCTTTATCCATCTTCTCCATAGTAGCACTGGACTCAGTTGCCCTTGAACAAGTTGAAGCCTCAAGTCCACAAGTGGTCTCAATGGATTTTTGAATATTGGGCATCTTATTAAGGTCCTAAGTCAGCTGATTCATAACTAAGGTTAGCTCCAGCAGCAAGCTAGAGATAGCAGGTGCAAGGGTTGAGAGGTCGAATTTCTGAAGGGTATCCTTCAAGAAAAGATGGGCAGTTCGATCAGACTCTAAAATTTTGATAATTTCCCCCTTAAAGAATTTCTTCTTGATTGTTTGAAGGACGAGCCTAACAAAGTCAACAGAACTTGGAGCCTCAGAATGGGTCGAACCACTCACATTCTTCTTAGAGGAACTCTCTCTCCTTGAAAACACTAATCTGATAAAATTCTTTGGGATTATAGATTCTGACGTTCTCCAGCTGAGCATTAGTCATGGTGGCTGCAGAAGTGGGAATCATATCAGTTCTTAGGGGAGTGGTTTCCTTGGCATGTTTGACCTTAACACCCTATAGAGGAGTTTGCTCATCCTCTTCAGCATCACTTTCACCCTTTTCATCTTCCTCATCATTCTCATCATCCTCTCCTTGGTCACCTACATGTTTAGACTGAAGTTGAGGCTCCCTTTCACCGTCCATGAAATCCGCCATAGGCTGATTGACAAGGAGATTACGAGGGGAATGTTCATCCTAAACAAGAGCTTTTTCTTATTCCATGTGAGCGGGTTCTTCAACCAAGGGGTTTTAACAAAACAAATAGAGATGATACATTTCGACTTTAAAAAATCATTGCAACATCTGATAAGTCTTTAAAATAAAAACTTTATTACTACGTAGTAGATTCATAAATAATTCAACTTAAAACAACTTTAATCGTATTCAACTTCAAAACAACTCAAAAGCAACAATTCTTTAATTAAACAACTTAAAATTCAGCATTTATAACAAAAGTCAACATCAACATAAAACAAGTGGTATCCCTAGAGTGTTATGTATCAGAGCGACAACATCGACTCGAATCTACTAAGGTACTCAGCTCACTCTGGATTACCAACACGTTACCAATAGAGGGTAACATTCAACTTGAAGGGGTGAGATATCTAATATTATAATCAAAAATATGATAAATAACATATTGAATTAGATTTCACAGATCACCACCTCACAAACAACCAATAATTTAGAATCAACCTAAGATACAACACAACAACGTAATATACAACTTGATATGAAACTTAGACAAATGTGATGCATGTGGTCCCAACAGAGCAAAACTCCCAACTTATAATCATGCCAATTAATAAAGGCGTAAATACAAGGCATAAACCATCAACTTTATTCTTGCCAATCAAGACCAACTTACCGAGCAACCAGCTCCAACATGAATAGTGATATACTATGCGACTCAACATGATTATCAAACAATAACTACTATAACGAAATAACAATACAACAATGTCCAACTTTGTCCAAAGGCCTGCAACTCATAATCTTGCAATTTATAAGGCATTACAACATACAACAACAACCAACAACTTTTCAACTTGTAGCAAACAACATAACACAAGTACAACAATTATACCACACTCTTATTTACAAAGTCCCTACTAAGCCGATTAATTAAACTAATTACTATGTTTTGTTATTACTAGTATTTATTAATTTATTACCATGTTTTTATTAAGTCCATAACAACATCCAACATACCAACCTACTACCAATTCTACTCTTCTATTACATATTTTTCTTCTACAAGTTCAATGTCTAATTACTTATCAACTCCCTATCAAATGATTAATAATACCTCTTCTACTTTACCTAGTATTTTTCAACTTAATTATGCTAATGGAATTTGTTTATGACAGACCAAAAAGAAACCCGCTAGGTTGACTGGCCTAGGCAAAAATAAGGGCATCCCAGCGAACCAAAAGGGTTCGGGAAAAAATTAGGGATACATATACAAAAAAAACTGTACACCCAACAAGTCAAAAACCCGAAAGGGAGGCTTGGGCAAAAAAGGGTATCCCGATGGATTGAAACCCTGAAAGCGCAATCCAAGCATAAGTTAGGGATTAAAGCGTATGACTATGTCTCATTGGATCACCCATGTAACCTCAACTAGTTGTACTACCTACATTAAGTTCAAACAGGTGCAGATCAATCCAATCATTTCTATTCTAACAGCAAGGGATGAGATACTTTAAGATAATGGCAATAGCAGAGTTGAAACTCAATAGGATCATTTACAAATAGCTATTTTTCCTTGTTTTTGTACTCTTTTTAAAAAAAATTCGACGAATTCCTCTTACTCTGTCTCCGTGTTAAAACTCGCCTGTTTATAGGCCACTTTCTAAATAAATAAAATCCTATTTTTGATTTCAGGTTTACTTTTCCCCTTTTACTTAAGCAAAAACGTTCGTTGATTATGTTTGAATGTATATATGCTTTTGAATATGATTGATGTTTACCATAAATACATAAAATACAAAAATAGTATTTACTAAGGATGATCGGAGGTAGGAATCCAATGAATCTTCGCCGGTTAATCCCCACAGAGTAATCTTTAAGGATATTCTTACGGAACACTTCAAGTAGTATCTTGTACTTCCAACTCTACAAAGTCTTCAAGTAGTTTCCTTTCAAATATAATATATCCTCCAAAGAATTGAAACTTGGCCGGATATGTCTCCCAGGGGAATGTCCATCTCTTTTATCCTCAGTCGGGATATTCAGGAATTTAATCCTTCAATAAGAAGTACGACGAACGAAAATGGGAGGTTCTAAGTACGATATTCAAAAACAAGACGGGAACGAAGTCTTCATATTCCTCAGTAATGAATCAAGACTTATTTTCCCCAGTCAGCAGTTGTCCTACGAAGCTATTTATACGCTTCAACTACATAATTCATACATACATCATTTGCATCATATCATACACATACAACATTCTCATAAGAATATTATCTTGCAATGTGTTATATACATCATGATATTTGCATAGAACTAACCTTGTTATTCAAGTTAATTCCCTAGAAAACAAGCGTCATTAACAACTTATTCTTGGGTTACTATATCCCCAAAGGGTTACTTCAAACAATATCTTGGTCTTCTTTATCCTACAGGAGTACATATAAACAAAATCTTGGATTGTTTTATCCTCTAGGAATACATATACCAATATCTTGGGTTGCTATATCCCTCAATATAACGTCTTGGGCTGCTATATCCCCCAGGACCACCAAAAACCAATATCTTAGGCTGCCACATCTCCTAAGATTACATCTATATCCATTTTGGGATGATATATCCCCCCAAGGGCTATCTCAAATAACATCTCAACTGCTATAAACCCCCAGGATAACATCTTGGACTGCTCTATCCTCCAGGATCACACATAACAACATCTTGAACTGCTCTATCCTCCAGGACCATACCAAACAATCACTTGGGCTGCTACATCCCCCAGGATTATATCAATCTACATTTTGGACTACTTTATCCTCTAACAGATATATTTGAAGAACATTTTTTTGAATGGCATCTTTAAGCCCATTCAAGCAAATACAATCAACCAACAACATTATTTTGCGCACCAACGAGTGCAAATGTTTGGGCTTTAGTGTTCAATCCCTTTCAACCTTCAAGTCATGAATGGCGTACATGCCAATCTAACTCCTCAGGTTTCAGAAAATTGAATAAGGGCAGCTGTTGTACCCCAAAATTTTCCCTCCCACAATCAAGGAAACGTGTCTCAAGAGTTCTCTCAATAGTCGCAAGCTTCACAAAATTCACAAGGTTCTCAATTGACCAAAAGGATTGAAGGTTTCATCAGACAAAACCTCCTCCTAAACAATGGATCTAAAAATAGGGTTTTGAATTTCTCCAAGGTAAATGGACTTCCAAGTACCCAAGTTAGTTTCATAACATCCCACATACCTTAAAGAATCCTCATGTCAAGTTTCAAAGCTTTCCCAATAAGTTTGAGCAGTCAGAGGCTCAGATATCCAAAAATCAATTAACTTGGCAAAAAAGTCATCTGAGGTCACTTGTGGTCAACTTAAAGTCAAACGTCAAGATTTTTTGTCTACATCAAGATTATGAGGTAAAATTCTTCATTTGATCAAGTTTTGATCATGATTCATCAAGGAAATCTCAAATCATCAAGAATCAAGAAGTTTCTAAATTAGGGGTTTTATAGCAAAAATCAACTGAACTTTGACCAGCCATAACTTTTACATACTTCATCAAAAATTTCCTATCCAAAGCTCATTTTTAATTAAATTTAATTCTCTACAACTTTGTGTCTCACAAGCCAAGCCTAAAAATGCTTCATTTGGAAGGTATAAGCTAGACCATTATAGGTCCTTTTGAAAGTCAACAAAAAGTCAACTTTTTTCAAAGCTCATAATTTGAAAATGGTAAACGATATGGACATGGGACCAAAATTGTTGGTTAGAGGACACTCTAAGATTTCTAAAAAGTATAAGATCATCTTAATAGCATTAAAATTGAGGAAGTTGTGCTTTGTCAAAGTTGGTTGATTTTTAAGGGGTGTATGAAGCAAAAAAGGCCATAACTTCATTCTTTTCCAAATGGGCCCATGAAATTGCAACCCAAACTCAAAGATAAAGTCATGCACGACCCAATGACCATTTATTCTGATTTTTATAATTTATTTTATATTATTTTGGATTTTATTTGTTAAAATTCAATTTTAATAAAAATCAAATATGAAAAATCAAATATTGGATCAAATCTTTGTTCTAGAACCATTTACACAACATTTAAAGTGATTGGATACCATCCAAATTCGTGCCAAGCCAATTTGGTAAGATCTAATTTGATTTTTGAGCAATTATGAGTGATTGGTTTCTTCAATCTCAAGTAACTAAAAATCCATGATCTAAAGGCCCAAGTTTGACCTAATTTGAGAGAAAAATCCATGATCTAAAGGCCCATAGCATAGGGACGAATTTTCAGAGGCAAAAGAGGCATTATCATATTCAAGGAAAATAAAGAAAAGTGAGATTCAGATTTCTTGATTTAGGTTGTTTACAAAAGGTTTGAACACGCAAAAACGTTCCTAAAGGCTTCCCAAACGTGCTCCCATTATCATTAACATCAAAATACCATCGTTTATGGCTAACCGATTGCGTTTTTGTCTCTTTTTATTCTTTTAGATTTACATGACTTGTGCATTATAAATGATATTTGATTGATGGTTTGTGTTTTTAGTGTTATAGGGATGATTTCTGGGCAATCCATTCCAAGCTTCATGGCCAAATACGTATTATACCATTGTTAGGGTTTTATGCCTTCAATTGGGGATTCACGATTTAACTATTATAAATGGATCCTAATAACTTAAATGAACTTTATTTGATGTGGGGAACACAATGGTATGTTCAATTTGAGAAAAAATTACAGGTATCATGATCTTTGAAGAAACCTAGTTTTTCATGCAAAGTTGGATTTGCGGGAAAAATCGTAGAAGATTTCGCAGGAAATTTGTAGGGAGGCAGGAAGAAGACAAAGCTGATGGCGCCAACTGGAAAATTCAAATTTAAGTTTTCTATTTTATTTGTTTGTTTCTGTTTTATTTCACCAAAGGCTTGATGGCCTAGTGGCCAGAACGCGCATGTATTGAGCATTAGGGCTTGGGTTCGATTCCAGGTCCCCCCATCTTTTATTATTTTGTTTTAATTGCTCAAAAACTTAATATATTATGTTTTTGCCCAGGTGTTAATCACTAGCGCACACTGGCTCAAGTGGCAAGGGTTTGGCTTGGTTATCCTGAGGGCAAGGGTTCAAATACTGCTGTAAACACCCCAAATTTGCCCTCTCTTTTTCTCACACCTTGGCTTGTGATTCTTCATATTGCATTGCATAAGCATACTATCTCCCACTGCATAGTTTTATTTCACTGCATAACTACATAGCTAGGGTTTGTGATCAGATGAATTTTAGAAGTGGTTTGAGCTATCTCAAAGGCCTTGAAGCATGCCAAGAGAGTCCTTGAGTGGTCTATGATCATCTTATGCCCCCATGGGTCCATTGAAATCAAGAAATGTCAAAGCATTGCAGAGGTTTTGAAGCTAAGCTGAGGATTCCTACACAGATGACTTGAAATTAGGGTTTTGGTTTCAAAGGCCTTATACCCAAAAAATTTCGGTCACTCTTGTTTCTATTGGTCCATATATGTTATAAGGAGCTTGTGTATCAAATTTCATGTAAAAATTCAATGTGGAAGTCAACTGATCAAATGGTAACTTCCTGAGTAAGAAAAGTCAGAATCAGGGTATCTGAGGCCCCCAACAATGGTTCCAAAGGGGTCATCATCATCATTTTGAAGTCATATGGTCTTTATTTGATCATTGGAATGCTTGGAAGTTCACAAAATTGAAGAAAAATGAACAAAGCCAAAAATTGCCAAGAATGGAAATGACTTGTAATATAAACTTTCTATTTTGGGAAAGATCTTCAACCTCCTTTTTATTGATCAAAAATGTTTCAAATGAAATTTCTTCAAACATGAAAGTTGTAGATTGGATCCTCCCATTTTCAAAAAGTACAAGAACTCATTCTAATTCATCTTATAACTCAAGTTATGGCCTTGCAAAGTTGGCAAAAATCACATAAATTTCATGTTCATGTCATAACATGTTAAAGCAACTGTAACACCCCAAAATTTGCCCTCTTGTTTTTAGGCATCATCATCATGTCATAATCATCGTAAGCATATCATATCTTTGGCATCTTTGCATGGAAAAGTAATGCATAACATTCTCATGTTCTAGCATTAGGCATATGATTAACTATGGATGGATTTGAGGCATTACAAGCTATAGCAAGGGGCCCAGTGGACTTGTCAAAGTCCCATGAAGAGTCTACATGACATTCACAAGTTCAAGATCCTTTACAAAAGCCCAGGAGGTTGGGAGATCATCAGGGAATCCAAGCTAGGGCAAGCTCCTACACAATGGTTCCCAGATTAGGGTTTCACTTTCAAGCATGAATCCTTTGTGACTTTGGCCATTTCATATGGGCATAGTCTCTCATATGATAAGAGGATCCTATGGATGAAATTTGGTGATAAAATTCCTTGTGGAAGGCAGTTATTTCATCAGTTGCTTGCATAAGAAGAAATTGGTCAACTGTGCATTTTAAAAGTCAACTGTGAGATTCAAGGGGTCCAACCCCATTTTTCAAGTCAAGGGATTTCCTTAAGACCTTAGAAGAGGTTTGGAAAAGTCAAGGATCAAGAATCAAGGGGTTTTGAAGAACTTTCCATTTTTGGCATATGGTTTGTTTTGAAACTTTCCATTTTTGGCAACTTTTGCCCTAATTTTCAAAGGCTTCTTTCATGGTGAAAATGATCTCATTTGTATTTCCAATAAACATGAAAGTTGTAGGGTAGGTTCTCCCATTTTCAAAAAGTACAAGTACATTTTCATAGCCCTCATGGATCAAAAGTTATGGCCTTCGAAAATTCACTTGGTTTTAGGGTTTTACTTGAAAACAACTTTCTACCAAAGTGCAAAAGGTCTCATATCTTAATTATAAGTTGTTCTATGAGCAAAATAAGTTCATACCATTACATTTCATTGCCTTAAGGTCATTTGGCTCAAGATAAGCAAGGGAATTCGTGCATGAGAAAGGGTGGAAAATATGAAAGGCAAAAATGCAAGATCACTCACAAGGCATGATACAAAGCCATCCAAGGGCTAAGATTGATTCAATTAACGTTTATGAGTGAGATTGAAGCTGAGGATGTGCATGAGAGAGGGATAGCACGCATAAATCATTCACTCACACAAGTTTTGCCAATTTTTCAAATTCCCTCTTATCACTCATTCCTCACGTGCATTTCCTCTCATTCTTTCATCAGTGTTCATTGGCACACTATAAAAGAAAACTAGGGTTTCATTTGCTGCAGATTCATCACCATTTTCTCACACCAATGTTTTTGCACTTCACATTCTTTCCTTCGATTCTCCTAATTCTCTCATCCATTTCCTAATCTCTTTGCATATTCTTGATCCTGAAAGCATAAGGATCATAAATCCACCTTTCATTTCAACTAAAACTCAAGATTTCTTCAAGTGCAAGAGTGGTGCAGTTCAGTTCAAATTTCAAGATCTAGAGCAATTCAAGCTCTCTCTCTTGCATTTATTTTGCAAGGAGAGGGTAGAGGAGGTTGATCTGCAGCTGGAGGAGGAGTTTCTAGATCTAATTTGAGCTCTGCAAATTTCAGGTTAGCTTCAAATTCGTGGATCTAAAAATTGTTTAAATTATGTGCATTGTGATCTGCTTGTTTCACTGATGATTTTGGTGTGATTAGTTTTGCATTTGCTTGAATATTGAGTGTATTATGTTGATTTGAAGTTTGGTGTACAAAACTGTTTCTCTTCGATTTGGCTTGATCTTTGATCTATTGTGATTTTAATTGCCATATTTGGATTCACCATGTTTTAATCTATGGATCTGGAGCTTGGGATGTATTTCTATGTAATTTTGTTCATGCTGATGAATGTTCCGGTGTCGGAGCTAGGGCTCCGGTCATCGGATTTTGGGAATATTTGAAATGAAGAAGCTGACCTTCTAGCCATTTGATCTCTCATCTAGACGGTTTGTACGTTGCCAGCACATTAAAATGATGTGCTCCCTCTCACGTGACTTCTTTTTATATTTCAAATCTGAATTAATCAACATGTTTGCCAGCTTACCCTAACTACCATGAGCTCACGCGCATGTGTGTATGATCTGATGACTTGGCTTGATCATTGAATTATTTGTGTACATTGGATTGATCTCATGGCTCATATTTTTCCATATTTTGCTGCATTTCCATATTAACTATTGTGAAACCTGCACTGAATCCACTGGGCCTAAGTTGCTATTCAGCCCCCTGTTCCATTAAGCCCAATCAATTGAACTGAGTTTCTCACTATATGCACCCCTGGCTCATTTAATTCTTTTTTTTATTCCAGTTTGATTTGTAATTATTTAAAATAGTTAGAAGTTCATAAAAATTCCAAAAAAAATCATGAATGATATTTTGAGTTTTCTTTAATTTTTGATATTTTTATTTTCCATTTTTTGCATTTTCCACGTTGGAATTAATTTCTTCTTTTATTATTTGTTTTTTATTCACTTTTAAAGCATGTTGTCTTGTACAATTTATATCTTGATCATAAATTTGAATTTTGAATTGATTCTTTTTGCTCTGGATTCACATTGAAATGTAGTTTGTTGATGATTTTTCTTCTGATTTTTAGGAGTTTGCTTGATTATTTTTGGTCCTTAACTTGTGCATGAAGTTTCATAACCCTAATCCATGTTTAGGCACATATTTGACTTGCTAAGCTTCTGATTTTGATCCTTTTCTTTTGGCATGTTAATATTAGATGTTTGAAGAGTCTTTGTGCAAATTTGTGGAATTTTTGGATGAATGCTTGATTTTATTTGAATTTTGTTCTTTGCTTATCTTCTTTTGCATCCTTTTTGGTCATATGTTTAGTCCTTAGGTTGGGAGGGCACTTGTGCCAACTCCCTTATGTTGTTTAGAGCCCATTTAGGATGAGGATACCTCTCTGGTCTTGATTTGATGTTTGTACTTTGAGAAATTTTGTGGTTTCTTGCCTTTGAAGTTCATTCACTTATGTACATGCTCAACTCACTTCTTATGCTTCTTTGCTTCTCATGATGATAATGTTTAAGTTTGTATGCTTCTACTCTTCATCCCTTGTGTTGCTTAGGAACATTCTTGACATGTTAGGGTTCTGGTCTTGAATTTCGTGATGTTTGTTTGCTTGGTTTGCTTTGTGTTATCTCATGCTTGTTTTGCTTTGTCATGATAATCCATAATGCTTCTTGTTGAACTGTATAGTCCCTTTCTCATTCCTGTGTTGTGTGTTTGATCTTGACCTTTGTAATTGAGATTCCAATTCTAGTTGTGTTGCTTTGGTTTGATCTTATTCCCATTTTGTATTTCATTTGTTCTCATTTGCTTTTGTCATGATGCTTGCTTATGTTACTAACCATTTCAGGGGCTCTGGTAAGTGAGAGGTGTGGATGTGATTCCCACATATCCAATTCTTATCTCTTCTCTTTTAATGATATTCTCTTATTTGTGTTTGAGGGGCTTAGGCCATCCTTTCTTCTTCTCTTCTTCATTCTTTTCTTTCTCTTCTTATCTCTTCCTTCTTTAGGGTAGTAAACCTCACTAACCTAGGATTTCCATTGCATGATAACATTAGGATTTGTTAGTCCCCCATTAGACTTTTACCTTTAAGATCCTCTTGGTTCTCTTCTCTTCTCATCTCAAAACAAAAACCATAAAAAGAATTTAACAAGGATTGAAGTGGTCTTCTGTGCAATAGCCTTATTCCATGAAACACTTGTAGTTTTCCCATCTTGGGATAGTACAAGCTTGTTCATCATGATGCACAAGTCTGATCATGAGACCATCTTCATCAAGAAAATCATAAAAAAGACTTCTTCACAAAAATTACAAAAACACTAAATAAATTCAATGAGTTAGTGAGCTTAGGCCCTAATCTCTGGAACCAAGTTTTGGGGATCTTCTCCTTACTTGAGTGTGCTTGTTCTATTATTCCATCTTGGAATGTAGTGACAAGTACACATTCCATGGAAAAGAGCTTGAGTTCACTTCCTTGTGCCACACTCATAAAAGCTTCTAAAAAACACAAACAAACAATAAGTGTCTCTCCTTCGGGAATTCTTTTCTCATCTCCTTCGCTCTGTCCACGAACTTGCTCCTACTTGTCATTTTGCAAGACGGTAACGCGCTCGTCGTCCGAGCCTGCAACACCTGAGCATTGACATAGGAAGTTCAAGCCTTAAGACACAAGCAATCTTTTCCACCCCTAGTTAGGGGAACTACGGCGACTCTGATCCTCATTGTCCAGATGAGGTACGTAGGCAGCGGGGTAGGGCCCGTTCGAGCACAATCTTTATTTTCCCTACATTTTTTCCTTTTCATTTCTTTTCCAGCTCCCTTTTCGTTTCTTTTATCTAGTTCAATTCATTTTCTTTGCAGCAACTTTCATTTCTTCACCCTTTGAAACAGATTTCTTTGCAAGCGTGGATCCCGTCGGGTACGACGGACGATCTGGGTGCTAATACCTTCCCAGGTCGTAACCGACTCCCGAACTCAGTCTCTTTGGTTCGCAGGACCCGTGTCCTTCCTCTTCTTTTCTTCTAGTTTGTGCAGCATTACCATTCCCGTTCCTTCGGGATAAAAATGCCTGGCTGGCGACTTTAACCTCTTTCCGCGCCACTTTCGCGTTTGTACCAGGATGGAAATCCGGGGAGCGACAGCAACCTCCAAAGATCAGAATTATGCCTTGAACCTAGGATTTTGGTGACTTGATTCACAAGAAATTCAACATGACCAATTATGCATAAAGCTTGCAAACTCTTGATCAAAGCAATACAGTTGCATTCTACCAATCCAAGGGCTCTCCATGAAGCATGCTGAAGAGATCTAACCACAGATTTCTATGTTGCACAAGCCCATACCTCAAGTACACATAATACCAATCACACAGTGCCACAACCACTATCCTGACCAATGGTATGGCTTATGTAAACCCTAAGAACTATAAATGAACACCATTCATGGCCTAAAAGAAGACACAAGATGAGAATCAAGAAATTGCTCCAAAACTTTATCTCTTTGAAACACACAATCCAGCCAGCAAAAACCACAAATTATTCCACCAATCAACTCCATATAACCTCAGGATCAATTCCCACTCATCACCATAGCCAAAAACACATCATACAAGAAACACGATTTCTGCAACTTCAGAATTGAAATACTCAAACCAGCCATTCTAAGCTCCTTTCAAGCATCACAATAGACTCAGGAGGTCAAAGGGAGGTGGATTGCACAAAAGGAGGGCCCAAAACGTTGCATTTTGAAGTTCTTCATCTCAGGTAACCTTCAAGAACATTTTTTCCAGAAACGTGTTTTTATGTTATAGAGTAATTCTACATGCTTCCCTGATCATGCTGATATGTTTAGAATTGAAAATAGGCTAGAAATGAGTATTTCATGATGATCTGAAAGTTTGACCTAGAAATTTTGATTGCTTCGGTTCAGCCTGAATATGCATGATAAATGATTTTTTCTTGTTGATTAGAGTTATATGATGTTAGAGGAGTAATTATGGGCAAGAAATTTGAAGTTTAAATGCTTAATTAGGAAGTTGGTGTTTTGTGTTGCCGGAAAAGATGACCGGTGCTTAGCTCCGGCCACCGGAAAGAGATTAGGGTTTAATCATGTTTAATTCCCCAGATTCATTCCTGGCCATTGGATAGTGTTTAGGGTTTAGCAAGGAACGTCCAGATGCGTGTGTTTAAATGTGAGCCATTGATCTTGCCTACCTTGAGTCACGCCGACTTCTCCTCTAGGCCCTTGATTCCTTCAGCTTTTGATCACAGCCACCCATTTGAATTACTTTTCCTTTTATTTAATTTTATTTCATTTTTATTTTGTTTTCTTTTCTAAGAATCACAAAAAATAGTAAAAATCATTTAAAAATTCTGAATTTTTTTATAATCACTTTAATTAATTTTCAGAACCCAAAAACATTTTTATTTTTATTTTTCATTAAAAAATAAATTTTTAAATAATTTAATTGTATATTTTAATTAATTAAGTCCATTTAATTAATTAAAAATACTTTAAAGTATTTAAAAATCACCAAAAAAATCAGAGAGGTTTCTTTAACATTTAGAAACATTTACAAACTTATCCCACAAATTTCCTTTTGGTTTTGATCAAACTTTGCCAATTTTCTTTGAATTAAGATTTCTAAATTTCCTATTTTTCAACCCTAACTTCAAAAATTCATAACTTTCAAACCAAGATGAGTTTGCATTTTACTCTTTTTGCAATATTTCACTTTTGACCTCTAGTTTCTAAATATATTTTTGTCACATTTTTATCTTGAATTTTCAAATTAATGTGCATTTTACCTTTGAGAAGTATCCAAAACCCTAGAAAATTTTAGGATGACCATAACTTGAACTTGGTAAACCTTTAGACCTCCCCCTTTGGATGGTAATTTCATGAGTACTTAGGGTCCCCTTGGATGCATTTTTAATTTTTTATCTCTTGATTTGTTTATGCTTTTGAATTTGTACATATCTTGTTTTCAAACTAACCATTTCAGGTGCATTTGGTAAGTTAATCAGGATGTGGATGTGCATCCACATCCAACCTCTCTTTCTCTCTTTATTTTTATGCACTTTGTTTGTGTTTGAAGTGAATCTCATTAACTTTTGTTTTCTCTTATTCTTAGGTTACTTAACTTCTTCATGAAGTAAGTAACCTAATCCTTCTCTCTCTCTCTCTCTCTCTCTCTCTCTCTCTTTTCATCTGCTTCTCTTCCTTTGATGGCCATTTGAAGACTTCTCTTGATGCCTCACAAACCATAGGAACATCTAAACATGATAACTTTATGGTTGTGCATAGTCCCCCTAGTTTTTACCTTTTGGGTCTCCTTGAGTATCTCTCTCTCATCTCATAATCAAGGCTAAACAGTTAAAGTTTTGGGACTCTGAATTAGGGTTATGCCTGTATCCTTATCTTAGGATGGAGTATATAACTTTGATCCTTAGTGCTAAACCTTTAAGTTGTTTTCACCTTCAATCAAAAACACCTAATAATCATTAAAGACTTAAGCTTGTAACTTGGGCCTTATATTAGGGTTACATCTCTGCCTGGTGGTTCAGAGGGACTAACCCTAGTGTTCAATGGACAAGTCCCCCTCATGCTAAAGTCTTGCAAACATAAAAAACACTTCTTCATCCAACCTTTAAAAAAATCCACTTAATAAAGGCTTGTTAATAAATGAATTTAATCCATAACCATGGATTAAGTTGAGGTATCTTCCTCAGCTTAAGTGTTCTCATCTATCATCCTTCTCTTAGGATGGTGTAATGAGTTCACTAATCTTTGATTGGAGATTAAACTCATTACTTAACACTGAATAAAAACCCAAAAACACTTAATAATTACCAAGTAGGTTAATGATCTTAATCCTATATCATCATGGTAATTAAGTTGAGATCTTCATCTCATGCTTAAGTAGGCTCATTATCCCTAATCAGGAAAGATATAATGAGTTTACAACCCTTGATTTAGGCTTAAGCTCATTATCCTATGCAAAACACCAAAAACAATAAATAAATGAAAACACAAAAACAAACAATAAACGCCTCCTCCGGGATTCTTTTCTCATCACATTCACTCTGAAAACGAGAACTCGCTTCTTCCGTCTAATGCAAGACAGTTAGAACTCGTGCCAGACGAGTCATACACTTGAGCATAGACAAGTAAGTAGTTCACAACAAAAGCATCTAAGTCTCTTTGAGTCGAACTAAGGTGTTTTGACTTCCTCATTGCACGAGAGGATACGTAGGCATAACTTAACAGTTATCGAACAAAAGTCTCTCTGTCTCCCCCTCTCCTCCTTCTCCCTCTTTCCTTAGCCTCACCTTGAGCACTCTCTTTCATTTTGCACAGACACTTTGTAGATCCTTTTCTCCCTATCTTTTTATGCACAGTTTAGCACATACACTATCCCCTTTTAAACACAATCGAATAAGCGTGGATCCCGTCGAGTACGACGGGCGATCTAGGTGATAATACATTCCCAGGTCGTAACCTACCCCCTTACTCAGTCTCTTTGGTTCGCAACCGTCTTATCCATATCTATCTAGGTTTATGCAATATTACCTTTCCTTCAGGATAAAAATGCCAAGCTGGCGACTCAATTCAACCTCAACCTCCAACATCGTCGACGGTTCGCGTTTGCACCGGGACGAAAGTCCAGGGAGCGACACCTGCCTCAGGCGTTTTTTTGGTTATAATTTTCCTTATATTCTTTATTTTTATTTTATATATAATTATTGCTCTAATTCTTTCACCTGCACACAGGTGCCCTAATGGCTGAAGGTTTGACTGGTGAAGGCAAAGGCAAGGGTTCAACCCTTGGCCCCAACACATTTTGGTTATTTTCTCTTTTTTTCATCAAATTATCTATTTTCTTTGAATTTCCTTACTATTATTATTAAAATAAGTTCTCTTTTCAAAAAAATAAAACAAAACCATTTTTTAAAACATATATTTTTATAAACCTTTTTTTTTTATAATTTATCTCTTTTAGTTTTATTATATTTTATGAATTAAAATAAATATTATTTTTATATATAACCCTAATTCTAACCTAATTTTTTGTTTAACCCTGCTATTCCTTTTCTAACCCTAATTTCAAAAACTTAATTAATTTAGTTTGCTTTATTTAAATATTTAGAATCATTTTATTTATTTATTGTTATTTGTTTATTTTTTTTGCCTTATTTAAATCGTTTAGAAAACTGTATAGGTTATTATTATTATGTAATTTATTTTTCTGCTCGATTATTATGTAACTGCCCCGAAGTCGTGTAATAGCGTAGGATTTATTTCTCGCATTTTATTTATTTTTATTTGATTTGCGTGGTTAGTAATAATAGGGAGTGCAAAACTTAATTGAAAATAAATTGGATTTAGATAATTAAAAAATAAAGATAAATATTTGAATATAATCACTCACACACGTAAGTCGATCGTCCTACGATCGTCATCTGCACCTCCTAAGGTTACCCCCATTGGTTACTTTCTTAAATATGGTCAAGTCCCTCGAAAATGGGGGTGTTTTAAAAAGCAAAGTCCCAACAGAATAAAATCATCATAGTCCCTTCAGATTAAAAGATCAAGTCTCTACGAGGTTGCCTACGATATAATGATCTTGCCCCTTCGGTAAATATGATAATAGTCCCTACGAATTGCTAAAGACACCCATTAAGTTGCCTTCATTGACCATACGATGACCCTACGCCCGTCCCTCAAATAAATCCAAGGTAATGACTACCTACTCCTTAATAGTAGGGATAATCTTACCCTTGAAAGAAAATAAAAGAACATGCAAGACTAGTCTAGGGTAGGTACAACTTAGTTACTTGCTCACATTTCAAAAATACATTTCACACCTCACTCTTTTCAAATATCTTAAAAAACAAGGCTTTGTATACATCCATACGAGGATCATTACAAAGTACTTAGAAAAATTTCTAAACACACACTACACTTTCCTTTTTCAAACGAATAAGTGAGCTAAGTAACTAAGAGCCCATGGATAACTGTCGCTCCCACCAAATGACATCTGGTACAATGGGGTACAAACGCGAACGGTCGGCGAAAGGAGAACATGAAGATGAACTGAAAAGAGTCGCCAGCTAGGCATTTTTATCCCGAAGGAAAGGTAATGCTGCATAAACCTAAGAAAAGATGGACAAGACGGTCGCGAACCAGAGAAACTGAGAAAGGGGGTTGGTTACAACCTGGGAAGGTATTAGCACCCAGATTGTCTGTCGTACTCGATAGGATCCACGCTTGAAAGCTTGTGTTTAAAGGGGTGGTGTCAGTGCTATTTTGTGTGCAAAAGCTGGAAAAGAATACAAGTGTCAGTGCAAAAGAAGTGTGAAGTGAATAAAAGGAGTGTCTGTGTAAGGAAAGAGTGCAGTGCTCAAGACAATGAGGCTTAAAAGAATAATGCTGGAAGAGGGGGAATATACAGAGACTTTTGTTCGATAACAGTTAAGTTATGCCTACGTATCCTCCCGTGCAATGAGGAAGTCAGAACACCGTAGTTCGACTCAAAGAGACTGAAAGATAAATTGACTTGTGAACTGCTTGCTTGCCTATGCTCAAGTGTATGATCTGTCTGGCTCAGGTGCAAACTGTCTTGCATTAGACGGAAGAAGCGATATCTCGTTTGTTAGTGAATGAGGTGAGAAAAGAATCCCGGAGGAGACGATTATTGTTTGTTTTTGGTATTTTCAATCTTTTATTGCTCCTTGGGTTTGTCATAAGTTAATGAGCTTAAGCCTAAACCAAGGGTTAGTAAACTCATCACATCCTCCCTCTAATTAGGGGTAATGAAAATATCTTAAGTGTGAAGTAAGCACCTCACCCTTAATCACCATGATGTAGGGTTAAGATCATTAACCTACTTTCCATTATTTAGATGTTTTTTGGAGTTTTTGTTTAGTGTTAAATAATGAGTTTAAGCCATAATCAAGGATTTAATGGACTCATTACACCATCCTAATAGAAGGATAATAAATGAGAACATTTAAGCTGAGGAAGATACCTCAACTTAATCCATGATTAGGGATTAACCTCAAGACAAAACAAGCCTTTATTAAAGTGGATTTTAGTTAATGATAAGATTGAGAAGTGAGTTTTATGGTTTGTAAGACAACTTGAGAGGGACTTGTCCATTAACACTAGGGTTAGTCCTTCTTAACCAATTAAGGAAGAATTAGAACCCTAATGCAAGGCCCAAGTTACAAGCTTGATGTCTTAGTGATTATTAGATTAATTTATTAAGAGATTTAAACACATTAAGGGTTTAATACTTAGGATTAAAGTTATACACTTCATCCTAAGAGAAGGATGCAGGCATAACCCTAATCACAAATCCTTAAAACCTTTAAGGTTTAGTCCCTGATTATGAGATGAGAAGAGAAGACACAAAAGAAGACACAAAGGTAAAAGCTATGGGGGACTAATCAAACCCTAATTTTTATCATGCTTGGGTATTCCTAGGGTTTATGAGGCTTGCAAGAGATCTTCAAGAAGAGCCACCAAGGAAGAAGCAGAAGAAAGGAGGAGACCTAACTCTTAACCCTAAGGGACTTATGATTTTTCTAAGTTTTCTAAGGTTTTAAGGTACCTAAAGGGAAAAAATGCAAATCAAATAAAAAAGGCAGAAGAAACTTATGGGAAAAATATGTTAGAAACTATATTTCAAATGAAGATCAATGCAAAAAGAACCATTGTCATACAATTCTTGGGTAGGCAGAAAATAATTCTTGAAGTTAGGGTTCTAAAATGTGAATTTTAAGAACCCTAAATTCAAAGAAAAAGGTCAAAATGATTCAAAACCAAAAAATAAATTCATGTGGATGGTATGACAATGTCTCTAAATGTTTAAAGATGCAATATGAATTTTTTGGGATTTTTTAGAAACCTAAATGATATTTTAATTAATTAATTTTCATTAATTAATTAAAATAAACATTTAAATGTCTAAAAAATGATTTTTAAATGTTAAAAATAAAAATAAAAATTATTTTGGGTTGAGAAAATTATTTGAATTAAAAATGCAAAAGGAAAATATTTTTAGGATTTTCTAACTATTTTAAATAAATTATGCAAAACAAATGAGAAAAAATGAAATTAAAATATGAATTAATGAAAGTAAGCTGAATCAAGGGCTCACATTCAAAGTTGGGAGATTTTGGTTGACTGGCGCGTGAATGGGTGGACAGGATTCATTCTGGGCTGATTTTCAATAACTAATTAATTAATCTTTAATTAAACAGAATTAGGGTTTAATGATGGCATCTGGGCCATTCAAACACGCGGGGAAGCTCAATCATACGACCATAATTCAAATAAAACCCTAAACCTAATTAAAACACTAATGACCTTCAGGTGACCGGAACAGTGTTCCAGTAATCTTCTCCGGCCATCCACTTTCCTTTCTCACTCAAAACCTCACCCCAAACCCTCTAAAGCTCCAGAATCACTCAACAAACATCAAGGAACAAGAATCCAAGCACGAAATTCATTTATTTTCAGAAACAAGCATGAATCAAATCAATCTCTTTTTAGGTCAAAAATTTCAGAGATTCGGTTCATGCTCGTTTCTTCACCATTTTCAAAAATAACAAGTTCGGTGTACTCAGGGGAACATTTCTATAACTTAAAAAGAGATTTCTGGAAAAAAAAGTTTGAGATGGTTACCTGAGTTGGAGCTTTGAGATTCTAAGCTTTCAGGGCCTCTCATTTGTGCAAGCCAGCTCCAATGAACCCCCTGAGGATGATGTGAAGCTTGAAAAGCTTTGAGAGTGGCTGGTTTGTGTTGTGTGGTTCTGGTTTAGCAGAAATGGAGGTTTGTGTGTGTGGTGATTCAGGCCATTCCAAGGGTTGGGTTTTGTTCTATGGATGAAAAGTGATTTGTTGGTGAAAGAATTTCTGGATTTTGTTAAGTTTTGAGGGTGTTTCGAAGAGAACAAGCTTTTTGTATAAATTTGTGAATCTAAGGTTGTGTGTGTTTTCAGGCCCCAATGCTTGCCCTTATCTCTCCCATATTGTTTGAATATAATATGCGGTAGGTTCTGAATGGCTGCAAAACACTATTCCAAGAGTATGGGAGTTTTGGCCAAAAAGTCAAATATGTGTCCTTGAGAGTATGGGCCATGGAAGAGGAAATCTAAAGGGTGTATCTGCCTCAGCTGAGTTTGAGGATGACCCTTGGATGGTTTATGATGGACTGCAACACTTGGATTGCAAGATAGCATGTGTTTTTCCAATTTCCAACTTTGTGCATCTTGAGATATTTGGTCATACACATGTCTCATTCCAAGCTGAATTCAGGTCATGAAGTGTTACATGATGTTATTGTGATGTTTTGAGACCAATTAGAAGTCATACCAATCCTTGGAAATCATTCTTGCAAGAATCCCTCTTTTGAGAATTTTATGAAAAATGGCTTATGATACTTGTGATCCAAGGCATGAAACTTTGTGAATTTTGTGCAATTATGATTTTGGCAAGTTGCAATATGTTGTAATGATGCATAGAAGTCATTTAGAGGTCTTGAAAGTGCTTAGAACTTGAATTTGCAAAAATCCCTCTTTGGCATGAAACATGAAATTATGTGATTTTTGCCAACTTTGGAAAGCCATAACTTGAGTTCCATAATGAATTAGAACTTGTTCTTGTACTTTTTGAAAAGGGAATGATCCAATCTACAACTTTTATGACCAACAATTTTTCATTTGAAGCATTTTTGGTTAAGAAAGTGGAGGTTGAAAAACTTTCCCAAAATAGAAAGTTTACATTACAAGTCATTTCCATTTTTGGCAACTTTTGGTTTAGCTCACTTTTCTTCAATTTTGTGAACTTCTAAGCACTTCAATGATCAAATAAAGACCATATAACTTCAATTTGATGAAAAATCCACTTTGGTTCCATGTTGGGGGGCCTTAGATGCCCTGATTTTGACTTAATTTGCCCAGGAAGTTACCCAGTGAACAGATGACTTCCACAATGAATTTCTTCATCAAACTTGGTATGCATTATCCTTATATCATATTGAGACCAATAGAAACAAAAATGACCAAAAAAATTTGGAGTTATGGCCTCTGAAACCAAAACCCTAATTTTGGTCATTTGTGTAGTGAAAACCCTAGCTCTGCTTCCATGCTTTGCCAATTCTTGTGATTTTTTGACTTCCTTGATCTTTGGAGGATAGAATATGATGATTGAACATACATGGACCATCTTGAAATGATTAATGGCCTTTGGAGTGGCTCATATGGATCTTAGAGTTGCTTAGATCACAAACCCTAGATGCAGATGAATTTGAACTGTGCAGATGAAACAAAGATGCAATGTGAGATGGTATGATTAAACTGATGCAAATATGAAAGATCACAAGCCATGGTGTGAACTTAATGAGGGCAAATTTGGGGTGTTTACAGCTGCCCCTATTCAAACATGAGTTAGCTGTGTAGGATGTAAGCGACGGGCTTAACAGACAAACAAGATAACTTGTGGTTGAATACCAAAGACAGTCCAAAATTTGCACTCACTGGGAGAAGATGAAAAGGGATATAGATTGTAAGATGAAAGTATAATATGATTATAAAGTGCATGCGATGGAGAACGACCATCGAGCAGAGGACGATTGCTGGGGATAAAGCGGTGACGGGTACGGCCGACATGCTGGGGAAATAAAGAGATCATGACGGGGACGACCATCAAGTAAAGAAACAAGACTCTCTAGGGATTAAAATAAAGGCAATGATGGGGATGGCCATCAGGTTCAGAGAATAACTGAAATAATGATGAGGGACGGTCATCAAAGGTGAAGGACGATCACCTAGCAGGGGACGACTGCTCTTTACCCCGACATAGGACGAATGTCGGATAGAAAAGGTCAACGATGGGGACGGCCATCGGATAAGCATGATGAAGGACGATCATCAAAAGGTGAAGGACGATCACCTAGCAGGGTACGGCTGCTCTCGGGGTTTTGTTATGACATAGGACGAATGTCAGATAACAAGATCAACGATGGGTACGACCATCAGATAAAATGATGAAGGACGATCATCAAAAATGTGAAGGACGATCACCTAGCAGGGGACGGCTGCTTTGTTGGGGATAAGGATGAAGGACGGTCATCCAAAGGTGAAGGACGATCACCTGGTAGGGTACGGCTGCCGAAAGTATCATGACATATGACGAATGTCAGATAGGAGAGAGGTTTTGCTGGGGACTTCGCTGGGGAATAGTAAACTCGGGTGAGTGCTCACATTCAAGAAATGAAAGGTATAAGTGTTTGACACTGTGTATAGATGAAAGATGCGGACGAGCATCCTTAAGACTACGATACGGACGAGTATCGGTAGAAACAACGCTGACGCATGTTTAGAGATGATGATACGGACGAGTATCAACTGGTTAACAAAGAACACGGACGAGAGTCGAATCTGAGGGGAAATAAGTGGTATATACAAGATACGGACGAGTATCTGTATGAGTAAAGATTAACATTGGTGAGACACAGACGAGTGTTCAACTTGCTGGGGAGAGTGACACGGACGAGTGTCAAAAGAGAAAGCGTAAAAGGCAATCCGGTGATCTATGGGGATAGGATGACACGGACGGGTGTCAACAAGAGTGTATTATAAACAAGTGTTTGTCAACCATGCTGGGGAGTGGTGACACGGCTAGGTGTCAGGAGTGCGTATATGTATCTATTTGTAGAAAGTATTCTGGCGACTTTACTGAGGAATGATGATACATACGAGCATGTATTTGTATTTTGAGAGTTCAAAGGGGACGCTTTGGTTTTTATGTATAAGGGATGTATTCTATATGTAGCTGAGGAGGTACCGTTGATATTTACAGGTGGCTGATTCAAAAACTGACTTGTGATCTATGTAATATGTTTGATTTTTGCCGTAATGCTCCGTATTAGACGGAATGCTACACTTTTGAGGGGATATATGATGTAAATGCTATGATTATGCAAAAGATACCGATCCGGGACTTGGATCCTGCTGTTGTGGAGATCTCCGACTGATCTGCTTGAAAGGATATCCCAATTGGGGATGAGATCATTGGTAGATCTGATAAGATGTATGACTCTGTTTGGGGAAATAGGTCACTGATAGACCTATCTCTGTAATGAGGAGCCCAACTAGGAATGTGGAAGCTTCCGTCACTTTGTTGTGTGAGAATTTCAGACATTGCTCATCTGGGAGAGGCTAGAGCTCTGTGGGGAGATGGTTCCCTGTCTAGTACTCTGTTAGGGGAGGAAAGACCACTGAACGATCCTCCTAGAGATTTCTGTGGGGATCCTGCTGAGGATGAGGAGACTTGAAATTCAGCTGGGGAAATGAGCATTTCTTGATGCTGCTTGAAGATGATGTGCTAGAAAAGTGATGCCTGGCAACTCTGATGGGGAGAAAGCATTTTCGGTGCTGTTTGGAGGATGTGCTGAGGAAATAATGATTTGGAAACTTTGCTGGGGAAAACCTTGCATGCCCCATGTTGCGTTTTAAATACCTGTAATCCTGTTATGACAAAGAAAAGCACAAGTACCCTGAGGCATCCCTTACTGGATTCCATCATAGGAATTTAGACACTCCCGGGAGTAAGTAATATATTTCCTGCAAGCATGTGATTAGAAAGGCACCTCTGCTTTTTATGCAAACATTATATCAAAGATATCAAACATTTTTGCAAGTGAAATAAAATGTACAAGACGGAGTGTGACTGAAAATTTTGGTTTTATTATTTTGTGTGCCCTGAATTGGCAAGTACAAACAAAGAAACAAATCCCCTGAAATGAGGAGATTGTTACAAAAAATGAGAGAAAAAGTGCTGGCAATGTTGACGATGCTTTAGCGAGCTTCCTCTTGCTATGACTCGTATGACCTTGACGTTCTTCTCATCTTGCTTTCTGAAGAAGGCTGATTCTGATCGATGCTTTAACCTTTCAAAACTTGTCAAGTCGTAAGTGATACAGACGAATTCAGAATGCAGTTGTTCACTTATTCCCTTATTTTTGCGTGGATCGCCCTTTCGGGTTTTCAATCCACCGGGATACCCATTTTTGCCTGAGCTGTCCAATGCGGCTTTTCAACTCAGCGGGTGTACATTTTTCTTTATTTTCCCTTATTTTTTCCCGAGTCTTTTATTCTGTTTTTGACTCGCCAGGATGCCCTATTTTTGCCTGGACTTACATTCTGTTTTTATGTCCAGCGGGTCATTTTATGCGAAGTATTTTTTAACTGCATCCGAATTCACAGGGGATAAGAAATCTTCACCATCCATAGTAGTGAGCATCAATGCTCCACCAGAGAAGACTTTCTTTACTATGAATGGACCATCGTAATTCGGAGTCCACTTGCCCCTGTGGTCTGTATGAGGAGGAAGGAGTCTTTTCAGCACAAGATCTCCTACTTGGTATTCCCGAAGCCTGACTTTCTGATCGAAGGCTTTCTTCATTATCTTCTGATATAACTGCCCATGACAAATTGCAGCTAATCTCTTCTCTTCGATCAGATTCAGTTGATTGTACCGAGAACGGACCCATTCTGCTTCATTCAGCTTGACATCCATCAGTACCCGTAAGGAGGGTAATTCGACTTCAACAGGCAGGACTGCCTCCATACCATACACAAGCTGATACGGTGTTGCCCCAATAGACGTTCTAATTGATGTACGGTACCCATACAAGACAAATGGTAGCATTTCATGCCAGTCTTTGTAGGTGACCACCATCTTTTGCACAATCTTCTTAATGTTCTTATTAGCTGCCTCAACAACCCCATTCATCTTTGGCCTGTAAGGAGAAGAGTTGTGATGTTGGATCTTGAAGTCTCGGCACAATTCTGCCATCATTTTATTGTTCAAATTGGAACCATTATCAGTAATGATTCGCTCGGGCACTCCATACCGACAGATGATGTATCTCTTCAGGAATCTGGCTACCACTTGTCTGGTGACATTTGCATACGAAGCTGCTTCAACCCATTTGGTGAAGTAATCAATGGCTACCAGGATGAATCTGTGACCATTTGAAGCAGTCAGTTCAATCTTTCCAATCATGTCGATGCCCCACATGGCAAAGGGCCAAGGTGAAGACATTATGTTCAAAGGATTCGGAGGCACATGCACCTTATCTGCATAAATCTGGCATTTGTGGCACTTTCTGGCATAGGCACAACAGTCTGCATCCATTGTGATCCAGTAGTAGCCTGATCATAACAATTTCTTGGCCATTGCATGTCCTCCAACATGGGTACCGAAAGATCCTTCATTCACCTCGTGCATCAGCAAGTCTGCTTTTGTCTTACCAACACATCTGAGAAGCACCATGTCAAAGTTTCTCTTGTACAAGGAGCCATCAGCATTCAGGAGAAACTACCAGCCATCCTTCTTAGGGTCTTCTTATCATTGGACGATGCCCCAGGTGGGTATGTTTGGTCCTCTAAGAAGCATTTGATTTCATAGAACCAAGGCTTGTTATTTTTAGCAATGTCTACTGAAAATATGTGTGCTGGTCTGTCGAGTCTGGATACTGAAATCTGAGGCACAAAGTTGGCAGTTTGAACTTTGATCATGGAGGAAATGGTAGCCAGAGCATCTGCAAACTGATTTTCATCTCGAGGGATAAACACAAGTTTGATTGTAGTGAAGAAAGTTAGTAATCTCCTCGTATAATCCCAGTATGGAATCAGATGCTCCTGGTGAGTGTACCATTTGCCGTTGGTTTGATTGATTACCAGAGCTGAATCTCAGAATACAGTTAAAGTCTTGATCCTGAGATTAATGGCTTCCTCAAGACCCATGATACATGCTTCATATTCAGCTTTGTTGTTAGTGCAGTTAAAGATGAGCTTTGCCGAGAAAGGCATGTGAACTCCTTTGGGTGTAATAAGCATTGCACCAACTCCACGGCCATTCATATTAACAGCCCCATCAAACATCATTGTCCATTCTTCTTCTGGGTCAGGCCCTTTAATGTGAACAGGCTCTTCATGATCTTTTGCTTTTATGAACATGATGTCTTCATCAGGGAAGTCAAATCTCATTGGCTGGTAATCATCAATGGGTTGCTTAGCCAGATAGTCAGACAGTACACTGCCCTTGATGGCCTTTTAAGATGTGTACTGAATGTCATATTCTGTGAGAATCATTTGCCATCTTGCAACCCGTCCAGTAAGCGCTGGCTTCTCAAATATGTACTTGACTGGATCCATCTTGGAGATCAACAAGGTAGTGTGGGTCAACATATACTGCCTTAGTCGGCGAGCAGCCCACGCTAAAGCACATCAAGTTTTCTCGAGCAGTGAATAACGTTGTTCACAGTCGGTAAACTTTTTGCTTAGGTAGTATATTACATACTCTTTTCGACCAGACTCGTCATGCTGGCCCAGCACACACCCCATTGACTCTTCTAATACTGTCAAGTACATTATTAGAGGTCTTCCTTCAACTGGAGGCATGGGAATTGGAGGCTCTTATAAGTACTCCTTGATTTTGTCAAATGCCCTTTGGCAGTCTTCATTCCACCTGACCGTTTGTTCTTTCCTTAGCAATTTGAACAAAGGCTCACAAGTGGCAGTAAGATGAGATATGAACCGCGATATGTAGTTCAATCTACCTAGGAACCCCCGGACCTCTTTTTCAGTCTTTGGTGTAGGCACCTCTTGAATGGCTTTGACTTTGTCAGGGTTAACTTCAATTCCCTTTCACTTACAATGAACCCCAGTAGCTTACCGGAACGCACCCCGAATGTGCATTTGTTGGGGTTTAGCTTCAGCTGATACTTTCTCAGACGCTTGAATAGCTTCAACAGATTCACTAGGTGGTCTTCTTCTGTGAGGGACTTGGCAATCATGTCATCCACATAACATTCAATTTCTTTGTGGATCATGTCGTGGAATAATGTTACCATAGCCCGTTGATAAGTGGCACCAACATTCTTCATTCCGAATGACATTACCTTATAACAGAATATGCCCCAGGGTGTGATGAAAGTTGTCTTCTCCATGTCTTCAGGTGACATCTTGATCTGATTATATCCTGAAAATCCATCCATGAAGGAGAACACCGAGAACTGAGCCGTGATATCGACCAATACATCAACGTGAGGTAATGGGAAATCATCTTTTGGGCTAGCTCTATTCAGATCCCGGTAATCCACACACATCCGTACTTTGCCATCTTTTTTTAGGCACAGGTACAATGTTAGCAACCCACGGCGGGTAACTAGTTACAGCAAGGAAACCTGCGTCCCACTGTTTTTGTACCTCTTCTTTTATCTTCATGGCCATATCCAGACGAGTACGGCGCAATTTCTGTTTTATTGGAGGACAATCTTCCTTTAAGGCAGCCTGTGCATAACAATGTCGGTATCCAGACCTGGCATATCTTGATAAGACCAAGCAAAGACATCAACATACTCTCGCAACATGTTAATAAGTTGTTCCTTCACTGAATCTTGCAGGCGGGCCCCGATCTTCACTTCCTTCAAGTCTTCTTCGGTACCAAGATTAACTGTCTCGACTTCCTCCTGATGAGGAGTGATAACCTTCTCCTCTTGCCTTAATAACCTGGCTAGTTCTTCGGGTAGCTCATAATCTTCTTCAACCCCTTCATCGGCTTGATTAATCAGATTGTCAAAGTCATACGAAGTCATAGCAGTGTCGTTGTCGGTGCAGTCTGGAGGGATTTCTCTGCAAGGGTTTAGATTTGTTCATTTTAGTGACCAATTTTATCTTGCTTAGAAAAAGTGAAAATGAAGTTATTATTTTGAAAAACATTGCCATTTTATTTTTGTACAAAAAATGAAAAATGAAAAACAGTGAGCGGGAAAAAAGAGACTCATTTGCAAAAGATGTCCTGATATTCATTAATTGATCGTTTGCACAAAATACAAAATGGCCCGATTACAAAATGAGTCCTGACACCTTGGGCAAGATGCAGGACTTGATGCATGCTTAAAGACAGGAAATAATAATTACTCTGCAGGAGTAACTCTTATAATTTCCTGGGAAGACCAGTTTGAGACTTGGTTCCCCGGGATCCTTGGACATATCCAGTTTTCCAGATTGCGTTCGTCTTCTTCCTCGTCTTCCAGACTGTTCACAGCATCCGGGGTTAGCATTCCCCTGCTTACAAATTTGAGCTCCGTTGCAGCCTCTGGTTGATCTTGTCGAGTTGGTATGTAACTCAACCCGAATCTGTCTTCTTTCTTTTCTACTGGCAGCAGCTTGCCCCAGCCTTGAGCGGTACCCTCTTCAACAACCTTCCTGGCTTGTTGATATGAAGTGATGGAAGTTCCAGACACAACAGTTGCTTCATTGATGTTAAGGGCTTCAAACCCCTGACTCATGGTCTCATGGATCTCCCCATCCATCTATATATACTTATAAGTAGCTAGCTGGCTAACAAAAATGTCTTCCTCCCCGCAGATTGTGATGATCTGGCCTTCCCACTCAAATTTTAACTTCTGGTGAAGGGTAGATGTGACAGCGCCATCGGCGTGAATCCAGGGTCTACCCAACAAACAGCTGTAGGCTGGCTATATGTCCATCACGAAGAAGGTAGTTTTAAAGGTTTGTGGGCCAATCAACACAGGTAGATCAATCTCTCCAAGCACTGATCTCTTAAAGCCATCAAATGCTCTCACCACCAAGTTACTTGGACGCAATGCCAAACCATCATACTCTAGCTTCACCAAGGCTTTCTTGGGGAGGACATTGAGCGAAGACCCAGTGTCTACCAGCACATCATAAAGAAAAACACCTTTGCATTCTAAGGTGATATGTAAAGCCTTGTTATGATTGCGCCCCTCCGTTGTTAAATCAGCATTTGTGAAGCCCAGTCCATGACTGGTGTTAACATTTGCAACCACTGTTTCCAGCTGATTAACCGTAATCTCTTCCGGCACATATGCTGCGTGCAAGACCTTCAACAATGCATTCCTGTGGGCTTCGGAACACATTAACAATGATAATATAGAGATTTTGGACGGTGTTTGATGAAGCTGGTTCACCACTTTGTAATCACTATTTTTTATTATTCTCATGAACTCGTCCACTTCTTGTTCAAAAGACATCTTTGGAGTTTCTTTGACAGTTGGCTCTTCAAGTACGACATTCTTCCCTTTTGCCTTAGAAGCAGCTTCTGCTTCAGCATTGGGCCTTGGTGTTTGTGAGGCAAAAAGGCGTTCGCTTCTGGTGAAGCCTCCGCCTCCCCCAACATTGTCAACTTGTGGTGGAGAGGTTGTTGAATCTAGAGTGATCTTCTTTCCGTCGCAGTAGCGATCAGAGCCATAATGCCAAGGTATGGCATTACTGCTTTCATAAGGAACAGGTCCAGGCACCGTAATGGTGACTGGACTGATTGCCGCAGCGGAAGGAACTGTGATAGTATGCGGGTCGTAATAGATTGTGACTGGAGATCTGACAAGAGATATTGTGGTTTGTTGTTGGAAATTGTTGTTGGGATGAACATTTGCTGGGTCATAATAGATCATGGCCGTTGAGACATCTTCATTAGTGTTTGCTGGTGTTGTAGGCGTTTCCGTTGATAAAATGGGTGTTGATGTTGTAGAAGTAAATGTTGTTGAACTCTGATCTGTTGAAATAATGGATGGAGTAATTGCCGGAATTGTGGATGAATCAGTGGGAATGATAGTTGTTGCAGTTGTAGGAGGATCTATTGTTGTTGAAGAAAGAGTTGTTGAAGGAGCCGTTGTGGTAATCTACAAAATTCCATCTCTGATGAGGCCATCTATGCCAAACCTTAGCTTCTCACAACCATTAATAGCAGTTTTGCATGATTCGCAGCAGGCCCCACAGCCCGGGAACACTTGGCATCTTAAGAGTTGATCCTTGACTTCTGCCAGTGGTGTTTGAATATGTGCAACATTATCAATTAGCGCAGACGGTTGGTCCTCCTCTATGGCGTTAATCCTGGGCCCACCATGATTAGGCATAGGATTTCTGTTTACATTCGGAGGAGGTGCGAAACTGAGAGCTTTGGAATCGATCAGATCTTGAACCTTCATTTGCAAGGCTCTACACTTCTTAGTATTGTGACCCGGTGTGTTGGAATGGAAGGCACACCTGGCATTAGCATCATAATTCTTCGGGAGATTGAGGGGATCTGGTGGAGCCAACGTCCTTAACTCAACCAGGTTAAGCTTTAGGAGTTGTGGCAGAAGAGCGGCATAAGGCATAGGGATGGGATCAATCACCCTATTTGCCTGAGATGGCCTCTGTTGAAAGGGGAGCTGCTGTTGGTTTTTGTTGTTATTGTTGTACGTTCTTTGTTGCGGAAAATGAGACTGTTGTTGATAGTGATGTTGTTGTTGTTGAGGATAAAGTGGTTGCTGTGGAACCGGAGCCGGGATAGTAACGGCTGCTACTGATTTGTGAGAATATTGGGGTCAGCCCCTGCTTGCATGGATAACATTTGTTTCGCCTGCCCTTCGGGGTCCTGCAAAAGGTTTTCTGGGGTTGTTGGAGGAGCTCTCAGCATTGTCAGAGATTTTGCCCATCTTCAAAAGACTCTCAATTCTCTCACCAGCTATAACTACATCGGCAAAACTGGTGGAAGAGAAAGCAGCAAGTCTATCAATATAAGTTCCCTGCAAGGTGTTCATAAACATGTCAGCCATCTCTCTTTCTGACATGGGTGGCTGGACAGCAGCAGCAAGCTGTCTCCACCTCTGAGCATAATCCCGAAAGCTTTCCCTTGAAGACTGAGACATGCCCATTAGAAGAGTTCTATTGGGAGCCATGTCTAGGTTAAACTGGTATTGCCGGATGAAGGCTTCGGCCAAATCTTTCCAACATCTTATAGTGGCCCTTGTTAGACGCGAATACCATTCTCTTGATGCTCCAGTCAGGCTGTCCTCAAAATAGAACATCCATAACTTCTCGTCCATGGTATAATCCTTGAGTCTCCCTAAGAAGGATTGCAGATGAGTACGCGAGCATGAGGTACCATTATATTTCTCGAAGCAAGGGGGTTTGAATTTGTGGGGAATCCTCACCCCATCTACCAGCCCCATATCCATTACGTCAAAGCCTAAAGAATTCTGGGATTCCAAGGACCTCAGCTTTTCAGCAATCTCATCATACCTTCTGTCATACACCTCATCCCCAACCCCAATAATAGTGAATTGTTCCTCTTGGGGATCCTCTTGCAGGATTCTGCCCCCAGCAGTATTACCTTGGACATTCCTTGTGCCATTAATATATGGGTTCAAATAGGGCCCATACTCTGGTGGGTCGATACGGGGCTTCCCTCGTTCATTATTGTTGGTTCCTCCTATTCCAAGGTGGGGCTCTTCAGGTGTCTGCCTTTCAACCAGATCTCTCAGCCATTCTTGGCTCTGGGCTAAGCCAGTCATCACAACCATAAACTGGGTAATTTGGTTTCTCATCTCGACCCTTTTTTTTGCCATCTGATTTCTTACTTCATTCAGGTCCTGCTCTACCTGATCCATCTGAATGCCTGGAAGGTTGTTACGCGTTGGGTACCGGTGTGTGCGGTTGACAGGGAATACTCGACGACGAGCAATGTTTCTTGAAAGCACAACAAAGTGAGAAACAAATAATGATCAAAACCCTACAAAATAAAGAAAATGTTAGTATGCAATGCAGTATGCTTATTAGTTTTCCAAGGTATCCGGTTTGGTTCTTGGTTTTGACCTTTCCAGACCTCGAGGAGATGCTTGATGATTTTGAGAAAAGAAGCCCAATAAAACAAACTGATATATTACAAATAATGAAAATACATAGTCTGTTTACAACACATGCCCATGGTGGGTCAAAAATACAACAAAAAGGAAAAGTACATCAAAAGAAAGGAAATACAAGCAAAAGGAATCAGACATCCAGTCCATAGTCATCTTCCTTGACTTCCTTGAGGAGGGCCTCAGTCACCGGACCAGCTGGGTGCTCTGTAATTGTCCTAATGAGGAGGTTCCTGGTAGCAATGGCATTAGTCAGCTTCTTATGCATGTCCTGATCCTTTGATCTTCTTAACCACGCTCAGAGCTTCAATTCTGATATCTCCTTCTGAGCTGCCGACAAAGTCTCCTGCTGCTTCTTCTCATTGGCTTCCAGCTGCTCAATCTTGGCCTGAGTCCTCTGGTCTTCTTGTGCACGGGCTTCGGTGATCCTGATCCACCTAGCCTGGCTTTCCTCCAGGTAATGCTCAACCCTAGCTTTCTGGATCTTGGCCTCCTTGCAGGCATTCTTCAATATTTGTTCCCCGACTCTTGCTTTCCTTATGTAGTCATCTGTCCTTTCAATCTTGGTAAGATGCTCGGTCTTGAGTCTTTCCAATCTTTCAATGTCCAGACGACCGTCATTTCTTTCCCAAAGAGTCTTCTTCAAGGCCTCAGATATCTGATTATTCCTCTCTTTCAGCTTTTCAAATTCCTCCAGGCTAACAGTTGCTGTAGGCTGTACTGTAGAAGGTCCAGGTGTGTCTTCCAAGGTGAAAGGCATCCTGGTGATCTGAGCTCTAGTACGGGACCAGTCAGAGTACTGAGCTGAAGCAATATTGTTACACCTTCCAAGGATGGTTGTCCCTTTGGTCTGGATGTTGTCCCAAGCCCAGGCAGCTTGCCTAACAACAGTTGAATTAGGTTGCACTTCACAATATAGGGTCTCAGCTAAATCCTGTCCTCTGGGAGGGTGAACTAAGGCATATCCCAATTGTCTCTTAAATAGTAAAGGGTTGTAATTAATGCAACCTTTTACTCCTATCAGAGGCACATTAGGGTATTGCCCACAGCTGGTAATAATATCCTTGCCTTTGGTGCTCTGGGTGCACCATCTGATATCATCCAATGTTAAGGCAATAAATCTCTTGGCCCAATTCTTCTGCTGGTGTGGATTCAAGAAAGCATCGGATTTAGGCAGGTGTCTGAGTAGCCAAGAGTAGAACAAGGGAGCACAACATCTGATTAACTTCCCCCTTTGCTTTTCATTTCTCTGATGGATGGAGTAGTAAAAATCCCCTAGCAATGTAGGCACTGGGTTCCTCAGCAGGAACAAGTAGATGGAATTATTACTCACAAATTTGGGCTCATCTTTAAACAATATAACCCCATATATGCTGAGGGCTAAAAGTGCACATACTGCCTTCCATTCTCCCACTGCAGCCTTCAGGGTGGCCTGAGAAATCAAGAAGTCCAGATGTAAACCAGGAATCCCAGCTTTTGTTGTCATGCTTTGCTCAATAAGGGCAGGCTCCAGGTGCAATTCCCTTGCTATCTCTTCACTTCTGGGAGCAGTCATCTCTGGGTTAAAAGGGATCCCTCCTCTGATAGGCACTCCAATCAACAAAGAAAACTCTTCCAACAGAGGCCTTATCTGAAAGTCTGGAAAGGTGAAGCATCTGAGTGGAGGGTCATAGAACTGCAAGCATGTGTGGATCATGCTTCTCTGAGAAGAATCAAGATCCATTACCAAGTCTAAAATACCCCCATAGTGCTCTCTAAATAGTGGGATATGGTCAGGTGTGATAAGAGACTGGACCTGCCTGATACCAGTCAATATGGGCTCAAAGAAGTGATAAGATATGTTGCTTTTCCTTGGAGCATCCATGAGTGCTGAAGAAAGGATCTGAAGACAAATGCTGATGAAGATCACAGACTGAGAAGCTGAAGGTGAATCTCTGACAGACTGATGTAGGTGATGAAGGAGATAACTGAAGCAGGTGTTGAAGAAGATAACTGAAGCAGAGGTCTAAGCAATAGAAGGGGTCAAAACCAAACCAAGTATGATATGATGGATACCCTGAAAAACAAATAAAAAAATGTTAAATGATGCAATGATGATATATGCAAATGATATGCAAGGGTTTGTGATCAAGAGCTGGATCTGATTATGTGTATTGGTATAAGGTCCATGTATGTTCAAAGGTCCGGATGGAGGCTCAGAAATCCAGTAACCAGGGTGGGGGACTCAAATAAAGAGTCACATGTCCAGGGTTAATCACAAGAACTGTCCAAAGTGAAGTTTTCTTAAACAAAATAGTAATAGGGTATGATGTGGCCAAGGGTTCCTGCAAACCTGTAAACAACCCAACCCCCTCACATGTAATGTTCTAGAACAAGGATCCTCAGACTTGGATCAGTTATGAGAAGTGTAAGCACTTCTAACCCGGAGGTACAGTGTTTACAATAACCATAAAGGATCCTCCTCTAATTCTCCCCAGATTCTGAAGGTCATAATAAAGGTCATCCAGACTTAGCAGGCTTCCCAGATAGCCATAGCACTACAGGAAATGTAGCACATATTTCTCAAGAAGAAACCCACATCTGAACCGTGTTTCATATTCCCGCACCAGACCGAAATGGAATGGGAAAGAACATGAACCACTCTAGCCTAGGTGTCACTCAGGTCCCAGGTATAGGACCTTAATCACTCAGTGGAACCTCACCCACCAAAACAGAAACCAGGTCCAGCAATGATAATGACAGTATGATGTATATAAAAAACTGTAAAGAAAGCAGTAAATAAAGTTGTACATAAAGCAATAAATAAAGCAAATAAACACAATTAGCACATAACACCTCAGTAAACACAAATAAAACAAGCGCTAGGAGGAACCCACAAAAATAACCAGAAGCCCTGGTTGCAGTATAAGGGTCCCCAGCAGAGTCGCCAAGCTGTCGCTCCCACCAAATGACACCTGGTAAGATGGGGTACAGACGCGAACGGTCGGTGAAAGGAGAACATGAAGATGAACTGAAAAGAGTCGCCAGCTAGGCATTTTTATCCCGAAGGAAAGGTAATGCTGCATAAACCTAAGAAAAGGTGGACAAGATGGTCGCGAACCAGAGAAACTGAGAAAGGGGGTTGGTTACAACCTGGGAAGGTATTAGCACCCAGATTGTCCGTCGTACTCAACGGGATCCACGCTTGAAAGCTTGTGTTTAAAGGGATGGTGTCAGTGCTATTTTGTGTGCAAAAGCTGGAAAAGAATACAAGTGTCAGTGCAAAAGAAGTGTGAAGTGAATAAAAGGAGTGTCAGTGTAAGGAAAGAGGGGGAATATACAGAGACTTTTGTTCGATAACGGTTAAGTTATGCCTACGTATCCTCTCGTGCAATGAGGAAGTCAGAACACCGTAGTTCGACTCAAAGAGACTGAAAGATAAATTGACTTGTGAACTGCTTGCTTGCATATGCTCAAGTGTATGACCTGTCTGGCTCAGGTGCAAACTGTCTTGAATTAGACGGAAGAAGCGAGTTCTCGTTTGTGAGTGACTGAGGTGAGAAAAGAATCCCGGAGGAGACGATTATTGTTTGTTTTTGGTATTTTCAATCTTTTATTGCTCCTTGGGTTTGTCATAAGTTAATGAGCTTAAGCCTAAACCAAGGGTTAGTAAACTCATCACATCTTCCCTCTGATTAAGGGTAATGAGAATACCTTAAGTGTGAAGTAGGCACCTCACCCTTAATCACCATGATGTAGGGTTAAGATCATTAACCTACTTGCCATTATTTAGATGTTTTTTGGAGTTTTTGTTTAGTGTTAAATAACGAGTTTAAGCCATAATCAAGGATTTAATGGACTCATTACACCATCCTAATAGAAGGATAATAGATGAGAATATTTAAGCTGAGGAAGATACCTCAACTTAATCCATGATTAGGGATTAACCTCATGACAAAACAAATCCTTTATTAAAGTGGATTTTAGTTAATGATAAGATTGAGAAGTGAGTTTTATGGTTTGTAAGACAACTTGAGAGGGACTTGTCCATTAACACTAGGGTTAGTCGTTCTTAACCAATTAAGGAAGAATTAGAACCCTAATGCAAGGCCCAAGTTACAAGCTTGATGTCTTAGTGATTATTAGATGAATTGATTAAGAGATTTAAACATATTAAGGGTTTAATACTTAGGATTAAAGTTATACACTCCATCCTAAGAGAAGGATGCAGGCATAACCCTAATCACAAAGCCTTAAAACCATTAAGATTTAGTCCCTGATTATGAGATGAGAAGAGAAGACACAAAAGAAGACACAAAGGTAAAAGCTATGGGGGACTAATCAAACCATAATTGTTATCATGCTTGGGTATTCCTAGGGTTTATGAGGCTTGCAAGAGATCTTCAAGAAGAGCCACCAAGGAAGAAGCAGAAGAAAGGAGGAGAAGCAGAAGAAACAAGTCAACTTACTTCACTTAAGAAGATAAGTTGCTTGAAGAAAGAAAGTGAAGAGGGAACATGAGTGAGCAAGCTCACTCTAATACAAATACAAAATGCAACAATGAATGCATTAGAGAGATGAGAAGAGATTGTGAGAAGTGAAGGCAAATTCAATTCTCAAAGCACTTACCCCCTGAAATGGTTAGTATAAAGAAATAATGAAATTGAAATGAGATGTATGCAAAGATGAAAACCAAAACCAGAAGCATAAATATGATGCAAATGACGCTAAGAGATGGTACAAATGTATGTCAAGAGATGTGAATGATCATACAAGCAATGAGGATGCAAATGAAGCATGAAAGGAGCATGAAAGTTCATGAATGCACATGAAATGAAATGAATGCATAACATGGCAAATGGATGATGCAATTATCAAACATGATTCTAATGTGTCCTAAGATGTCTTAGAATTCATGTGGATGCAAGGAATTTCATGGCAAGTTCATGAATGCAAGCATATGCAAGAGGTATGTAAATGAAGATGAGAAATTAGGGTTTACATGCTACATGAGATGCAAAACTCAAAAACATAAGCAAATGAGAAGATAAAAAATTGAAAATTCAATTAAAATAACCTTATCCCCATATGATTTCATACCCCAAAGGAGGAGACCTAACTCTTAACCCTAAGGGACTTATGATTTTTCTAATTTTCTAGGGTTTTAAGGTACCTAAAGGGAAAAAATGCAAATCAAATCAAAAAAGCAGAAGAAACTTATGGAAAAAATATGTTAGAAACTATATTTCAAATGAAGATCAATGCAAAAAGAACCATTGTCATACCATTCTTGGGTAGGCAAAAAATAATTCTTGAAGTTAGGGTTCTAAAATGTGAATTTTATGAACCCTAAATTCAAAGAAAAAGGTCAAAATGATTCAAAACCAAAAAATAAATTCATGTGGATGGTATGACAATGTCTCTAAATGTTTAAAGATGCAATATGAATTTTTTGGGATTTTTTAGAAACCTAAATGATATTTTAATTAATTAATTTTCATTAATTAATTAAAATAAACATTTAAATGTCTAAAAAATGATTTTTAAATGCAAAAAATAAAAATAAAAATATTTTTGGGTTGGGAAAATTATTTGAATTAAAAATGCAAAAGGAAAATATTTTTAGGATTTTCTAACTATTTTAAATAAATTATGCAAAACAAATGAGAAAAAATGAAATAAAAATATGAATTAATGAAAGTAAGCTGAATCAAGGGCTCACATTCAAAGTTGGGAGATTTTGGTTGACTGACGCGTGAATGGGTGGACATGATTCATTCTGGGCTGATTTTCATTAACTAATTAATTAATCTTTAATTAAACAGAATTAGGGTTTAATGATGGCATCTGGGCCATTCAAACACGCGGGGAAGCTCAATCCTACGGCCAGAATTCAAATAAAACCCTAAACCTAATTAAAACACTAATGACCTTCACGTGACCGGAACAGTGTTCCGGTCATCTTCTCCGGCCATCCATTTTCCTATCTCACTCAAAACCTCACCCCAAACCCTCTAAAGCTCCAGAATCACTCAACAAACATCAAGGAACAAGAATCCAAGCACGAAATTCATTTATTTTCAGAAACAAGCATGAATCGAATCAATCTCTTTTTAGGTCAAAAATTTCAGAGATTCGGTTCATGCTCGTTTCTTCACCATTTTCAAAAATAACAAGTTCGGTATACTCAGGGGAACATGGGGAACATTTCTATAACTTAAAAAGAGATTTCTGGAAAAAAAGTTTGAGATGGTTACCTGAGTTGGAGCTTTGAGATTCTGAGCTTTCAGGGCCTCTCCTTTGTGCAAGCCAACTCCAATGAACCCCCTGAGGATGATGTGAAGCTTGAAAAGCTTTGAGAGTGGTTGGTTTGTGTTGTGTGGTTCTGGTTTAGCAGAAATCGAGGTTTGTGTGTGTGGTGATTCAGGCCATTCCAAGGGTTGGGTTTTGTTCTATGGATGAAAAGTGATTTGTTGGTGAAAGAATTTCTGGATTTTGTTAAGTTTTGAGGGTGTTTCGAAGAGAACAAGCTTTTTGTATAAATTTGTGAATCTGAGGTTGTGTGTGTTTTCAGGCCCCAATGCTTGCCCTTATCTCTCCCATATTGTTTGAATATAATATGTGGTAGGTTCTGAATGACTGCAAAACACTATTCCAAGAGTATGGGAGTTTTGGCCAAAAAGTCAAATATGTGTCCTTGAGAGTATGGGCCATGGCAGAGGAAATCTAAAGGGTGTATCTGCCTCATCTGAGTTTGCGGATGACCCTTGGATGGTTTATGATGGACTGCAACACTTGGATTGCAAGATAGCATGTGTTTTGCCAATTTCCAACTTTGTGCATCTTGAGATTTTTGGTCATGGACATGTCTCATTCCAAGCTGAATTCAGGTCATGAAGTGTTACATGATGTTATTGTGATGTTTTGAGACCAATTAGAAGTCATACCAATCCTTGGAAATCATTCTTGCAAGAATCCCTCTTTTGAGAATTTTATGAAAAATGGCTTATGATACTTGTGATCCAAGGCATGAAACTTTGTGAATTTTGTGCAATTCTGATTTTGGCAAGTTGCAATATGTTGTAATGATGCATAGAAGTCATTTAGAGGTCTTGAAAGTGCTTAGAACTTGAATTTGCAAAAATCCCTCTTGGGCATGAAACATGAAATTATGTGATTTTTGCCAACTTTGGAAAGCCATAACTTGAGTTCCATAATGAATTAGAACTTTTTCTTGTAATTTTTGAAAAGGGAATGATCCAATCTACAACTTTTATGACTAACAATTTTTTATTTGAAGCATTTTTGGTTAAGAAAGTGGAGGTTGAAAAACTTTCCCAAAATAGAAAGTTTACATTACAAGTCATTTCCATTTTTGACAACTTTTGGTTTAGCTCACTTTTCTTCAATTTTGTGAACTTCTAAGCACTTCAATGATCAAATAAAGACCATATAACTTCAATTTGATGAAAAATCCACTTTGGTTCCATGTTGGGGGGCCTCAGATGCCCTGATTTTGACTTAACTTGCCTAGGAAGTTACCCGGTGAACAGATGACTTCCACAATGAATTTCTTCATCAAACTTGGTATGCATGATCCGTATATCATATTGAGACCAATAGAAACAAAAATGACCAAAAAAATTTGGAGTTATGGCCTCTGAAACCAAAACCCTAATTTTGGTCATCTATGTAGTGAAAACCCTAGCTCTGCTTCCATGCTTTGCCAGTTCTTGTGATTTTTTGACTTCCTTGATCTTTGGAGGATAGAATATGATGATTGAACATACATGGACCCTCTTGAAATGATTAATGGCCTTTGGAGTGGCTCAGATGGATCTTAGAGTTGCTTAGATCACAAACCCTAGATGCAGATGAATTTGAACTGTGCAGATGAAACAAAGATGCAATGTGAGATGGTATGATTAAACTGATGCAAATATGAAAGATCACAAGCCATGGTGTGAACTTAATGAGGGAAAATTTGGGGTGTTTACAATAACCATGGATATAAAGGGTGCTTACAGCTTCCCTTTATATAACCTACCCCCCGAACTCAATTCTTTTAAAATATGTCTTTCTTGTTCTTTTATGCCCTTTCCATATGAATAAAATAAAAGTCGGTGGCGACTCTTGCTATCTGCAACATATCTAGAAAGTCAGTTCTCTCATCGTGTTACAGAACTGGCGACTCTGCTGGGGAGTACTTAAAGAGGGGTTACCTTAGGAATTAGGATCACTTACTGTTTGACTTGCTTACTTTATATTTATTTGTTGGGCTTATGTTTGAAAGATCCTAACCCGGATCTAGTGTACCTAGGTAAATGGCAATAGACCAAGGAAACTGTACGATGTATACCGATATGGTTGGTCAGGTGGCCATAGTTAGTGTGACTTCTTGGTTGGTGCTTATGTTCCTTAAGTAAGTTGAGGATAATATGGGGCGGCCATACATTGTCATTAACACTAACTACCTTTTAGAACCTTAATTGACCTATCTTGGCCTTTAGAAAGTGGTGAGATAGCCGGCTTTGGAGAAGTCTAAAGTTGGTTGATACTCGATGCTACGCTCATTGAGATTCTAATCTTGGGGGTTTTTGGTTGGCGAGTCAGTTGCCTACTAAAAAATAACCCTTGAGAAGGATCAGTGATATTGAGATCCCTTAGAACCTGGTTACTTTTGTAGAACAGGATGAACCAACTAAACTTCAGGGGGAGGGTACTTTCCTTTAAACCTCATGCAAGCCTCTAAACCTAGGATTATTATGTGACTTGCTTGTGTGTTCCACATGTTTGTGATTGAACATAACATCATAACATCATGACATCATAAGCATAGCATTTTCATTAACCATTTCAAGGACCAAAGGATTTATCTTTGTTCTTTGTTGCAAGTTATGGCTTCCACTCGTAGGAACACTATTCGGATCAACTTTGTAGGGATACCTCTCAGGGCTTAAGGATTTGGTCTCAAAACTTCTTGAAAGCTCCCGGTTCATCAAGAAGCATGGTCATCTAATTGACTTGGTTACCTCAGGGTTTGATAAAGATATGATGAGTGTCCTGTTCCAGTTCTTTGATCTTAAACATCATTTTTTCATGTTCCCCGATTATCAGTTGGTGCCTACAATGGAAGAATTCTCCAAGATACTTGGGGTACCTATCCTTGATCAGAAACCCTTCACAGACTTAGAGAAGGAGCCTAAACCTGAAATCATTGTTGCAGCCCTACATTTGAAGAAATCAGACATTGTCCTAGAAACAAGAAGTGGAGTTAAGGGTATCCTTGCCAGAGTATTAATAGAGAAACCTCAGGTGTTCTTGGATGCTATGAGTTACAATGCTATTGAGGAGATCCTAGCTTTGCTGATTTATGGGTTGGTACTATTCCCTAATCCAGACCAGTTCATAGATGTACACACCATCAACATATTTTTGACTCACAATCAAGTTCCTACATTACTTAGAGATATCTTACACTCTCTTCACACTCATACTACGACGGCATGAGGAAATTTGATGTGTTGAATACCTCTACTATCTAGGTGGTTTATTTCTCACCTTCCTCGATCTGTGATGAAGAATGAACAAGGTTTGAGGTGGTCTAAAAGGATAATGTCACTCTCTCATTCAGATATTCATTGGTGTTCCTGATCTATGGAAAATGTCACTATCATTGACCGTTGTGGGGAGTTCCCTAATGTGCCAATCTTTGGCATAAGAGGAGGAATTACTTGCAACCCTTCTTTAGCTCTACGTCAGTTTGGTTATGCTCGGAGTAATGGTCCTCATGACATGCTTATTCAAGGTATTGTGTTTGATTATGACAACGATCTTCAAGGTTAGCGTCAAAGGTTTATACGAGCTTGGAGTAAAGTGAACAAGGTTGATAGCAAGACTCTGGAACCAAAATACTCCATTCCTATGGAACCTTACCTCAGATGGGTGTGGTTTCGTGCTCAGACTCTTATGATGCCATATCCTGTTGTTCTACTAGTTACCATGGAACATGTTGCTGAAGGAGATGTTCCTTATACCATCCTTCATCCATATATGCCCTCTGATTTGGAAGAGCTGCAGAAGTCCTGGATCCAACCGAAGGAGCAAATAGATTCCTTTGAAGCCCAATTCAGGATTAGCCAAGAAATAGTGTTGGAGCTGACAAAGCAACTTCACGAGGAGAGGAATCTCTACACCTATCTCAACACAAAGAGGAAGCGTCCATGGGAGACTTAATTCCCACATGTTTTATTTTCTTTATAAATTTGGTTTATTTTAATTTGTAAGCCCAAGGGGAAATATTATTTCAAGCCTGCTAATAAGAGTTTTGTTTTTGTTTGTTTTAACAAATTTAAATTATTCGGTCCTTGAAAACATTGTATATGCATCTACATACTATATCATTTCATAACAGGTTTTCACAACAGGTTTCTCATCTTCTCGCTGTTTATTTCAGCAGAAATGGCTCTCGAACAATCTGTCAAAGATCTTCAGGCTCAAAATGCCTAGTTTCAAGAGATGATCCTGAACATGTCCAAGGGGCAAGAAGAACTGAAGGCACTCCTGACCAAGAAAAAGAAGAAGAAGACCAAGAAACCAGTTAGCTTCATCAGTTTGGAGAGAAGATTCAGAGCTCCAATCAAGACAGATGATGAGGTTGAAAACCCTGGAGATAAAAGTTCTACAGAAGAGGAAGGAAGTCAACATGGTACTGCTGTGAATTCTGATGAGGAGAATTATTATCATGATTCAACTGGTAATGAGAAGTATAAGTTGCTGGAAGACCGTGTGAATGCTATGGACTTACAGAAGACTTTTGGGCTATACTTTGAAGATCTAAGTTTAATTTCTGGAGTTCTCATCCCTGTTGGTTTCAAGGTTCCTACTTTTATGGTGTATGATGGCGTGTCATGTCCTAAGCTACATCTGAGGTCTTATGTCTGGAGAATCCAGCCACATACTGCTGATAGGAAGCTGTGGATTCCTTTCTTTCAAGAGAGTTTATCAGGAGCTCAATTGGAATGGTACTATCAATTGGAGAGTATTAATATTTGTACTTGGAATGATCTCGTTGAGGCCTTCTATAAGCAATATCAATATAACTCTGATCTAGCACCAACTCGCATGCAACTCCAAAGAATGTCTATGGGTTCTAAAGAAAGTTTCAAGGAGTATGCCTAGAAATGGAGAGATCTTGCAAGCAGAGTTCAACCTCCTTTGACTGAAAGGGAATTGGTTGATATGTTTATGAGTACATTGATTGTTCCTTTCTACAGTCATCTCATTGGAAGTTCATCATCTGGTTTCACTGAGCTGATAATGACTGGAGAGCGTGTGGAGAGTGGAATACGAAGTGGTAAGATACAAGTGGTTGCCTCTTCCAGTACAACTAAGAAGCCTTATAATGGGAAGAAAGAGTCTAATGTTGTGTATGGCCAACAAGGTCGTAACAAGAATAATCAATATGTGGGAGCAGTCCTCATCTATAATCCTGCACCTACACCACAAGAGCAGAAGCAGAATAGTCAGCCTAAGCCTAGGAGGCAATTTACAAAGATCAATATGTCACTGGATCAGTCTCTACAACACATGTTGAAGGGAGAATTGATTACTTTGAAGGATCCTCCTCAGAACCTCAATACTACCTCTCCTAGTTTCAATCCCAATGCAATATGTGCATATCATTCCAATTGCCCAGGCCATGATGCTAATAACTATTAGGCGTTGAAGAATAAGATCCAGGATATGATAGATGTTGGAGAAATTGAGTTTGATCCTCCTGAGACTCCTAATGTGATTACTGCTCCTATGCCCAAGCATGAGAAGACTGTTAATTCTATTGATGATGTTTCTTATGTTTCTACGGTGAATGATTTGACTACTCCCCTATCCATTGTCAAATATAAGTTGCAGCAAGCCGGTTTATTTTCGGGTTGCAATGAAGATTGTTTTTATTGTGACTCTCAACCTAACGACTGTTGGAAGCTGAAAGAAGGTATTCAGCGTTTGATGGACAACTGTACTATATTATTTGAGAAGACCCCTTCTGTAGAGAGCTTATGTGAAGGCCTGTCCCAAGATCTGAAGTTGGAAGATGTGTCTGTGATTGCTGGTACTCCTGTGAAGATCACCTCTAAGGGTCTTGTGAGGATCACCTCTAAGGGTCCTATGAAGATTACTACTGAGCCAAAGGTGGCTCCCCTGATTATTACTACTCCTGGTCCAATCCCATATTCTTCTGACAAGGCTATCCCTTGGAATTATGGGTCTGATGTTTATATCCATGGTATCAAGCAAGAACCTCTGACTGATACACCTGTTTCAGATACTAATCCTGATATTGATAATATTGTTGGGACTAGTAAGGTTACCAGGAGTGGGAGAATTTTCTCTCCACAGGACACTTCCAAGACTGTTGCTGCTCCAGTTCATATCTCCAACCTTGGGCCAAGTACTGAAGCTCGGGAAAAAAGACCATTGATTGAGCCTGTTCAGGTTGAAAATCTAGTTACTGAAGACCTCTCTAAGCAGATGGATGAAGTATTGAAGATCATCCACAAGAGTGATTATAATGTTATTTAACAGTTAGGGCATACTCCCTATAAGATCTCTATGTTGTCTTTGTTGCAATGTTTTGAATCCCATGTCATGGCTTTAGTGAAGTTCCTGAAGGCTTCTCATGTACCACATGAAATATCTGTGGACCAATTTGAGAATTGTGTTGACAACCTGACTACTGATAACAACTTGGGCTTTTCTGATGTTAATCTAACTCCTGCCAAAAGAAACCACAATAGAGCTCTACACGTCTCCATTGAGTGTAGGGGCACAACTCTGTCTCATGTTTTGGTGGATAATGGTTCCTCTTTGAATGTGTTACCGAAGGATGTTCTGAACAAACTCAACTTTAATGATATTGTGTTAAGACCCAGTAATGTGGTGGTAAAAGCCTTTGATGGATAAAAAATAATGGTGCATGGAGAAGTTTACCTCCCTATCAAAGTGGGATCTCAGGTATTTGATTCTACATTATATGTGATGGATATTCGTCCCTCCTATTCTTGTCTGCTTGGGCATCCCTGGATACATGGGGCAGGTGCTGTGACTTCCACTTTGCACCAGAAGTTGAAATATCCAATGGAGAGCAAGATTGTCATTGTGTATGGTGAAGAAGAGTATATGGTCAGTCATGTAAATAATTTCAAATATGTTGAGATGGAGGGTGAATTTGTTGAAACTCCTTGCCAAACATTTGAAGTAGTTCCTCAAGTGGTTCCTGCTGCTGAATCCATCCATGTTGGTCCTGCTGTTACTATAGTACCTCCTACAATGGCTTCTCTGAAAGATGCAAAAGTTGTAGTTGAAGAAGGTGGTTGTACTATTTGGGGTCAGCTTCCTGACATTCCTTACAAGTCTGAAAAATTTGGTTTGGGTTTTACTGCAGAGTCTTAGAAGGTTGTCCGTCGTGCTCATGCTATTCGTATCACCAGCAAAGGAGTTCAGAGGAATCAAGTTAATAATGTGGAGGATTCTGATGAGGACTACAACTTGGATAGCTGGATCTTTCCTACCATTGGCAATGAGCTCAATAATTAGAAGGCTGAAGACGTTATTTCTATCTCCTTTAGTCAGGAGTAAATACTATTACTGTGTTTCTTATTTTTAAGTTTGTGATTTCGAACAACTGAAACTTTTAAGCCTTGTGCTTTACCCGGGGTACAATGGTATGCTTGTTAGGGATGCCATTTTATTTGCATAGTTTCATTTGATAAAATCAATGGAAGTTTTTGCTTTCGTAAATATTGTGCTCTTTATCTTTATTTTATTTTTCCTTTTATCAAAAGCTATGTGTTCTTACACACACCCACGTCACTAAAATGTAGATCCTCATCCACTATGGATTCTGTTGATGACAATTCTGCTATTGCAAATTATAACTTCGAGAATCCGATCTATCAAGTCGAGGATGGAAAGGAGGAAGATTGTGAAGTGCCTGTAGAGCTTGCTAGGTTGTTACAACAAGAAGAGAAAGTTATACAGCCACATGAAGAACCAATTGAAGTTGTGAAACTGGGAACTGAGAAAGACAGGAAAGAGGTCAAGATAGGAGCTTAATTAGAAGACAGTGTTAAGAACAAATTGATTCAGATGTTACACGACTATGTGGAAATCTTTGCTTGGTCTTATGACGATATGCCAGGACTTGATAATGATATTGTGGTTCACCGTCTGCTAATGAAGGAGGATTTTCGTCCAATAAAGCATAAATTTTGTCGTATACGTCCTGAGATGTCAGAAAAGATTAAAGCAGAAGTAATGAAACAGTTCAATGCAGGATTCCTAGCTGTTACTTCTTATCCTTAGTGGGTTGCAAATGTGGTACCTGTGCCTAAGAAAGATGGTAAAGTACGCATGTGTGTAGATTATAGGGATTTGAACAAAGCCAACCCCAAAGATGATTTTCCACTTCCACACATTGATGTTCTGGTAGATAACACTGCTCAACTTAAGGTATTCTCTTTTATGGATGGTTTCTCTGGTTACAATCAGATTAAGATGGCACCTGAAGTATGGAGATGACTACATTTGTTACACAGTGGGGCACCTTCTGTTATAAGGTAATGCCATTTGGTTTGAAGAACGTTGGGGCAACATATCAGTGTGTTATGGTAGCTTTGTTCCATGACATGATCCACCACGAGATAGAGGTATATGTTGATGATATGATAGCCAGATCTTAGACTGAAGAAGAACATCTTGATCATCTGCACAAGTTGTTTGAGAGGTTGAAGAAGTAAAAGTTGATATTGAATCCAAACAAGTGTAGCTTTGGAGTTAGATCTGGTAAACTTTTGGGTTTCGTTGTAAGTGGTAAAGGTATTGAAGTTTACCCTGCAAAGGTAAAAGCTATACAAGAAATTCCCACTCCCCATACTAAGAAAGAAGTCAGAGGTTTCTTGGGACGACTGAATTATATTGCAAGATTTATTTTCCAAATGACCGCTACTTGTGAGCCAATCTTCAATCTGTTAAAGAAAGATCAAGTAATGGAATGTAACGACGAATACCAGGTAGCCTTTGATGTGATTAAGAAGTATCTCCAGGAACCTCCAATATTGATGCCACCAGTTGAAGGAAGACCATTGATTATGTACCTGACAGTATTAGACAACTTAATGGGGTGTGTGTTGGGGAAACATGACGAGTCTGGTCGAAAAGAGCAAGCAATATACTACCTTAGCAAAAATTTTACCGACTATGAAACAAGATACTCACGTGTCAAGAAAACTTGTTCCGCTTTGGCTTGGGCTGCTCGCCGACTAAGACAATATATGTTGACTCATACCACTTTATTGATTTCAAAAATGGATCCTATTAAGTACATATTTGAGAAACCTGCTCTCTCCGGACGAATAGCGAGATGGCAAATGATTTTGACAGAATATGACATATAGTATACTACTCAGAAAGCTATTAAGGAAAGTGTGGTAGTTGATCATTTGGCTCATCAAGGAGTGGATAACTATCAGTCTATGAACTTTGAATTTTCAGATGAAGATATTATGCTTGTTGTTAAAGAACCTAAACAATATGAAGGACCTGAATAGGGATCCCGATGGACTATGGTTTTTGATGGAGCTTCTAATGCGCTTGGTAATGGTGTTGGTGTTGTGATTATCTCTCCAGAGGGTTGTTATACACCATTTACTGCCAGACTTTGTTTTGATTGTACCAACAATATGGCTGAATATGAAGCATGTATTATGGGCATCAAGGCTTCCATTGAAATGAAGATCCAATTTTTGAATGTGTACGGAAATTCAGCCTTGGTAGTTAGTCAGGTTAAAGGTGAATGGGATATGAAACATCCAAATCTCATTCCTTATAGAGAGCATGTGTTGCCTTTAATTCCATACTTTGAAGAGATTACTTTTGGACATATGCCACGAGAAGAGAATCAGTTGACAGATGCATTAGCCACTATGTCATCTATGTTTGAAATTAGTTGGGATGATGAAGCACCCAGAATTACTATTGATCAGTTAGGTGAACCAACATACTATTATGAGGTTGATACTGAAGGTGTGGAAGAAAAACCTTGGTTCCATGAAGTGAAAATATATCTCGAAGCTCAGGAGTATCCTGAAGGGGCATCTATCAATGACAAGAAGTTTCTGAGGAGATTTTCTGCCAAGTTTTTCCTGAGTAATGGAATTTTGTACAAGCGTAATCACGATTCAACGTTGCTTTGTTGTGTGAATATGAAGGATGGAATGGATATTATGGAAGACATGCATGATGGGATCTTTGGTACTCATTCTAGTGGGCATACAATGGCTAAGAAGATTTTGAGAGCAGGTTACTATTGGTCTACCATGGAAGCTGATTGCTATCAGCACTCCAAGACTTGTCATAAGTGCCAAATCTATGTTGACAAAGTACATATACCTCCAATTCCATTGAATGTTTTGACTGCTCCTTGGCCTTTTGCCATGTGGGGCATTGATATGATTGGTGAGATTAAACCTACTGCTTCCAATGGACATCGTTTCATCCTTGTTGTTATTGATTACTTCATGAAATGGGTAGAGGCAGCTTCGTTTGCTTCTATTACCAAGAATGTTGTGGCTCAGTTCATCAAGCATAATCTTATATGTAGGTATGGCATCCCCTAAAGGATTATCACAGACAATGGTATTAATCTAAACAATATTATGATTACTAACCTCTGCACGCAGTTCAAGATTAAGCATCACAATTCTTCTCCATATCGACCAAAGATGAATGGCGTAATGGAAGCCGCCAATAAGAATATTAAGAAGATCTTGCAAAAGATGACAGTTACGTATAAGGATTGGCATGAGATGTTACCATTTTCTCTTCATGGTTATCGTACCACAATACGTACTTCAACTGGGGCAACCCCATTTTCTTTTGTATATGGTATGGAGGCAGTTCTACCTATTGAAGTTCAGATTCCATCCCTGAGAATTATGAAGGATGCAGACCTGGATGAAGATGAATCGATTCAGACTCGACTTGACCAGATTAACTTGATTGATGAGAAGAGGTTGGCAGTTGTTTGTCATGGTCAGATGTATCAGAAACATATGATCAAAGCCTTTAATAAGAAAGTTAAGCAACAAATATATCATGCTGGAGACTTGGTAATCAAGCGTATCATATTACCATAAGGTGATCCTAGGGGGAAATGGACTCCCACATATGAATGACCATTTGTAGTCAAGAGGGTATTTTCTGGAGGTTCCATGATGCTTACTACTATGGATGGTGAAGATTTCCCACAGCCCGTGAACATATACATAGTTAAAAAATACTACGCATAAAAAGAGACCGGCTAGGTTGACTGGCCTAGGAAAAAATAAGGGCATCTCGGTGAACCAAAAGGGTTCGGGCAAAAATTAGGGATATATATATATAAATTGTACACCCGGCAAGTCGAAATCCCGAAAGGGAGGCTTGGGCAAAAAAGGGTATCCCGGTGGGTTGAAAACCTAAAAGCGCAATCCAAGCAAACGTTAGAGATTAAAGCGTATGACTATGTATCGTTGGATCACCCATGTAACCTCAACTAGTTGTACTACCTACATCAAGTTCAAACAGGTGCAGATCAATCCAATCGTTTCTATTCCAACAACAAGGGATGAGATACTTGGAGATAATGGCAATAGCAAAGTTGAAACTCAATAGGATCATTTACACATATCTATTTTTCCTTGTTTTTGTACACTTTTAAGAAAATTTCGACGAATTCCTCTTACTAGGATTTCTGTCTCCATGTTAAAATTCGCTTGTTTATAGGCCACTTTCTAAATAAATAAAATACTATTTTCGATTTCAGGTTTACTTTTCCCCTTTTACTTAAGCAAAAACATCTGTTGATTATGTTTGAATGTATATATATATATGCTTTTGATCAATCAGAAACAACCAAGTTTTAGTCAATCACCACCAAGATCAATCAGAAGTCCTGTTACCATATTTTATGATCCACAAACAATAAAGGTTCTTACCTCTGCTGCAGTCAGTCCAGTCACCATCACAGTGTCGGGGCCCATTCCATATGATAAAGACAATGTTGTACCATGGCACTATGGTTCAGACCTTTACGGCAACAGAGAGAGAGTCTTTCTTGATTCTTTAGTTCATACACCACAAGTGGATAATGTCGGGGGAGGCGGAGGCTTCACCCGAAGCAGACGCCTTTTCGTGTCACAAGTTCCAAGAGCTAATACTGATGCAGAGGCTGCTGCCAAAGCCAAAGGTAAAAGTGTGGCACCTGAAGAACCTGTACCAAAAGAAGCCCATAAACCATCCTTTGATCAAGATGTGGATGAATTTATGAGGATAATCAAAAGAAGTGACTACAAGGTTGTGGATCAGCTCCACCAGACTCCTTCCAAGATCTCCATCTTATCCTTGCTATTGTGTTCTGAAGCTCATCAGGATGAATTACTTAAAGTCCTGCATGCAGCCTACATGCCGGAGGAGATCACGGTAAATCAGCTTGAGACAGTGGTGTCTAATGTTAATACTAGCCATGGGGTAGGCTTCACCAATGTTGATTTGACCACGGTAGGTCGTCACCACAACAAAGCTTTACACATCACTCTGGAGTGTAAAGGGGCTGTGCTTTCGCATATTCTTGTTGACATTGGGTCTTCACTCAATGTCTTGCCAAAGAAAGCCCTTGTCAAGCTTGAGTATGATGGTATTGCTCTCCGACCAAGCAATCTGGTGGTCAGAGCTTTTGACGGTTCCAAGAGGTATGTTCTTGGAGAGGTGGAGCTTCCTGTGATAATTGGCCCGCAGGTCTTTCAAACTACTTTCTATGTGATGGACATTCAGTCGGCCTACAGCTGTTTGTTGGGTCGACCATGGATTCACGCTGCTGGCGCGGTTACGTCGACCCTTCACCAAAAATTGAAATATGAGTGGGAAGGGAAAATTATCACAATCTGTGGTGAAGAGGATATCTTTGTTAGCCATCTGGCTACATACAAATACATTGAGATGGATGGTGAAATCCATGAAACCATGAGCCAAGGGTTCGAAGAACTGAACATCAATGAGGCGACAACTGAAGTATTTGTTGCATCCCAGGAGGATAGGATGGGTACTTCAATTGTATCCTATCAACAAGCCTGGAAGATTGTTGAAGATGGAAATGCCCAAGGCTGGGGCAAGCTGCTACCGATGGAGAAGAAGGAGGACAAATTCGGTTTTGGTTACAAACCATTCCGACAAGATCAACCAGAGGCTGCTAAGGAGCCCAAGTTCATCAGTGGGGAATGCTCACCCCAGATGTTGTCAATAACATGGAAGACGAGGTGGAAAGCGACCTCAACCTGGAGAGCTGGATTCGTCCAAGGATCCCGGGTCACCAAGTCCGTAATTGGTCTTCCCAGGAAATAATAAGGGTTACTCCTACCAAGTAATTATTATTTCCTGCTTTTTTCAGCATGCATCAAGTCATGCATCTTGCCCAAGGTGTCAGGACTCATTTTGTAATAGGGCCATATTTGTAATTTTGTGCAAATGGAATATCAATGAATATCGGACATCTTTTGCAAACAATTCTCTCTTTCACTAACTGTCTTTTCATTTTTGTTATTTTTCGCACAAAACAATAAAATGTCAATGTTTTCAAAATAAATAACTTCCTTTTCTGAACAAGATTAAAATTGATCACTAAAACGAACAAATCTCAACCCTTGCAGAAACAATCCTCCAGATTGGACCGACAACAACACTGTTATGACCTTGTATGACTTCGAGAATCTAATTAATCAAGCTGATGAAGGGGTTGAAGAAGACTATGAGTTGCCTGAAGAGTTAGCCAGGTTGTTGAGGCAAGAAGAGAAAGTGATTACTCCTCATCAGGAGGAGGTTGAAACTGTTAATCTTGGTATCGAAGAGGATTTAAAAGAAGTAAAGATTAGGGCCAGTCTGCAAGCTTCAGTAAAAGAACAGCTCATCAACATGCTTCGAGAATACGTCGACGTCTTCGCTTGGTCCTATCAAGACATGTCAGGTCTAGATACGGACATTGTCATGCACAAGCTACCCTTGAAAGAAGATTACCCTCTAGTGAAGCAAAAGTTACGCCGCACTCGCCCAAACATGGCCATGAAGATTAAGGAAGAAGTACAAAAACAGTGGGACGCCGGTTTCCTTGTTGTAACTAGTTACCCGCCGTGGGTTGCTAACATTGTACATGTGTCTAAGAAGGATGGAAAGGTGTGTATGTGTGTGGATTACCGGGATCTGAACAGAGCTAGCCCGAAGGATGATTTCCCATTACCTCAAATTGATGTATTGGTCGATAACACAACTCAGTTCTCGGTATTTTCTTTCATGGATGGATTTTCTGGGTATAATCAGATCAAGATGTCACCCGAAGACATGGAGAAAACAACCTTCATCACACCTTGGGGCACATTTTGTTACAAGGTAATGCCTTTTGGACTGAAGAACGTCGGTGCCACTTATCAACGGGCTATGGTAACATTATTCCACGATATGATCCACAAAGAAATCGAGTGTTATGTGGATGATATGATTGCCAAGTCCCTTATAGAGGAAGATCATCTGGTAAATCTACTGAAGTTGTTCAAGCGTCTGAGGAAATATCAGTTGAAGTTGAACCCCAACAAATGCACATTCGGGGTACGTTCTGGTAAGTTGCTGGGATTTATCGTAAGTGAAAAGGAATTGAGGTTGATCCTGACAAAGTCAAAGCCATTCAGGAGATGCCTGCACCTAGGACTGAAAAGGAATTTCAGGGGTTCTTAGGTAGATTGAACTACATATCAAGGTTCATATCTCATCTCACTATAACATGTGAACCCCTTTTCAAACTATTGAGGAAGGAATAGACAGTCAGGTGGAACGACGATTGTCAGAAAGCTTTTGACAAGATCAAGGAGTACCTACAAGAAACTCCGATTCTTATGGCCCCAATTTAAGGAAGACCTCTGATAATGTACCTGACAGTATTAGAAGGGTCAATGGGGTGTGTGTTGGGCCAGCATGACGAGTCTGGTCGAAAAGAGTATGCAATATACTACCTAAGCAAAAAGTTTACCGACTATGAACAACGTTATTCACTACTCGAGAAAACTTGTTGTGCTTTAGCGTGGGTTGCTCGCTGACTACGACAGTATATGCTGACTCACACTACTTTGTTGATCTCAAAAATGGACCCCGTCAAGTACATATTTGAGAAGCCAGCACTTACCGGAAGGGTTGCAAGATGGCAAATTATTCTGACAGAGTATGACATTCAGTACACATCTCAAAAAGCCATCAAAGGCAGTGTACTGTCTGATTATCTAGCTGAGCAACCCATTAATGATTACCAGCCCATGAAATTTGACTTCCCTGATGAAGACATCATATACTTAAAAGTAAAAGGTTGTAAAGATCCAGTTCACACTAAAGGGCCTGATCCAGAAGAAGAATGGACTATGATGTTTGACGGGTCTGTCAATATGAATGGTCGTGGAGTTGGTGCAGTGCTCATCACACCTAAAGGAGTTCATATGCCTTTCTCGGAAAAACTCACCTTTGCATGCACCAACAACGAAGCTGAATACGAAGCCTGTATCATGGGTCTTGAGGAAGACATTGACCTCAGGATCAAGACATTGAATGTATTCGAAGATTCGGCTTTGGTAATCAATCAGACCAACGGAAAATGGTACACTCACCAGGAGCATCTGATTCCATACCGTGATTATACGAGGAGATTATTGACTTTCTTCATAACAGTCAAACTTGAGTACATCCCTCGAGAAGAGAATCAGTTTGCAGACGCTTTAGCTACCATTTCCTCCATGATCAAGGTTCAAACTGCAAATTATGTACCCCGGATTTTGGTATCCAGACTAGACCGACCAGCATACATATTCTCTGTGGACACTGCTAAAGATGACAAGCCCTGGTTCCATGACATCAAAAACTTCTTAGAGGATCAAACATACCCCCCTGGGGCATCATCTAATGATAAGAAGACATTAAGAAGGTTGGCCGGTAGATTCTTCCTTAATGCTGATGGTTCATTATACAAGCGAAACTTTGACATGGTTCTGCTCAGATGCGTTGATAAGAGAGAAGCAGACCTACTGATGCACGAGGTGCATGAAGGTTCTTTCGGTACCCATGTCGGGGGACATGCAATGGCAAAGAAATTGTTAAGGTCAGGTTACTACTGGATCACAATGGATGCAGATTGTTGTGCCTATGCCAGAAAATGCCACAAATGCCAGATCTACGCGGATAAAGTGCATGTGCCTCCAAACCCTTTGAACGTGATGTCTTCACCTTGGCCCTTTGCTATGTGGGGTATTGACATGATTGGAAAGATCGAAATGACTGCTTCAAATGGCCACAGATTCATCCTGGTAGCCATTGATTACTTCACCAAATGGGTTGAAGCAACTTCGTATGCAAACGTCACCAGACAAGTGGTAGCCAGATTTCTGAAAAGAGACATCGTCTGTCGATATGGAGTACCCGAGCGAATCATTACTGATAATGGTTCCAATTTGAACAATAAAACGATGGCAGAACTGTGCCGGGACTTCAAAGTTCAACATCACAACTCTTCTCCCTACAGGCCAAAGATGAACGGCGTTGTTGAGGCATCTAACAAAAACATCATGAAGATTGTGCAGAAGATGGTGGTTACTTATAAAGACTGGCATGAAATGTTACCATTTTCCTTGCATGGGTATCGAACCTCAATCAGAACGTCTACTGGGGAAACACCTTATCAGCTTGTGTATGGTATGGAGGCAGTCCTACTTGTTGAAGTTGAGCTACCCTCCTTAAGGGTAATTATGGATGTAAAGTTGGACGAAGCAGAATGGGTCCGGTCTCGGTACAATCAATTGAATTTGATCGAAGAGAAGAGGCTAGTTGCCATCTGTCATGGGCAGTTATATCAAAAGCGGATGAAGAAAGCCTTCGATCAGAAAGTCAGGCTTTGGGAATACCAAGTGGGAGACCTTGTTCTGAAAAGACTCATTCCTCCTCATACAGACCACAGGGGCAAATGGACGCCAAACTACGATGGTCCATTCATAGTAAAGAAAGTTTTCTCCGGCGGAGCACTGATGCTCACTACTATGGATGGGGAAGATTTCTTATCCCCTGTGAATTCAGATGCTGTTAAAAAATAATTTTCATAAAATGACCCGCTGGACATAAAAAACAGAATGTACGTCCAAGCAAAAATAGGGCATCCCGGCGAGTCAAAAACAGAATAAAAGACTCGGGAAAAAATAAGGGAAAATCAAAAATATGTACACCCGCTGAATTAAAAAGCTGCATCGGACAACTCAGGCAAAAATGGGTATCCCGGTGGATTGAAAACCCGAAAGGGAGATCCACGCAAAATCAGGGAATAAGAAAACAACTGCATTCTGAATTCGTCTGTATCACTCATAACATGGCAAGCTTCGAAGGAACAAAGCATCGGTCAAAATCAGCCTTCTTCAGTAAGCAAGATAAGAAGAACGTCAAGGTCATACAAGTCATAGCAAAGGAAGTTCAATGGAGCGTCGTCATCAACATTGCCAACATTTTTATTTTCTTAATTTATAGCAATCTCCTCATTTCAGGGGATTTGTTTCTTTGACTGTATTTGCCAATTCAGGGCACCCAAATTAATAAAATCAGAATTTTCAGTCACGCCTCGTTTTGTACATTTTTGTTTCATTTGCAAAATGTCCAATATTCATAATACAACACTTGCATAAAACAAATGAGCCATTTTTAATAAATGCTTTCAGGAAATATATTACTTTCAGGAAATTCTAACTCTTATGAGAGAATCCGGTTAGGGATACCTTGGGATACCTGTCCGTTTCTTTTGTCTTAACAGGTTGCAGGTATTCAATACACAACATGGAGCATACCAAGCATTGAATCCTCAGCATGCTACTTCCCAGAAGTCATTACGCCTGACAACTCTTCCACAACAAGGTGGTCAAGGAATTTCCTATTCCCCACCAGGGTGTCAGATCTCTCTCATCCTCAGCAAAGTTAATGGGAACTGTCTCCCCACAAAGTTTCCATTCTCTCCCCAGAAGAGCAATGCCTGAAACCCATCCCGAACAAAGTAGCTGAAGCTTCCTTCTCCCCAGCTGAGTTCTCCTTACGGATAGATCTACCAATGATTTATTCCCCCCAAGCAGAGTACTCCTTACGGATAGATCTACCAGTGATCTCTTCCCCAGCCGGGATATCCCTCCAAGCAAATCAGCCAGAGATCTTTATCCCAGCAGGATCCGAGTCTCGGATCAATTTCTCCCCTTTGCATAATCATGGCATTCGCATCATTTTTTCCCCACGCAGAGCGTAGCATTACGGCAAAATTCAAACATTTGCATTATCACAAGCCAGGTTCGAGCCAACCACCTGCAATTACCATCAATATTTCATCAGCAATATACAAAGTGCATCCCCTACACATAAAAGCCAAAGCGTCTCCTTTGCACTCTCAAGTACAAATACTTGTTCAGAACATGTTCTTTTCGACACCCGTCCGTGTTATCTTATTCCCCACAGAAAGCCAAAAAATATCCTTTTCACTTTCAAAACAAATGCCCGTTTATATTTATACATATCTGACACCCGTCCGTGTCATACTTCCCCAACAAATCAAGCACTCGTCTGTGTCTTGCTCATACCTCACAAACAAATCAATACTTGTACATACTTATACAGAAGTCTTTGATACTCGTCCGTATCTTGTTTATATTACTCCTTAACAGATTCAACTCTCGTCCCTGTTCCTTGTTAACCAGTTGATACTCACCCGTATCATCATCTTTGAACACGCGTTAGCGTTTGTTTCTACAGATACTCGTCCGTATCATGACCCTAAGGATGCTCGTCCGCATCTTTAATCTATACACAGCGTCAAACACTTATATATTCTATTCTTGGAAGCGTAAGCACTCTTCCGTGTTTACCATTCCCCATTAAGTCGTCAACAAAACAACTTTCTTTTATCCGACATTCATCCTATGTCGTGATACTTTCGGCAGTCGTCCCCTGCCAAGTGACTGTCCTTCACCTTCGGATGATCGTCCTTCATCCCTTTCCCTAGTGGAATCTCCATTGTTGGAACCTTTTTATCTGGCATTCGTCCTATGTCGTGATATTTGTTTAGCAGTCGTCCCCTGTTAGGTGATCGTCCTTCACTTGTGATGACCGTCCCTCATCATTTTATCTGATGGTCGTCCCCATCATTGATCTTGTTATCCGACATTCGTCCTATGTCGTGATAAACCCCGAGAGCAGCCGTACCCTGCTAGGTGATCGTCCTTCACCTCTTGATGATCGTCCTTCATCATGCTTATCTGATGGCCATCCCCATCGTCGACCTTTTCTATCCGACATTCGTCCTATGTCGTGATAAACCCCGAGAGCAGCCGTACCCTGCTAGGTGATCATCCTTCACCTCTTGATGATCGTCCTTCATCATGCTTATCTGATGGCCATCCCCATCGTCGACCTTTTCTATCCGACATTCATCCTATGTCGTGATAAAGAGCAGTCGTCCCCTGCTAGGTGATCGTCCTTCACCTTTGATGACCGTCCCTCATCATTATTTCATTTATTCTTTCACCCGATGGTCGTCCCCATCATTGTTTACTTTACTTTTCAAGCCTGATGATCGTCCCCATCAATGCTTTTCTCAAATCCCCAGAGAGTTTTGTTTCCTTACTCGATGGTCGTCCCCATCATGATCCCTTTATTTCTCCAGCTTGTCGGTCATCCCCGTCATTGCTTTACTTACCTCTTTATCCCTAGCAGTCGTCCTCTGCTCGATGGTCATACTATACTACCTTTTATAATTTATATCCCTTTTCTTCTTCTATCCAGCAAGTGCAAATTTCGGACTGTCTTTGGTATTCAACCACAAGTTATATTGTTTGTCTGTTAAGCCAGGCGCTTACACCCTACACAGCTAACTCATGTTTGAATAGGGGCAGTTATAAACACCCCAAATTTTCCCTCACTCTTTATCACACCTTGGCTTGTGATCTTTCATTTTTGTTTTAACATAAGTATACTATCTCATATTGGATTTTTGTTTCACTGCATAGTTCAAGTTCATCTGCATCTAGGGTCTGTGATCTGAGCAATCCAAGAATGCATCTGAGCCATCCCAAAGGTCTCAAGGCTTTCCAAGAGGGTCCATGTGTGTTCCATCATCATATTGTACTCCTCAAAGTTCATGAAAGTCAAGAGATCACAAGAACTGGCAAAGGCATGGAAGCAAAGCTAGGGTTTTCACTACACAGATGACCAAAATTAGGGTTTTGGTTTCAGAGGCCTTAACTCCAAATTTTTGGGTCATTCTTGTCTCTAATGTTATTAATATGTTATAAGGATCATGTGTACCAAGTTTGATGAAAAAATTCATTGTGGAAGTCATCTGTTCACTGGGTAACTTCCTGAGCAAGTTAAGTCAAAATCGGGGCATCTAAGGCCCCCAACAATGGAACCAAAGGGGGGATTTTCATCAAATTGAAGTTCAATGATCTTTATTTTATCTTAGAAGTGGTTAGAAGTTCACAAGATTGAAGAATTTTGAGCCAATTGCAAACTTTCCATTTTTGGAAATGACTTGAAATGCAAACTTTCCATTTTGGGAAAGATTTTCAACCTCCTCTTTCATGACCAAAAATGCTTCAAATGAAAAATTCTTGGGCATGAAAGTTGTAGCTTAGGTCTTTCCCTTTTCAAAGAGTACAAGAACATGTCTTGATTCATCTTAGAACTAAAGATATGGCCTTGCAAAGTTGGCAAAAATCACATAATTTTCAAGTTCATGCCAAAGAGGGAATTTTGCAATTTCACTTGCCAAGCATTCTAATGACCTCTAATGTGCACAAACACTTCACAACATGTCAAATAAACTTCAAAATATCAGAATTATACATTGGACCTAGGGTTTTCATGGCTTGTGATCCAAGAAACTTCAAAGAGGGAAATTTGCAAAACATGTGAGAACTCTTCATCCAAGCCTTCCAGCACATCAAAATCAATCCCATGGTCATCCATAAACCAAGCTGAGGCCAGACACCCCTCCAAACCACCTCTGACTCGTGCCCATACCTCATAGTACACAATCTTGACTTTTTGTAAAACCTCTCATACCAATCAACCTGTGCCACAACAACTCTCTGGCCAATCAACATTGTTTATGTGGACATTAAGCAACTCATTTCACACAACACACAAGGCTGAAACCTCTCATACACTCAGAATCACAAAAACCTCAAGAAACCTTCATCTCTTCGAAATTCATCACACAAGCTTCAAAACTCAAATCTTTTTCCACCAATCATCTCCATATAACCTAAGGATCACGAATCACCCATCACCATAGCCTGAAACACTCTCAAACTCAAACACGATTTCTGCATACTCAGAACTAGAACTTATGATTCAGCCAAAATAAACTCATTACAAGCATCATAATAGACTCAGGGGGACCAAAGGAGGTGGATTGCACAAAAGAAAGACCCAGAAAGCTCCAGTTTGCAAAGCTCCATCTCAGGTATCCTCCATGAACATTTTTTCCAGAAGCTTTTTTTCTTGTTGAAATATGATTCTATGTGTTGCACTGATCATGGGGATGTGTTTAGTTTTGAAAATGAGCAAGAAATAAGCATGAACCGAATCCCTGAAACTTTGACCTAATTTTTGTTCTTCTTCGATTCTCTTCATTCACGCATGATTAATTGTTTTTGTTGCTAGATTTGAGTTTGTTGATGGTTAAGGATCATTTCTGGAGCTTGTGGTGAGTTTTTGTGGGGTTTTGAGAGATTCAGGGAGGGAGTCTGGCCGGAGAAGATGACCGGAGGTCTTCTCCGGCCACCTGAAAGTCATTAGGGCATAATTTTTTATTAATTAGTTTAGTTTAAATCTAGGCCATTGGATCCAGATTCCCGCGCGTGTGGACGGCCCATATACTTCATTAGTTTTAATCCTTTAATTAATTAGTTTAATTAAGTTTAATTAAAATAATTTAATCAGAGTGAATCTCAGCCACCCATTAACGCGCGTAGTCAAACCCCTCCCCCCCAGGTTCAAATCTCAACCATTGGATCAAAATACTTTCCATTTAATTGGTTTTTATTTCATTTTTATTGCATTTTCTTTCTCATTTATTTTAAAATATCAAAACATTTTCAAAAAAATATTTTCTTTTGCATTATGAATTTATATATTTTTCTCCTTCCAAAAACAATTTTTATTTTATTTTTTGCATTAAAAAAGTAATTTTAAAATATTTAAATGTTATGTTTAAATAATTAAAGTATTTTAATTAATTAAAAATACATTTAGGTTTCTAAAAATCACCAAAAAAATCATGAATCATCCCAATGCATTTAGAAACATTTCCAAACTATTCACACAAATTTATTTTTAGGTTTGATCATAGTTTGCCAATTTTCTTTGAATTAAGGGTCATTAAAATCACATTTTTAAACCCTAACTTTGAAAAATCATTTCTGCCTAACCAAGAAGAGTTTGAAATTGATTCTTTTTGCATTGTGTTACATATTGCATGTAGTTTATAGGTCATTTTCCTCATGAATTTATCTTGCATTTTCAATTTGATTTGCATTTTTCCTTTTGAACCACCCAAAAACCCTAGAAAACTTAGGAAAATCATAACTTTTGATAGGTTAGGCTTATGAACTTCTCCTTTGGGGTGTGACCTAATATGGGATTAGGGTTTGTTTGAGCTTGATTTCAAATTTTTATCATGTCATATGCTTCTGTTTTATCCATTTGCATCTCATATATCCATTTAACCCTAATTTCTCATGTTCATTTGCATTCATCTTGCATATTCATCATTACATGAACTTGCAATGACATTTCATGCATTCATATGTCATCTTAGACATCTTAAGACATGTTAGAACCTTGATTGATCATTTCTTCATTCATTTGCCATGTTTAGCATCCATTTCATTTCATAAACTTTCATGTGTTTTCAAACTTCAAAGCATGCTTTCATAACATCTCATCTTTGTATGATCACACATGTGCATATTGTATGACTTTGAATCATCTTACATGACATTTACCTAGCATAAGCACTTTTGACTTTGGTCTTTGCATCTCATTTCATCTCATTTCAATTCATTTCTTCATGTTTTATGTCTTATGCATCCATACTAACTTTTCAGGAACTTTTGGTAAGTTATTTTGGGAGGTGGATTTGCCTTCACCTCTCACTTCTTCTTATCTCTTTCATATGCATTCTAAATTATCTTTGAAGTGAATTTGATTCACTTATCTTCCCTCTTTCTCACTTTCTTCCTTTAAGTTACTTATCTTCATAGGAAGTAAGTAATTTATTCTTTTGCTTCCTCCTCCTTTCATCTGCTTCTTCCATTGGTGGCTTCCTTGAAGATCTTTCTTAAGCCTCACAAACCATAGGATATCCAAGCATGATAATGATTAGGGTTGTAATTAGTCCCCCTTAGTTTTTTACCTTTGAGTCTCCTTGAGTCTCTCTTCTCATCTCAATAATTAGAGACTAAACTCTTAAAGTTTTAGGACTTTGGAATTAGGGTTATGCATGCATCCTTCTCTTAGGATGGAGTGTATAACTTTAATCCTAAGTGTTAAACCTTTAATTTTTTTAAACATCTTAATCAAATCATTGATAATCATCAAGACTTTATCTTGTAACTTGGGCCTTACATTAGGGTTCTAATTCTTCCTTATGGTTAAGAAGGACTAACCCTAGTGTTTAATGGACAAGTCCCCCTCAAGTTGTCTTACAAACCCTAAAATCCACTTCTTAATCTCATCCTTTAATTAAAATCCATTTAATAAAGGCTTGTTATATAATGAATTTAATCCCTAACCATGGATTAAGTTGAGGTATCTTTCTCAGCTTAAGTGTGCTCATCTATTATCCTTCTATTAGGATGGTGTAATGAGTTCACTAATCTGTGATTAGAGATTAAACTCATTACTTAACACTAAACAAAAACCCAAAAACATCTAATTAATCACAAGTAGGTTAATGATCTTAATCCTACATCATCATGGTAATTAAGTTGAGATGCTTATCTCATACTTAAGTAGGCTCATTATCCCTAATCATGGAGGATATAGTGAGTTTACAAACCCTTGATTTAGGCTTAAGCTCATAATCCTATGCAAAACACCAAAAACAATAAAAAACTGAAACACAAAAACAAACAATAATCGTCTCCTCTGGGATTCTTTTCTAATCACACTCATTCACAAACGAGAACTTGCTTCTCCCGTCTAATGCAAGACAGTTAGCACTCGAGCCAGACGAGTCATACACTTGAGCATAGACAAGCAAGCAGTTCACAGTCAATCTTTTTCCAGTCTCTTTGAGTTGAACTACAGTGTTCTGACTTCCTCATTGCACGAGAGGATATGTAGGCATAACTTAACCGTTACCGAACAAAAGTCTCTGTGTCATCCCCCTCTTTCAGCATTCTTTCTAAGCCCCAGTTCCTGAGAAATTCACCTCTTTGCACTGACACCTGTACATTCATTCTTAGCTTTTGTACACAGATAGCACATACACTACCCCTTTAAACACAATCTTTTAAGCGTGGATCCTGTCGAGTACAACGGACAATTTGGGTGCTAATACCTTCCCAGGTTGTAACCAACCCCCTTTCTCAACTTCTCTGGTTCGCAACTATCTTATCCATCTTTTCCCAGGTTTATGCAGCATTACCTTTCCTTCGGGATAAAAATGCCTAGCTGGCGACTCTATTCACTTCACCTTCATTTTCTCCTTTCGCCTACCGTTCGCGTCTACACCCTGGGACCCTGGTGTCTTTTCGGGGGAGCGACACTTAGATCTCTATCCGACACAATACACAAAGGCACACCGTGTAACTTAACAATCACGTGAGTATAAATCTCTACCAACTTAGATACTAGAAAGTTGATGTTAATAGGAATAAAATGATCCGAAATAGTAAGCCTATCAACAATCACCCAAATTGAACCATGTCCTCTTGAAGTATTAGGAAATCTCGTCACAAAGTCCATTGAAATGATATCCCATTTCCATTCTGGAACTTCTAACTGTTGCATCAACCCTGCAGGCTTCTGATGTTCAACTTTCAACTTCTAACAAGTTAAACATGCATACATAAAACATGTTACATCGTTCTTCATCCCCGACCACCAAAAAAAATTCTTTAAATCTTGATACATCTTTGTAGCACCAGGATGAATACTCAGCTTACTTCTATGACTCTCTTTAAGAATCATTCTCTTCATCTCCACATCATTATGAATACAAATTCGATCACGGAATCTCAACACGCCTTGCGCATCCAACTTGAAATCACTATTCTCAGACTGATTGTTTCCCACCATCATATCTACCAACTTCACATCTAACTTATGAGCCTCTCTAATACTGTCTAAAAAAACATTATTAATCTTCAACATATCCAACATAACACTCTTCAGTGTCACTTCACACACTAAACGCATATCCCTAAATTGTTCAATCAGTTCCAACTCTTTAACCATCACCGACATATGCAACGTTTTCCGAATTAAAGCATCAACTACAACATTAGCTTTACTTGGATGGAAGTTCAAACCAAAATCATAATCCTTTAATAACTCCAACCACCTTCGCTGCCTCATATTCAACTCCTTCAGATCAAACAAATACTTTAAACTCTTATGGTCATTAAACACTCCGAATCTAGAACCATAAAGATAATGCCTCCAAATCTTCAACACAAAAACAACTGCAACAAGTTCTAAATCATGTGCAGGATTGTTCTTTTCATGAATTTTCAACTATCTTGATGCATAAACAACCACCTTATTATTCTGCATGAGAACACCTCATAAACCCATCACTGGAGCATCACAATAGACCACAAACGGTTCCCCTCCATTTGCTAATGTCAAAATCGGAGCTGACATCAACCTCTTCTTCAATTCGGTAAAACTTTATTCACATTAAACGTCCCATACAAAAGCCTTACTCTTACAAGTCAACTTAGTAAACAGAAGTTCCAACTTAGAAAAACCTTCGATAAACCTCCTATAATAACCAGCTAGACCCAAGAAGCTTATAATCTCAATAACCGACTTTGGAATCTCCCACAGCAACACAACATCAAATTTAGATGGATCCACAACAATGCCACTTCTTGAAATGACATGCCCAAGGACACTAACTTCCTTCAACCATAACTCACACTTAGATAACTTCGCATACAACTTCTTCTCTTTCAAAACCCGCAATACCAGTTTCAAGTGTTATGCATGCTCTTCTTCCGACTTGGAGTAAATCAAGATGTTATCAATAAACACTACCACGAAACGATCCAAATAGGTATGAAAGATACGGTTCATGTATTCCATAAATACTCCTGGTGCATTAGTAACATCGAAAGGCATCACCGAATACTTGTAACGTCCATAACTTGTTATGAACGTCATCTTAATCTGATGATATCCCGATATTAAATCGATCTTGCAAAACACAAAAGCACCTACCAACTGATCCATCAAATCATCTATTCTCGGAAGCAGATACTTGTTCTTAATTGTCACTTTATTCAACTTCCTATAATCAACACAAAGTCTCATACTTCCATCTTTCTTATTCACTAACAACACTGGAGCTCCCCACAGTGATACATTACGCCTCACAAACTTCTTCTTAAGTAGCTCCTCTAACAACTTCTTTAACTCTGACAATTCAGATGTAAACATCTTGTACGGTGCCATAGACACAAGTTTAGTACTAGGTACAAGATCAGTCACAAATTCAACTTCTCTCTCTGGCGGTATATCAGGAATTTCATCAAGGAAAACATCAGGAAACTCACGCACCACCTGCAACTCCTCAATCTTAGCTTTTATCTCAACGAACAACGTCGCCATCAACGATAACATATGAGCTCCTTCTTTCATCAACTACTGTAACTCTCTAAAAGACAACAAACTAACTCCTTCCTCTTCAGGAGTAGAAAACCTCACTGACTTATTATAATAATTGATATGAACATAGTCGTACTCTAACCAATTCATCCCCAAAATCACGTATATTCCGGTTAATGACAAACATAATAAATCAACAACAAATTCTCTATTAAAGATAGACAATTGACACCTTAAACAAACAAGAGAAGTATTCACTGATCCCTTAGCCGGAATCTCGACGACTAGTTCTCCATTCATAGCTAACAACTTAAGACCCAATCTTTCAACACAGTCAGCAACAATAAAACAGTGTTGCACCCGTATCAATAATAGTAATTAAAGGAGTATTATTAATGAAACATGTACCTCAAACGAGTCTGTTCTAATTAATTGTCTGAGTTCCCGCCAATGCGAACACCTTTCCAGCCTGCGCCTTCTTTGGCTTCTCACACTAACTACCAATGTGTCCTTCTTCACCACAGTTGAAGCATACCATCTCCTTACGCTTGCATTCAGATATTTCATGCCCAATATTACCACAATGAAAACACCTCTTAGCCTCAATAGTACACACATTACTCTTGTGACCAGGTTTCCCACATTTGAAACAAACAATACCAATAGGAGCATCTCCCTCACTAGTCCTTTTACCATCAACCACTTTCTGTTTACCTTTTCCAGATGAAGCAACATAAGGCTTGCCATGACTCTGTTGGTTCTTGCCTTTCTTTTTATTAACGATCTTATAATGAGAATTGTTATCCTCTTCATAGATCCTGCAACTATCAACCAAATTGGCGAAGACGCGAATCTTTTGATATCCAACATACTTCTTAATCTTGGGATGCAACCCATTCTTAAACTTGATGCATTTTGAAAATTCAGCATTCGCCTAATTGTAGTGCGGATAAAACTTAGCCAATTCCACAAACTTCGCAACATAATTAGTAATCGACATGTTACCTTGCTTCAGCTTGAGAAATTCAATCTCCTTCTTCCCACGAACATCCTCCGGGTAATACTTCTTCAGAAATTCCATATGGAACACAACCCAGTGATCTCCTCACCGGCAGCATCCAATCTCTGACGAGTCTTTAGCCACCAGTCATCAGCCTCGACTGCCAACATATGAGTCTCATACCGAACCTTTTGCGCTAGAGTGCAATCCATCACACGGAAGATTCTATAAATCTCTTTCAACCAAGCCAATGCCGCATCAAGATCATACTTACCCTTAAAGATAGGAAAATTCTCTCTTTGAAAAGTCTCCAAACTATGAGATCCAGCATCCTCACCAATGTTCGGCAGATTCTGCACAGCCTGATCCATTGCTTGCATAGCAGCAGTCATCGCAACATCGTTCCTTCCAGCCATCTCAACTTAATCACTACACCACAAACAAAACTAGAACTAGATAACAATACTCGATTATTAAACAACTACGACTCGACAACCTGGGCGAACAGAATGACCTGCTCTGATACCACTAATGTAACACCCTAATTCTACCCGATAATTATTAACAAAATCATAGTATCTACTTTAACAAAATAAATTGAGATGATACATTTTGAATTTAAAACATCATTGCAACACCTGATAAGTCTTTAAAACAAATATTTTATTACTACGCAGCGACTTCATAAATAATTCAACTTAAAACAACTTTAATCGTATTCAACTTCAAAACAATCCAAAATCAACAATTCTTTAATTAAACAACTTAAAATTCAATAACTACAAAAAAAAACATCAACATAAAACAAGCATTATCCCCCGAGTGCTACGTATCAGAGCGACAACACCGACTCAAATCTACTAAGATACTCAACTCACTCTGGATTACCTACACATTACCAACAGAGGGCAACATTCAAACAAAAGGGGTGATATATCTAATTTTATAATCAAGAATATGATCAATAACATATTGAATTAGATTTCGCAGATCACCACTTCACAAACAACCAACAATTTAGAATCAACCTAAGATACAACATAACAGTGTAATATGCAACTTGATATGCAACTTAGATAAATGGTATGCATGTGGTAGCAACGGATCAAGACTCCCAACTTATAATCATGCCAATTAATAGAGGCGTAAATACATGGCATAAGCCTTCAACTTTATTCTTGTCAATCCAGGCCAACTTACCAAGCAACCAGCTCCAACTTGAATAATGATATGTTATACGACTCAACATGATTATCAAACAACAAAAACTATAATGACATAACAACACAACAACATCCAACTTTGGCCAAAGGCCCGTAACTCATAATCTTGCCATTTATAAGGCATTACAACATACAACAACAACCATCAACTTTTCAACTTGCAGCAAACAACACAAGTACAACAATTATACCACACTCTTATTTATAAAGTCCCAACTAAGCCAATTAATTAAACTAATTACTACTTTCTATTATTACTACTATTTATTAATTTATGACCACGTTTTTATTAAGTCCATAATAATATGCAACATACCCACCTACTACCAATTCTACTCTTTTGTTACTTATTTTTCTTCTACTGGTTCAATGTCTAGTTACTTATCAACTCCCTATCAATTGATTAATAAGACCTCTGCTACTTTACCTAGTATTTTTCAACTTAATTATGCTAATGGAATTAGTTTATGACAAACCAAAATTAACAGACAGCAGAAAAATACAACACAGAAGCCAAAACAACAAATTCTCCCCAGACCCCATGTGACCATCGTCACACATTGTATGGCCTCCATCACATTATGTAACGGTCTTCCTAGGGACGTGATTGACGTCACAGTTCCCAGACAAACATCAGGAATAAGGGACGGTCGTCCCACAACCAAAATTGCATCGCTCTCTATTTCTCTTTGTTTCGTCTCTGTAACGCTTCTCAGTCCAATTTCTTCTCTGATCATCTCACTAATCAACCGACACACAATTCAACAAACAACACCATACTAGCATATTTTCTTAAATAATATAAAACAACTTATTTATCACAAACAACTTATTAATCAAAAAACTTATTTGTTCACACAAAACAACAATTAACAGCAACGATTCATATTCCCAATTCCATACAAATTCATCATATAATCCCGATTATAAGGTTAGAACCCCACTCTTACCTTTGGATTGAAGTCGACTCTAACACTTTTCGATCGGAACCCTAGTTTTTACCTCTCCTATGCACTTCATGTAACTTCCTTTCTCCACTTCTTGTTATTCTTACTGATACCTATTTTCCCTAATTCCCATTAATTTATGGCTTTTATTTTAATTACTTAATCATTTTGTTGGGCCTAAACCACACACCCCCACAATTACTACTTCCAATCACCAAACAAGCCCAATTATCAAAATAGCATAATTCTATCAATAACCCCATGACTTAATCAACTCAACTAAATTTGAATAACAAGACCCACTTAGATCAACTTAATCCACTTAATCCACTTAATTAAATTAATTTAACCAAAACAACTTAGAAAATTCACTCGAAACAACAACAAACATACAACAATCTTTAATTAAATACATAATTAAATAATCAGGGTGTTACAGTCCTACTTGTTTTGGAGAGTTTCCCCTTCATGAAAGACCCAGTTGTGTGGGACTGTTCAGTGGCAATCTTGGTAGGTGAGCCTCGATGCACCACTTAAGGAGAGGTAACTGAAACAAAATCAGATTTTTTAATCCCACTCAAAGACTTTCTCCCAGAACCTGGATTAGATGTAGGGTTATAAGAGGGCTCACCTCTGCTGTTCAGAAGAGCAGTTGGAGTAGTGGTTGCTGGTTGTGGTGGAGTAGATCCACCAATATTGGCCTGAAATAGCAAATCAAGTGATTAAGCCAATTAAAAATCAACCAAAGAGTTCATATGGAAAGTAACTCAAGATCAAGATTTACATCAGGGCTTAAATTGTTGCTTTCGTTTGGGCCAGCGGTCTCCTTCGACGTGGCCCCAGGATTTTGTTTTTCGACACCCTGAGGAGAAGGTGTCTTCTCTAAAACCGTAGCCATCTTAGAAGAAGATTGTCTAGCAGTATCAGGAGCTTTGACAAGCTTCCTTTTCTTTTTGATGAGTTTACCCTCTTCAGGGGGAGACAGGTCCTCATCATCATCCTCATGGATGGTCATTTGGGCACCCCTCATTGGCTTTCTTGTTGGAATGGGAGGAGGCTTTCGAGTCGCCTGAGGAGTCTTCGGTCTAGCCTTCGCAACGATGCTCTTCGACGAGCCAGTCTTCTTGGATATTGTTGAATGTAAAACATAAATATCGATTATTAAAGAAGTGGTTAGGTAAAGATCACTTAATCGAAGGCCCCAAACCTTCATATATGTTGAATTCGATGTGAACATCTTCGATTCCTATAAGAAGGTTCCCTTTGAAACTGTCCAGCGTTTGTTTAGACGCAACCACCCTTTGAGCTTTGGGTTGAGACTGCTGTCGAAGGATTTTAATAGAATTCCCACAGACAAACTAGTCTGGAAATGGAGGGGCAATGGCCACTCCAAACTCAGTAGTAGGAACTCGAGGAACTTTGGGTGGAAATAGTTGAAAGGCTAGTTCATAGCATTTCTCAGGAGCAATATTGAAAGGAAGTTTTAATTTCTCCCTTTTTTGTAAAACTTTCTCCTTCAAAGTGATAGCAGCCTCATGTAACACCCCAAAATTTGCCCTCTCATTTTCATATTATTTTGCATATCATAGGCATAACATTTAGATGGCATACTCTAACATTTGGCATAGAAAATGAAGCATAAACATCCATGACCAAGCATAAGGCATATGATCAGTCATTCAGCAATTTGAGATTCTTCAAAGCTAATCCAAGAGCCAAGTGATCTTGAAAGAAGCTTACAATGTAGCATCATATATTATACAAGCTCAAAGTCATCCTCAAAGCCTCAGAAGAGGGAATTTTCATCAGAAGTTCAGTGGTGCAATATCATCATATGCAGAGGAAACCCTAATTAGGGTTTGGCTTGATACCAAGGAATTATCATAGCTTTGATCAATTCTTGTGGTCAAAGGCTTTCATATGATATACAAGGCTTATGTATGAAGTTTGAGGCAAAAATTCATTGAGGAAGTCAATCATTGAAGCAGTTACTTGAGAATGTAGAAAGAAAGTCAATTGAGCTGAATAAAAGTCAATTGAAGGATTTTTAGGGTTTTAATCATATTCATCAACTTCATGAAGTCATATTTTGGTTAAGAAATAGCTTGGATGAGTTCAAATGTCAAAAATCAAGAATGTGCAAAACGTTGCTAAATTTGGAGGTTTAGAAGTTTCTATTTTTGGAAATATTTGCCCTAAACCTTCAAGCTATTATTTCATGTGCAAAAACGCTTCAAATGATTTTTCCTTGAACATGAAAGTTGTAGATCATGATTTTACCTTTCCAAAAAGTCCAAGAACACCTTCATATCATTTCTAGAACTCAATATATGAATTTTTGAAGTTGGATGCATTTTTAGGGTTTCTTGGTGCACACTTGTCAATTTGTAATTGGTCCATTATTTTGCTATTTTTGTTGTGTCACATTTTATGTCATACACTTTTGTTAGTGGGCCTCTCCTTTTTCCCGCGTGACCAAAAGTGGTATGTGTCTCAATTTGTTTCTTTATCTTTTATTAGGGAAAAGTGAAAATTATAAAAAAAGTTGGCACATGAGATGAGTGGAAGAATCAGCATAGTACACAAGACAATACACACTTGCCTTTATCTCATTACCTTTCTATTCACACTTTTCACCACTCAGTCACACATTTGTATCCCAAAAGTAAGAAGGATCACACGCAAAATTTGTACTCATGCATTATCCAACAACCACCAACCATATCCATTTGATCTTCATTTTGTTTTCATCATCAAACCCCACAATGACGCGCACGCAGTGCACCATAATAGCCCTACATCATCATGCACTCAATAAAACTATGAAAATCAAGATTGAAAATGAGATGAAAGGAGCACACGAGTTCTGTTTTAGTGAAGGCATAACAAAATTTCTCTCACACCTCAAGCATTCAGCCACACACCTCAGGTATAAAAGCCTCAGCTCACGATTTTGAAGAAGAGAACACATATATTTTTTTCGTCATCACACAACTCAGCCTCACTCTCTCTCTCTCTCATTGTGCTCATTTTCTTCATCCTCCATAAGACTCAAATCTGACTTTATCATTGATCAAACTCCATTTTCGATCTTCAAGGCTTCTAAACATCATCATCTCATCAGATCATTATCCTTCTCCTTGGTTTGGAAGCTAGAGGCAGCTTTGTTGATCACTTGAAGATCAACACTATTTTTGGATTTCTTCCATTTTACGCTCAAATCAAGGTTTAGAGTCTTTATTTAGCTCTGAATAGATCAACGGAGGCAAGCTGAAGTTATCTCAACCTTTGGATTTCTTTGAATCTCAAGAATAGTTGAATATCAGGTTTGAGTTCACACTTGTTTTGTGGTGTACATGCTGGATATATGGTTTTTGAAGTGATTAGATGCCTTGAGATAGTTTAATTCATGAAATGTAGCCTTGATGTTGAGTTTTGTTTGGTTCGATTTGCTCTAAATCTTGAGTGTTTGTGAAATATATTTGCATATTTGAGACCCTTGTGACCTAAGCTTTCGTTTGATACTCATTTTGCTTGTTTCTGGAAATTTTGCATTGATCTTCATCGGAATCCAGCTGGAGAAGGTGACCGGAGCTTCTCCGGCCGGTGAGCTATGTGTGTTTTGCCTTGTTTCCCAGTTTAAAACGCAACTGTGCGATTCGATTCCATCTTGTGGCTTGGGACGTGCCAGCACATTAATGAGGGTGTGTTGGTCACGTGGTGCTTGGCTGGTGTTTGTGTATTGTAGCTTTCATGCATTTTGTTCATAGAGCACCATTGGATCTGGAGGGAGGTTTTTTTTTTAAATCTGGATCATTAGATGTTATCACCTTAGGGTTTATTGACTATGTTGGTGGACCATCAGATTCATTGACTGTGTTGACTTGCATTATCAATCGTTGGATCGTTATAAACTTGTGTGTGTTGGCTGAGTCTATTTGAAGGCTCCTAGGCCTATGTTACTATCCCCACCTCCATCGCATGAGCCCACTCTGATTATAACTTGTTTCTTGTGCTATTTTGACCCCCTTGTTTCTTTTGTTTTTTTTATTTTATTTTTAATTAATTGTTTCATTTCCTTTTTAAAAAAATAGAAAAAGATATTAAAAAATCCTGAAAAACTCATGAGTGTTTATTTTAATTTTCTTTAATTTTCTACATTTTTTAATTCTACTTTTCATTAATTTTCAATGATAAATTAATTCTTGATTTTATTTCTTTTATTTTAATTCCTTTTATACATGATCTAACTTGTCTAATTTTTAACTTGAGCTTGGAAATAGATATGAATTTTCTTCTTTTTGCTGTTGATTCCTAACATGTTGAAGTTTATTTGAGATTTTATTCATGATTTTTAGGACTTATTTGCTTAGGTTTTGTCATGTTGTTTTGTGATGAAGTTTGTGAAACCCTAATTGGTCTTTGAGCATTTAATTGAGATATTTTACCTCTGATTTTTTACTTGTGGTTTTGGTATGTTGCTTTCACTTGATCAAAGAGTCCTTATGCCTAATTGTGGGATTTTTAAGACTTTTTTTTTCCATTTTATGTGATTTTTGTGATTAACTTGACCTAGTTTTGGTGTTTTCTTGACCTATGTTTGCTTGTTAAGGTAGGAGGGCACTTGTGCCAACTCCTAGGGTTTGTTTTAGGGTCTCTTAACATGTTGACATGTGTCTGGTCCTTGTATGAATTTTGTTTCTTGGTTTTCCTTGTGTTACTTGTTCATTAAGCTTCACACTTATATGAATGATTCACTTTACTTCTCACTTCTACATGTCTCTCTTGTATGAGCTTGTATGAACTTGTGTGCTTCTATTGATGTTTGAATTCCTTTCTTAGACACTCCTTACCATGATAGGGTTCTGACTTTGATGTTTGTGGAAGTTGTTTAGCTTGTATGACACTTCTTATCTCTTGTTTTAACTTTGTTTCTCTTATGATAACTTGTAATGCTTTATTGTGATCTCTTGATTTCTTTTCTAACATGATGTTGTGTGTTTGATCTTGGCACTTAAGTGTGGAGTTTAATTTCTATTTGTGATAGTTTGATATGATCTTTTGTTTGTTTCTACTTCACTTAATCTTATTTGTTTTCATCTTATCATTTGTGTATGCTTCTAACCCTTTCTAGGTGCAATGGTAAGTGAAGTGTGGATGTTATCCACATTTCAAATCTTCTTCTCTTATCTTTTAATGCTTTCATACTTGTCTTTGTGATGTGCCTTATGCCATCATGTGTATAACTTCTTTCCATCCCCTTAGAGAACAACTTAACTTCTTTGGTAGAAGTAAGTTGATTTTCTACCTTCTTTCTTCTTCTTTCCTTCTTCTTCATTAGGATAGACTTCAAACCACACTAACCTAGGACTCCCATGCATGATAATTCTTAGGATTATTTGTCCCCCCCTTAGTGTTTACCTTTGCTCCCTTTGGTTTCTTCTCTTCTCATCTTCATACAAAAATCTAAAAACACTTAATAGTGGTTGAAATAGTCTTGTGTAGGGAATTATGCCATGGGGAATTTCTATTCATTCCATCTTGGAATAGTACACTTGTCTAGCATGATGTATAAGTCTAATAATGTGACTACGTTTATAAAGAATCTAAAAACATCTAATAAGTTTAACAAGTTAGTGAGCTTAGGCCTTAACCCTTGGAAACAAGTCTTGGAAAAATTCTCCTTAGTTGGTGTGCTTGTTATATTATTCCATCTTGGAATGTAGTAGCAAGTACACATTTCATGGAAACGGACTTGAATTCATTTCCTTGTGCCAGACTCATAAAAAACTCATAAAAAACACTGGACAAAGAATAAACGTTTCTCCTTCGGGACTTCTTTTCTCATCACCCTCATTCATAACGTAAGAACTTACTCCTACTTGTCACTTTACAAGACGGTAATGCACTCGTGCCAGACAAGCCTATAACACATGAGCATTGACATAGGCATTTCAAGCCTCTAAAACACAAGCATTTTTCACCCGTAGTTAGGGGAACTACGTCGACTCTGATCCTCATGTCCAGGTGAGGTACGTAGGCAGCGGGGTAGGTCCCGTTCGAGCACTCTTTTATTTTCCCTACATTTCCCCCTTTCTTTTCTTTTCTTATCCAGTTTCAGTCTTACTTTTTGCAGCAGCTTTCATTTCTTCACCCTTTGAAACAATTTCTTTGCAAGTGTGGATCCTGTCGGGTACGGAGGATGATCTGGGGTGCTAATACCTTCCTAAGTTGTAACCAACTCCCAAACCTAGTTTTTTGGTTTGCAGGACCTTTGTCCTTCCTTTTCTTTTCGTTGGTTTGTGCAGCATTACCATACCCGTTCCTTCAGGATAAAAATGTCTGGTTGGCGACTGTACCCTTTTCCGCGCCACTTTCGCGGTTGTACCAGGATGGAAATCCAAGGAGCGACAACTGGCGACTCTGCTGGGGACCGAACCCAGAATCTCTGGTTTCCCCTTGAGAGTATCTCCTAGCGCTTGTGTGTTTCTATTTCATTGGGTGTTTGATTGTTTGTTGTTGGGTGTTTATTTTACTGTTGTTTATTTACAGTTTTATTTACAACTTTATTTACAGTTTTCAGTATTTATTTCCATGCATCATATTATTACTGGACTGTCTGGACTGGATTTTTTGTTTGGTGGGACCTGGGGATTACTGTTACTGTGAGATAAGCTCGGAACCAGGGCTCGAGTGCACCATTGTACTTAGAGTGGTTCCACTTTGGCTTCATGGCATCTTGCTATGTTGGTATTAGTGAGTTCCACGCCCAAACTTGCGACCGTCTTGGAAATGTTTTGATACAGGAATCTTTCTTGATCATTATAGGACCTCGATAGTTATGTGCATCTGGGGACCGATCATTGAGGACCTTTGTGGAATCATCCCTCTCCAGTGGTGATGGTGGCAGACCATATTTTGTGGAAAACCCATTCGCACCTGAGGGTCCACTAGGAATTCGTATAGGATGGTCTGGTTCTCTTATAGGAACTCAGTCAAAGCATCTTATCGTATGGCGATAGTACTGTATCCCACGGGCTGAATGTACTATTGTTTCTCGATTTCAGCGCTCGAAGTTGGGGACTGATAAGGGATACTTGTTTTTCCTGGACTCACGCTGAGACCTCCCTAAGTAGTACATAATGCTTAACCGATTCCCTGATTTGGTCATGAGCCATTTCTCAAAGATGGTCAACATATTATTGTTGCTCGGCTTTGAGAATCCATGATGTATAGCCCGGAGAACACCCGTGAGATTGGGATGGGTTTATAGGTTTGCAGGAGCCCTTGACCTCAGCATACCCTTTATCATTAGTTTGATCTTATGTTATGGTCTGGTATTATGGTTCTAAGGGTTCTTGACTATCTGGTTCTGGTTTTTCTTATCTGAGGGTTACTATTCAGAGAACAGTTTGGGGTTTCTGATCGCTTGGCTCCCAATATTATATCCAGACAGTTCTAGATAATGGTCATGTGCCTTTCATTGCATTTCATAAACATCATATTAGCATTAATTGTTTGTGTTTCCATTTCAGGTTATCATTTGCATCTTGCATCCAGTTCCGGTAATTGTCTTTTACCCTGATGGCAGAAGATATGGAAACTCCCAGAAAGAGGAATGTACATTATATCTTTCCGCAACCAGAAATTGAGAGTATTCAAAAACTGGTAGATCTGATGAATGACAAGGTTTTAGAGGACTTCAGAAAAGAGTACGGGAAGGTTCCGAATTACGTGAACAAGAATACTGTTGATCAAAGGGATAGTCTCCATTCATTGCTGCAGTTCTACGATCCTCAGTTACGAGTCTTTGTGTTTCCAGACTATATCTTAGCTCCCACTTTGGAAGAGATTTCTAGCATCCTGAACATTCCTATCAAAGAGAGTATTCCCTAGTATGCTTCAGGGAGGGCTCCTTCACATGCAAATATAGCCAGTTCTTGTCACCTTAATGTTCTTAGAGTCAAGACGGGTTTAGAAGCCAGTAAGGGTAAAAGGATTGCTTTGGACTTTCTTGTCACAGTGAATTACTAGCCTTGATGGTATATGGGATAAGCTTGTTCCTGGGAGAGAAAGGGTTAGTCGGCATGGAGGCAATTTCCATCTTTGTTCAGAGGAATCCAGTGCCTACTTTATTGGGAGACTTCTATTATAATGTCCATTACAGGAACGAGAAAAGGAAAGGGTATGTAAACTGTTATGCACCCTTATTCGCTGATTGATTTGCCAAGAAACTCCCAAAGTCAGGGTCATTCAATGATCTGAAGCAAGAGTGGAAATGGTCCGAAGATTGATGGGTTTGACCTCAGATGATGTAGTGTGGGGAAGCAACATGGACTTATTAGGAAAGGAGATAATTGTCAACTGCGGTGAGTTTCCCAATGTACCTTTGCTTGGTAGGAATGGGGTGATTAACTACAATCCTGTGCTAGTTAGAAATCAATTTGGCTACCCTCTGAAGAATCCCCCGTCTAATGAAGAAGTAGTTGAGTCATTGTATGCACCGTTGGAAGGAAATGTGAAGTTGGTCACTCAAGCATTTCAGGCTTGGGAATTGAGAGTGAGCAAAGGCAAGAAAGAGTTTGAAAAGGTAGACCCTAAGATGTATCCTCCTTTTTCTGTTTGGCTACAGAAGCAAGTAGAAGATTTACTTCTTCCTTTTTCACTAGAAGCTCCCTTGTATCCTAAAGAAGTGCTACCCCAGAACACCGTTCCTTTGGAAGATTACAAGAAGTTGGAAGAGTAGTTGCATGGAGTTTGGATAGAGAATTCTGAAATCAACAGCTTGTATCACCGCATGGCCAGTGCTAACCAGATCTTGGAAGAGAAGATGCAGAAGATGCAGATAGCTCGGGAGACTAAGGAGAAGGAGTTTGCGGAAAGAGAGGCTTATTTAAAGTGAAGAGGTATGATGAACATCCAGAGGGAATCAGAGTATAAGAAGACCAGGAAAACTCTTAGAGAAGCCAAACAATTTATCGCTTGGTTGCAAGATCAGAGGGAACAAGACTAGAAGAAACACAAGGAAATGGAAGAGTTCTATAGATTGCAGTTGACTTCCAAGAAGGAAGAATTGGAACAAGCTCATAAGATCCGAAGAGAAAAGACTCAGCAGTTAGAGCAAAGTCAGAAGGCGCTGGAAGAAGCACTCAAGGAGATGGATGATCTAAAGTTGATGGTGGAAGTTAAGAGAGCTAGATCTGGGCCAGGATCTAATGGAGATGGATCAGAATCCTCTTGCAGTCTTGTTTTTTAGCTTTTGTATTTGGATTACCTACAGACTTGTTGTAGGAATCTTTGTTTATTGCTTTCAATTTTTTTCTTTGTTATGTAAGACCTGTAACCCTTCGGGGATTATTTTGTGTGACTATTGCCTTGGAGGATGTTCATATTATGCATCATTATGTGGTTTCTCATTTACTTTTCTGAATCACTGAAACTAGTTATTCAAAGTCATTAGGATTTGAATACCTCGCAAAAAATATCTTGTGTTAGTAAGCCAATTTCCAAAGGCCATCTGGGTTATTTTCTGTCAAATACCGGAACTGGGGCACCAAATTCCAGACCATGGGAACACAAAACAGTTACATTTCATGCATGTAACCTTTTTTCTTTGTGTTTCAGGTACAATTCCCAGATTTCTAACGTCTCTTCTGTTTTAGGCATTATTGTTGCACGAAGAGTGCATAGGTATCTTACTAAAGAAAACAGAGTCAGAATCATGGATCAAATGCAAACTGAGCTTGCAGAGCTGCGTAACCCAATGGACCGGTTCATGACCCTAGTAACTGGCATCAATTAGAACCAAGAGCGTTTGAGAGAGATGATTGATAGGAATCAAGATGGCAACTGTGGAGGTCCTAGAGGTATTGGTGCTCTTGGTGGTGGTGGTCCTCAACCTCAACCCCAACCTGAGGTTATTGTTAATGTTGGTAGGGGTCCTCAACCTCAAATGGATAATCCAGATGACCAGTTCATTATCCTAGAAGATATGGAAGGACAAGGTGCAGAGGTGAATCGCCGTTTTGAGGAAATGGCTGAGAAAATTTGTTATATTCAATCTCAAAACTCCTTGGGATTTGATATCACCGACTTGGGTCTTGTTCCTGGGGTGAGAATTCCCTACAAGTTCAAAGCTCCGACTTTTGACAAGTATAATAACACTTATTGTCGAAGGACTCACCTTCAAGCTTTCGTCGATAGAATTGTTGCTCATACCGATGATGAAAAGCCATGGATGTACTATTTTCAGGATAGTCTCGTCGGGGAATCCCAAGAATGGTACATGAATCTGAGTTGGACCTCTATCCGGAGCTGGAAGGATTTGGATGAAGCATTTGTCAAACATTATCAGTATAATCTGGACATGGCTCCCAACCGTGCACAACTTCAGAGCATGTCGTAGAATTCTAAGTAAGGCTTCAAAGAGTACGCCCAATGTGGCGCCAATTAGCTACAAGAGTGCAACCTCCGTTGTTAGAGAATTAAATGGCTGATATGTTCATGAGTACTCTACAAGGAGTATTTATCGACCATCTAGCTTCTTGTTCAGCAACCAAATTTACTGATCTTGTCATCGCTGGTGAAAGAGTGGAAAATTTGTTGAAAATGGGGAAGATTCAAGATATTGGTTCTAGTAGTTCAGCTGGAACAAGAAAGCCCTTTGCCGGTCCCTAGAAAAGAAGGGAAGGTGAGACTAATGTTGTTTATAATAGGGGTTGTGGTCGAGGTCGTCAGAATTACTATGGTCAGGTGGCTGCAGTCACTATACCCTTAAGGCATATCCCACAACATCAATAGCAACAATAGCCATAACAACAGAATCAACGTCAACAAAAACCTTATCAACAACGTTCACACCATTTTGATCGTGTCATTGAGCCCATTTCGGTGACATATACGGCACTGCTTTAGAGTTTATTGGACATGAACATGATTCAGTTAAGAACTTTACAACCCATCACTGAGGATTCCCTACCACCGGGCTATGATGCCAATGTCATATGTGCTTTTCATTCAGGTGCCCCGAGGTACACAACTGAAAAATGTAGAGCTATACAGCTGAAAGTACATGATTTGATAGATTCAAAAGCCATTAACTGTGCACCACCACCAAATGTTAATACCAACCCTATGCCCAATCATGGAGGGGAAAGGATCAATGCTATTGAAGAAAGAATGGCCCAGAAATTTGATCCTAAATGTTAATGAAGTGAAGAATCCTTAGTTTGTTGTGAAAGAAAGATCACTAAAAGGCCAAGTGTTTCCTGGATGTAACGAAGATTGTGAAGACTGTAAGATTTCTGAGAACGGTTGTAGTAAGCTGAAGATGGGTATCCAGACCTTGATTGATGAAGGCTCGTTGCATTTTGATAAGGTAAACATTCAAAGCGACGATGTGTCTACTGTCACTATATATTTTACCCCATAGGAAATTCCCTCTCGACCAGCACCAGTCACTATCTACGTACCCCAAGAGGAAAGGCATGTTACTATAAGTCCTGTAACCATTGCAGTTCCTGGACCTGTACCCTATGAAAGTGAAAGAGCAGTTCCTTGGCACTATAGGTCAGATGTGTACATTCAAGGGCAAAACGTTGAAGATAAGGCTCCAGTTGTTGTTGATGCAAGTGTTGTAAATGTTGGAGGAGTAGGGAGCTTTACTCATAGTAGACGACTTTTCGCTCCACAAACTCTCCGAACAAACAATGAAGTTGAAGCTGCAGCACGAGCCAAGGGTAAACAGGTAGCTACAGAAGAAGTCGTAACTCTGGCTAAAGAGCAGAGTACCTTTGAAAAAGAGGTAGAGGAATTCATGAGAATAATTAAGAAGAGTGATTACAAAGTGGTTGAATAGTTAAATCAAAAACTGTTAAAGATTTCAATTTTGTCTCTGCTTATGTGCTCTCCAGTACACAGGGAGGCATTATTGAAGGTTTTACATATGGCTTATGTTCCATAGGAAATAACTGTGAACCAACTTGAAGTATTAGTTGTGAATGTCAATTCCAGTCATGGAGTGGGTTTTACAGGCAACGACTTGACACCGGAGGGGAGAAATCATAACAAGGCCTTGCACATCACCATGGAGTGCAAGGGTGCTGTGTTATCTCATGTTCTGGTTGATACTGGCTCTTCTTTGAATGTACTTCCTAAGAAGGCATTGATGAAGTTGGAGGTAGATGGAATAGTTCTGAGACCAAGTGACCTTGTGGTGAGAGCCTTTAATGGTTCTAGAATATCAGTCTTTGGTGAGGTTGAGTTGTCAGTGAAGATAGGATCGCAAGTATTCAAGAGCACATTCTATGTGATGGATATCCAGCCAACTTATAGCTGCCTTCTGGGACGTCCATGGATCCATGTTGCAGGCGCAGTGACTTCAACCTTGCATCAAAAGTTGAAATACGTTATTGACGGTCAAGTGGTTATTGTGTGTGGGGAAGAGGATATCTTCGTCAGCCATTTGTCTACTTTCAAGTACGTTGAAATAGATGGGGAGATCCATGAAACGTTATGCCAAGCCTTTGAAGCTGTGAATGTCAGTGTAGTCGCTTCCAATTCTGCAGCCAAGAACAATGAGCGAGTGGGAACTTCTATATCTTCCTACAAGCAGACCAGTGAAGTGGTTGAAGTTGGGAATGCCCAAGGTTGGGGCAAGCTGGTCCGGGTTGATAAGAAGGAAGACAAGTTTGGGATAGGCTACATCCTGGGGCAAGCAGCAGGATCTCAAAGCAAAGCAATCAGTTTCTCGAGTGGGGGGTGATTGACCCAAATCAAGTTTATGTTGTCAAAGATGATGTTGATAGTGATTGTGATCTCGACAAATGGGTACGCCCGTGTGTCCCAGGGGAAGAGCTAAAGAACTGGTTCACAGAAGACTTCGTCCAAGTCACTTGCCTGCCAGAGTAATTTTCTTTGTTTTCTCATTATTATACGCATGTTAAGTCATGCACTATTCCCAAGGTGTATGCATCCACTGTAGGGCCACCTTGCATGTTATGCAATTTATTTTATCATAAATAAAGGACATTTTCTTCATTCAAATTGTGTTCCCTTTCTTTCTTTTTAAAATTTTTCACAAAAAACAATAAAAATGGCAATGTTTTTCTTTTGTTTTGTTTTGTTTCGTCAAAAAAGACAGATTCTGAAATAAGCACATCACTTGTGCAGAACCAATCATTTGAATTTCTTTGATAACTCTTCTGCTATGATCAAGTATCTTTTCGATAATCCAATCTACCAAGCTGATGAAGGGGTTAAGGAAAACTGTGAACTCCCTGAAGAATTGGCCAGGTTATTGAGACAGGAGGAAAGAGTGATTCAACCTCACCAAGAAGAGATTGAGGTCATCAACATCGGAACGGAAGACGCAAAGAAGGAAATTAAGATTGGGTCCAGTATGCAGGCCGAAGTAAAAGAAGAGTTAAATGGCATGCTTCGAGAATACGTGGACATCTTTGATTGGTCATATCAAGATATGCCAGGTTTAGATACAGACATTGTGATGCATAAGCTACCACTGAGGGAAGATTTCCCTCCTGTTAAGAAAAAGCTTCAAAGAACCCGTCCTGACATGGAGATGAAGATTAAAGAAGAGGTTCAGAAGCAATGAGACGCTGAATTCCTTGTCGTAACTAGTTATCCACCATGGGTAGATAACATTGTGCCAATACCGAAGAAGGACGGCAAGGTTCGGATGTGTGTTGACTACCGGGATTTAAACAGAGCAATCCCAAAAGATGATTTCCCATTATCTCACATCAATGTATTGATTGATAATACGGCTCAATTCTCGGTATTTTCCTTCATGGATGTTTTATCCGGTTATAACCAGATTAAGATGGCTCCGGAAGACATGGAGAAGACAATGTTCATTACCTTTTGGGGTACGTTTTGCTACTAGGTCATGCCTTTTGGTCTGAAGAACGTCAGGGCAACCTATCAGCGGGCAATGGTGACTCTGTTTCATGATATGATCCACAAAGAGATTGAATGTTAGGTGGACGACATGATCGCCAAGTCCCAAGGTGAAGACGCATTTGGTTAACCTCAAGAAACTGTTTGAACGACTGAGAAAGTATCGTCTGAGGTTAAATTCTAACAAGTGCACCTTTGGGGTTGTAACACCCCAAACTTTTCCCTCTCATTTCATGGTATTTAGAATTTCATTTACATATATATCCTTGCATTATTAGCATAAAATTGAGGCACCACGTTCATGGTGAAGCATAAGCAGGCAATGATTTTGCTTCGGATATGGTTGTTCAGTTATAATCCGGTTCAGATGGAAGTTTGACCAAGTCTTGGTCGAACTATCAGGAAATTGCGTCAACAAAGAGTTATTGGTGCCAGTGGTCATTTATCAGGCGGTGCATACTCAATGTTAAGTTGTGTTATGTGAGAATGCTCTGTGGTTTATCAAACAATAGTTTATGAGAAGCTCGGTCCAATTTGTTTTGTTTGAGGGGCTATCAGTCATTAGCAGTCTCTCTGTGGATTTATTTTCTATTCAAATAATCAGGGCAAGGCTTTCGGGTATTGAAAGGCCTGTCATTTGGCTAAATTTCAAGTAATTTGCAAATCTCGATTGCGCGACTCAGGATCTCTGCCAATGGTTCAAATCATGTATCCATTGTGATTTTAGGATTAACTCGGATTTAGTCAAACAGGGGTTTGATTCAAGTGTCAATTTGATTCTAAATTAATTCAGGTGTCGTTACACTCGAGGGTTAAATCCATAGTGAAGTTCAAGTTTTATTCAATTAAAGAATGAGTTTTCCAAATGATCATATTTAAAGCCCGTCAAGATTTACAATAAAAATCCAGTATTAAGCCCAATTCTAGATCATCAATTAATTGGCCCATCTTGTTGTCCTCATAGCATAGGGCCCATTTACTAAACAATGTGTATAAAAAAGCGAGGCTACAACTATAGCATCGGTTGCACAGCTTCATATGTGATTATTTTAAAACCAATTCCTACCATATTGCAAGCCTATCACACATCAAAACGCACCTCATCCATACATAAAACAGCAGACCTGATGCTACCACAACAGAGTGAAAATGCAGACGGATTTTTTGTCACTTGCAAAAAGTGACGTCGTGAGTCATCATAAGCCCAAAATACATGGAAACATAACCGAAATTAACAGAGAAAAAATGGCAACGAAATTCAAAGGGAGGAATAAATGAAAAAAACATAAATTTGGAGGCCATAAAAGAAATTGGTTAACATAATTCAAGGAAAAAAGGAATGAAAATTCAGTAAAAAATAAAAAAAGACGGTTACAGATTCTAACGAATTCTGGTTGCAGCAATCTCAATTCTTCAACCCTTATCATAAGCCACAATCGGGGTGAGAAAAAAAAGAAAAGAAAGAAGAAAAGCTTCCACACCTCCTTTATATCCATTCTTCTACATTCATGCTGATTTTATCTCTTCAAAACCATCATAATAGAACCGATGTCAGAACCTTAAATCACTCTCTAACTATCCTTCAATTCATCTCCAAAAACTCAGATCAAGAACAACTTCAACAATCATCTTCTAACCTCATCTCATCTTCAACAACCACCAATAAACTAAACCATCACCCTTAGAATTCAAGATAAAAGAAAAGCCAGCAGATAGTGAAAAAAGAGAAAAACGGTTACACAATCTCAAAACCTCTGTGAGTTTTCATTTGCCGTCGATCATATTTTCAATCATCAAACTTCATTCACTCCAGGGGATCTTCAAAAAATCTTCCTCACTCATCCATTTTCGGATTCTGCTTCTTCCTTCATCTCATCTTCAATCTTCACTCTCAGCATCATCACCTTCACTCTTCTCTTCTGTGCACGCCATCATCAACCGAAGCTGCAACATCGTCATTCTTCGTCAATCTTTATCAACTACGACATCAACATCATCATCATCATGTCATCATCGAAAGCATTCCAGATTGATGATTCAAGAATAACCGCTTGCATCGATTCATGTCGTGAATCCATCACACCATCAACAACTCTACATCACCGAAAACAACACCAATTCATGAAGTAGTAGAGGAAGAACGCAAAGAGTAAACGAGTACAAAGATCCGATAACTTACGAATCAACGTCGTGTTGTTACGAACTTGGTTGAATGGTGAACAAGATCGATGAAGACGAATTGTGCGAATCCACGTGCGTAGAACCGCAGCCGTGACAAGAAACAAATCGTACCAATGTAGCGTTCTTCATGCTGTCACTTACAGGTACACAATTTCACACTCTTGTAGCTAGATGTATGGCATATGCTGCATCCTTTGCGGTTGTATTCTGCTTGGCTTACAAATTCTCGATCCGGATGAATTAGAAAGATTTAGTCAAAACAAGTTTGGATTCGTGATGAGCGTGGAAATGGATGTAGGGTTTGTGTTTAAGGTGTCATGAACGGTGGTGATTAGGTGCCGGAGAAGACGGTGGTATTGTCACCGGCCGTCATCAACTCCGAAGGAATTAGGTTAGAGAGGAAGAAGAGTGGCGTGCACTATTTGAAAGGAGAGGGTAATATGTGGTTTATTGACTTTGTGCATATTTAAGTAGATAAAGAAATTTGGGAAGCTCCACCATTCAAGTTGGATTAGGATAGGATCTGAGATTTTTTGTTATTTTATGCCCATACCGGAGGTGACACTTGTCACCGTCCGGTAGGACCCCTCCATTTTGTTTCCCTGTGTGTGTGTACACTACACCACCATACTCCCATGCCTCACGAACCGTCAGATGTGGATACCTGTGGAAGTCTCATGATCGTGCGATTCTGGTGGGGTCAAGGAGGTTGACCGATATCACATCTTACTCCCTCAGGCTTTGGGAGTGTCTGGCCCTAGAATCTTATGCTATTGGAACTCCCTATGCAAGCCCATTTCTGACTTTTCAACCTCACAATTACTTCTTCCTCACCACCTTTTTATTTCTTTGTTTTTTTTATTTCTGTTTTATGTAGTTTCCATTTAAATCTATAAAAAATACCAAAACACATAATAAACTTCTACAAAAATTATAGGAGCTTTCTAACTCATTTTAGAACCTTTCCACATTTTTACTTTCTGATTTTTGCCATTTTTCAATTTTATTTCGATTTTCCATTTAATTTGTTTTCTAAGGAATTCTTTCATCTATACTTCATTTTTTACATTTTATTTCTCCCACTTCCTGTTTTTTTTTCATCCCATTATTTTTTATATGATTAAAGGACTAATAATAGAACCTGGAATAATATTTGGTATATTTTTTAGACCATTTTATTCACTGTTTTGGTAGTGTTGTTTGTGTAAAATTGTGATTAGATCTTAGGTAGATTTAAGTGACCATTTGACATAGATAGGTTATTAATTTTTAGGAGATTTTTTAACACAATATTAGATTTAGGTTATAGACTCTATGGAATTAATTTCATATTTTTCCAGGACTTTTGCTATTTTTAGTGTAACGCCCCGATTCGATAATTCCCATTTTTGTTAGAGTCTTTTATTTTAATTGAATAATTATTATTTTATTTGTGAAATTATCATGATGATATTTGATGTTGATGAATTAATGTGATATATTGTGTTGTGAGATTTTACCGTTTCGAGAGTTTCTGGGTAAAATTGGATAAGAGGGTATTTTAGACTTTTCTTAATTAGTGATAAGTTAGAATTAGTAGAATTGGTATTTTGTGAGAAAATAATATTTTTGGTTGGAAAAGAGATAAAATGAGTTAAGTGTAGAAAATAGAATTAGTTAGTAGTAGAAATAGAAATAGAATTGAGAGAGAGATATATAAAAGAAAGTTGGTAAGAAAGAAAAGGAAAAAGATAGAAAGAAAAAGAGAAGAAAGAGGAGAGAAAGAGGAAAGAAGAGAAAAGAGAGAAAAGTTGGAAAAGCTTCAAGATTGCTCGAAGGAATCGGAATAATTGGGTAAGGGTGATAAACATTGTTATCTTAATCTTGTGTATGATTATGTATGTGTTTGGTGGATTGGGTTTATGATTTGGAGAGGTTTTAGAGAAAGTTAGGTTTAGGGTTTTGATGAGAAAACTTGGAAATTGGTAGATTAATCGGTTAGAACTTGATATAATCGAAGTATGATGTTAGATACATGCTATTGATCATGTTTGATTGAGTTTAGAGAAGTTTTGGGGTGATTAGAGTTGACTGTTCGCAGCTGGTGTGTTGCTGAAATCGCAGCAGTCGCTCAACGAGCTACCCCTCGCTCATCGAGAGTTCCAGGGCGAATTTCGCTCAACGAGCAAGAGGGCACTCAGCGAGCCTGTAGGTTTTGATGGATTATGTGTTTTAATCAGTAGCTTGAGTTTCAGCTATTCTTTTTTATCAATCCTTATATCGATGTGAAGCTAAAAACATGTAGAATCTATTGATGCTAAGAAGAGTAATTTTAGCCGACTTTTACCCGACTTTTCCGATAAAACGTAATTATGTTAATTATGGAATTGTGGGTTTGATTGTTGTGTTGTGGCCGTTTGGCAAATAGATACATTGCTTGAATTAAATGCGAATGTATGCTAATTGTATGAGATGAATGCATAACTATATCGTGAATATGTATGCATTTTCAAGAATGTTGTGTGTCATTTTTCATGTAAGCATAATGTATGCATTCTTGTGCTGTGGGATTCTTTGTGAATCCGTTGTAGCATCGTGTACTCATGTGGAGTGTGAGCGATGACTACAACAAGATCGTGTGCCCATGTGGGGTGTGAGCGATCGGATTGTGTGCCCGTGTGGGGTGTGAGCAATCCTGAAACATCGTGTGCCCGTGTGGGGTGTGAGCGATGGGTGATTTATTCACATTGATTGTGTGCCCGTGTGGGGTGTGAGCGATCGGATTGTGTGCCCATGTGGGGTGTGAGAAATCCAAAAACATTGTGTGCCCGTGTGGGGTGTGAGCGATGGGTAATTTATTCACATTGATTATGTGCCTGTGTGGGGTGTGAGCAATCAGATTGTGTGCTCGTGTGGGGTGTGAGCAATCAGATTGTGTGCCCGTGTGGGGTGTGAGCAATCCTGAAACATTGTGTGCCCATGTGGGGTGTGAGAAATAGGGAACATCGTGTGCCCGACGGGAAGTTACTTTAGGTAACAAGCGATGATTCTATTTGGTTCCTGAGTGAACTTGCTGAATGTTGAGTAGATATCGCATTGCATCTGCATAGAGTCGTGTGTCGGTCTCTATGAGTTGCATTTTATACATTGTATGTATATGCTGAAATAAACATGATTGTGCATATGTTTATTTGGAATGTTTTGAAATGATTGGTATGTGTGAAGGACATACTTGCGGATATATATATATATATATATATATATATATATATATATATATATATATATATATATATATATATATGCATGTTGATATGTATATATGTATATGATTTATACATTATATGTATATGTGCGATATAAACATAGCTTGTCGTATGTTTATGCTGAATGAATGTAAATGAAGAATAGACATAAATAATATAATATTTATGTGTATTGGTAAATGAAGATACATTGCGATGTATGTGGGTTATGTGAACATGGTTGAATATGATCTGTGTTATATGAATGAAATGGTGATAAGTATGCGTATAAGTATGCTTTATGTTGTGTATGAATGATATGTTGTGGTGAGAATATGTTGATGTATATGTTATATGTTGAGATATATAATTATATGCAATATTATTATGATAATGTTTCTCACCCTTCTGCTGTTTTATGATGCTCTATGAGGCATTGCAGATTAGGTGTGCCGGAGTCGTTTTTGTGAAGCTTGTCTTCATATCTTTTGGTCGGTCGGCTCTGATATGTAGCACCGGGTAGTTAGGTGGACTTGTGCCTTTTTGGGGATAGATTTGTATATGTATTCGTTGTGGACATGTTTTGTATAATATGATATATTTGTGCGCTTCTAATTTGTAGATATATTTTGATGAATATATAAGTTGAAGTTGTTGATGATTTAAGTTTTCCGCTGTGCAATTTATAATTGAGATATGGGTGTAAGGATTGAAATTCCTTTGTTGATAGCTACCCCATTGTTGCATATATGTTTGAGCAGGTGTTGTATGTTTTAATTTCACGTAATGTGGCATGCTCCTTTTTATGCTTGATTTAAATTATACTCTGATGAAATTTTATCTATGCCTAAATGATTTAATGTATTATTTGGGGGTATAGAAAGGGGGTGTTACATTAAGTGGTATCAGAGCCAGTGTTCGAGTCAGTTGTGTCTGTCTTGATGCTGTTGTGATTGAACTTTTGTTTAATCTTGTTGTTGTCTTGGGAATAATCAGAATATGGCTGGTAGAAATGACAATGTGATGACTGCTGCTTTGGAAGCAATGGCTAGGGCGGTGCAGGGAGCGCCAAATATGAATGTGAATGATGAGTTCAGGAAGAATCAACCGCCAGTTTTCAAGGGGAGGTTTGATCCTGATGATGCTCAGAACTGGTTGAAGGAAGTTGAGAGAATCTTCCGAGTGATGGATTATGCTGAGGGAAGTAAGGTGAGGCTTGGTTCTCACATGCTGAAGGAAGAAGCGGATGACTGGTGGGTCGGTAGAAGTCTTGCTTTAGAGGAAGAGGGTGAAGAGATTACATGGGAAGTTTTTCGCACTAAGTTCTTAAGGAAGTATTATCCTGAGAGTGTTAAAGGAAAGAAGGAGATGGAATTCCTTGAGCTGAAGCAAGGTAGTATGTCAGTGGTTGACTATACTACTAAATTTGTGGAATTGGTTCAATTTCATCCTCATTATGCTGCTGCTACTGCTGAGTTTTCTAAGTGCATTAAGTATGAGAATTGTTTGCGTCCTGAGATTAAGCAAGTTGTGGGATATCAGAGGATCAGAAGGTTTTTGGATTTGACTGAATGTTGTAGGATCTTTGAAGAGGATAGTAAAGCTCGTTCTACGCACTATAAGAGTGTGAATGAGAAGAGAGGGAAGCAACAGGTTCGAAGTGGACCTTATATGACACCCGCTGATAAGGGCAATCATGGGGAAGCTTTGACAAGAGATCTAGTGGAGGGAGTTCTGGTCCCGTGAAGTATTATAAGTGTGGCACCTTGGGCCACAAGTCTTTTGAGTGTGGAAAGAATTTGGTGAAGTGTGCTAATTGTGGTGGTCTTGGACATGCTATGACTGAGAGTCGAAGAAGTGTGGTTAAGTGCTTTAATTGTGGTGAAGTTGGCCACATTAGTACTAAGTGTACTAAGCCGAAGCAAGCTCAGGCGGGCGGAAATGTGTTTGCATTAGCAGGGAAGGATACTACTAGTGTAGACCTTTTGATTAAAGGTACATGCTTTATTAATAGTACGCCTTTAGTTACTATTATTGATACGGGAGCGACTCATTCGTTTATTTCTCTTGAGTGCGCTAAGCGTTTGAATTTGTTTATGTCTTCTTGGGGTGGTGAGATGGTTATTGAGACTCCTGCTTCAGGGTCGATAATTGCTTGTTTAGTGTGTGTAAGTTGTTCTTTGACCATGTTTGGTAGAGATTTTGTTTTGGATTTGGTTTGTTTGCCGTTGGAAGGTTTGGATGTAATCTTGGGTATGAACTGGTTGTAGTTTAATCGAGTTCATATAGATTGCTATCATAAGTTAGTAAGGTTTCCTTCTTTGGATGATGAAGAAGAGAGTTTCCTATCCATGAAAGAGTTGAAGAAACTTTTAGTGGACAAAGCTCAATTTTTTGGTTTGTTTGCGTTGTTGTCTGTGGAGAATGAAGTGGAGCTTAGTAGGTTCCCAGTGGTGTGTGACTTTCCAGAAGTATTTCCTGATGATATTGTGGATGTACCACCGGAAAGGGAAGTTGAGTTTTCTATTAATCTAATTCCGGGTACTAGACCGATTTCGATGGCACCGTATCGTATGTCAGCTTCAGAGTTGGTAGAATTGAAAAAGTAATTGAATGATTTGTTGGACAAGAGGTTTGTTAGGCCGAGTGTTTCTCCTTGGGGTGCACCGGTATTGTTAGTAAAGAAGAAGGACGGAAGCATGCGGTTATGCATTGATTACAGACAGTTGAATAAGGTGACAATTAAGAACAAGTATCCACTTCCGAGGATTGATGATTTGATGGATCAGTTAGTTGGTGCGCGTGTGTTTAGTAAGATTGATTTGAGATCAAGATATCACCAGATTAGGGTGAAAGAGGAGGATATTCAAAAGACAGCCTTTAGGACACAGTATGGTCATTACGAGTATTCCGTGATGCCATTCAGAGCTTCTAATGCGCCGGGTGTGTTTATGGAATACATGAATCGTATTTTTCATGAACATTTGGATTGTTTTGTGGTTGTGTTCATCGACGACATTTTGATTTATTCTAAGTCTCAAGAAGAGCATAAGGAACATTTAAGGATTGTGTTGCAGATTTTGAGAGAGAAACAATTGTATGCTAAGTTATCCAAGTGTGAGTTTTGGTTGACGAAGGTGATTTTTCTTAGGCATGTTATTTCTGATGGTGGTATTAGTGTGGATCCATCCAAGATAGATGTTGTGATGCAGTGGGAAGTTCCTAGATCAGCTACGGAGATTCGAAGCTTTTTAGGCTTGGCGGGTTTTTATCGGAGGTTTATTGAAGACTTTTCAAAGTTGGCACTTCCATTAACGCAGTTGACGTGTAAAGGAAAGGCTTTCATTTGGGATATTCATTGTGAAGAAAGTTTTATGGAGCTTAAGAGAAGGTTAACTACGGCTCCGATTTTGGTTTTGCCGAATCCTACGGAACCATTTGTGGTGTTTTGTGATGCTTCTTTGTTTGGACTAGGTGGTGTTTTGATGCAAGATGGAAAAGTTGTGGCCTATGCTTCGAGACAATTGAGAGTGCATGAAAATAATTATCCTACAAACGATTTGGAATTAGAGGTTGTGGTTTTTGCTCTAAAGATTTGGAGGCATTAATTGTTTGGTGCGAGATTTGAAGTTTTTAGTGATCACAAGAGTTTGAGGTATTTGTTTGATCAGAAAGAGTTGAACATGAGACAAAGGAGATGGTTAGAACTTTTGAAGGATTATGACTTTGGTTTGAATTACCATTCGGGTAAGGCGAATGTGGTGGCCGATGCATTAAGTCTTAAGTTGTTACATATGTCCGCTTTAATGGTGAAAGAATGGGAGCTTTTGGAAGAATTTAGAGATTTGAGTTTGGTTTGCGAGATGACGCCGAGAAGTGTGAGACTTGGTATGCTTCATGTTACGAATGATTTTCTTGCAACCGTTTGTGAAAAGCAAAAGTTGGACTTGAAATTTGTTGATTTGATAATGAATGAGAATGAGGATTTCAAGGTTGATAATTTTGGAGTTTTGAGATTCCGTGGTCCTATTTGTATTCCCAATGATGTAGAGTTGAAAAAGATGATTTTAGAGGAAGGGCACCAGAGTAATTTGAGTATTCATCCGGGAGCGAATAAGATGTATCAAGATTTGAAGAAGATCTTTTGGTGGTTTGGATTGAAGAGAGATGTGGCTCATTTTGTGTATGCGTGTTTGACTTGTTAGAAGTCGAAGGTGGAACATCAAAAGCCGAGTGGTTTGATGCAACCGTTAGATATTCCGGAATGGAAATGGGATAGTATATCGATGGACTTTGATACGTGTTTTCCGAATACGTAAAGAGGTCATAATGTGATTTGGGTTATTGTTGATAGGCTTACTAAATCTGCTCACTTTGTTCCGATGGATATTAGTTATTCTTTGGAGAAGCTAGCCGAGATTTATGTTTTCGTGATTGTGAAGTTACATGGAGTCCCTAAGAGTATTTTATCGGATAGAGATCCTAGATTTACATAGAGGTTTTGGGAAAGTTTGCAAAAGGCTTTGGGTTCTAAGCTAAGATTGAGTTCGGCTTACCATCCGCAAACGGACGGTCAAACCGAGAGGACGATTCAATCGTTAGAGGATTTGTGTGCTAGAACAAGGTGGTGTTTGGGATAGTTATTTAGCGTTGATTGAGTTCACCTATAATAACAGTTTTCATTCGAGTATTGGTATGGCACCATTTGAGGCTTTATATGGTCGGAGATGTCGAACACCTTTGTGTTGGCATGAAACCGGAGAGAGAACGGTAGTTGGACCGGAGATGGTACAACAAACGACGGAAAAGGTGAAGTTTAATCGGGAGAAGATGAAAGCTTCTCAGAGTAGGCAAAAGAGTTATCATGATAAGAGACGGAAGGATCTTGAGTTTCAAGAAGGTGACCATGTGTTTTTTAGAGTTACACCGGTTACGGGTGTGGGTCGTGCTTTGAAGTCGAAGAATTTGACTTCTCGTTTTATTGGTCCGTATCAGATTACTGGAAGAGTTGGTGTTGTGGCTTATCGTGTGGCGTTGCCCCCGAACCTTTCGAATTTGCATGATGTGTTCCATGTTTCACAACTTCGGAAGATTGTTCTGGATCCGTCACATGTTATTCCTATGGACGAGGTTGAGGTGAGAGATAACCTTACGGTGGAAGCTTTGCCGGTTAGAATTTTGGATCGTGAGATCAAGAGGTTAAGAGGCAAGGATATTGCGCTTGTGAAAGTAGCGTTGGGAGGCGCTGCGGAAGGCAATATGACTTGGGAATTGGAGAGTGGGATGCGCGAGTCGTATCTGGAGTTGTTTGAATCAGGTATTATTTTCGAGAACGAAAATTTCTAAAGTGGGGGAGAGTTGTAATGCCCCGATTCGATAATTCCCATTTTTGTTGGATTCTTTTATTTTAATTGAATAATTATTATTTTGTTTGTGAAATTATCATGATGATATTTGATGTTGATGAATTAATGTGATATATTGTGTTGTGAGATTTTACCGTTTCGAGAGTTTCCGGGTAAAATTGGATAAGAGGGTATTTTAGACTTTTGTTAATTAGTGATAAGTTAGAATTAGTAGAATTGGTATTTTGTGAGAAAATAATATTTTTGGTTGGAAAAGAGATAAAATGAGTTAAGTGTAGAAAATAGAACTATTTAGTAGTAGAAATAGAAATAGAATTGAGAGAGAGAGAGATATATAAAAGAAAGTTGGTAAGAAAGAAAAGGAAAAAGATAGAAAGAAAAAGAGAAGAAAGAAAGAGGAGAGAAAGAGGAAAGAAGAGAAAAGAGAGAAAAGTTGGAAAAGCTTCAAGATTGCTCCAAGGAATCGGAATAATCGGGTAAGGGTGATAAACATTGTTATCTTAATCTTGTGTATGATTATGTATGTGTTTGGTGGATTGGGTTTATGATTTGGAGAAGTTTTAGAGAAAGTTAGGTTTAGGGTTTTGATGAGAAAACTTGGAAATTGGTAGATTAATCGGTTAGAACTTGATATAATCGAAGTATGATGTTAGATACATGTTATTGATCATGTTTGAGTGAGTTTAGAGAAGTTTTGGGGTGATTAGAGTTGACTGTTCGCAGCTGGTGTGTTGCTGAAATTGTAGCGGTCGCTCAGCGAGCTACCCCTCGCTCAGCGAGAGTTCCAGGGCGAATTTCGCTCAGCGAGCAAGAGGGCGCTCAGCAAGCCTGTAGGTTTTGAAGGATTATGTGTTTTAATCTGTAGCTTGAGTTTTGGGTATTCGTTTTTAGCGATCCTTATATCGATGCGAAGCTAAAAACATGTAGAATCTATTGATGCTAAGAAGAGTAATTTTAGCCGACTTTTACCCGACTTTTCCGATAAAACGTAATTATGGTAATTATGGAATTGTGGGTTTGATTGTTGTGTTGTGGCCATTTGGAAAATATATACATTGATTGAATTAATTGTGAATGTATGCTAATTGTATGAAATGAATGCATAACTATATTGTGAATATGTATGCATTTTCAAGAATGTTGTGTGTCATTTTGCATGTAAGCATAATGTATGCATTCTTGTGCTGTGGGATTCTTTGTAAATCCATTGTAGCATCGTGTGCTCATGTGGAGTGTGAGCGATTACTACAACAAGATCGTGTGCCCATGTGGGGTGTGAGCGATCGGATTGTGTGCCCGTGTGGGGTGTGAGCAATCCTGAAACATCGTGTGCCCGTGTGGGGTGCGAGTGATGGGTGATTTATTCACATTGATTGTGTGCCCGTGTGAGGTGTGAGCGATCGGATTGTGTGCCCATGTGGGGTGTAAGCAATCCAGAAACATCGTGTGCCCGTGTGGGGTGTGAGCGATGGGTGATTTATTCACATTGATTGTGTGCCCATGTGGGGTGTGAGCAATCGGATTGTGTGCCCGTGTGGGGTGTGAGCAATCCTGAAACATTGTGTGCCCATGTGGGGTGTGAGCAATGGGGAACATCGTGTGCCCGACGGGGAGTTACTTTAGGTAACAAGCGATGATTCTATTTGGTTCCTGAGTGAACTTGCTGAATATTGAGTCGGTACCGCATTGCATCTGCATAGAGTCGTGTGTCGGTCTCTATGAGTTGCATTTTATACATTGTATGTATATGCTGAAATAAACATGATTGTGCATATGTTTAATTGGAATGTTGTGAAATGATTGGTATGTGTGAAGGACATACTTGCGGATATATATATATATATATATATATATGCGTGTTGATATGTATATATGTATGTGATTTATACATTGTATGTGTGCGATATAAACATAGCTTGTCGTATGTTTATGCTGAATGAATGTAAATGAAGAATAGACATAAATAATATAATATTTATGTGTATTGGTAAATGAAGATACATTGCGATGTATGTGGGTTATGTGAACATGGTTGAATATGATCTGTGTTATATGAATGAAATGGTGATAAGTATGCGTATAAGTATGCTTTATGTTGTGTATGAATGATATGTTGTGGTGAGAATATGTTGATGTATATGTTATATGTTGAGATATATAATTATATGCAATATTATTATGATAATGTTTCTCACCCTTCTGCTGTTTTATGATGCTCTATGAGGCATTGCATATTAGGTGTGCCAGAGTCGTTTTTGTGAAGCTTGTCTTCATATCTTTTGGTCGGTCGGCTCTGATATGTAGCATCGGGTAGTTAGGTGGCCTTGTGCCTTTTTGGGGATACATTTGTATATGTATTCGTTGTGGACATGTTTTGTATAACATGATATATTTGTGCGCTTCTAACTTGTAGATATATTTTGATGAATATATAAGTTGAAGTTGTTGATGATTTAAGTTTTCCGCTGTGCAATTTATAATTGAGATATGGGTGTAAGGATTGAAATTCCTTTGTGGATAGCTACCCCATTGTTGCATATATGTTTGAGCAGGTGTTGTATGTTTTAATTTCACGTAATGTAGCATGCTCCTTTTTATGCTTGATTTAAATTATACTCTGATGAAATTTTATCTATGCCTAAATGATTTAATGTATTATTTGGGGGTATAGAAAGGGGGTGTTACATTTAGTGCCTTGATTCTATTCAACTTTTCCATTGTAAATCCATCTAGTTTAGCTTAGGTTTTTAAGGTGTATTAGGACATAGATTAATTAGGCTTGATCTTAGAATATTAGGAGGCCTTATTATGGATTAGCTATTGATTTTAAAATGTTGATATTAAGTAAGATCCTTTATTTTTAGGACTTAGGCATAGAAATCGTTCAAGTGTGTTTATATGATGCGTTTAGCTTTATTTTTGTTTTATGTGCTTTAATATGCATTTTGAACTAATACTTCCTCATTTTATTTTTATGTTTTTGCCTTAATATTTGTATTCCACTTGTATAGGCTTCCCCCTCTTTAGAACCAACTTAACCTCCTTAGGAAGTAAGTTGAGTTCTAGTTCCTTTCTTATTTTTCTTTTCTTCCTTAGGAATAGAAAAACCTCACAAACCATTAGGATTTCCCTTTTAAATATAATAACTAAATTAGGGTTGAGTCTTAGTTCCCTTAGTTTTTGCCTTTTTTCCACTTGATTCCTTCTATCTCATCTCATAAAGAAAAATAATAAAATACTTAATAAAGGTTGAATGTTATCATACGACATGAGACTTTGTTGCGGAGTACTTATGCACGTCCCGTTTCGGGGCGATGTGTAGGTTATCTACCACGATGGATAAGTCTTAGTATGAGAATGCTCACAAATAATAAACTCAAAACACTTCTCATAAAAGACAATCAACAAAGATATCGCGTCTTCTCTTCTCATCTCCTTTTCTTTGTGGACGAATGTGACTTGCCTCGACAGTTCAAACAACGATACGGTAAACACCCTCGAGTCAGACCCGGTAATACCTGAGCTAGAGATATGGCAACGTCATCCTAAAAAACACAAGCAACCTTCCGCCTTAGTTAGATGAACTACGTCGACTCTGATCCTCATTTTTCCAATGAGGTACGTAGGCAGTGGGGTAAGGCCCATTCGAGAACATTCTTTATTTTCCCTACATTTTCCCCATTCTTTCTTTTTGTTTTCTTTTTGTTCCCTTTCTCATTTTAGTTCCAGTTAGCAATTATTTTGTTCAGCAACATCTTATATCTCACCCTTTGAAACACACTAACAAACATGGATTCCGTCGGGTACGACGAACGGATTAGGGTGCTAATACCTTCCCAGTTCGTAACTGACTTTCGGAACCAGATATTTGATTCGCAAGGCCTTGTCCTTTCCTTCTTCCCCGGGTTTGTGCAGTATTACATTTCCCGTTCCTTCGGGATAAAAAGACCTGGCTGGCGACTCTACCTTTTCCGCGCCACTTCCGCGTTTGTACTAGGATGAAAATCCCGGGAGCGACAGCTGGGGATCGAACCAAGAATCTCTGGTTTCCCCTTTGAGAGTCAATCCTAGCGCTTGTCTATTTTTGTTTCTTTGGGTGTTTATTTGTTTGTTGTTGTGTGCTTTAGTTTATCCTTACTGTTTTCATTTACAGTTTTACTTTACAGCTTTACTTTACAGCTTTATTTACTGCTTTCAGTATTTATCATGCATCATTATTACTGTCTGACTGTGCTGGTTTCATTTTTCTGTGGGATGGGAGTTACTGTGAGATAAGACAAACACCCGGCTTGAGTATACACCTAGGACTAGCGTGGTTTCATATTGCTCTGCATGCTATTTCAGTATGATGTTGTGATATGAAACCACACCCAGATTGCGACCGTCTTGGGAATATTCTGTATGGGAATTTCCTCCATTTCGGGATAGGACCTCTATAGTTATGTGCATCTGGGGACCGATTATTGAGGACCTTAGTGGAAACATCCCTCTTCAATGATGACAGTGGCAGACCACATTTGTTGGAAAACCCACTCGCATCCGAGGGCCCACTGGGAACTCGTATAGGATGGCCTGGTTCTCTCATAGGAATCCAGTTAAAGCAAAAATGTTCGTATGACGATAGCATTGTATCCCAAGGGCTGAATGTGCTATTGTTTCTCGATTCAATGCTTGAAGCTGGGGACATGTGAGGGATGCTTGTTTTCCCAAACTCAGCTGAGACCTCCCTGGTTAGTACATAATGCCAAACCGATTCCTTGATTTGGTCATGAGCCATTTCTCGGAAATGGTGAACATATTATTGTTATCCGACTTTGAGAGTTCGTGATGTTGACCCGGAGTAGCACACCCGTGAGATTGGGAGGGGTTTACAGGTTTGCAGGAACCCTAAAACTTCCAACATACCCGCATTTCCAGTATTATTCAGCATTTATGATCTAGTTCTATGGTTCTTCATTTCAGAGTGTAATACCCATATACAAAAGACATATATAAAGCATATTTTTCATATATAATATTAGAAATTTGGTACTGAAATACAAATAAATTCTTAGCAACACATTGTATAAATATAACCACTACAACATAAGGTACTAAACAAGGCAATGAAATAAAACAAGATGTTCAACTACGAAAGGATCTAAGAACTAGATCCAAAGAGCTCAAAAATCCACAGCGGAAGACTAAGCCATTAACTAGTAAGGATAATCAAGTCGCCTTATCCTTACCCTTAGCAGAACCTTAAGTGCCTAAAATAACAACATCAACATGGGGTGAGATAAAACATCTTAGTGGATTCCCTATCTTAGAATTCTCTCGGCTCTAAGGGTTATTCTCAAATGAAACTCACATGTTTCACAAACCAGTTCACACAAGAACCAAAAACATAGGGGAACTAAGGTCCACACACGATCTCAACATATAAAAAGGGAAATGTCTACCTCAAGTCCTTACAGATGCTCTAGTGAAACACATAGTAACCACTATGAGACTTACACAAGACCTTACGGAGGAATTGACATAACACGCTCTTCAATCTTTACGGATGCTTCCCGTGGGACTAAAGGTAACCCACCTCAAGACTTACTCAAGATTGACACGCAACTAGCATAGCACTTGCATCAAGTCCTTACAGATGCTTCACGTGGGACTAAGGACAACCCACCTCAAGGCTTACTCAAGACCTTACGGAGGACTTATAGTCTACACATCTCAAATCAATGCCCATGCATACACAACGAATACCTCAAGTCCTTACGGATGCACTAGTGAAACACATAGTAACCACTTTGAGACTTACACAAGACCTTACCGAGGATCCTAAAACAAAACATAAATCATGATTCATTCGAGTTTAAGGGGAACCTAGATACCTCACAAGTAGTACCTTTCTCTATTTCCATTGACTCACACTTTCCATTTTATCAAGTATAGGTCATTTGAAAAAGTCGGGTAAAAGTCGGCTAAAAAATAATGTTTCTTAATCTTAATAAATAGATTATGCCATTAGCTTCAAAGTGATATGTGGAACGTTAAAAACGGATACCCGAATCAGAAGTTACAAATTAAATATCACAGTTGGAACCTACAGGTCTCGCTGAGCGAGCTCCTTCTTGCTGAGCGAAAACTCCCTGGAACTTTCGCTAAGTGACGTCTGCTCGTTGAGCGAGCTACATCAGTTCTGGAAGTTCCAGCCTTATGGGAAAACACTCCTTCCACACAAAATCACTCCCAAACATCAACCATTGCAGAGAAACATAATCAAACATGTTCATAAACATCATATAAGCATTTTAGTTAAGTTTTAATCGAGTTTTAACCGTTAAACTTCCGATTTTTCTTAGGTTTTCCAATTAAGCCCTAACCACAAACATCTCTAAAACTCAACCAAAATCAAAGATAAAAGTTTCTAACTAAGAACCCACCTCGAGAGATGAAGATTGGCGGAAAGATTGAGTTGATTCGACGTACGAATGATCGAGAATGAGGAAATGAAGCTTTAGGGGTTTTCTCTCTTCTTCTTCTCTTCTCCTCTTCCTTCTTCTTTTCTATTTTCCTTTTTCTTACTAACTTCTTCTTTCTCTCATATTCTTTCTATATATACAAATATAAAAACTTATACTTTTACCAATAGGTTAAAATTAGAGAGTAGCCAAAAATGTCTCTTAATTCGTTATTCTATAAAACTTCTGAGTCAGCTAATATCAATTAACAAAATAATATCATGTGAATTACTTTATTTAGTTCCGTTAAAAAAATTCTTAGATTGTTCCAGAATAATATTATTACCAATTAATATTGTTCAGAGCTTTAAATAAAATACGGGGTATTACATCCTCCCCCCTTAAATAAAATTCGTCCACGAATTTAAAGGATTACCTGAACAGGTGAGGATATGATTCCTGCATTTCTGATTCCAACTCCCACGTAGCATCGCCCGAATGCGTCTCATCCCATTGCACTTTAACAAGTGGTAATTCTTTATTTTTCAACACTTTGGTTTCTTTCCCAACAATACGGCTCGGTTGGGGGTTTAAAAGTCAAATCCACTTCTATCTCTATAGAATCTGGTAGAATAGGCTGAAGAGGATCGGGAATGAACCTACGAAGTTGGGATACATGAAAAACATCATGCATTTTGGATAGAGAGGGAGGCAAGGCTAAACGGTAATCAACTTCACCAATCCTTTCTAGAATCTGATAAGGTCCTATGTATCTCGGACTTAACTTACGCGACTTAAATGGTCCTTTCAATCTTAATCTTGGAGTGACTTTCAAGTACACATGATCGCCTTCATCGAATTCCAAAGGTCTCCTTCGATTGTCAGCATAACTCTTCTGACGATATTGGGCTTGTTTAATCTTTTCTTGGATCATATGAATCTTTTCCGCAGTCTCTAGAATAATTTATGGTCCTAAAATCCTGTCTTCACCCACTTCCGACCAACACAACGACGTTCTACACTTTCTTCCGTACAAAGCCTCATACAAGGCCATACCGATGCTCGCGTGATAACTGCTATTGTAAGAGAATTCTATCAGCGGAAAAATTTCTTTCCAATTTCCTCTACTCTCTAAAACACATGCTCTCAACATATCTTCCATCATTTTAATCGCACGTTCCGTCTGACCATCCGTTTGAGGATGATTAGAGGTACTCAAATGCAAATTCGTACCCATGGCTTTTTGGAACACCTTCTAAAATCTCGAAGTGAACTTCGGATCTCTATCCGATACAATACTGGACGGGACATCATGCAATCTCACAATTTTAGCAATAAACAACCTTGCAAGCTGACTTGCCTTATATGTAGTCTTCACGGCTAAGAAATGCGTGGATTTTGTTAGTCGGTCCACAATCACCCAAATAGAGTCATAGCCACTCTGAGTACTCGGTAAACCTACCGCAAAGTCCATAGAGATACTATCCCATTTCCAAATTGGGATGTCCAAAGGTTGTAACAATCCACCTAGCCTTTGGTGCTCAATCTTCACTTGTTGACACACCGCACATTCCGACACAAATACCGCAATGTCCTTTTTCATTCCGGACCACCAATACTCCCTCTTCAAGTCTTGATACATCTTCGAAGAACCAAGATGTATCGTAAAAGAACCTTTATGTGTTTCTTCTATAATTTTTCTCTTTAACACATCATCATTCGGAATGCAAATTATTTGGTTGAATAGGATGATCCCATCTAATGCTCTCACGAAACCCGGTTGGAGTAACAATCCTTGCAACTTCTCATCTAAAACTTGCACTTGTTGAATATCATTCCTCGAGGCAGAATTAATATTCAAGTTTCCCATGATTACACCATTCGGAGTCCAAACAAACTGAAGATTAAGATCCCGAAACTTTTCTAACAATGCATACTCCAATACCATCAATTCGGCACTATGAATCACTTCTCTACTTAAAGCATCAGCCACTTTATTCGTTTTTCCTGGATGATACTTCAACTCAAGGTCATAATCTTTCAAATACTCCATCCATCTCCTCTGTCTCATATTTAGTTCCTTTTGATCAAAGAGGTACTTCAAACTCTTATGGTCACTAAACATCTCAAAAGGCACACCATATAAATAGTGTCGCCACACTTTCAAGGTAAACACCACGGCCACTAATTCCAAATCATGCGTAGGATAATTCTTCTCATGAACTCTCAATTGTCTGGAAGCATACGCCACTTCCTGACCTTCTTGCATGAGAACACCTCCTAAACCCATCTTTGAAGCATCGCAAAACACTTCGTAAGATTTGTTAGGACCGGGAATAATCAAGACTAGAGTAGTTGTCAATTTCTCCTTCAACCACACGAAACTCTGCTCACAACTGGAATCCCATTCATAAGCGAATTCCTTCCTAGCGAGTTTAGTTAACGGTAACGCCATCTGAGAAAAGCCTTTAATAAACCTTCTGTAGTAACCTGCCAAACCTAGGAAGCTTCTCGCTTCGGTAACATTCTCTGGTCTCTCCCAATTAATTACAGCTTCTATCTTTGACGGGTCTATAGCTACACCTCCCTGTGATATAACATGGCCAAGGAACTTGACTTCTGACATCCAGAACTCACACTTACTAAACTTAGCAAAAAGTTGCTTTTCCTGCAGTATCGATAGGACAATCCTTAGATGTTCTCCGTGCTCTTGCGAAGTACGAGAATAGATAAGAATGTCATCAATAAAGATCACCACAAATTTATCCAAATAATTCTGAAATATCCGATTCATGTAGTCCATAAAAGCAGCTGGAGCATTCGTTACACCGAAAGGCATCACTAAGAATTCGTAACGACCGCAACGGGTTCTGAACGCAGTCTTCAGAACATCAGAACTCTTCACATGAATCTGGTGATAGCCCGATCTCAGATCAATCTTCGAGAACACGCAGGCTCCTTTCAATTGATCTAGAAGGTCGTCTATCCTTGGTAAGGGGTATTTATTATTAATTGTAACCTTGTTCAACTTACGATAATCGATGCACAACCGCATACCACCATCTTTCTTCTTTACCAATAACGTAGGAGCTCCCCACAGTGAGACACTAGGCCTTACAAAATGCTTTGCCATAAAATCCTCCAATTGATCATTCAACTCTTTTAACTCAAGCGGATCCATCCGATAAGGAGAAACAAATATAGGAGTCGTACCTGGTATCAGGTCGACTTAGAATTCAACTTCCCTCACCGGAGGTAAGGAAGTGACATCTTCAGGAAAAACATCGGGAAATTCACAAACTATCGGAATATTCAAAACTTGTTGATCATTACTCTCCTCTTTAGTAAGGACAAGCAAAACATATTTCTCTTGTTCAAACAAAAAATTTACCATTTCAACCGTATCTTCTAAGATCGTTGTTAAAACATCTTTCGGAGGCACTTCAACGGAGGGAATGAGGATCAGCCTTTCTTCACATCCAATAAACACAGAATTAGCAGACAACCAGTCCATTCCCAAGATAACATCAATTTTCTTAAGGGGCAAACAAATGAGGTCAATCTGAAAGATTCTACCATCCACGAACAACGTACAGTTCTCACACTTAAGCGGCATCTCGACAGTTTCATCTATAGCAGTAGTAACCACCTAAGGAGGAGACAAAGGAAATAGTCGCAACCCAAGTCGCTTCGCACAACTAGTAGATATAAAAGAATGCGTAGCTCCACAATCAAATAAAACAAGACAAGGATGGTTGTTAACAAGACAATTACCCGCAATCAAGGAATTGTCGCCTTTCATCTTCCTGGCATCCATAGTATAAACTCTTGCTTGTACTTGGTCCTTTCTCTGAGGGCAGTCCCTAGAAATGTGTCCTTATTTCGGACAATGATAACAAATTACATCGTTCTTCTCACATCTTCCAAAATGGTTCTTGTGGCATCGGGGGCAAGAAGGAGGAGCACTGGATCTAGGACTCGACACATGTTTCCCCTTGAAGGGTTGAGGCCTCGGCCTAAAATATTAACTAACCCTCCCCCTATCTCCTTGAACCGCTCTTCCAGCATTGGCTTCTGTTTGCACTTTCTTCAAACTATGTTCTACAACATAGCATTGTTTCAACATCTCAGAGTAGGTAGTGAACTCCCTTTGAGAGACACTATGCAATATTTCGGCCCTTAGTCCAAACAAAAATTGGTCAATTTTCCACCTTTCATCAGGAACATACATAGCTTGCCTAGAGTAGGCCTCCATGTTCTCAAACTTCTCAGCATAACTGGCCACAGTCATGCTCCCTTGCCTCAATTGTTGAAATTCGAACTCCTTTTGTGTCCTCAAGGAACTCGGGAAATACTTATCCATAAAAATTGTGTTAAATTGTTTCCATACCCTTAGAATCCCTAGCACCATCATCAGATTGGAAGCACACTTTCACCATCTAGCAGCAGGACCCTTTAGTAAATGTGACGCGAAGGTCACCTTGTCCTCTTCACTACAAATCACAATCTGGAATATCCTCTCTACTCCAGTCACCCATTCGTGAGCCTTAACCAGATCCAATCCGCCATGAAACTCCTGAGGGTTCATGCGGAAGAATTCTCTAAATGTTCCACCCACAGCTCTAAGAGCAACCACGTGAGGGTGAAGGCCCCCACTCATCTGATGCATCATTTCTTGCATGAATTGGTGTTGCTGTTGTTGCATCTGCTATATAAATTAGAACATAGGAGAATTCCTATCACTACCTTCTTGATCGCTGCCGGGAGGAGTGATACTGGGTCGAGCACGAGTTCCACGTCTACCAGCTATATTTCCTAAATGTCATCAAAACAGGATTAATTTGATCAGGCTCAATACCATAAACATAACATTTAGTCCTACCGCAAGTCAACGTGTATGAACAGAAGGAAACACTTATAATATTTCAAGGCTAGGTCGAGGATACGACCTGCTCTGATACCAACTGTAATACCCATATACAAAAGACATACATAAAGCATATTTTTCATATATAATATTAGAAATTTGGTACTGAAATACAAATAAGTTCTTAGCAACACATTGTATAAGTATAGCCACTACAACATAAGGTACTAAACAAGGCTATGAAACAATACAAGATGTTCAACTACGAAAGGATCTAAGAACTAGATTCGAAGATCTCAAAAATCCACAGCGGAAGAGTAAGCCATCAACTAGTAAGGATAATCAAGTAGCCTTATCCTTACCCTTAGCAGAACCTAAAGTACCTAAAATAACAACATCAACATGGGGTGATATAAAACATCTCAGTGGATTCCCTATCTTATAATTCTCTCGGCTCTAAGGGTTATTCTCAAATGAAACTCAAACGTGTCACAAACCAGTTAACACAAGAATCAAAAACATAGGGGAACTAAGGTCCACACACGATCTCAACATATAAAAAGGGAAATGTCTACCTCAAGTCCTTACAGATGCTCTAGTGAAACACATAATAACCACTATGAGACTTACACAAGACCTTACGGAGGAATTGACATAACACGCTCTTCAATCTTTACGGATGCTTCCCGTGGGACTAAAGGTAACCCACCTCAAGACTTACTCAAGATTGACACGCAACTAGCATAGCACTTGCATCAATTTCTTACGGATGCTTCACGTGGGACTAAGGACAACCCACCTCAAGGCTTACTCAAGACCTTACGGAGGACTTATAGTCTACACATCTCAAATCAATGCCCATGCATACACAACGAATACCTCAAGTCCTTACGGATGCACTAGTGAAACACATAGTAACCACTTTGAGACTTACACAAGACCTTACAGAGGATCCTAAAACAAAACATAAATCATGATTCATTCGAGTTTAAGGGGAACCTAGATACCTCACAAGTAGTACCTTTCTCTATTTCCATTGACTCACACTTTCCATTTTATCAAGTATAGGTCATTTGAAAAAGTCGGGTAAAAGTCGGCTAAAAAATAATGTTTCTTAATCTTAATAAATAGATTATGCCATTAGCTTCAAAGTGATATGTGGAACGTTAAAAACGGATACCCAAATCAGAAGTTACAAATTAAATATCAAAGTTGGAACCTACAGGTCTCGCTAAGCGAGCTCCTTCTTGCTGAGCGAAAACTCCCTGGAACTTTGGCTAAGTGACGTCTGCTTGTTGAGCGAGCTACATTAGTTCTGGAAGTTCCAGCCTTACGGGAAAACACTCCTTCCACACAAAATCACTCCCAAACATCAACCATTGCAGAGAAACATAATCAAACATGTTCATAAACATCATATAAGTATTTTAGTTAAGTTTTAATCGAGTTTTAACCGTTAAACTTCTGATTTTTCTTAGGTTTTCCAATTAAGCCCTAACCACAAACATCTCTAAAACTCAACCAAAATCAAAGATAAAAGTTTCTAACTAAGAACCCACCTCGAGAGATGAAGATTGGCGGAAAGATTGAGTTGATTCGACGTACGAATGATCAAGAATGAGGAAATGAAGCTTTAGGGTTTTTCTCTCTTCTTCTTCTCTTCTCCTCTTCCTTCTTCTTTTCTATTTTCCTTTTTCTTACTAACTTCTTCTTTCTCTCATATTCTTTCTATATATACAAATATAAAAACTTATACTTTTACCAATGGGTCAAAATTAGAGAGTATCCAAAAATGTCTCTTAATCCGTTATTCTATAAAACTTCTGAGTCAGCTAATATTAATTAACAAAATAATATCCCATGAATTACTCTATTTAGTTCCATTAAAAAAATTCTTAGAGTGTTCCTGAATAATATTATTACCAATTAATATTATTCAGAGCTTTAAATAAAATACGGGGTATTATACTGAGATCCGGGGTTTCTGTTCAGAGAAATTGTTACTGTGATTACCATTGTGACTCTGTTATTGCGACTATTATTACGACACTTCACAGACACTCGGATCACTGTTCAATGGCCGCAACAAACACACACCATTGATCACAGGCCCATGCATTCATAAGCATCATTCATGAATTGCATTCTAACTCGCATGTCTATTCATTTGCAGGGATCCCGTCTCTCTACCTTGATTCTGTATCGAGACTTACTTATTACAGATATGAAGCCTGTCCAGAAGAACAATGTCTCTTATCATTTCCCAGATCCGAAGATTGACGTGATACAAGGTATGGTTGCCTTGATCACTCTGAATCGAGTGGAGAATTCAGAAAAGAGTATGGTGGTATTTCGAAGATGGTTCACACGCTTTCCGATTCAAACTGAAGCGTTATCCATACTTTACTTCAGTTTTATGATCCTCCTTTGAGATGCTTTACATTTCCAGACTACCAGTTGGGGCCGACATTGGAAGAGTTCTCTCTTATTCTATGAACACCCGTCAAGGATCAGATTCCTTTCTATTCTTCCATGGTAGAACCAGATGAATTCGAGATCTCTAAAGCTCTTTATTTGAGCTGGATTGTAGTGCAGAAAGGACTTGCCACAAAGGGAAAGTTAATTGGTTTTCACTTGAATTTTCTAGCGACCGCGGCTGAAGAGTATGCAACTTGTAATAAGTGGGAGACCGTTTACGTTGTCATTGCCTTGAGTGTTTATGGTATCATCCTATTTCCTAATGAAGAGAAATTTATGGACATCAACGCTATCCGTGTTTTCATGCAGCTGAATCTTATACCTACAATGTTGGGCGATTTTTATCACTCGGTCCACTATAAAATCGAGAAGAAACGAGGGGGCTTAGTACGATGTTTTTCTCAGCTGGTGCATGACTGGTTTTTGAGACAGTTGCCTACTACTGGTGTTTTTGTAACTATCACATCTTTTGTGAACTGGGCTAAGAGGTTGATGGGGTTGAGAGCCAAAGATATAGTATGGATAAATCGCAGTTTATTAAAGAAAGACTTCATCTACAATTGCAGAAGCTATCCAAATGTACCTCTCATCAGAGTAAGGGGATGCATCAACTACAATCCCATTATCCTTAAAAGGCAATTGGGATACGCACTAGAGAACCCACCAATGGAAAGGGAAGTCAATGAGTCCTTTTACTTTCTGGTGGAAAACAACACACTACTGGTAGAACAAGCTGTTGCTGCTTGGAGAAATATTCAGAGGCGAGGATTTGGTATTCTGGGCCGAAGTAGTAACTGATTGTTTCCTCAGTATGATGAGTGGTTAAAGCACAGGGTCGAGATCACTCTTCTTCCTTTTTCCCAAGAAGAACCATGGTATCCCGTGGTAGATGAACTAGGGACGTCTGTCAGCATCGAAGAGTTCGATAATATGAAAGCAGAAAGGGACGAGCTGCTAAAACAGAATGCCCAATTAAGTCATGATTCTTCTAGGTTGAGCATGCCAAGCTTAAGATTAAGTGGAAAGCCAAAGAAGATGCTGAGAAATATGCCACTGCAGAAAAAAGGTTTGACGTCGATTCAGCTCAATTCTCCAGGTTTGAAGTTGCTAACCGGAACTCTTCTAAGGAGCACATTAACACAAGGAGATTACTCAATGAAAGGACTTAAATTCTGGAAGACATGAAGACAAGGCATGTTTCCTATAGGGTAAGATGAGAAGATCAATATAAATTGCAAGTCGAAGACGTTGTTGATAAGTTGAGAAAGAAAGATGAAGAAGTGGCCAGTATGTTGAAAGAGAAAGATACAGAACTTGCTAAAGCACTGAAAGATGTTGACTACTACAACCGTAAGATGGTCTGCTTTCAGAAGAAACTGAAGAGGTTTGAAAATGAACCAATACCACTGAATGCATTGGTCGTAATGCTAGAGCATGAGTCAGATGTCGGTTCGAGCGATCAGAGTGCAGTCTGAAGATTGTAGTTTCCCTAAGTAGTTGTAAGACTATCATCAGGATTGTTGATGAAGTCTTTTTGATTTATTGTATTTCAATTATGTTTTCTTCTTCATGTACTCCAACATTGTTAGCCCATGATTGGTGCTTTATTAATGCAATGGGGTTCTCTCATGTATTAGACTTGGATGATTCAGCTTTACGATCTCAACTATGTATCTTACATATCTGCAACACCCACACACCGACTCTTGTATTCTCAGCTCTGTATGGCACGTCTGCTACACACACGCACCCTATATCATCATCACTGTTTATTTGTTTTGCAGCTAAGTCAAAGCGTTATTATCTATTTCAACTTCACAAAGTCAGAATCAAGGGAGGGGTCGCCTTAAGATTTAATAGACATGCCATAAGCATTCATTTCATGCATATCATATTCTTGTGCTTTTGAAGGTTGTCCGGAGTTTCTAACTTATTCAACTGCAGGCAATATAGTTGGTCAATGCAATCATCGATATCCGACTAAAAGAAACCGAGTAAGAATGGTTGAACGAATGCAAACAGATCTCAATGAGCTCCGACAGAGGATGGATCAGTTTATGGAAATGATGACTGGCATGGCCCAGAATCAAGAGCATCTCAGGTTGATGGTTGAGCAACCCCAGGTGAATGCTAATACTAGAACACCAACTAAGAATGTGGATCCTAACGCTGCCCGTAACGGAGAGCTAAATCCAAATAGGACTGCAACCCATAATGTGGTTATAGAAGACACTCAAGATGACTAGTTCACTCTACTGGATGCTTATATGGGTAATATGAATGAGATCAATGACCGCAGGTATGAAGAGATGGCAGAGAAGATTAAGGCCATGGAATGTCAGAATTCCCTGGAAATCGATGTAACCAGTCTAGGGTTAGTGCCAGGAGTCAGAATCCCTCTTGAGTTCAAGGCGCCATCATTTGACAAGTACAAAGGCAGCACATTCCCTAGAACTCACATTCACGCATACTTTGGAAGAATCTCGGCTCACACTGATGATTAGAAACTTTGGATGCATTTCTTCCAAGATAGTCTATCCGGAGCTTCATTGAGCTGGTACATGAAGCTAAGCAGGGTCTCTATCTAAAGCTGGAAAGATTTAGCTGAGCTTTTCTCAAGCAGTATCAATATAATATTGATATGGCTCCGAACCGCACTCAGTTGCAGAACTTGTCTCAAGGACCTAAGGAAAATTTTAAGCAGTATGCCCAAAGGTGGCGTGAGCTGGCTGCACAGGTTCAACCCCCATTGCCGGATCGGGAAATGGCCGACATGTTTATGGGCACCTTATAAGGTTTTTACTTGGATCTTCTGGCCACCTACCCGTCCATCGGTTTTTCTGATATTGTCATCGTTGGAGAAAGAATAGAAAACTTTCTAAAATTGGGAAAGGTTCAGGATGCAAGTAGTGCTAGTTCTTCTGGTATGAAAAAGCCTTTTGGAAATGGAAAAAGAAGAAGAGAAAGCAAGACCAATGATGTGTATAAGGGCCGTGATAGAGGTCGTTCTCAAGGGTACTACCAAGCAGCTGTAGTGACTATTACTCCACAGGTTCAACAACGACCGCAGGGTCAGCAACAATAGGCACAAAGACCATTTCAGCAAAGAGCAAGAGCGAGGGACCGTAGGATTGATCCTGTCACATGTCCATATGTTGTATTGCTTCCAGAGCTGCTAAAGTTGAACATGGTCGAGCTTCGTACCATGAGACCTCCTCCTCCTGACAATCTACCTCCAAATTTTGATGCTAACGCCAGGTGCGAATTCCATTCGGGTGCTCAGGGGCACAATATTGAGAAATGTTGGGCTTTTTAGAACAAGGTACAGGACCTAGTTGACTCCAAGGCGATTAATTTTTCTCCTCACCCAAATGTACTCCAGAATCCAATGCCTAATCATGGTGGAATCGGTGTCACGGTAGTTCTACTAGATGGTCCACATTAAGCTGAAATCTTCTAGTTAATCAACCAGGACGCCGGGGTATTCATGAAGAAATAAAGCCAACAGTATTCAAATACTTGTAGTCGTGGCAATAGTTTATCTTCCCTTTTTTTTGCTATTTTCATCCTTATTGAGGGGAACTACGTCGCTCTGATTCTCCATTGGTCATCGTCAATGGAGATACGTAGGCAGAAGATCATCAGGTCTTTCCGAGCAACCTTATGGGGAAACTTTACTCCTCGGCTTTACTCTTTCCTTCAGACATCTCGTGTCAGAGTCAGAATAACTAGAAGAAGAGGTATGATTCTCTTGGTTGGGTATACGGCCGCTACTTGAAGATTGCAAGTCTGTGAAAGAGCTATTGATCACTAAAAGTATCCAAGACTGACAGATCCAGACGGAGTCAAGCCTCCTCAACAACGGCAATATTCAGCTTCTTTACTGCATTTTCATTTGTAGTTTCTGTTATTTGAAAAACATTTGTATACATGTATGAAAGTTGTTTACTCTTGAATGATAATCATAATAAAACTCGCGTGTTATCTTGAAGTAATTCATTTGTATTGATTTATAATTTTGTATGTGTGCATCGCAATACCAATTTTCGTGCTTAAACTCTATGAGGGAGAATGACGAAACAAAAACGCAAGAATCTCAAATTGTGTGCTCTTGAGTAAGACCCTGTTGACGATGTACATGCTTTGTTTCAAATCCCTAAACACCGGAGATATAAGGGAGATAGACCCTTGCTAACCACTTTGAGCCTTGAAGTAGGAGTTTCTTTTCGCATGAAAAAACCCTTACGTTTAACCCAGGGGAAGGGTAAGTGTCAGCTAGTTGGACCAAGCGTTTAGACTTTCATAAAGGAGTGCATTTGAGGATCCATTACATTCCATCATCCCAATCAAGAGGTCCAAAGACCAAAAACCACAACGCTTATCCAAATCAAGAGGTCCAAAGATTGGAAGCCACAATGGTTATCCTTCATCGACCAGAGAATGAGGCAGTCGCAACCCTCACGAAACAATCAAGACAAGCAGTGTCACACGATTTTTTCAAAAAAAAAAAGAGAAATGAAAAATCCTACTAAGTCGAATCTTGAAAATAAGCGACTTAGAAAAAAGTTAGGGCATCCCGCTGGACTTCATAATCAAAGATTCACAAGAATCGGTCTAGGCAAAAGTTAGGGATAAGCAAAAGAATGAAAGGAGAAAAATGCAAAGAGGATTATACAAGAAAGATCCTTAAGCAAGAACAAAGTCGTGTGGCACAAACACGAAAGGCGAAGGGGAGATTGACTCCCAACGACAACCTGATTGGTGCTTGAACCGATAGCAGCAATGGTTCCTCAACTGACACGAAACCTTTATGAAAGGTGAGTGCTTTTGAAAATTAGTTGAACATAGGATGGAGAAAATCACGAAGAGTGGGTGGGCACAAATAAATTTCGAGCCTATATCCTTTGTTTCTATAACTGTGAACCAGGCCACGATATAACCCTTAAAAGTCCTAACTGAAACAGGGTTATTTTGAGAGCATACTACTACGAGACCGCGTTCCTGACTCCTATGAGTTGTGCTAATAGATCCTTGTTGGTATTGCATGTACATACTTTCATTAAAAAAATAACGTCGTATCTTTACCAGTTATTCGCTCATAAAGGTTTACGACCCCTTTTCAAAACTTCAAGATTAACATGTGCGTTTCATTAGAATTTCCATTCTCATAATAAACATTTTTTGCATGCATACATTTGTTTGGCATCATAAAATGTTCACATGTGGAAATTCAGTCCAGAAGCTTAAACTTGCCAAGTTGAGAAGTCTAAAACTTCTGAAAGACAGTCACGTCGAGGTGCACTTTTCCGAGAAAGCTCCATTGAGTAAAGACTTTCCCAACCAGTCATGATAAAAGCTAGCCAATCTGGGGCAGTTACGTCGAGCAATTTCTTCAAAATTCAGCCGAACTGGGGCAATCACCTCGAGATTCAAATCTCCCCAAGAAAGATTAGTCAGTCAAGTGCAAAACTATTCAGATACTCGTACTGGGGAAGGCCACCCCAATAGCACGAGAATTCATTCTTTCCTGAAGACAGACGATCGGAAGCATTTACCCGGAGTTCAAAGATGCTCTCAAAGGGTTTCTATGGAACCCTCTTGTCATAACTCTTACTGATTGAGTCTATTACCCATCTAGTGGTCTCCCGTCAAGCCAATTATCTCGTTCAGCGCTTCCGACAACTCCAACCTCATCTGCGTTGACAATGGTTACCTCCCCAACAAGGTTATTATGTCAATTCAGGCAATCACTACGATACCTAAGAGTTTAAATACACCCAGTCTTTTGTAAAATCCTCTTAAGGTAAAGTCCCTGCAAAAATAAATGATCCCCAGCATGAGACTACTTGAAATCTTTCCTCCTCAGTAGGACGTATCGGTTTTGTTATCCCCAGCAGACGGATGGAAGTTATCCCCAGTAAAGTCGCCAAATGTTTTCTTTAGCAAGTTTCCTTGATCCTTTTTTCCTCTACAGATCTAAGGTAACTCTTATTCCTCCAGCGGATCTCAGACAAATCTTTCTCTTCTCCAACAGATTTCAGAAGATTTCAATGCTCCAGAAGAGCAATAAGGATTAATAATCCCTAAACAGAGAGTTCTCTTCCCACGGCGAAGTATTTCTTACAAGAGTTCATGTATTTCCTGCAACCAGCTAAACAATTTTCTTCCCCACAGAGGTTCAGAAGGTTCAGGTAGACGGAGAGTACTCCTCAATAGATCCTTGACAAGATCTTTCCCCAGCTAAGTCGGAAAGTTGTCAATTCCCCAGCGAAATCTTATGGGTGAGATTCAATCCCTAGTAGTTGAGGTATCCTATAGCAGGGCCTTCAAATCTAAAGTCCAATTAATTTTTGGCAAAGGTGATAATTCGGGACAGATGAATTATTCACGCTCTTCTCCAGCAGAGATGTTATCCCTGCAGGGCTTCTCGAGATCGAATCCGTGATCATTGCATTCTAGGCAGAATCAACAGGGACTTATTATTTCTGCATCAGGAACTCCCTTTGCACTTACGCCATTTCATTGACATGTTCAAAACCTAGAATCCCCAGTGCCATGGGGCATCATGCCATGCAATTCAACATATGCGTACCCAGCATAATCCAAGTTTGATATCTTGTAAAGCCAACCACATACTGGCCAAAGTCCATCTTCGGGTGGAAAATTCTTAAAGCCCAGCCACAGACTGGTCAAAGTCCATCTTCGGGTGGAAAATTCTTAAAGCCCAGCCACAGACTGGCCAAACTCCATCTTCGGGTGGCAAATTCTTAAAGCCCAGCCACAGACTGGCCAAAGTCCATCTTCGGGTGGCAAATTCTTAAAGCCCAGCCACAGACTGGCCAAAGTCCATCTTCGGGTGGCAAATTTTTAAAGCCCATCCACAAACTGGCCAAAGTCCATCTTCGGGTGGCAAATTCTTAAAGCCCAGCCATAGACTGGCCAAAGTCCATCTTCGGGTGGAAAATTCTTAAAGCCCAGCCACAGACTGGCCAAAGTCCGTCTTCGGGTGGCAAATTCTTAAATTCCCCCGTAGTGGGAAAAAGTCTCCCGTAGCGAGCAAAAGTCCCCCGCAGTGGGCAAAAGTCCCCCGTAGTGGGCAAAAGTATCTCAAAGTGAGAAAAAGTCCAACCGCAGATTGGTGAAGTCCACCCCTAGGGTGGCAAAGTATCTTAAAATTTGATCGCAGATTGGCAAAGGTCCACCCGCAGCGTGGCAAGTCAATAGTCGTCTGACTCCATCCGAAAGACATCATTAAGGTATTGTTGCAGCCTATCAAAGTCCACCCGTAGTGTGTCAAGCCAGTAGTCTTCTGGCATTATTCAAAAGGCGTCCCCCGTTTATTATTCTTCACATCATAGTTTTCCCCAAGCAAAGGTCATATGGTTGGGTTTATTTCCATGTTCTTCGACAAAGTGCAAATTTTCTGGTTGTTTCTGGTATTCAATCTCTGCATACCTCAAACGTCTGAAAGAAAATGCTATTATCCATTAAGGTCTACAGTGATTGAATAGGGGCAGCTGTAACACTCCAAAATGTGCCTTCTCATTTCATGGTATTTAGCATTGCATTTGCATATATATATATATATACATATATATATATACATATATATATATATATATATATATATATATATATATATATATATATATATATATATATATATATCTCTTTGCATTATTAGCATAAAATTGAGGCACCACGTTCATGGTGAAGCATAAGCGGGCAGTGATTTTGCTTCGGATATGGTTGTTCAGTTATAATCCGGTTCAGATGGAAGTTTGACCAAGTCTTGGTCGAACTATCAGGAAATTGCGTCAACGAAGAGTTATTGGTGCCAGTGGTCGTTTCTCAGGAGGTGCATACTCAATGTTAAATTGTGTTATGTGAGAATGCTCTGTGGTTTATCAAACAATAGTTTATGTGAAGCTCGGTCCAATTTGTTTTGTTTGAGGGGCTATCAGTCATTAGCAGTCTCTATGTGGATTTATTTTCCATTCAAATAATCAGGGCAAGGTTTTCGGGTATTGAAAGGCTTGTCATTTGGCTAAATTTCAAGTAATTTGCAAATCTCGATTGCGCGACCCAGGATCTCTTCCAATGGTTCAAATCATGTATTCATAGTGATTTTAGGATTAACTCAGATTTAGTCAAACAGAGGTTTGATTCAAGTGTCAATTTGATTCTGAATTAATTCAGGTGTCGTTAGACTCAAGGGTTAAATCCAGAGTGAAGTTCAAGTTTTATTCAATTAAAGAATGAGTTTTCCAAATGATCATATTTAAAGCCCGTCAAGATTTACAATAAAAATCCAGTATTAAGCTCAATTCAAGATCATCAATTAATTGGCCCATTTTGTTGTCCTCATAGCATAGGGCCCATTTACCAAACAATGTGTATAAAAAAAAAGAAAAAAGAGACTACAACTACAGCATCGGTTGCACAATTTCATATGTGATTATTTTAAAACCAATTCCTACCATATTGCAAGCGTATCACACATCAAAATGCACCTCATCCATACATAAAACGGCATACCTGATGCTACCACAACAGAGTGAAAATGCAAACGGATTTTTTTTCACTTGCAAAAAGTGACGTAGTGAGTCATCATAAGCCCAAAATACATGGAAACATAACCGAAATTAACAGAGAAAAAATGGCAACGAAATTCAAAGAGAGGAATAAATGAAAAAAAAAACATAAATTTGGAGGGCATAAAAGAAATTGGTTAACAGAATTCAAAGAAAAAATAAATGAAAATTCAGTAAAAAATGAAAAAGACGGTTACATATTCTAACGAATTATGGCTGCAGCAATCTCACTTATTCAACCCTTATCATAAGCCACAATCGGGGTGAGAAAAAAAGAAGAAGAAGAAGCTTCCACACCGCCTTTATAGCCATTCTTCTGCATCCATGCTGATTTGTTTTCTTCAAAACCATCATAATAGAACCGATAGCAGAACCGATATTAGAACCTTCAATCACTCTCTTACTATCCTTTAATTCATTTTCAAAAACTCAGATCAAGAACAACTTCAACAATCATCTTCTAACCTCATCTCATCTTCAACAACCACCAATAAACTAAATCATCACCCTCTGAATTCAAGATAAAAGAAAAGCCAGCAGATAATGAAAAAAGAGAAAAACGGTTACACAATCTCAAAATCTCTGTGAGTTTCGATTTGTCGTCGATTATATTTTCAATCATCAAACTTCATTCACTCCAGGGGATCTTCAGAAAATCTTCCTCACTCATCCATTTTCGGATTCTGCTTCTTCCTTCATTTTCATCTTCAATCTTCACTCTCGGCATCATCACCTTCACTTTTCTCTTCTACGTACGCCATCATCAACCAAAGCCGCAACATCGTCGTTCTTCGTCAATCTTTATCAACTGCAACATCAACATCATCATCACCGTTTCATCATCGAAAGCATTCCATATTGATGAGTCAAGAATAACCGCTTGCATCGATTTATGTCGTGAATCCATCACACCATCAACAACTTTGCATCAATGAAAATAACACAAATTCACGAAGCAGTAGAGGAAGAACGCAAAGAGTAAACGAGAACAAAGATCCGATAACTTACGAATCAACGTCGTGTTGTTACGAACTTGGTTGAGCGGCGAACAAGAACGATGAAGAATAATTGTGAGAATCCACGTGCGTAGAACAGCAGCCGTGACAAGAAACAAATCGTGCCAATGTAGCTTTCTTTGTGCCGTCACTTACAAGTACACAATTTCGCACTCTTGTAGCTAGATGTATGGAATATGTTGCATCCTTTGCGGTTGTATTCTGTTTGGCTTACAAATTCTCGATCCGTATGAATTAGAAATATTCAGTACAAAACAAGTTTGGATTCGTGATGAGTGTGGAAATGGAGGTAGGGTTTGTGTTTAAGGTCTCATGAGCGGTGGTGATTAGGTGCCGGAGAAGACGGCGGTGTTTTCACCGGCCACCGTCAACTCCGGCGAAATTAGGTTAGAGAGGAAGAAGAGCGGTGTGCGTTGTTTGAGAGGAGAGGGTAATACGTGGTTTATTGACTTTGTGCGTATTTAAGTAGATAAAGAAATTTGGGAAGCTCCACCATTCAAGTTGGATTAGGATAGGATCTGAGATTTTTTGTTATTTTTTGTCCATACCGGCGGTGACACTTGTCACCGTCCAGTAGGACCCCTCCCTTTTATTTCCCTGTGCGCGTGTACACTACACCACGATACTCCCATGCCTCATGAACCGTCGGATGTGGATACCTGTGGAAGTCTCATGATCGTGCGATTCTGGTGGGGTCGAGGAGGTTGACCGAGATCACACTATACTCCCTCAGGCTTTGGGAGTATCTGGGCCTAGAATCTTATGCTTTGCAAGCCTATTTCTCACTTTTCAACCTCACAATTACCTCTTCCTCACCCCCTTCTTATTCCTTTGATTTTTTTTTTCTGTTTTATATAGTTTTCATTTAAATCCATAAAAAATACCAAAACACATAATAAAATTCTACAAAAATTATAGGAGCTTTATAACTCATTTTATAACCTTTCCACATTTTTACTTTCTGAGTTTTGCCATTTTTCAATTTTATTTCGATTTTCCATTTAATTTATTTTCTATGGAATTCTTTCATCTATACTTCATTTTGTACATTTTATTTCTCCCACTTCCTGTTTGATTTTCATCCCATTCTTTTTGATATGATTAGAGGACTAATAATAGAACCTGGAATAATTTTTGATATATTATTTAGGCCAATTTATCCACAGTTTTGGTAGTGTTGTTTGTGTAAAATTGTGATTAGATCTTAGGTAGATTTAAGTGACCATTTGACATAGTTAGGTTATGATTTTTTAGAATATTTTTTAACACAATATTATATTTAGGTTAGATACCCTAGGGAATTAGTTTCATATTTTTTCCATGACTTTTGCTCTTTTTAGTGTATTGATTCTATTCAACTTTTTCATTGTAAATCCATCTAGTTTAGCTTAGGTTTTTATGGCGTATTAGGGCATAGATTAATTAGGCTTGATCTTAGAATATTATGAGGCCTTACTATGGTTTAGATACTAATTTTAGAATGTTGATATTAAGTATGATCCTTTAGTTTTAGGACTTAGGCATAGAAATCATTCAAGTGTGTTTACATGATGCGTTTAGCTTTATTTTTGTTTTATGTGCTTTAATATGCATTTTGAACTAATACTTCCTCATTTTATTTTTATGTTTTTGCCTTAATATTTGTATTCCACTTGTATAGGCTTCCCCCTCTTTTAGAACCAACTTAACCTCCTTGGGAAGTAAGTTGAGTTCTAGTTCCTTTCTTATTTTTCTTTTCTTCCTTAGGAATAGTAAAACCTCACAAACCATTAGGATTTCCCTTTTGAATATAATAATTAAATTAGGGTTGAGTCTTAGTTCACTTAGTTTTTGCCTTTTTTTCCACTTGAGTCCTTCTTTCACATCTCTATAAGAAAAATAATAAAATACTTAATGAAGGTTGAATGTTATCATACGACAGGAGAATTTGTTGTGGAGTACTTATGCATGTCCCGTTTCGGGGCGATGTGTAGGTTATCTACCATGATGGATAAGTCTTAGTATGATAATGTTCACAAATAATAAACTCAAAACACTTCTCATAAAGGACAATCAACAAAGATATCACGTCTTCTCTTCTCATCTCCTTTTCTTTGCGGACGAATGTGACTTGCCTTGATAGTTCAAACAGCGATACGGTAAACACCCTTGAGTCAGAGCCGGTAACACCTGAGCTAGAGCTATGGCAATGTCATCCTAAAAAACACAAGCAACTTTCTGTCTTAGTTAGACGAACTACGTCGACTCTGATCTTCATTTTCCCAATGAGGTACGTAGGCAGTGGGGTAGGGCCCATTCGAGCACATTCTTTATTTTTCCTACATTTTCCCCATTCTTTCTTTTTGTTTTTTTTGTTCCCTTTCTCATTTCAGTTCCAGTTTCAGTTAGCAATTCTTTTGTTCAGCAACATCTTATTTCTCACCCTTTGAAATAGACTAACAAGCATGGATCCCGTCGGGTACGGCGTACGGATTGGGGTGTTAATACTTTCCCAGTTCGTAACCGACTTCCGGACCCAGATCTTTGGTTCGCAAGGCCTTGTCCTTTCCTTCTTCCCCAGGTTTGTGCAGCATTACCTTTCCTGTTCCTTCGGGATAAAAATGCCTGGCTGGCAACTCTACCTTTTCCGCACCACTTTCGCGTTTGTACTAGGATGAAAATCCCGGGAGCGACAGGGATGCATTCTAGAAAACCGATGGGTTTCATTGTGAGTCAAAAAGGGATTGAGGTAGATCCTGCAAAAGTCAAAGCAATACAAGATATGCCTACACCACGAATAGAAAAAGAAGTGCGTGGCTTCCTGGATAGATTGAACTACATTGCTCGGTTCATATCTCACCTTACAGATACATGTGAACCAATATTCAAACTGCTAAGAAAAGAGCAGGCGGTCAGGTGGAACGAAGATTGTCAAATGGCTTTTGAAAAGATTAAAGAATACTTGCAGGAACCTCCAATCCTGATGCCTCCAGTTTCGAGGAGGCCACTCATCATGTACTTGACTATGCTAGAAGGATCAATGGGGTGTGTTCTAGGCCAACATGACGAGTCTGGTCGAAAAAAGCATGCAATATACTACCTTAGCAAAAAGTTTACCGACTGTGAATCCCGATACTCATTGCTCGAGAAAACTTGCTACACTTTGGCATGGGATGCTCGCCGACTGAGACAGTATATGTTGACCCACACTACCCTATTAATTTCAAAGATGGATCATGTCAAATACATTTTTGAGAAACCAGCGTTAACTGGAAGGGTTGCACGATGGAAGATGGTGCTAACAGAGTACGACATTCAATACACTTTGCAGAAAGCCATCAAAGGAAGTGTGCTCTCAGACTATCTTGCACAACAGCCTATTGAGGATGATTATCAACCCATGAAATTTGACTTCCCCGATAAGGACATCATGTACCTCAAAGCAAAAGACTGCGAGGAACCACTCCCGGAGGAGGGGCCAGACCCTGAATCCAAATGGAGATTGATGTTTGATGGGGCAGTCAATATCAATGGGCGCGAAGTTGATGATGTTCTAGTTACTCCTGAAGGTGTTCATTTTCCCTTCTCCGCCAGAATTACTTTTGGCTGCACCAACAATGAAGCGGAATACGTGGCGTGTATTATGGGAATAGAGGAGGCTATTAATCTTAGGATTAAGACCCTCAATATATTAACAGATTCAGCCCTCGTGATTAATCAAATTACTGGCAAGTGGTATACACATCAAGATCATCTAATTCCTTACGGGGATTATGCCAGAAGACTATTAACGTTCTTCACAACAGTAAAGCTTCAGTATATACCACGCGATGAAAATCAATTTGCCGATGCATTGGCTACGCTCTCTTCTTCTATTAAAGTGATGTGTTGGAATTATGTCCCTAGAATTGACATCTCCAGGCTTGATGTACCTGCTTATGTGTTCTTTGTTGACGCAGTATCGGATGATAAGCCTTGGTATTATGATATTAAGCACTTCCTGAAAAGCAAGAATACCCAACTGGGCCATCTTCCAATGACAAGAAGACCTTAAGGCGACTTGCTGCTAGTTTCTTCTTAAACACATATGGAATTTTGTACAAGAGAAACTTTGACATGGTCCTTCTCAGATGCGTGGATAGACACGAAGCAGACCTCTTGATACAGGAAATCCACGAGAGATCTTTTGGCACTCATGCAGGAGGACATGTAATGGCTAAGAAGTTATTGAGATCGGGGTATTACTAGTTAACAATGGTTGCAGACGGTTGTTCATACGCCCACAAATGTCACAATTTCCAAATTTATGCACTTGTGACATTGACATGATCGGAAAAATAGAGCCTACTGCCTCGAACGACCATCGTTTTATACTGGTCGCAATCGATTACTTCACCAAATGGGTCGAAGCAGCGTCTTAGGCCAATGTAACCCGATAGGTGGTGGCCATATTTCTAAAGAAAGATATCATTTGCAGATATGGAGTTCCCAAACGAATCATTACTGATAATGGTTCCAATTTGAACACAAAATGATGGTTGAACTGTGTCGGGACTTCAAAATCCAACATCACAATTCTTCTCCTTACCGGTCAAAGATGAATGGCGCGGTCGAGACAGTAAACAAAAATATCAAGAAGATTGTGCAGAAAATGGTCGTCACCTATAAAGATTGGCATGAGATGTTACTGTTTTCTTTGCATGGGTACCGAACGTCAGTCAGGACGTCTACCGGGGAACCTTCTTTTTCCCTGGTAAATGGTATGGAGGAAGTCTTACCTGTTAAGGTCGAAATTCCTTCTTTACGAGTAATGATGGATGTCAAGCTCGAAGAGGTTGAATGGGTGTGTGCTCGATACAACCAGTTATGCTTAATTGAGGAAAAGAGATTAGCAGTTGTATGTCATGGTCATCTTTATCAGGGGAGAATGAAGCGGGCATTCAATCAGCGAGTACGCACTCGGGAGTATCAAGTTGGTGAGCTTGTACTCAAAATAATCGTTCCTCCATGTTCAGATCACAGAGGCAAGTGGACTCTGAATTATGAAGGCATATTCATAGTAAAGAAAGTTTTATCTGGTGGAGCACTGATGCTCACTACTATGTGTCGCTCCCCGGATTTCCATCCTGGTACAAACGCGAAAGTGGCGCGGAAAAAGAATAGAGTCGCCAGCCAGGAATTTTTATCCCGAAGGAACGGGAATGGTAATGCTGCACAAACCAGAAGAAAAGAAGAGGAAGGACACAAGTCCTGCGAACCAAAGAAACTGAGCTCGGGAGTCGGTTACGACTTGGGAAGGTATTAGCACCCAGATCGTCCGCCGTACCCGACGGGATCCACGCTTGCAATAGAAAACTGTTTCAAAGGGTGAGGGTATGAAAGCTGCAACAAAAGAAATGAAAATGGAAAGAAACTGGAACTGGAAAAGAACTGAAATAAGAAAAGCAAAGGAAAAATGTAGGGAAAATAAAGATTGTGCTCGAACGGGCCCTACCCCGCTGCCTACGTACCTCATCAGGATAATGAGGATCAGAGACGCCGTAGTTCCCCTAACTAGGGGTACTAAAAGGAAATTGCTTGTGAATTAAAGGCTTGAACTGCCTATGCCATTGCTCAGGTGTTGCAGACTCGGACGACGAGTGCGTAACCGTCTTGCAAAATGACAAGTAGGAGCAAGTTCGCGGACGGAGCGAATGAGATGAGAAAAGAAATCCCGAAGGAAAGACGCTTATTGTTTGTTTGGTGTTTTTTAGAAGCTTTTATGAGTGCAAGTTTGCATAGGTAAGTGTACCTAAGTCTTACTCAATGGGATGTGTACGTCTCACATCATCCCGAAATGGAATGCGCAAGAGGCACACCTATTTATGGAGGAAATCCCCAAAGCTAGTCCCACAAGTGAAGGCTTAAGCACACTGGCCTATTACCATTATTAAGTATTTTTGTGGTTTTATGATTAAGAAGTATTTTTTAACTTTTTCTTTGTGAGGTACTCATGCTAAGACCTATCCACCACGAGTGATGACCCACACCTCGCCCCGAAACGGAACGCGTGCAAGCATCTCATAGCAAAGTCTCATGTCACATGAAAGTACTCAACCTTTATTAAGTGGATTAGAATTGAATTTGAAGATGAGAAGAGAAAGAGAACCAAAGGAGCAAAAGGAAAAACTAGGGGGAAGTTTCTATCCTAAGTTAGCATGCATGGAATTCCTAGGGTTTGTGAGGTCTTTCTAACCTAAAAAAGGATCTCAAGAGAAGAAAAAGAAGATAAAAGGAGAGATGAGAAAGGCCTAAGCCTAACAAGAAGATGTTAGTCCATATAAACAATATGAGAAGAGATGAGAAATGGAGATGTGGAACTCAATTCCCACATCTCAAACCTACCATAGCCCCTGTAAGGTTAGTGTAATAACATAAAATCAAGGCATAAACCAACAACTCAGAAGCTACACAAGCATATAGGCATGGCAAAGAGTTCACAACATGATAAGCAAAACAACAAAAGATCATATTGAGATGATTAGAAGTGAAACAAGTGTAAAGAAGGCATGCATAACACTTAAAGAAATAAAGCACATAAAAGAGACCCAACACCAAGACTCAAGGAGATTCAAACCCTATCCTAAGACCAGGAGCAAACATAAACCTCTAAAGGACCCCAAAAGATGAAGAGAAGTTGGCACAAGTGCCCTTCTAAGCTTAAAAGAGACTAGAAGACTCAAAGGATGCAAAACAAGGCAAGGTGAGGAAGAAAATGTCCAAGAAAAAGATCCAAGCACTTATAAATTCTACCCAACCAAAAAAAACTCTCCAAACACAAGGAAATGAGAATCCAAAAGGGTTTGCAAAAATACAGCACCAAACTAGGTCAATGAAGCTCAAGGATGCAAGGTATTACCATTTAGGGTTTTGAAACTTAAGGCACAAGTAACTCAAGCAAAATCCAGCAAGGAAGTTTGTGAAAAATCCAAGATAAATCATGAAGATAGTAGAGTGTCTTTGGGTTTGAATTCAAAAAGAATGGGGTTCATAGCTTAAAGGATGAGAAAAATAGAAATTGGACAAGGCAGATTGGTCTATGAGAGTTCACAAGAAAGCAATGCTCAATGTTGAATTTATTTGGCCACGTGGGATGAAAATAAAAATTTGGAAAAATCATGATAAAAAACTAGATGAATCAAGGAGTGTATATGAATTTTTTTGGATATTTTTAGAGTTAAATAAATATTTAAAATGAATTAAAAGCAAATGAAAAAAAAATTGGTAAAGAAAAGAAATAAAAATAAAACAAATGGGCCAAGGGGGTGCAAAGAGCAAATGCGCCCAGTTAGAAATCTCAATGGGCCTTGCATGGGGAGGTGCGGATAGCGCTGAACCTTCTTCTTCATGCAAACCCTAACCCTCTCTCCACCATTAATGAAACAAGAACCCTAACCCTAACCCTAGCCATACGAAAACTCAAACCAAGCCACAGCAAGCCATCAAACTCTCTAGAATGGACAAACTAACACCCCTAAACACGAATACATGCTTGGATTGGAACAAAACTCAAAGAATCTCAAGATATGAGTGAAAATAAAATTGTCCACCAAACTTTAAATCAACATAACTTTGTAAATACTCAACCATTTCACAAACTACAAGCAGCAGTGTAACCAGTGCAACATGAGGATTCTAAAACACACAATCAAACACATTTCTATGAGATGCGAATTTTGAGTATACCTGAGGTGTTGTCCAAAATTAGGAGTCAAGAATGGTATAGAATGATGGCAAATAGTCTCCTTATCCCCTTAGATGCAAAATAAATGCCTCTAAGTCTTTGCAAGCTTGTGAATCCAGCAATAAGCCTCCTTGTGCTCCAAAGCTCCTCAAATGGCCATTTGAGCAAACTCCACTATAAATCTAGATCCATGGGTGCTTAATGATCCTTGAGATGAGGGGAGTATGGATATGGTCTTGGATTGAAGAAAGCTTGCCTAGATCAAAAGTTATGGCACAAAATGCAAATGTGCACAAGAAATGGGAAATGGATGATTCTTGAAGAATAACCCAAACAAATGGTATGGAAATGATCTATGAGTGATGAGGATCAAGAATCCAGCAAGAGTTTTGTGAATGGAGTCTTGTAGCAAAAGTTTGTGGAGAATGAGAAATTTTGCACAAGAGATGAGAATGAGAGAGTGAGTGTGTATTCTGGCTGCCTCCAACCCTAATTCTGGTTGTTATGGAATATATAAGGCAATGCAAAAGTACTAGATCAAATGCACGTGAGAGAGAGCTGATTTTTGTGAAAATGCAAATTTGGCCCAAGTGTGCCATAAGCATGCCATGCTCATGATTTGCTGGCCTCTCTTGCATGTGCATTCACCATCCCACCAATGATTCAAAGCAAACAATTTCAGCCCTTGGATGTAAGCTATCACATAATTGTCATGCCTTGTGCAAATCCAAGTGTAAAATGCAAGTTTTATGGAACTTTCTCATGTGCACGAATTTTGCCACTTTTCTTTGAGCCAAATGACCTAAATGAGATGCATTTTGATTGTGTAAACTTACTTTGGACATAGCATAACAAACTATACACTTTTGAGCCTTTGTGCAAATGGCTTGGCCTTGAATTTTTGAAATTTGCCCTAGAATACCCATTTTTTCGAAGGCCTTAGAGGAAAATCTATGAATCTCCAGAAAATGCTCTTGTACTTTTTGAAAATGGCAGCCCTTACTCTCCAACTTTCATGTTTACCTTTGGTCCATTTGAAGATTTTTTGATCTAGTTAAGGCCTTGTGAAGTTTTAGGTCAAAATAGCCAAAAATAGTAACTTTTCCATAACCAAATTTGTGCACTTTTGCCAAAACCCCTCAAACCACCAAAATTCTTGTACTTTAAGCTCACCAAACATCTTATAACATTGAATAGACCTCATTTGGCCAAAAAACGTTGGGTTGGACCCCTTGGAATGGCACAGTTGACATTTTCTGGGCCCAGTTGACTTTCTGCCTCATTTGCAAGTAACTGAGGCAATGACTGACTTCCACTTGGAATTTTTCCATGAAAATTGACATGTAGGAACCTCTTATCATATAGAAGACATTTCCCAAAAGAGTTGGCCAAAATTATGAGGTTAAGGCCCTTGAAACCAAAACCCTAATTTGGTCGCACTGCCTAGGAGCCTTGCATTGTCTTGAAACTTGTGATGATTAAGCAATCTTCTGAGCTTTTGCAAGTGAACTTGGCCTTGCCAAAGGAGTCTAGACTCATCATAGGCCTCTCACAAATCCATTGGAACCCTTGTCTTGGCTTAAATGGCCTTCAACACCTCCCCAGATGGCCATATGCCCCATGCTAGGGCTTGATGCTTGTCATGCTTTATTTTTCTATGCTATAATGATATATATATGATATGCTTATGATGCAAATGGTGTATTATGATGCTTAAAATGAAGAGGGCAAATTTGGGGTTTTACAGCTGCCCCTATTCAAGCAACTGTTGATCTGAAAAGGACGATTGCTTCCGCTTTCGACCGTTCAAGATAAACTGTGGTTGAATACCCAAGAAAAAACGGAAATTTGCGCTCTGATGCAGAAAACAAGAAATGGGAAATAAACCCAATCCAATGACGTTGCAACTGAGCTGAGAGATGAGCAGACGAGCTCCTTCCAACGAAACCAAAGGTTCTGATGAAACATGAGACGGACGAGTCTTCGAATAACCTGTGACGCCAGGTGCAGAGAGCGGACGAGCCCTTAAGAATCTTCAAAGTAACCTGAGATAGACGAATCTCCTTCACTAATCCTTACGCAGATAAGTGGAATAAGACGGACGAGTCTTCTTCGGATAACCCTTACGCAGGTTCCGGAAATGCATATAAGTCTGTGGGATAGACATGCAACTAGGATAGACGAATCCTCTACATATATTTCCTGAAAATATATGAGTTGAGACGGACGAGTCTTCCAACAACCTGTGATGCCAGGTATAACAAAATAGGATAGACGAACCATCTTCACGAATCCTTACGCAGATAAGTGGAATAAGACGGACGAGTCTTCTTCGGATAACCCTTACGCAGGTTCCGGTAATTGTTTTGACGTTTTAATCCCACCGTCAGGATTTTCAACCTCTTCAATGCGGATGAGCATTGGAATGATCATCAAAGAAACACAGACGAGTGTTATAAGTCGACGATACGGACGAGTACCGGACGATGATCCAAGAAACACGGACGAGTGCTTCTGATAATGATACGGACGAGTATCAATCACTGGTATAGACGAATACCAGAAATCCAACACAGACGAGCATTGGAATCTTCAATAGGGAACAATCTAACACAGACGAGTGTCGAAGGATGCGGACGAGCAATCTTCAAAGGAGTAACGAGCACGTACGAGTGCTAAGAGATGCGGCCGAGCATCAAATAAAGATGCGAGCACGGACGAGTACTGGCGACTTTCTTAGGGATATGCCTCAAATAAAGAGGAATCGAAAATAAAATGCACGGACGAGTGCTGCAGGGATGCGGACGAGCACCTAATGAAGATGCGCACACAGACGAGTACAGGAAACTTCACTGGGGAAAAACTTCAAAGAACTAATAAACACGGACGAGTGCCGAGAGCTGCGGACGGTCATCAAATAAAGATGCTAGCACGGATGAGTGCTGAGGAATACCTCAAATAAAGAGGAACCTGCCGAGGAAAAGGCACGGACGAGTGCTGAAAGAGGATGAGCATCAAATAAAGATGCGAGCACAGACGAGTGCTAGTAGATATAGACTCTACTGGGGAAAGTGCACAGACGAGTGCCACAAGATGCTAATTCTTCTAGAGACTGCGGATGAGCAAACTGAATCATCAGATAAGTGTCTAAGAGTGCGAACGAACACTGAATAAGTATCAACACAGACAAAGGCTGATTATGTTGGGGAAGTAGACAATTCCACTCTGGCTAGGGAATGAAGTCCTGGCGACCTGTGGGAGAAGATTCCGGCAACCTGCTGGGGACTCAAAACTTTTAACTCTGATGGAAACGAAGTGTTGGCAACCTGATGCTTGCTGGAGAGGCTTTCACTGGAAGAAAGACGACTCTGCGTGAGGTATACTTCGTTCAACTGCTTTGAACATCTGCTAAGGCTCTGATCACCCTGCTCTGACTCCACTGGGGAGAATTTCTTCTTGCTCTGCTGGGGAAATCCCTTGGAAATGAGAATCCCGATGACTCTGTGGGGAAATGAAGTTACCTGCAATTCTGCTGGGCAAGGAGAACTTCTAGCGATCCCGTTGTGGATAATAAACTTCTGACAACTCCATTGAGGATGGGAAACTTCTACTAACTCCTGCTGGGGATTGACCCGACCTCTGGGGAGTGCAGGTGTTCAGATACCTGCTGAGAATAAGTCACTTGTAAATAGGCGCTCTGCCAGGGAAATACCTCTACTTGGAGAATAACCCTCTTCTGCTTGGGGATACGGTGATAACCTGCAAATCCTGCAATAACAGAATACACACAAATGCACAAAGATTGGTACGGCCTGATCTATTCATCTGCCGTCACCTGACACTCAAAGCGATGTTAAGTGTCTCTGCAATGTCATTTTTATCAGTTTAAAAAGCAACATGTTTCGCATGCAATGTTATTTGTCAAAAATTTAGGACATTTTTGCAAACGAAATAAACATAACACGGTGTTTGACTGAATATTCTTTTTATTGATTGGCCTCTGAATAGGCAAAATTTTACATCAGGAAGTAACCACCTGGAAAGAGGTAGCTACTGTAAAATTGAGAAAAGAAACTATCCTAATGGCAATGGCATGGCATTCCAAAGAGTTTCCTTCCTGTCATGACTGGCATATCCTCAAGACTTTCCGTTCCGTCTTCGGCCTTCTGAAGAGAATGAGGGGGCTGATCTCTACCCTTCTGATATGGTCAAGTTGTTTGAAGCGGTGATGTGGTTCAGATAACCCAGAGCGCAGTTGTTCGCTTATTCCCTGATTTTGCGTGGATCGCCCTTTCGGGTTTTCAATCCACCGGGCTACCCTTTTTTTACCTGATTTGTCCGATGTGGCTTTTCAACTCAGCGAGTGTACATTTTTTTATTTTTCCCTAATTTTTGCCCGAGCTTTTATTCTGTTTTTAGCTCTTCGGGATGCCCTTTTTTTGCCTGGACCATAATTCTGTTTTTGTGTCCAGCGGGTCTTTTATGCGAAGTAGTTTTTAATTGCGTCCGAGTTAACAGGGTATTGGAAGTCTTCGCCATCCATAGTGGTGAGCATCAGTGCTCCGCCTGAGAATACTTTCTTCACTATGAATGGTCCTTCATAATTTAGGGTCCACTTGCCCCTGTGATCTGAACTGGGAGGAATGATCCTCTTGAGTACAAGCTCGGCTACTTGGTACTCCCGAATACGTACTCGTTGATCGAAGGCTCGCTTCATTCTCCTTTGATAAAGCTGGCTATGACAGATAGCTGCTAATATCTTTTCCTCAATTAGGCATAGTTGATCGTATCGAGCACGCACCCACTCAGCCTCATCAAGCTTGACATCCATCAGCACCCGCAGTGAAGGTATTTCCACTTCAACAGGCAAGACTACCTCCATGCCGTAGACTAAAGAGAAGGGGGTTGCCCCAGTTGACGTCCTGACTGACGTTCGGTACCCATGTAACGCAAACGGTATCATCTCATGCCAATCTTTGTAGGTGATAACCATTTTCTGTACAATCCTCTTGATATTCTTGTTAGTTGCCTCTACCGCACCATTCATCTTTGGTCGGTAAGGAGAGGAATTGTGATGCTGGATTTTGAAGTCCCGGCATAGTTCTGCCATCATCTTGTTGTTCAGATTAGAACCATTATCAGTAATGATTCGCTCGGGAACTCCATACCGACAGATGATGTCTCTTTTCAGAAATCGGGCTACCACTTTCCTTGTAAATTTGCATAAGAAGCCGCTTCAACCCACTTGGTAAAATAGTCAATAGCCACCAGGATGAATCTGTGGCCGTTTGAAGCAGTTGGTTCAATCTTGCCAATCATATCAATGCCCCACATGGCAAAGGGCCAGGGTGAAGACATCAAGTTCAGAGGATTTGGAGGCACATGCACTTTATCCGCATAAATCTGGCATTTATGACATTTTCTGGCATAGGCACAACAGTCTGCATCCATTGTGATCCAGTAATAGCCTAATCTTAGCAACTTTTTAGCCATTGCATGCCCTCCAGCATGGGTACCAAAGGATCCTTTGTGCACCTCGTGCATCAGCAAGTCTGCTTCTGCTCTATCAACGCATCTGAGAAGTATCATATCAAAGTTTCTCTTATACAGGGAACCATCAGTGTTCAGGAAGAAACTACCAGCTAGCCTTCTTAATGTCTTCTTATCATTGGAAGATGCCCCAGGTGGGTATGTTTGATCCTCCAAGAAGCATTTGATGTCATGGTACCAGGGCTTATCATCTTTGACAATGTCTGCTGAGAACACATATACTGGCCTGTCAAGTCTGGATACTGCAATTCGGGGCACAAGGTTGGCAGCATGCACTTTGATCATGGATGAAATGGTAGCCAGAGCATCTGCAAACTGATTTTCGTCTCGAGGGACATACTCAAGCTTGACTGTTGTGAAGAAAGTCAACAACCTCCTTGTGTAGTCCCGATAAGGTATCAAATGATCTTGGTGCGTGTACCATTTGCCGTTGGTTTGATTAATTACCAGAGTTGAATCTCCGAACACAGTCAAAGTCTTGATCCTGAGGTCAATGGCTTCCTCAAGACCCATAATACAAGCTTCGTATTCAGCTTCGTTGTTAGTGCAGTTAAAGGTGAGTTTTGCCGAGAAAGGCATGTGAACTCCCTTAGGCGTAATGAGTACTGCACCAACACCACGACCATTCATATTAACAGCCCCATCAAACATCATAGTCCATTCTTCTTCTAGGTCAGGCCCTTTAGTGTGAATAGGCTCTTCATGATCTTTTGCTTTTATGAACATGATGTCTTCATCAGGGAAGTCAAATTTCATAGGCTGGTAATCATCAATGGGTTGCTCAGCTAGATAATCAGACAATACACTGCCTTTGATAGCTTTTTGGGATGTGTACTGAATGTCATATTCTGTGAGAATCATTTGCCATCTTGCAACCCGTCCGGTAAGTGCTGGCTTCTCAAAAATGTATTTAACCGGGTCCATCTTTGAGATTAATAAGGTAGTGTGGGTCAACATATACTGCCTCAGTCGGCGAGCAGCCCACGCTAAAGCACAGCAAGTTTTCTCGAGCAGTGAATAACGTTGTTCACAGTCGGTAAACTTTTTGCTTAGGTAGTATATTGCGTACTCTTTTCGACCAGACTCGTCATGTTGGCCCAGCACACACCCCATTGACTCTTCTAATACCGTCAAGTACATGATCAGAGGTCTTCCTTCAACTGGAGGCATAAGGATCGGAGGCTCCTGTAAGTATTCCTTGATTTTGTCAAAAGCCCTCTGGCAGTCTTCGTTCCACCTGACCGTTTGTTCTTTTCTTAATAGCTTGAACAAGGGCTCGCAGGTTGCTGTAAGATGAGATATGAACCTTGAAATGTAGTTCAATCTACCTAGGAACCCTCGAACTTCTTTCTCAGTTTTTGGTGCAGGCATTTCTTGAATGGCTTTAACTTTGTCAGGGTCAACTTCAATCCCTTTCTCACTTACAATAAATCCCAGCAGCTTACCAGATCGTACCCCGAATGTGCATTTGTTGGGGTTTAGCTTCAATTGGTACTTCCTCAGACGCTTGAATAACTTCAACAGATTTACCAGGTGGTCTTCTTCTGTGAGGGACTTGGCAATCATGTCATCCACATAACATTCGATTTCTTTATGGATCATGTCATGGAATAATGTTACCATAGCCCGTTGATAAGTAGCACCAGCATTCTTCAGGCCGAATGGCATCACCTTATAACAGAATGTGCCCCAGGGTGTGATGAAAGTTGTCTTCTCCATGTCTTCAGGTGACATTTTGATCTGATTGTATCCTGAAAATCCATCCATGAAGGAGAACACCGAGAACTGAGCCGTATTGTCGACCAATACATCAATGTGAGGTAAAGGGAAGTCATCTTTCGGGCTGGCTCTGTTCAGGTCCCAGTAATCTACACACATCCTCACCTTGCCATCTTTCTTTGGCACTGGAACAATGTTAGCTACCCAAGGTGGGTAACTAGTCCTGGCCAGGAACCCGGCGTCCCACTATTTTTGTACCTCCTCTTTGATCTTCATCGCCATGTCAGGGCGAGTTCTTCTCAGTTTTTGCTTAACAGGAGGACAGTCTTCTTTTAACGGTAGTCGATGCACAACTATGTCTGTATCCAACCCTGGCATGTCCTGATATGACCAGGCAAAGATGTCAACATATTCACGCAACATTTCAATCAACCCCTTCTTAACTTCAGTCTGCAGGCTGGCACCTATCTTGATTTCCTTCTTAACCTCTTCTGTGCCGATGTTGATAACCTCGATTTCCTCCTGATGAGGCTGAATAGCTCTTTCCTCTTGCTTCAACAACCTGACCAGTTCTTCAGGGAGTTCATAATCTTCCTCAACCTCTTCATCAGCTTGGTAGATTGGATTGTCGAAGTTATGCTCAGTCATAGCATGAGAGTTGTCAATTGAATCTGGTTGATCAACACTGCACAAGTGATGTGCTCATTCAGAATCTGTTTAGAGAAAACGCACACCAAAAGCAAGAAAGAAAAAACACATTGCCATTTTCTTTATTTGTGCAAAAAATTAAAATTGAAAGAAAAGGAACGATCTGATTGAAAAATGTCCTTTATTTATGACAAATAAATGCTTTCAAGATATGGAGGCCCATACAATGGATCCTTGTACCTTGGGCAGAGTACAGGATTTGACATGCAGTATGTAGAAAAATGACAAATAAACAATTACTTTGCGATCTAGGTGACTTCGACGATGTCTTCCGTAGACCAATTGGGCAGCTCCTCTCCCGGTGCACACGGGCGGATCCAATTATCCAGATCGAACTCGCTATCTCCGTCTTCACTGGTAGCACAGATATGGTTGCGGTCCAGCAACCCAGCACTAGTAAAGGTAATGGTCTTGTTGTCTGATGAACGGACGAGCCCATCAGGCTGATATCCAAGCCCAAACTTGTCTTCCTTCTTTTCCAGCTCCAGTAGTCTGCCCCAGCCCTGGGCACTGCCTGATTGCACAACCTCCTTGGCCTGCTTGTAGGAGGTAATAGACGTACCTTCTTTATCTTCAGCCCTATTCAGAGGAGACAAGGAACTAACATTCACTGCTTCGAATGCCTGACACAGGGTTTCATGAATTTCACCATCCATCTCCACATATTTGAATGTAGATAAATGGCTCACAAATATGTCCTCTTCACCGCACACAGTCACAACCTGACCATCCGCTACGTACTTGAGCTTCTGGTGCAAGGTTGACGTCACAACCCCTGCGGCATGAATCCAGGGTCGACCAAGCAGACAGCTATAAGCAGGTTGGATGTCCATTACGTAGAACGTGCTCTTAAACACTTGCGACCCAACCTTGATTGGCAACTCAACCTCTCCAAAGACAGACCTCTGAGAACCGTCGAAAGCCTTTACCACCAGATCACTTGGCCTCAAAACAACCCCTTCCACATTGAGTTTCATTAACGCCTTCTTCGGCAAGACATTAAGAGATGACCCATATCAACCAGGACATGGGACAGCACAGCCCCTTTGCACTCAATTGTGATGTTGAGAGCCTTGTTATGATTCCTCCCTTCAGTAGTAAGGTCCCTATCAGTAAAGCCCAGACCATGGCTCGCATTTACACTTCCCACCACAGCTTCTAACTGATTCACGGTAATCTCCTGAGGAACATACGCCATCTGCAACACCTTCAGAAGGGCTTCTCTATGAGCTGGTGAGCACATCAGCAACGACAAGATAGAGATTTTGGAGGGAGTTTGATTTAGCTGCTCGACTACCTTGTAGTCGCTCTTCTTAATAATCCTCATGAACTCCTCCATTTCCTTCTCGAAAGTACTTTGACCCGTAGCGGGAGTGGCATTATCGTCAGTTGCTATTTGCTTCCCTTTGGCTTTAGCAGAAGCCTCAGCATCAGTGTCTCCTCTCAAAGTCTGGGGAGCGAATAATCAACCACTTCTCGTGAAACCTCCACTTCCCCCAACATTCACCACAGCTGGGTCCATGGTTACTGTCTTATTTTCCACTTTCTGTCCTCCGACATACACTTTTGATCCGTAATGCCACGGAATAGCCTTCTCATCTGAATACGGAATAGGCCCAGGCACCGTGATGGTGACGGGACTTACTTCCGGGACATAAATAGTAACCGGCTCTCTTCGCGCTGGCATTTCAGCAGGATCATAGTATATGGTCACCGTTGACACTTCATCAGTCCTCTTATCAGCCCTGTCGAACTGTAACAGCCCATCATCCATCAGTCTCTGTAAACCAGTCTTCAATCTGTCACAACCATTCTTCGACTCAACACAGTCTTCGCAATCGAGCCCACAACCCGGGAAAACCTGACCCTTCAACAATCTCTCCTTGACCAGCAACAAGGAGGTCTTCACTTCTTCAACCCTCTCCACCAAGTTTAGCCTCTCCTCCATCTCAATAGCATTAACCCTGGCTCCCCCATGATTAGGGATAGGATTAGTCGTGACATTCGGGGGCGGCGCAAAATTGATTGCTTTGGAGTCGATCAAATCCTGAACTTTATAGTGCAAAGCCCTGCACTTCTCCGTTGAGTGCCCGGGTGCCCCAGAATGGAAAGCGCATCGAACATTGGCGTCTTAACCTGGGGGAAGAGTTCCAGTAGGTGGAGCCAAGGTCCTCAGTTGAATTAAGTTCAGTTCCAACAATCTCTGGAGTAAAGCTGTGTAAGTCATTGGGATCACATCAAAAACCCTATCAGCTTGGCGTGGCTGCCTCTGTTGATACGGTCTCTGTTGATAGTTGCGCTGCTGTTGTTGCTGAGGCTGTTGTATAGCCTGTTGAGCTGGTTGAATTGGTGTAGTGGGAATTGTGACTGCAGCTATCTGATTGTATTCCCGTCTACAACCTCTGCCTCTGCCTCGGCCATATACTGCATTAGCTTCCCCTTCTCTTCTTCTAGGAGGTCCGCCAAAGGCTTTCCTCGCTCCTCCAGAGCTACCAGCACTATTAGGGTCCTGAATCTTCCCCATCTTTAACAGAGTCTCAACTCTCTCTCCAGCAATCACTATATCATTGAACTTGGTGGCCGAGCTAGACGCCAACCTCTCCAGAAAAACACCTTGGAGAGTGCCCATAAACATGTCGGCCATTTCGTCCTCTAAGAGGGGTGGTTGCACCCTGGCAGCTAGCTGGCGCCACCTCTGGGCATATTCTTTGAAACCTTCTTTTGCCGCCTGAGCCATGTGCTGCAACTGCGTGCGCTTCGGAGCCATGTCCATGTTATATTGATACTGCCTTACAAAGGCTTCAGCTAAATCCTTCCAACTCTTGATATTGACCCTATTGAGCTTCATGTACCATTCAAGAGAAGCTCCCACCAAGCTATCCTGAAAATAATACATCCAAAGTTTCTCATCATCTGTGTGAGCGGCAATTCTCCCGACAAATGATTGCAGATTGGTCTTCGGGCAAGCAGTGCCATCATACTTCTCAAAGATTGGAACTTTGAACTTATACGGGATCCTGACCCCAGGAACCAAGCCCAAGTCGGTTATGTCAAATCCCAAAGAGCTTTGGGACTGAATAACTTTGATTTGCTCCGCCATCTCTTCGAACCTCTTGTTCATCTCTGCTCCTTGACCTTCAGCTTCATCAAGTAGAGTGAACTGGTCGTCATGATTTTCCATCTGAATGTTGTGCAACCCATCGTTGATTATTGTCACTCCTAGCTGTGTAACAGGAGGTTCAACCTGACGTGCGCCCGCACCGGTACGATTATCAGCAGTAGCAGCAGCCGCAGTGTTCCTGTTCTGATTCTCAACCATCTCCCGCAGACGCTCTTGGTTCTGCCCCATGCCGGCCATTAGTGTCATAAAATTATCCATCCTTTGTCTCAGATCTGTCAAGTCCGCTTGCAACTGGTCCATGACTCGTTCTCTGTTAATCTTGGTTGGATATCTGTGTACTGCTGGTTGTCCCCGAACTTTACGAGGAGCTATAGTGCCTGAAACACAAAACACGTTAGTAACCGAGACACTACCTGCAAAACAACAAACAGGTTATATGGATGCAATGCAGTTGTTTATGTTTCCAATCACAAGTCATTTATGCCCCGGTTCCGGTATTTAGCAAAGAAAACCAGGTGGGCACTGATCCTCGACTTCCAGAAACCTTCGCGAGAGACCACATTCAAACCACAACAGCAAGCAAACCAAGAAATAATGGAAAAAACCATAACATAAATCAACCTATTAGGCAAATAACACAGAATTCCCCGTAGGGTACAAGTCTTTACAAAGGAGAAACAACCAACTAGGACTCCTACAACACGCCTGTAGGTAATCCAGATACAAGAAAAGTAAACTAAGAAGCAGAACCACCGCCTAAGGACCCTGAAGCTCCATCACTAAGCCTCCCATCAGATCTGACCTTCTTGACTCCCGCCATCAACTTTAGGTCTTCAATCTCTTTAAGTGCTGCTTCGAGGGCTTGTTGACTGTCTGCGAGTTGTTGGGTCTTCTCTCTGCGAATTTTGTGGACTTGCTCCACCTCTTCTTTTTTGTAAGCCATCTGAACTTCAAAGAACTCTTCTTTTTCTTTATATTGCTTCAGCTCTTGCTCTCTCTGTCCCTTCAACCAGACAATAGACTGATGAGCATCTCTGAGGGTCTTTGACTTCTTTTTGCGCTCAGCTTCTCTTTGGGCTTCCATCATCCCTAATCTGCGGAAATGTGCTTCTCTACCTGCAAAGTCCTTCTCCTTAGCCTCCAAAGTCGTCTGTATCTTCAACAACTTCTCTTCAGCTTCAATCTTGGCCCTGTTGGCTTGGTGATACAGGCTTACCATCTCAGTATTTTCAACTCTAACTGCATGTAGCTGGGCTTCCAACTTCTTGAATTCCTCTAGAGGCACAGTATCAATGGACTCAGCAACTGGGGGAACTGGTGTTGAAAATGGTAACAAAACTCTTCTAGCTCTGTCTTTCAACCAAGCTTCGTACTCTGGGAATGTCTGATTGTTACACTTCCCAAAGCTAGCTATCCCTTCTCCCTTAATGCACTTCCAAGCTCCCGCAACCTTCCTCACTAAGGGCATATTATCTTTCACTGAGAAGTAGAAAATAGGGGTCAGTTTCAAATCTTCAGGCACATCTCTCAAAGCGTATCCTAATTGTCTTCTTAACAGGATTGGATTGTAATTAATCCCTCCAGTTATTCCCAACAAAGGCACACTATGATAACTCCCGCAGCTGGTGATGAAACGTGCACCTTGCAGCCTTTGAGTGAACCATCTAACATCCTTGGCCATCAACTTTTCCAGCTTCTGAGCCCATACCAGGGTGTGGTCACTAAACACTCCCGTACTAGGCAAATGCCTCATGAACCACATGTGAAATAACGGAGCGCAGCAACGAACCAAACCTCCCCTCTTCTTCTCAGTTTTGTAATGAACTGAGTAATACAAATCCCCGAGTAAGGTAGGCACAGGATTCTTCAGCAAAAAGAGATGTATGGCGTTTATATCTATGAACTTCTCCATATCAGCAAACAAAATAATGCCATAGATAGAAAGAGCGAAGATAACACAAACAGTATCCCATTCTCCTTCAACAGCCAATTCTTCCGCCTTCTTCACCAGAGTCTCCAAAGAAAACCCAGACACACCTCCTTTAATAATGGTCAAAGACTTCACAGCAGAAGGGCTCAAATAAAGAGCCTTAGCAATAGCCTCAGGTGCCGGTCTACTCATCTCAGAATTGAAAGGAACTTGGTCTCGAACCGGCACACCCAGGATCAGAGCATACTCCTCCAGCATAGGGCCCAACTGAAAATCAGGAAAGGTGAAGCAACGGAGCTGAGGGTCATAATACTGAAGCAATGTATGAATGGCACTCTTCTCGGAAGGATCTAGCTCTATCACCACATCAAGAATATTCCCGTAAGCTTTTCTGAATCTCTCTACCTGGTTTGGTGTAATCAGCTTTACCATCTTTTTCAACAAGCCAACCTTGATGTCAAAGAACTTGAAGTGAATATTCTGCTTGCGAGGATCTTCCATCTTTGAAGAGGATACCGGAACCGGAAGCAGAGATATGAACCTGTGAATGAAAACAAAAACAATGATTAATGATGCAATGATGCAATGCAGATGCAAATGCAAAGACATATGGTCATCTGAGACTGTCTGGAATCTGGACACTAACAAGGGCCCCTCTGAATAACTTGACAAACCAAAATTCCACTGAGTCACACTCTCTGATAATCACAACTCTCTGAAGAAGATCTCAGGACCACAGTATCAAGAATACCAGAACAAGAAAACCAGATCTCCGAAACTGTATCATAACGTGAACTGCACTGGTAACAAGGGTATGATGAGGTCAAGGGTTCCTGCAAACCTGTAAACCCATTCCCAATCTCACATGTGTGCTCCGGGTCAAACATCACGGACTCTCAAAGCCGAATAGCAATAATACTTTCACCATTTCCGAGAAATGGCCCATGACCAAATCAGGGAATCGGTTAGGCATTATGTACTACGCAGGGAGGCCTCAGCTGAGTCCAGGAAAAACAAGCATCCCTTATGAGTCCCCAGCTTCAAGCGCTGAAATCGAGAAACGATAGTACATTCAGCCCGTAGGATACAGTACTAATGTCATACGACCAGATGCTTTGACTGAGTTCCTATAAGAGAACCAGGCCATCCTATGCGAGTCCCCAGTGGACCCTCGGGTGCGAATGGGTTTGCCACAAAATGTGGTCTGCCACTGCCACCACTGGAGAGGGTTGTTTCCACAAAGGTTCTCAGTGATCGGTCCCCAAATGCACATAACTATCAAGGTCCTATCCCGAAGTGGAGGAAATCCCCACACAAGATATTTCCAAGACAATCGCAATCTGGGCGTGAAACATATCGCCACTCATCATGTCACATGCGAGTACAATATGTCCACTCTAATCCTAGGGTGCACTCAAGCCGGGTACTTGGCTTATCTCTCAGAAATAATATCCCCCAAGCCCACCAAACAGAAAACCAGTCCAGACAGTCCAGTATGATATACATGATGCGGAAAATAAATACTGAAAACTGTAAATAAAGCTGTAAATAAAGCTGTAAACAAACAACAATACAATACAACAAGCCACAGCAAACAAACATCACCCAATGAAACAGCTACACACAAATTCTAGGAGAGACTCACAGGGGAACCAGAGATTCTGGGTTCGATCCCCAGCAGAGTCGCCAGCTGTCGCTCCCCGGATTTCTATCCTGGTACAAACGCGAAAGTGGCGCGGAAAAAGAATAGAGTCGCCAGCCAGGCATTTTTATCCCGAAGGAACGGGAATGGTAATGCTGCACAAACCAGAAGAAAAGAAGAGGAAGGACACAAGTCCTGCGAACCAAAGAAACTGAGCTCGGGAGTCGGTTACGACCTGGGAAGGTATTAGCACCCAGATCGTCCGCCGTACCCGACGGGATCCACGCTTGCAATAGAAAACTGTTTCAAAGGGTGAGGGTATGAAAGCTGCAACAAAAGAAATGAAAATGGAAAGAAACTGGAACTGGAAAAGAATTGAAATAAGAAAATCAAAGGAAAAATGTAGGGAAAATAAAGATTGTGCTCGAACGGGCCCTACCCCGCTGCCTACGTACCTCATCAGGATAATGAGGATCAGAGACGCCGTAGTTCCCCTAACTAGGGTTACTAAAAGGAAATTGCTTGTGAATTAAAGGCTTGAACTGCCTATGCCATTGCTCAGGTGTTGCAGACTCGGACGACGAGTGCGTAACCGTCTTGCAAAATGACAAGTAGGAGCAAGTTCGCGGACAGAGCGAATGAGATGAGAAAAGAAATCCCGAAGGAAAGACGCTTATTGTTTGTTTGGTGTTTTTTAGAAGCTTTTATGAGTGCAAGTTTGCATAGGTAAGTGTACCTAAGTCTTACTCAATGGGATGTGTACGTCTCACATCATCCCGAAATGGAATGCGCAAGAGGCACACCTATTTATGGAGGAAATCCCCAAAGCTAGTCCTACAAGTGAAGGCTTAATCACACTGGCCTATTACAATTATTAAGTATTTTTGTGGTTTTATGATTAAGAAGTATTTTTTAACTTTTTCTTTGTGAGGTACTCATGCTAAGACCTATCCACCACAAGTGATGACCCACACCTCGCCCCGAAACGGAACGCGTGCAAGCATCTCATAGCAAAGTCTCATGTCACATGAAAGTACTCAACCTTTATTAAGTGGATTAGAATTGAATTTGAAGATGAGAAGAGAAAGAGAACCAAAGGAGAAAAAGGAAAAACTAGGGGGAAGTTTCTATCCTAAGTTAGCATGCATGGAATTCCTAGGGTTTGTGAGGTCTTTCTAACCTAAAAAAGGATCTCAAGAGAAGAAAAAGAAGATAAAAGGAGAGATGAGAAAGGCCTAAGCCCAACAAGAAGATGTTAGTCCATATAAACAATATGAGAAGAGATGAGAAATGGAGATGTGGAACTCAATTCCCACATCTCAAACCTACCATAGCCCCTGTAAGGTTAGTGTAATAACATAAAATCAAGGCATAAACCAACAAGTCAGAAGCTACACAAGAATATAGGCATGGAAAAGAGTTCATAATATGATAAGCAAAACAACACAAGATCATATTGAGATGATTAGAAGTGAAACAAGTGTAAAGAAGGCATGCATAACACTTAAAGAAATAAAGCACATAAAAGAGACCCAACACCAAGACTCAAGGAGATTCAAACCCTATCCTAAGACCAGTAGCAAACATAAACCTCTAAAGGACCCCAAAAGATGAATAGAAGTTGACACAAGTGCCCTTCTAAGCTTAAAAGAGACTAGAAGACTCAAAGGATGCAAAACAAGGCAAGGTGAGGAAGAAAATGTCCAAGAAAAAGATCCAAGCACTTATAAATTCTACCCAACCAGAAAAACACTCTCCAAACACAAGGAAATGAGAATCCAAAAGGGTTTGCAAAAATAAAGCACAAAACTAGGTCAATGAAGCTCAAGGATGCAAGGTATTACCATTTAGGGTTTTGAAACTTAAGGCACAAGTAACTCAAGCAAAATCCAGCAAGTAAGTTTGTGAAAAATCCAAGATAAATCATGAAGATAGTAGAGTGTCTTAGGGTTTGAATGCAAAAAGAATGGGGTTCATAGCTTAAAGGATGAGAAAAATAGAAATTGGACAAGGCAGATTGGTCTATGAGAGTTCACAAGAAAGCAATGCTCAATGTTGAATTTATTTGGCCACGTGGGATGAAAACAAAAATTTGGAAAAATCATGATAAAAAACTAGATGAATCAAGGAGTGTATATGAATTTTTTTGGATTTTTTTAGAGTTAAAGAAATATTTAAAATGAATTAAAAGCAAATGAAAAAAAAATTGGTAAAGAAAAGAAATAAAAATAAAACAAATGGGCCAAGGGGGTGCAAAGAGCAAATGCGCCCAGTTAGAAATCTCAATGGGCCTTGCATGGGGAGGTGCGGATAGCGCTGAACCTTCTTCTTCATGCAAACCCTAACCCTCTCTCCACCATTAATGAAACAAGAACCCTAACCCTAACCCTAGCCATACGAAAACTCAAACCAAGCCACGGCAAGCCATCAAACTCTCCAGAATGGACAAACTAACACCCCTAAACACGAATACATGCTTGGATTGGAACAAAACTCAAAGAATCTCAAGATATGAGTGAAAATAAAATTGTCCACCAAACTTTAAATCAACATAACTTTGTAAATACTCAACCATTTCACAAACTACAAGCAGCAGTGTAACCAGCGCAACATGAGGATTCTAAAACACACAATCAAACTCATTTCTATGAGATGCGAATTTTGAGTATACCTGAGGTGTTGTCCAAAATTAGGAGTCAAGAATGGTATAGAATGATGTCAAATAGTCTCCTTATCCCCTTAGATGCAAAATAAATGCCTCTAAGTCTTTGCAAGCTTGTGAATCCAGCAATAAGCCTCCTTGTGCTCCAAAGCTCCTCAAATGGACATTTGAGAAAACTCCACTATAAATCTAGATCCATGGGTGCTTAATGATCCTTGATATGAGGGGAGTATGGATATGGTCTTGGATTGAAGAAAGCTTGCCTAGATCAAAAGTTATGGCACAAAATGCAAATGTGCACAAGAAATGGGAAATGGATGATTCTTGAAGAATAACCCAAACAAATGGTATGGAAATGATCTATGAGTGATGAGGATCAAGAATCCAGCAAGAGTTTTGTGAATGGAGTCTTGTAGCAAAAGTTTGTGGAGAATGAGCAATTTTATACAAGAGATGAGAATGAGAGAGTGAGTGTGTATTCTGGCTGCCTCCAACCCTAATTCTGGTTGTTATGGAATATATAAGGCAATGCAAAAGTACTAGATCAAATGCACGTGAGAGAGAGCTGATTTTTGTGAAAATGCAAATATGGCCCAAGTATGCCATAAGCATGCCAAGCTCATGATTTGCTGGCCTCTCTTGCATGTTCATTCACCATCCCACCAATGATTCAAAGCAAAAAATTTCAGCCCTTGGATGTAAGCTATCACATAATTGTCATGCCTTGTGCAAATCCAAGTGTAAAATGCAAGTTTTATGGAACTTTCTCATGTGCACGAATTTTGCCACTTTTCTTTGAGCCAAATGACCTAAATGAGATGCATTTTGATTGTGTAAACTTACTTTGGACATAGCATAACAAACTATCCACTTTTGAGCCTTTGTGCAAATGGCTTGGCCTTGAATTTTTGAAATTTGCCCTAGAATACCCATTTTTTCGAAGGCCTTAGAGGAAAATCTATGAATCTCCAGAAAATTCTCTTGTACTTTTTGAAAATGGCAGCCCTTACTCTCCAACTTTCATGTTTACCTTTGGTCCATTTGAAGATTTTTTGATCCATTTAAGGCCTTGTGAAGTTTTAGGTCAAAATAGCCAAAAATAGTAACTTTTCCATAACCAAATTTGTGCACTTTTGCCAAAACCCCTCAAACCACAAAAATTCTTGTACTTTAAGCTCACCAAACATCTTATAACATTGAATAGACCTCATTTGGCCAAAAAAAGTTGGGTTGGACCCCTTGGAATGGCACAGTTGACTTTTTCTGGGCCCAGTTGACTTTTTGCCTCATCTGCAAGTAACTGAGGCAATGATTGACTTCCACTTGGAATTTTTCCATGAAAATTGACATGTAGGAACCTCTTATCATATAGAAGACATTGCCCAAAAGAGTTGGCCAAAATTATGAGGTTAAGGCCCTTGAAACCAAAACCCTAATTTGGTCGCACTGCCTAGGAGCCTTGCATTGTCTTGAAACATGTGATGATTAAGCAATCTTCTGAGCTTTTGCAATTGAACTTGACCTTGCCAAAGGAGTCTAGACTCATCATAGGCCTCTCACAAATCCATTGGAACCCTTGTCTTGGCTTAAATGGCCTTCAACACCTCCCCAGATGGCCATATGCCCCATGCTAGGGCTTGATGCTTGTCATGCTTTATTTTTCTATGCTATAATGCTATATATATGATATGCTTATGATGCAAATGGTGTATTATGATGCTTAAAATGAAGAGGGAAAATTTGGGGTTTTACACTATGGATGGCGAAGATTTACATTCCCTTGTTAACTCAGACGCAGTTAAAAAATACTTCGCATAAAAAGACCCATTGGACAAAAAACAGAATAAAAAGTCCAGGAAAAAAAAGGGCATCCCGGCGAGCTGAAAACAGAATAAAAAGCTCGGGAAAAGTTAGGGATATAATAAAAAATTGTACACCCGGTGAGTTGAAAATCCACATTGGACAGCTCAGGCAAAAAAGGGTATCCCGGTGGATTGAAAACCCGAAAGGACGGTCCACACAAAAATAAGGGAATAAGTGAATGATAGCGGTTTGGGTAATTTGTACCACGCCATCGTCTCAGTTAACCTGGCAATCTCAAAAGGGTAGGAATCGGTCCAGTCTTCTTCTTCAGAAAGCGAAGGCAGGAACGGAATATCTTGAAGACATACTGGTCATAGCAGAACTGAAACTCATTGAAATGCCCCGCACATTGCCATTAGGATAGTTTCTTTTCTCAATTTACAATCATTACCTCTTTCCAGGTGATTGCTTCCTGGTGTAAATTTCCGCCTATTCAGAGGCTCATCAATAAAAGAATATTCAGTTAAAAAGCTTTATCCTTGTTGTAGATGTCTTGAATTGGCAGAATTTTTGACCAACAAGAATTATTGAATTCAGTTCAGAATGTCCTATCAAATGTTGGGACATTATCAAACAGAGTATATGCACTTATTTCAGGATGTCTTACCAGATGTTGGGACATTGTGTAAATGACTTAAGTTCAGTTTTTCAGGATGTCCCAACAGATGTTGAGACATCTCAAACCTGCTACCAGAATTAATTATTGACTAACTAATCAGAGATATTTAAGGAGAGTTATCTGGAATTAATTAATGATGGATAAAACAGAACAAGGCGCATCTGTAGGGAGTTTTATATTGAAGATTCAGATTAAAACAGAAGACCTAAATCACCTAGAATCTAGGAGGTAACAAACCCTAAATTCAAGGTGGAAGCTGCATGCGCATTAGGGCTGGATCATCCTACAGAAAGCCCAAATTACAGATACCTATTTAAGCAACAGAAACTCATAGAATTGAGTACGAATTTCAGAAGACCAAATAGGGTGTCTAGTGTTTTAATAGCAGGTTGTTTTTATTGTACCACTTTATGAGCTTTTAAGCATAAGTGCATTTGTGACTTGATTGAAACTGTGAAGTAAGATCAAGCTGTTTTGTTTGAAGAATGTCTTCAATTTTATTAAACTTGTAAACTTGATCACAGTGTGATTGAGGGGGAGTGAGTAGGGTACTCTTATCTAAGTTGTGACTTAGGTAGAAATTGCATTGGGTAGTTATTAAGTGATAGATTAAACAGGGTGGTTTAAGTCTAGAATTAATATTACTTATAGTGGATTTCCTCCTGGCTTGGTAGCCTCCAGATGTAAGTGTGGTTATACACTGAACTGGGTTAACAAACTTCTGTGTTGTTTACTTTTCTTGCTATTTAAGTTTTGGTTAAATCTGTCAAGTGTTGGGACATCTCTTAGGACATCTCATACCTGATCACAGAATTTCACTTGTTTTTATTTTACTTGCTTTGTTTGCAAAAATGTCCTAAATTTTTTATAAAAGAACATTGCATTTTAACTTGGTAGCTTTATAGATGACATGCAAGGGGAAAACATTTAAAATCACTTTGAATGTTGAGTGACATGGGATGATTGACTCGTACCATGTAATTCCCTAGGGCATATATGTGTACGTTATTGTTGTAGGTTTTGCAGTCGACAAGGAAGATGTTACTAGACAGTATTCCCCAAGCAGAGGGTGCATCTCCAGCAGAAGGGTGATACCCATCATCCTCAGTAGAGTTAAAGTGGAATCTTCCCCAGCTAAATCAGAACAGGAAGTGTTCCCAATAGAATTTCAAGATCAGTTGAATAGTTCTCTTTCCCAAGCGGAGTCATCATTCCCAGCAAGCAGCTGAATGCATTGTCATCCCCACAAAGTTAGAATTGTCTGAATTCTCTCCCCAACTAGGTCTTGGTAGATTATTCCCCAACCGAGTTGGAATTTTTCACTCCCCCACAGAGTTATTTGATTGGGATTCAGCCCAATGATGAGATATTCCCCCAAGATTTCACCAATTTATTTTTGGTAGACATGACAGATCAAAGCAACGCATGCCCAGATGCAGTTTTGTTCTTATCCCTCCCCAGCAGATTGATATCCCCAGCAGGATTCAGGAGGTGGTTATCTCATTTCCTCAGCACAATGTCGCCCAGGACGCTGTTATCCCCAGCAGATGATTGTCTCTAGTCAGTGTTTCGAGATTGATTCAGTGTTCGTTTTGTTCCCCAGCCAGCGGTGGTTATTAACAGGAGGTGATTATCTCATTTCCATAACAGAATGTCGCCCAGGAAGTTTGCATCCCCAGCGGAATTCTAGTAAGAATTCTCCCCAGCAAGAGTATATCTTTATCCAGCCCAGTGGGTAGATACTTGAAGAAGCACTGATTTCTTGCTCAAAATCAAGACAGCGTGTAATTACACGGATTTTGAATATCAGAACCAAAACAACGTGTTGTTACACGGATTCTGGCGGCGATCCAGCCCGTTGGATCTTCATTTGAAATACATACCTCCTTGATAGGATGGTTATGTCATATTCAAAATCAAGACAGCGTGTTGTTAAACAGATTTTGAAGCTCGGAGTCAAGACATCGTGTAGTTATACGGATTCTGAAAGAGGGTCAAGATAGTGCATGCCTGGTGCAGATCCTGACAGTGGGTTATATTGTCAAAACAATGCAGAAAATTAAGACAGCACGTTGTAACGTGGATTTTCGTAATTGCACAATTAGTATGCCTTTAGGTTATACGAAAAGAATCATGATAGTGTATTGTTATACGGATTCTAATCAAGATCAAGACATCGTATTTGTTAATACGGATCTTGAAATCGTACACCTCTATCCCACAAGCCGAAGTGTACCAAGTCCATTGCCATTATGGCAAGCCAGTAGTCTCTTGGTTCCACAAAAGACAAGCCAGTAGTCTCCTAGTTCCACAAAAGACAGGCCAGTAGTCTCCTGGTTCCATAAAAGACAAGCCATTAGTCTCCTGGTTCTACAAAAGACAAGCCAGTAGTCTCTTGGTTCCATAAAAGACAAGCCAGTAGTCTCCTGGTTCCACAAAAGACACTTCCAAGTACATCATCATTATGGCAAGCCAATAGTCTTATGGTTCCATAAAAGGCATTTTCTCGTTTCCAACTATTGCCTTTGATTCCTGCATTATCAATCATTTTTTTCACTGGTTGGGTTTATTTCCCTTTGTTTTCTTCTCCGGTAGAGTGCAAATTTCAGGGTCTTTTTGGTATTCAACCACAACTCATCTCGAACGGCCGACAGCCGAAGCTTTCGTCCTTTTCAGATTAACAGATGTTTGAATAGGAGTAGTTGTAACACCCCAAAATTTGCCCTCTCATTTGTATATCATAGGCATAACATGTAGATGGCATACTCTAACATTTGGCATAGAAAAATGAAGCATAAACATCCATGACCAAGCATAAGGCATATATGATCAGTCATCCAACAATTTGAGATTCTTCAAAGCCAAGATAAGAGTCAAGTGATCTTGCAAAAAGCTCACAATGTAGTCTCATATCCTATTAAAGCTCAAAGTCATCCTCAAAGCCTCAGAAGAGGGAATTTTCATCAGAAGTTCAGTGGTGCAATATCATCTTATGCAGAGGAAACCCTAATTAGGGTTTGGATTGACACCAAGGAATTATCATAGCTTTGACCAATTATTGTGGTCATAGGCTTTCATATGATATACAAGGCTTATGTATGAAGTTTGAGGCAAAAATTCATTGAGGAAGTCAATCATTGAAGCAGTTACTTGAGAATGAAGAAAGAAAGTCAACTAAGCTGAATAAAAGTCAACTAAAGGATTTTTAGGGTTTTGATCATATTCATCAACTTCATGAAGTCATATTTTGGTCACGAAATAGCTTGGATGAGATCAAATGTCAAAAATCAAGAATGTACAAAAGGTTGCAAAATTTGGAGGTTTAGAAGTTTCTATTTTTGGAAATATTTGCCCTAAACCTTCAAGCTATTATTTCATGTGCAAAAAAGCTCCAAAGGATTTTTCCTTGAACATGAAAGTTATAGATCATGATTTTCCCTTTCCAAAAATTCCAAGAACACCTTCACAGCATTTCTGAAACTCAAGATATGAATTTTCGAAGTTGGATGCATTTTTAGGATTTCTTGGTGCACACTTGTCAATTTGTAATTGGTCCATTATTTTACTATTTTTGTTGTGTAACATTTTATGTCATACACTTTTTTTGGTGGGCCTCCCCTTTTTCCTGCGTGACCAAAAGTGGTGTGTGTCTTAATTTTTTTCTTTTTCTTTTAATAGGGAAAAGTGAAAATTATAAAAGAAGTTGGCACATGAGATGAGTGGAAGAATCAGCATAGTACATAAGACAATACACGCTTGCCTCTATCTCATTGCCTTTACGCTCACACTTTTCACCACTCAGTCACACCTTTGTATCCCAAAAGTAAGAAGGATCACACACAAAAGTTGTACTCATGCACCATCCAACATCCACCAACCATAGCCATTTGATATTCATTTTGTTTTCATCATCAAACCCCACAATGACACACACGCAGTGCACCATAATAGCCATACATCATCATGCACTCAATAAAACTATGAAAATCAAGATTGAAAATGGGATGAAAGGAGCACACGAGTTCTGTTTTAGTGAAGGCATAACAAACTTGCTCTCACACCTCAAGCATTCAGCCACACACCTCAGGTATAAAAGCCTCAGCTCACAATTTTGAAGAAGAGGACACGTATTTTTTTTCTTCATCACACAACTTAGCCTCACTCTCTCTCTCATTATTCTCATTTTCTTCATCCTCCATAAGACTTAAATCTGAGTATATCAATGCTCAAGCTCCATTTTTGATCTTGAAGGCTTCTAAAAATCATCTTCTCATCACATCATCACCCTTCTCCTTGGTTTGGAAGCTAGAGGCATCTTTGTTGATCACTTGAAGATCAACATTATTTTCGGATTTCTTCCATTTTACGCTCAAATCAAGGTTTAGAGTCTTTATTTGGCTCTGAATAGATCAAAGGAGGCAAGGTGGAGTTATCTCAACCTTTGGATTTCTTTGAATCTCATGAATAGTTAAATATCAGGTTTGAACATCATTTTTACTTTGCTTCGGTTTTGACCTGTTCACACTTGCTTTATGTTGTACATGTTGGATATATGGTTCTTGAAGTGATTAGATGCCTTGAGATTTTTGTGATTAACTTGACCTAGTTTCCATTTTAAGACTTGTTTCCATTTTATGTGATTTTTGTGATTAACTTGACCTAGTTTTGGTGTTTTCTTGACATATGCTTGCTTGTTAAGGTAGGAGGGCATTTGTGACAACTCCTAGGGTTTGTTTTAGGGTCTCTTAACATGTTGACATGTCCCTGGTCATTGTATGAAGTTTGGTTCTTGGTTTGCCTTGTGTTACTTGTTCATTAAGCTTCACACTTATATGAATGATTCACTTCACTTCTCACTTCTACATGTCTCTCTTGTATGAACTTGTATAAACTTGTGTGCATCCATTGATGTTTTAATTCCTTTCTCATACACTCTTTACCATGATAGGGTTATGATTTTGATGTTTGTGGAAGTTGTTTAGCTTGAATGACACTTCTTATCTCTTGTTTTTCCTTTGTTTCTCTTATGATAACTTGTAATGCTTTGTTGTGATCTCTTGATTTATTTTCTCATATGATGTTGTGTGTTTGATCTTGGAACTTGAGTGTGAAGCTTAATTTCTATTTGTGATAATTTGATATGATCTTCTGTTTGTTTCTACTTTACTTGATCTTATTTGTTTTCATCTTATCATTTGTGTATGCTTCTAACCCTTTGTAGGTGCAATGGTAAGTGAAGTGTGGATGTTATCCACATTTCAAATCTTTTTCTCTTCTCTTTTAATGCTTTCATACTTGTATTTGTGATATGCCTTATTGTCGCTCCCAAAGATTTGCATCCCGGTACAAGCGCGAACGGTCGGCGAAAGAGAACATGAAGATGAACTGAAAAGAGTCTCCAGCTAGGCATTTTTATCCCAAAGGAAAGGTAATGCTGCATAAACCTAAGAAAGATATGGATAAGACGGTTGTGAACCAGAGAGACTGAGAAAGGGGGTTGGTTACAACCTGGGAAGGTATTAGCACCCAGATTGTCCGCCGTACTCGACGGGATCCACGCTTGAAAGTTTGTGTTTAAAAGGGTAGTGTCAGTGCTATCTGTGTGCAAAAGCTGGAAAAGAATGTACAGGTGTCAGTGCAAAAGAAGTGTGAAGTGAATAATAGGAGTGTCAGTGTAAGGGAAGAGTGCAAAGCTTAAGACTATGAGGCTTAAAGAATAATGTTGGAAGAAGGGGGAATATACAAAGACTTTTGTTCGATAACCGTTAAGTTATGCCTACGTATCCTCTCGTGCAATGAGGAAGTCAGAACACCGTAGTTCGACTCAAAGAGACTAAAAGATAAATTGACTTGATGAACTGCTTGCTTGTCTATGCTCAAGTGTATGACCTGTCTGGCTCAGGTGCAAACTGTCTTGCATTAGACGGAAGAAGCGAGTTCTCGTTTATGAGTGAATGAGGTGAGAAAAGAATCCCGGAGGAGACGATTATTGTTTGTTTTTGATGTTTTCAATCTTTTATTGCTTTCTGTGTTTGTCATAAGAAAATGAGCTTAAGCCTAAACCAAGGGTTAGTAAACTCATCACATCCTCCCTCTGATTAGTGGTAATGAGAATACCTTATGTATGAAGTAAACACCTCACACTTAGTCACCATGATGTAGGATTAAGATCATTAACCTACTTGCATTTATTTAGATGTTTTTGGAGTTTTTGTTTAGTGTTAAGTAATGAGTTTAAGCTATAATCAAGGATTTAATGGACCCATTACACCATCCTAATAGAAGGATAATATATGAGAACATTTAAGCTGAGAAAGGCTCCTCAACTTAATCCATGATTAGGGATTAACCTCATGACAAAACAAAGCCTTTATTAAAATGGATTTTAGTTAATGGTAGGATTAAGAAGTGGATTTTATGGTTTGTAAGACAACTTGAGGGGGACTTGTCCATTAACACTAGGGTTAGTCCTTCTTAACCAATTAAGGAAGAAATAGAACCCTAATGCAAGGCCCAAGTTACAAGCTTGATGTCTTAGTGATTATTAGATGGATTGATTAAAGGATTTAAACACATTAAGGTTAAACACTTAGGATTAAAGTTATACACTCTATCCTAAGAGAAGGATGCAGGCATAACCTTAATCATAAAGCCTTAAAACCTTTAAGGTTTAGTCCTTGATTATGAGGTGAGAAGAGAAGACACAAAAGATGACACAAAGGTAAAACTAATGGGGTAATAATCAAACCCTAATTGTGATCATGCTTGGGTATTCCTAGGGTTTATGAGGCTTGTAAGAAATCTTTAGGAAAAGCCACCAAGGAAGAAGAAAGATGGAAGGAGGAGAAGTAGAAAGAAGCAAGTCAACTTACTTCACTTAAGAAGATAATTTGCTTGAAGAAAGAAAGTGAGGAAGGAACTTGAATGAGCAAGCTCACTCTAATACACATACAAAATGCAGCAATGAATACATAAGAGAGATGAGAAGAGATTATGAGAAGTGGAGGCAAATTCACTTCTCAAAGCACTTACCACCTGAAAAGTTAGTGAAAGAAAGTGAAATAAAATGAAAATGAAATGAATGCAAGGATGCAAACCAAAACCAGAAGCATGTTCATGATGCAAATGATGCTAAGAGATGGTATGAAAGCATGCCAAGATATTTGAATGATCATACAAGCAATGAAGATGCAAATGAAGCATGTAAGAAGCATGAAAGTTCATGAATGCATATGAAATGAAATGAAAGTATAACATGGAAAATGGATGATGCAATGATTAAACATGATTCTAATGTGTCCTAAGATGTCTTATATGTCATGTGAATGCATAAAATGTCATGGCAAGTTCATGGATGCAAGCATATACAAGATGAATGCAAATGAAGATGAGAAATTAGGGTTATATGAACATGTGAGATGCAAATGGCAAAGATAGAAGCAAATGACATGAAAAAAATTGAAAACGCACTCAAAGGAACCCTAAACCTATACTAGGTTACCATGCAAAGGGGGAGGTCAGAAGCTAAACCTAGAAGGTGTTATGAATTTCCTAAGTTTCTAGGGTTTTTTGGGTGATCCTCAATGTAAAATACCAAACAAATTGGAAATGAAAGATAAAAATGTAGAAAAAATGTTTTAGAAACTAGAAGCCATGCATAGAACAATGCAAAAAGAATCATTCACAAACTCAACTTGGTTTAAAAGTTATGAATTTTTGAAGTTAGGGTTAGAAAATGAACAATTTTAAGAACCCTAATTCATTGAAAAATGTGAAAGCATGATCAAAATCAAAAAGAAATTTGTATGGTGAGTTTGTAAATGTTTCTAATGTCTAAGAATGTTCTCTGATTTTTTTGGTGATTTTGAAATACTTAAATGTATTTTTAATTAATTAATTTTCATTAATTAATTAAATAAAACATTTAAATGATTTAAAAATACTTTTTTTAATGCAAAAATAAAAATAAAAATATTTTTGGTTTCTGAAAAATTAATAAAATGTTTGATAAAAATTTTCAGAATTTTTTGATGTTTTTTACTATTTTTAAAAATTCGTACAAAATAAATAAGGAAAAATGAAATAAAATTAAAATAAGTGGAAAGTATGCAGAATGGAGGGACAAGATTAAAACTGGGTTTGGGTTTGTTGACTGGCGCCACATCCAATGGCCCAAATTCAAACTTCACTAAACCTGATTAATTAATTAAATAATCCTAATTAATAACTAATGAAGAGATCTAGGCCATTCACTGCACGCGGGAAAGACTAATCCAACGGCTCAGATTCAAAAAGTGCCCTAACCCTAATTAATCAAATTAATGACTCTCAGGTGGCCGGAGAAGACCTCCGGTCATCTTCTCCGGCCAACCTCTCCCCTGAAAATCTTTAAATCACTCCCCAAGTCATGATAAACTCCCCAAACCTCCAGAAATGATCCCCAAACCCCATAGAACAAGAATCCAGCAACATAATTCATTTATTTTGCACCACAATCATGATTCGAACAAAAACATAAAAATGGACAAAATTTCAGAACATGCATACACAGTCAATTCTCAACCATTCTTCAAAATAAATGTTCATTGTGATCAGGAGAGCAAACTCTATCACCTCATAACTAAAGAAACGATTTCTGGAAAAATGTTTCAAGAAGATACCTGAGATGAAGCTTTGCCAATGGAGCTTCTTGGGCCTTCTTCTTGATGCAAACACTCTCCTCTGACCACCCTTGAGCTTCTTTGATGCTTTGTTGGGGTGTATGTGACCTCTTTTTGAAGTTCAGTTTAGGGAGGTGGAAAATCGTATTTGGTGTATGGTGGGTTTCAGGCCATTTCATTGGTTGGGTTTTGTTCTATGATTGATGCTGAGTTGAATGGTGAAAGAATTTTGAGGTTTTGATGAATGAGGAGTGAGTTTCGAAGAAAAATGCAAGGGAGGTGATTTTTGTGAACTAGGGAAATACTGAGGATTCAGGCTTGGTACTTGTTATGTTTGGCTTGCTTTAGGTTAGTATAAACAAATGCAATTGGTTCAGAGAGTGGTTGTGGCATAGTGTGATTGGTATGGGTGAAAATGCAAAAAGTCAAGATTATGAGTACTCGAGGTATGGGCAAGTGGCAGGCTTAGTATAATGGGGTGTCTGGTGCAGCAAGGATCAAGTATCAGCATGTTTTTGAAATGTTATGGGAGGTTTTGCAAATTTGACAAAGTTTGGCCCTTTTAAGATTTCTTTATGCGCAAGTCATGAAAATGTGAGATTCGTGGGCCAATTCTGAGTTTTAGGCAATGCATAATGTTTGTATGATGCTTAGAAGTCAATTAGAGGTCACAAAATGGCTTGGCAAGAGGTTTTGCAAAAATCCCTCTTTGGTGCATTCTTGAAAATTATGTGATTTTTGCCAACTTTGGAAAGCCATAACTTGAGTTCCAAAATGAATTAGATATTGTTCTTGTTCTTTTTGAAAAGGGAATGATCCAATCTACAACTTTCATGACCAACAATTTTTCATTTGAAGCATTTTTGGTTGAGAAAGAGGAGGTTGAAAAACTTTCCCAAAATGGAAAGTTTACATTACAAGTCATTTCCAGTTTTGGCAACTTTTGGTTTAGCTCACTTTTCTTCAATTTTGTGAACTTACAAGCACTTCAATGATCAAATAAAGACCATATAACTTCAATTTGATGAAAAATCCACTTTGGTTCCATGGATGGGGGCCTCAGATGCCCTGATTTTGCTCTGACTTGCTCAGGAAGTTACCCAGTGATCAGATGACTTCCACAATGAATTTCTTCATAAAACTTGGTATGTATGATCCTTATAACATATTGAGACCAATAGAAACAAGAATGACAAAAAATTTGGAGTTATGGCCTCTGAAACCAAAACCCTAATTTTAGGTCATCTGTGCAGTTAAACCTTGGCTCTGCTTCCATGCTTTGCAAGTTCTTGTGATTCTTTGACTTCCTTGATCTTTGGAGGATAAAATATGATGATTGAACATACATGGACCCTCTTGAGATGATTTAAGACCTTTGGAGTCGCTCAAATGGATCTTGGATGGCCCAGATCACAAACCCTATATGCAGATGAATTTGAACCAATGCAGTGAAGCAAAAATGCAACATGATATGATATGATTGAACTGATGCAAATGAAAAGATCACAAGCCATGGTGTGAGCTTAGTGAGGGAAAATTTGGGGTGTTTACAGCTGCCCCTATTCAAGCATGAGTTAGCTGTGTAGGATGTAAGCGACGGCTTAACAGGCAAACAAGATAACTTGTGATTGAATACCAAAGACAGTCTGAAATTTGCACTCACTGGGTGAAGAAGAAAAGGGATATAGATTGTAAGATGAAAGTAAAGTATGATTTAAAGTGCGGGAGATGGAGGACGACCATCGAGCAGAGGACGACTGCTGGGGATAAAGAAATGACGGGGACGACCGACATGCTGGGGAAATAGAGGGATCATGATGGGGACGACCATCGGGTAAAGTAACAAAGTTCTCTAGGGATTAAAGGTAAAGTCAACGATGGGGACGACCATCAGGTTTGTAAAGTAAGGGTAAATAATGATGGAGACGGCCATCGGGTTAATGAAATAAATGATGAGGGACGGTCATCAAAGGTGAAGGACGATCACCTAGCAGGGAAAGGCTGCTATGTTGGGGATAAGGATGAGGGACGGTCATCCAAGGTGAAGGACGATCACTTGGCAGGGTACGACTGCCGAAAATATCGCGACATAGGACGAATGTCTGATAGAAAAGGTCGACGATGGGGACAGCCATCGGATAAGCATGATGAAGGACGATCATCAAAAGGTGAAGGACGATCACCTAACAGGGTACGGCTGCTCTCAGGGTTTATCATGACATAGGAAAAATGTCAGATAACAAGATCAACGACGGGGACGACCATCGGATAAAATGATGAAGGAAGATCATCAAAAAGGTGAAGGACGATCACCTAGCAGGGGATGGCTGCTAAAATATCACGACATAGGATGAATGCCGGATATAAAAGGTTCCAATAATGGAGACTCCGCTGAGGGAATGATGAGGGACGGTCATCAAAAGGTGAAGGACGATCACCTGGCAGGGTACGGCTACCGAAAGTATCATGACATAGGACGAATGTCAGATAGAAGAAAAATAATTTTACTGGGGATTTGCTGGGGAATAGCAAACACGGACGAGTGTTTACATCCAAGAAATGAAAGGTATAAGTGTTTGACACTGTGTATAGATTAAAGATGCAGACGAGCATCCTTAAGACTATGATACGGACGAGAATCGGTAGAAACAAACGCTAACGCGTGTTCAAAGATGATGATACAGACGAGTACCAACTGGTTAACAAAGAACACGGACGAGTGTTGAATCTGAGGGGAGATAAGTGGTGTATACAAGATATAGACGAGTATCTGTATGAGTAAAGATAAATATGAGTGAGATACAGACGAGTATCCAACTTGCTAGGGAGAGTATGACACGGAAGGGTGTCATAAGAGGAAGTGTATAAGTTATGAACTTATAGGTGTAAAAGACATTTTGGCGATTTGTGGGGATAAGATGACACGGACGGGTGTCGAGAGAGTGTATAGGTATCTGTTTGTGGTTTATATCTGCAGGGGGGGTGATATGACACAGACGAGTGTCGAATGAGTATATATGAACATGTATTTGTGAGAGAGAGTGCAAAGGAGACGCTTTGGCTTTCTGTTGGGGATATGTGAGATGACACGGACGAGTGTCGGGAAGAACAGGTTATGTATAAGTGTTTGTTTATAGGGAGTGTTCTGGCGACTTTTACTGGGGAAAGATGACACGGACGAGTGCCAAAAGGATTATGTATCTTTTTTTGAGGAATGCAAAGGGATGATTTGGCTTTCTGCGGTGATTGTGAGTCTTTATATACATTGCTGATGGAATGTCGGTATTCACAGGTGTCTGATTCAAAACATGACTTGTGATTATGCAATATGTTTGATTTTTTCCGTAATGCTCCGTATTAGACGGAATGCTACGCTCTGAGGGGAAATATGATGAAAATGCTATGATTATGCAAAGGATACCGATCCGGGACTCGGATTCCGCTGTTATGGAGATCTCCGACCGATCTGCTTGAAAGAATATCCCAGCTGGGGATGAGATCATTGGTAGATCTGATAAGATGGCTCTGCTTGGGAAATAGGTCACTGATAGGCCTATTATAATGAGGAGCCCAGTTGGGGCTGTGGATGCTTTCATCACTTTGTTGTGCAGGAAATTCAGACATTGCCCTTATGGGAGAGGCTGGAGCTCTGAGGGGAGATGGTTCCCTGTCTAGCACTCGACTGGGGAAGAGAAAGATCACTAAACAATCTTCCTAGAGATTTCTGTGGGAATCCTGCTGAGGATGAGGATACTTGATAACTCAGCTGGGGAAATGAGCATCTTCTGGTGCTGCTCTGAAAGATGTGTTGGAGAAGTGATGCCTGGCAGCTCTGATGGGGAGAGAGCATTTCCGGTGCTGTTTGGAAGATTTGCTGAGGAAATAATGATTTAGTCACTTTGACGGGGAAAACCTTCCATGCCCCATGTTGCGCTCTTAATACCTGCAATCCTGTTATGACAAAGAAACACACAAGTGCCCCGAGGTATCCCTTATCAGATTCCATCATAGGAGTTAGACATTCCTGGAAGTAAAAATATATTTCCTGCAAGCATGTGATTAGAAAGGCACATCTGTTTTTATGCAAACATTATATCAGAGATATCGGACATTTTTGCAAATGAGATAAAAATGTACAAGACGAGATGTGACTTTTGACGTTCTTCTCATCCTGCTTTCTGAAGAAGGCTGATTCTGACCGATGCTTTACCCTTTCGAAGCTTACCATGTTGTAAGTGATACAGACAAATTCAGAATGCAATTGTTCGCCTATTCCCTTATTTTGCGTGGATTTCCCTTTCGGGTTTTCAATCCACCGGGATACCCATTTTTGCCTGAGCTGTCCAATTCGGCTTTTCAACTCAGCGGGTGTACATTTTTTCTTTATTTTCCCTTATTTTTGCCTGAGTCTTTTATTCTGTTTTTGACTCGCCGGGATGCCCTATTTTTTCCTGGACGTACATTCTGTTTTTATGTCCAGCGGGTCATTTTATGCGAAGTATTTTTTAACTGCATCTGAATTCACAGGGGACAAGAAATTTTCACCATCCATAGTAGTTAGCATCAGTGCTCCACCAGAGAAAACTTTCTTTACTATGAATGGACCATCATAATTCGGAGTCCATTTGCCCATGTGGTCTGTATGAGGAGGAAGGATTCTTTTCAGCACAAGATCTCCTACTTGGTATTCCCGAAGCCTGACTTCCTGATCGAAGGCTTTCTTCATTCTCTTCTGATATAACTGCCCATGTGTCGCTCCCACCAAATGACACAGGGCCAAGAGGGGTACAGACGCGAACGGTCGGCGAAAGGAGAAGAGAACACACAAGGGTGAACTAAAAAGAAAAGAGTCGCCAGCTAGGCATTTTTATCCCGAAGGAAAGGTACTGCTGCATAAACCTAAGAAAAGATGGATAAGACGGTCGCGAACCAGAAAAATTGAGAAAGGGGGTTGGTTACAACCTGGGAAGGTATTAGCACCCAGATTGTCCGCCGTACTCGACGGGATCCATGCTTAAAAGATTTGTGTTATAAAGGGGTAGTGTTAGTGTAGGAATATGAGTGCAAAGCTCAAGATAATGAGGCTAAAAGAATAATGCTGGAAGGAGGGGGAATATACAGAGACTTTTGTTCGATAACCGTTAAGTTAGGCATATGTATCCTCTCGTGCAATGAGGAAGTCAGAACACCGTAGTTCGACTCAAAGAGACTGAAAGATGAATTGACTTGTGAACTGCTTACTTGTCTATGCTCAAGTGTATGACCTGTCTGGCTCAGGTGCAAACTGTCTTGCATTAGACGGAAGAAGCAAGTTCTCGTTTGTGAGTGAATGAGATGAGAAAAGAATCCCGGAGGAGACGATTATTGCTTGTTTTTGGTGTTTTCAATCTTTTATTGCTTTTGTGTTTGTCATAAGAAAATGAGCTTAAGCCTAAACCAAGGGTTAGCAAACTCATCACATCCTCCCTCTGATTAGGGGTAATGAGAGTACCTTAAGTATGAAGTAAACACCTCACACTTAATCACCATGATGTAGGATTAGGATCATTAACCTACTTGTATTTACTTAGATGTTTTTGTTGTTTTTGTTTAGTGTTGAGTAATGAGTTTAAGCCATAATCAAGGACTTAATGGACTCATTACATTATCCTAATAGAAGGATAATAGATGAGAACATTTAAGCTGAGGAAGATACCCCAACTTAATCCATGATTAGGGATTAATCTCATGACAAAACAAAGCCTTTGTTAAGGTGGATTTTAATTCATGGTATGGTTAAGAAATGAATTTTATGGTTTGTAAGACAACTTGAGGGGGACTTGTCCATTAACACTAGGGTTAGTCCTTCTTAACCATTTAAGGAAGAATTAGAACCCTAATGCAAGGCCCAAGTTACAAGCTTGATGTCTTAGTGATTATTAGATGAATTGATTAAAGGATTTAAACACATTAAGGGTTTAACACTTAGGATTAAAGTTATACATTCCATCCTAATAGAAGGATGCAGGCATAAGCTTAATCACAAAGTCTTAAAACCTTTAAGGTTTAGTCCTTGATTAAAAGGTGAGAAGAGAAGACTCAAAGATTACACAAAGGTAAAAATAATGGGGGACTAATCAAACCCTAATTGTTATCATGCTTGGGTATTCCTAGGGTTTATGAGGCTTGCAAAAGATCTTCAAGAGAAAAGCCACCAATGGAAGAAGCAGATGAAAGGAGGAAGAAACAGAAGAAGCAAGTCAACTTACTTCACTTAAGAAGATAAGTTGCTTGAAGAAGGAAAGTCAGAAGGAGCAGGAATGAGCAAGCTCACTCTAATACAAATACAAAATGCATCAATGGTATATAGAAGAGATGAGAAGAGATTATGAGAAGTGAAGGCAAATTCACTTCTCAAAACACTTACCACCTGAAAAGTTAGCAAAAGGAAATGAAATGAAATTGAAATGGAATGAAATGCAAATAGGCAAACCAAAACCAGAAGCATAAACATGATGTTAATGATGCTAAGAGATGATGCAAACACATGTCAAGAGTTGTGGAGGATCATACAAGGATGAGGATGCAAATGAAGCATGCTTTGAACCATAAAAGTTCATGAAAGTTTATGAAATGGAATGAATGCATAACATGGCAAATGAATGATTCAATGATCAAACATGATTCTAATATGTCCTAAGATGTCTTAGAAGTTATGTGGATGCACAAAATGTCATGGCAAGTTCATGAATGCAAGCATATGGAAGGTGGATGCAAATGAAGTCAAAAATTAGGGTTTACACACAATATGCAATGCAAAATTCAAAATCAGAAGCAAATGACATGATAAAAAATTGAAAAGGGGATCAAAGGAACCCTAACCCTACACAAGTTTACTTCCCAAAGGAGGGGACCTAACTCTTAACCTAATGGGGGTTATGATTTTCTCAAGTTGGCTAGGGTTTTAAGGCACTTCAAAAGGAAAAATGCACATCAAATTGAAAATGAAAGATAAATTCAAACCAATTTAACCCTAGAAACTACATGATATGAGGAATGCAATGCAAAAAGAACCAACATCAAACTCTTCATGGTTAGGCAGAATGAATTTTTCTAAGTTAGAACAAAAATATTGCCTTTTAAGAACTTTAATTCCAAAGAAAAATGACAAAATAGGTTAAGAACCAAAAAGAAATTTGTTTGGAGAGTTTGATAATGTTTCTAAATGTATTAAAATGCAATGTGAATTTTTTTGTGATTTTTAGAAACCTAAATGCTATTTTAATTAATTAATTTTCATTAACTAATTAAAATAAACATTTAAATAATTTAAAAATACAAATTTTATGCAAAAAATAAAATAAAAATTATTTTCAGAATGAAAAAAATATTTTAAGTCAGCATGCAAAAAATAAAATTTGTGATGTGTTTTGATATTTTAAAATAAATGAGAAAGAAACTGCAATAAAAATGAAATAAAAATCAAATTAAATGGAAAGTCAACTGATCCAAAGGCTGGGATTTGAACCTAGGGCGCGGGAATTGACTTGGCGCGTGATCTGAGGGCTGTAATTCAAACTGAACAAATCTTAATTAAATAATTAATTAATCCTTATTAAATTAATTAATTGGAAATTAGGGTTAAGTGGGACAATCTGGGGCATTGGACGCGCGCGGGAAATGAAATCGTACGCTCTACATTCAAACTAAACTCTAATCCAGATTAACACATTAATGACTCTCAGGTGGCCGGAAATGACCTCCGGTCATCTTCTCCGGCCACCTCTCCCCTGAGATTTCTCTAAAATACTCCCTAGGCCAAATCAAACCCCCCAAATCTCCAGAAATGATCCCCAAACCCCATAGAACAAGAATCCAGCATCATATTTAATTTATTCTTCATCAACAACAAGATTCGAACAAAAACCTAAAACTGAACAAAATTTCAGAACATGCATACACACTCAAAACTCAACCATTTTTCACCATTCAAGGTTCATTGTGATCAGTGGAACACACTCTACCATTCTATAACTAAAGAAACAAGTTCTGGAAAAAAGTTTCAAGAAGATACCTGAGATGGAGCTTTGCTAATGGAGCTGTCTGGGCCTTCTGCTTGATGCAAACAAACTCCTCTAACCTCCCTTGAGCTTCCTTGATGCTTTGCTGAAGTGTTTGTGTCCTTTCTTTGAAGTTCAGTGAAGCTCAGTCCAAAAGGGGAAAAAATCGTATTTGGTGTGTGGTGGCTTTTAGGGCAAAGTAAGGGGTGGTTTGTGATCAGTGATGCATTTGGGGATGAATGGTGGAAGAAGTTTTGAGAATGGATGACTGAGTTATGAGATTCGATGGAAAATTAAAAAGAGGGATTTTTGTGAACTATGGTGATGTTGTGGTTTCAGGCTTGCTTCTTGTGTGTTTTGAGTTTCATTTTGTCCACATATAAAGCTGTGATAGGTCTGTGGAGTTGGTGTGGGCTATGCTGATTGGTATGGCCTTCTTGCAAAAAAGTCAACAAAGTTGTACTTTGAGGTATGGGCTGGTTCAGTCCAAGGACAAAGGCATGTCTGGTGCAGCTGTGATCAAGGAGAACCATGGAAGTGAGATTGAGGCAAATCAGCAAGTGGATTGAAGTCTATGGGGGTTTTTGCAATTTCCATTAAGTTTGGCCCTTTCTTGATTTCTTCATGCACAAGTCATGAAACTTGGAAATTATTGGGCCAATTCTGACTTTTAGGCATTGCATTATGTTTGAATGATGATTAAAAGTTGATTTGAAGTCTCATTTGGTTTTTGCAAGTGTTTTTGCAAGTTTCCTCTTTGGCACAAAAGTGAAAATTAAGTGATTTTGTCCAACTTTGCAAGGCCATAACTTTTGTTCTAAAATGAATTAGAATGAGTTCTTGTACTTTTTGAAAATGGGAGGATCCAATCTACAACTTTCATGACCAAGAGTTTTCCATTTGAAGCATTTTTGAATCAAAAAGAGGAGGTTGAAAAACTTTCCCAAAATGGCAAGTTTACATTACAAGTCACTTTCCCAAAATGGTAACTTTGCAAATGGCTTGAAATTCTTCAATTTTGTGAACTTCTAACTTCTTCTAAGATCAAATAAAGATCATACATATTCAAAATGATGGAGAAAACCATTTGGTTGGGTGATTGGGGGCCTCAGATGCTTTGATTTTGCACTGACTTGCTCAAGAAGTCATCTATTGATCAGATGCCTTCCCCATTGAATTTCTTCATGAAAATTGATATGCATGATCCTCATAACATATAGAGACCAATAGAATCAAGAATGACCAAAAAATTTGGAGTTATGGCCTCTGAAACCAAAACCCTAATTTTAGGTCATCTGTGTAGTTAATCCTGGCTCTGCTTCCATGCCTTTCTCAGTTCTTATGATTATTTGACTTCCTTGATCTTGGGAGGATATAATATGATGCTTGAACATACATGGACCCTCTTGAGATGATTGAAGGCCTTTGGAGTTGCTCAGATAGCTCAGGGATTGCTCAGATCACAAACCCTATATGCAGATGACTTTGAACCAATGCAGTGAAGCAAAAATGCAATGTGATATGATATGATTGAATCTATGCAAATGAAAAGAACCACAAGCCATGGTGAAATGAGTGAGGGCAAATTTGGGGTGTTTACAGCTGCCCCTATTCAAACATGAGTTAGCTGTGCAGGATGTAAGCAACGGCTTAACAGGCAAACAAGATAACTTGTCGTTGAATACCAAAGACAGTCCAAAATTTGCACTCACTGAATGAAGAAGAAAAGGGATATAGAATGTAAAAGGAAGTGAAGTATGATTATAAAGTGCGGGCGAAGGAGGACGACCGTCGAGCAGGGGACGACTGCTGGGTTTAAAGCAATGACGGGGACGACCAACATGCTGGGGAAATAAAGGGATTATGATGGGGACGGTCTTCAAATACAACAAGGTTCTCTGGGGATTGAAGGTGAAGTCAATGATGGGGACGACCATCGGGTTTGCAAAGTAAAGGTAAACAATAATGGGGACGGCTATCAGGTTCATGAAATAGATGATGAGGGACGGTCATCAAACGTGAAGGACGATCACCTAGCAGGGGACGACTGCTCTGTTGGGGATAAGGACGAGGGACGGTCATCCCAGGTGAAGGACGATCACCTGGCAGGGTACGGCTGCCGAAAATATCGCGACATAGGACGAATGTCGGATAGAAAAGGTAGACGATGGGGACGGCCATCGGATAGGCATGATGAAGGACGATCATCAAGAGGTGAAGGACGATCACCTAGCAGGGTACGGCTGCTCTAGGGGTTTATCATGACATAGGACGAATGTCAGATAACAAGATCAACGAGGGGTACGACCATCGGATAAAATGATGAAGGGCGATCATCAAGAGGTGAAGGACGATCACCTAGCAAGGGACGGCTTGCTAAAATATCACGACATAGGACGAATGTCGGGTAAGAAGGGGTTCTAATGAATAGAGACTCCGCTGGGGATGATGAAGGACGATCATCAAAAAGGTGAAGGACGATCACCTGGCAGGGTACGGCTGCCGGAAATATCATGACATAGGACGAATGTCAGATAGAAAGGAAATAGTTTATCAAGATTTGCTGGGAATTCTTATGGGGAATGGTAGACACAGACGAGTGTCTAATTTTAAGAAAGCAAAGGCATAAGTGTCTGACACGGTGTATAGATTAAAGATGCGGACGAGCATCCTTAAGACTATGATACGGACGAGTATCAGTAGAAACAAACGCTTGACGCATGTTCAGAGATGATGATACAGACGAGTACCAACTAGTTAACAAAGAACACGGACGAGTGTCGACTCTGAGGGGATTTAAGTGGTGTATACAAGATACGGACGAGTATCTGTATGAGTAAAAAGTGATGAGTGAGACATAGACGAGTGTCCAACTTGCTGGGGAGAGCATGACACGGACGGGTGTCGGAAGGTGTGTATTATAAACAAGTATTTGGTTTACAAAGTATTTAGGCAACTATGCTGGGGAATGGTGACACGGACGAGTGCCAAAAGGAGCATGTATCTGTATTTGTGAGTGCGAAGAGGACGCTTTGGCTTTCTGCCGGGGAGTTTGGGAAGTATTTTGTATATTGTTGATGGAATGTCAGTATTTACAAGTGTTTGGTTCGACACATGGCTTATGATTATGCAATATGTTTGATTTTTGCCGTAATGATCCGTATTAGACGGAATGCTACGCTCTGGGGGAAAATGATGCGAATGCTATGATTATGCAAAGATACCGATCCGGGATTCGGATCCCGTTGCGGTGAAGATCTCCGGCTGATCTGCTTGAAGTGATATCCCAGCTGGGGATGAGATCATTGGTAGATCTGATATATATGACTCTGCATGGGGAAGCAGGTCACTTGATAGACCCATCTTGGTAATGGGGAGCCCAGCTGGGGTCCGTGGAAGCTTTTGTTACTTTGTTGTGAGTTCTTCAGATTTTGCTCTTCTGGATAGAGGTTGAGACTTTGCGGGGGGATGATTCCCTGTCTAACACTTGGCTGGGGAGGAATGATCACTGAACGATCTTCCTGGTGATTTCTGCAGAGGATCCTGCTGAGGATGATTGAAGCCTGGCAACTCAGTTGGGGAGAGGGCATCCCTGGTGCTATTTTGAGCAAATAGTGATTTGGCAGCTTGCTGGGGAGAAGCCTTCATGCCCCCTGTTGTGCCCTGACTGCCTGCAATCCTGTATGACAAAGAAACGTACAAGTATCCCGAGGTATCCCTTACTGGATTCCATCATAGGAGTTTTAGACACTCCCGGGAGCAAATATATTTCCTGTAAGCATGTAATTTAGAAAAGACGCATCTGTACTTATGCAATCAACATCTTAAGGACATCAAACATTTTGCAAATGAAAATAAAATGTACGAGACGAATTATGACTGAAAATCTGATTTTATTAATTTGCGTGCCTTGAATTTGGCAAATACAGTCAAAGAAACAGATCCCCTGAAATGAGGAGATTGTTACAAAATTGAGAAACCAAAAGGTGCTGGCAATGTTGATGACGCTTCAAGGAGCTTCCCTTGCTATGACTTGTATGACATTGACTTTCTTCTCATCTTGCTTTTGAAGAAGGCTAATTCTGACCGGTGTTTGAACCATTCGAAGTTCACCATGTTGCAAGTGATACAGACGAATTCAGAATGCAGTTGTTCGCTTATTCCCTTATTTTGCGTGGATCGCCCTTTCGGGTTTTCGATTCACCGGGATACCCATTTTTGCCTGAGTTGTCCAATGCGGCTTTTCAACTCAGCGGGTGCAAATATTTTATTTATTTTCCCTTATTTTTGCCCGAGTCCTTTATTTTGTTTTTGACTCGCCGGGATGCCCTATTTTTGCCTGGACTTTCATTCTGTTTTTATGTCCAGCGGGTCATTTTTATGCGAAGTATTTTTTAACTGCATCTGAATTCACAGGGGACAGGAAGTCTTCACCATCCATAGTACTGAGCATCAGTGCTCCACCAGAGAAAACCTTCTTTACTATGAATGGACCATCATAATTCGGAGTCCACTTGCCCCTGTGGTCTGTATGAGGAGGGAGGAGTCTTTTCAACACAAGATCTCCTACTTGGTATCCTCGAAGCCTGACTTTCTGATCGAAGGCTTTCTTCATTCTTTTCTGATACAGCTGCCCATGGCAGATTGCAGCTAATCTCTTCTCTTCGATCAGACTTAGTTGTTTGTATCGGGATCGGACCCATTCTGCTTCGTTCAACTTAACATCCATCAATACCCGTAAAGAGGGTAATTCAACTTCGACAGGTAGGACTGCCTCCATACCATACACAAGCTGACACGATGTTGCCCCAGTGGATGTTCTGATCGAAGTTCGGTACCCATGTAAGGCAAATGGTAGCATTTCATGCCAATCTTTGTAGGTGACCACCATCTTCTGCACAATTTTTTTGATATTCTTGTTAGCTGCCTCAACAGCGCCATTCATCTTTGGCCTGTAAGGAGAAGAATTGTGGTGTTGGATCTTGAAGTCCCGGCACAGTTCTTCCATCATTTTGTTATTTAAGTTAGAACCATTATTAGTAATGATTCGTTCGGGCACTCCATACCGACAGATGATATCTCTCTTCAAGAATCTGGCTACCACTTGCCTTGTAACATTTGCATACGAAGCTGCCTCAACCCACTTGGTAAAATAATCAATGGATACCAGGATGAATCTGTGGCCATTTGAAGCAGTCGGTTCAATCTTGCCAATCATATCAATGCCCCACATTCAGGGGATTTGGAGGCACATGCACTTTATCCGCATAAATCTGGCATTTAGGGCATTTCCTGGCATAAGCACAACAGTCTGCGTCCATTGTGATCCAATAATAGCCTGATCTTAGCAACGTTTTAGCCATAGCATGCCCTCCAGCATGGGTGTCGCTCCCACCAGATGACACAGGGCCAAATAGGGTACAGACGCGAACGGTTGGCGAAAGAGAAGAGAAATGAATAGAGTCGCCAGCTAGGCATTTTTATCCCGGAGGAAAGGTAATGCTGCATAGACCTAGAAAGATATGGATAAGACGGTTGCGAACCAGAGAGACTGAGAAAGGGGGTTGGTTACAACCTGGGAAGGTATTAGCACCCAGATTGTCCGTCGTACTCGACGGGATCCACGCTTGAAAGATTTGTGTTTTAAAGGGGTAGTGTCAGTGCAATTTGTGTATCAAAACTGGAAAGAATGCAAGTGTCAGTGTAAAAAAGTGTGAAGTGTATAAGAGAAGTGTCAGTGTAGAACAAGAGTAAAGCTCAAGACTATGAGGCTTAAAGAATAATGCTGAAAGAGGGGGAATATACAGAGACTTTTGTTCGATAACTGTTAAGTTATGCCTACGTATCCTCTCGTGCAATGAGGAAGTCAGAACACCGTAGTTCGACTCAAAGAGACTGAAAGATAAATTGACTTGTGAACTGCTTGCTTATCTATGCTCAAGTGTGTGACCTGTCTGGCTCAGGTGCAATCTGTCTTGCATTAGACGGAAGAAGCAAGTTCTCGTTTATGAATGAGTGAGATGAGAAAAGAATCCCGAAGGAGACGATTATTTTTTGTTTTTGAGTTTTCAGTCTTTTATTGCTTTTTGAAATTTGTCATAAGTTAATGAGCTTAAGCCTAAACCAAGGGTTAGTAAACTCATCACATCCTCCCTCTGATTAGGGATAATGAGAGTACCTTAAGTGTGAAGTCAGCATCTCACACTTAATCATCCTGATGTAGGATTAAGATCATTAACCTACTTGTGATTATTTAGATGTTTTTGATGTTTTTTTGTTTAGTGTTAAGTAATGAGTTTAAGCCATAATCAAGGATTTAATGAACTCATTACACCATCCTAATAGAAGGATAATAGATGAGAACATTTAAGCTGAGGAAGGCTCCTCAACTTAATCCATGATTAGGGATTAACCTCATGACAAAACAAACCTTTATTAAATGGATTTTAGTTAATGATAAGATTAAGAAATGGATTTTATGGTTTGTAAGACAACTTGAAGGGGACTTGTCCATTAACACTAGGGTTAGTCCTTCTTAACCAATTAAGGAAGAATTAGAACCCTAATGCAAGGCCCAAGTTACAAGCTTGATGTCTTGATGATTATTATGTGAATTGATTAAAGGAGTTAAACACATTAAGGGTTTAACACTTAGGATTGAAGTTATACACTCCATCCTAATAGAAGGATGCAGGCATAAGCTTAATCACAAAGCCTTAAAGCCTTTAGGGTTTAGTCCCTTATTATGAGATGAGAAGAGAAGACTCAAAGATGACACAAAGGTAAAAGCTAAATGGGGGGACTAATCAAACCCTAATTGTGATCATGCTTGGTTGTTCCTAGGGTTTGTGAGGTTTGCAAGAAGATCTTCAGAGAAACCACCAGGAAGGAAGCAGATGAAAAGAGCAAAGAGAAGCAAAACAACTTGCTTCATTTAAGAAGACAAGTTGCTTGAAGAAAGAAAGTAAGAGATGAACAAGAATGAGCAAGCTCAATCCAATACACATACAAAAAATGCAGCAAAGGGAGTATGAAAGAGGTGAAAAGAGAATGTGAGAAGTGAAGGCAAATTCACTTCTCAAAGTAACTTACCACCTGAAAAGTTAGTGAAAGAAATGAAATGCAATGCAAATGAGATGCAATGTCATGATGCAAACCAAAGTCAGAAGCATTCACATGATGTTAATGATGCTAAGAGATGATGCAAACATGAGACAAGGCATGATAATGATCAAACAAACATAATGATGCAAAAGAGGCATGCTTTGAATCATGGAAGTACATGAAAAGTTATGAAATGTAATGAACATACAACATGGCAAATGAAAGATGCAATGATCAAACATGGTTCTAATATGCCCTAAGATGTATTATGAATCAAAAGAATGCACAAAATGTCATGGCAAGTCAATGAATGCAAGCAATTGAGAGATGGATGCAAAGGAAGGCACAAATTAGGGTTTGTGATCAACATACAAAGCAAAATTCAAAATCAGACGCATATGACATGATAAAAAATTGAAAAATGCAATCAAAGATACCCTAAACCTATACAAACTCACTGCCCAAAGGAGGGGGTCCAACTCTTATCCTAGTGAAAGTTATGAATTTCCTAAGATTATTAGGGTTTTAAGGTACCTCATCAAGAAAAATCCTAAACAAATTGAAAATGCAAGATCAATTCAAACCAATTTTATCCTATAGACTACATGCTATGAAGAGTACAATGCAAGAAGAATCATCATTCAATTCTCAAAGGTTAGGCAGAAAAGATTTTTTGAAGTTTGAAGCAAAATATTGCCTTGAAATGAAATTAATTCCAAGGAAAATGATCAAAAGGCATCAAGAACAAAAAAGAAATTTGGTTTGAGAGTTGGACAATGTTTCTAAATGTTTTTAAATGCTATGTGAATTTTTTTGTAATTTTTAAATACTTAAATGTATTTTTAATTAATTAATTTTCATTAACTAATTAAAAATAATCATTTAAATGATTTAAAAATAATTTTTGATGCAAAAAATAAAAATAAAAATATTTTTGTGTTCTGAAAATTCATGAAACCCTTGACAAAAAATTTCATAATTTTTAGATGATTTTATCTATTTTAAATAAAATGCACAAAATAAATGACAAGAAAATAAAATAAATATGAATAAAAAGAAAGTCAGCGCATCCTAAGGCTGACATTTAAACTGGGAATGGAGGGAAAGACTGCGCGCCAGATCCTGTGGCTCTCATTCCAACTGACTAAACTTAATTAATTAATTTAATTAAATGGGATTAGGGTTTAATGAAATGATCCAGGCCATCAAAACGCGCGGGAGTCAACAAAAGTCAGCCAGATCTAAGGTCCATATTTAAACTAAACCCTCAACGTGATTAGCACATTAATGACTCTCAGGTGGTCGGAAATGACCTCCGGTCATCTTCTCCGGCCACAATCCTCCCTGAAAATTGCTATCTTCTTCCCTAGGTCACTAAAATCCAATCTCTCTTCCCAGAAATGATCCCCATACTTCATACATCAAGAATCAACAAACAAACAACATTTAAAACACATCAACAATGAGAATCGAATCAAAACAGTTTTAGGTCAAAAAATTTCAGAACACGAATACATACTCATTTCTCAACCATTTTCAAAACAAAACATATCAACATGATCAGTGAAGCATAAAGAATCAATTGGTAACTTAAAAACAAGTTTCTGGAAAAAATGTTCTTGAGCTCACCTGAACTGGAGCTTTGATCTTTGGAACTTTCTGGCTGCTTCTTTGATCCAAAACGCCTCCAATGAACCTCCTGAGAAGCTTGCAATGCTTGGTTGGAGTTTCTTTTGGCTGGTTTGAGAGATTGAGTGAGTTCTGTTCAGGGAGGGGGGGAAATCGTGTTTTGATTTCAGGGAGTTTCAGGGCAAGGTGAAGGGTCAGGGATGATCAGTGAGACATGCTGAGATGTTCAATGGAGTTTGTTTTCATGTTTGATGCTTGTGTGATGTGTTTCGAATGAAAATGCATAAGAGGGCAAAGCTTGGTGCTATGGCTTGGAGAGAGTTTCAGGCTTGTGTGTGTGGTGTGTTGTGTTGCATTTGGTCCACTTATCACTCTGGGATAGGTCAGAGGAGTTGGTCTGGCCTAGCTTGATTGGTATGGGTCTTTATGCAAAAAGTCAAGTTTTGTGTAAGAGAGGTATGGGTAAATGGCAGGCCAAGGACAATAGGGGTGTCCTGTGCAGCAAGGAATGAGGAGAGCCATGGGATCAGTTTTGAAGCCAATTAACAAGTGGATTAGGGTTTGTATGATGTTTTGCAACTTTGTTCACTTTTGGCCCTTTTGAAGTTTCTTGATCCATAAGTCATGAAAATGGACAAACTCTTGGTGCATTCTGAATTTTAGGCAATGGTTTATGTTTGTGCAAAGATTAGAAGTCACTTTGAGGTCTCATTTCACCTTGGCAAGGGATTTTGCAACTTTGCCTCTTTGGTACATAACTTGAAATTATGTGATTTTTCCCAACTTTGACAAGCCATGACTTTTGATCTAAAATGAATTAGAATGAGTTCTTGTACTTTTTGAAAAGGGAATGATCCATTCTACAACTTTCATGACCAATGTTTTCTCACTTGAAGCATTTTTGAATCAAAAAGCAAGGGTTGAAAAAGTTTCCCAAAATGGCAAGTTTCCATTACAAGTCATTTTCCCAAAAAGGCAACTTTGCAAATGGCTTGAAATTCTTCAATCTTGTGAACTTCTAACATCTTTTATGATCAAATAAGGATCATAAATAATCAAAATGATGAAGAACACCCTTTGGTTGGGTCATTGGGGGCCTCAGATGCCTTGATTTTACACTGACTTGCTCAAGAAGTCAACTCTTGATTAGATGCCTTCCCCATGGAATTTCTTCATGAAAATTGATATGCATGATCCCTATACCATATAGAGACCAATAGAAACAATAATGACCAAAAAATTTGGAGTTATGGCCTTTGAAACCAAAACCCTAATTCTAGGTCATCTGTGCAGTTAAACCTGGCTCTGCTTCCATGCCATTCTCAGTTCTTGTGATTCTTTGACTTTCTTGACTTTGAGAGGATATAATATGATGTTTGAATATACATGGGCCCCTTTGCAGTTATTGATGACCTTTGGAGTGGCTCAAATAGCTCTTGGATAGCTCAGATCACAAACCCTAGATGCAGATGACTTGGGAACAATGCAGTGAATCAAAAATGCAATATGAGATGCTATGATTGAACTTATGCATATGAAGAGATCACAAGCCATGGTGTGAATGGGTGAGGGCAAATTTGGGGTGTTTACAGCTGCCCCTATTCAAATATAAGTTAGTTGTGCAGGATGTAAGCAACGACTTAACAGGCAAACAAGATAACTTGTGGTTGAATACCAAAGACAGTCCAAAATTTGCACTCACAAAATGAAGAAGAAAAGGGATATAGATTGTAAAAGAAAATAAAGTATGATCATAAAGTGCGGGCGACGAAGGACGACCGTCGAGTAGGGGATGACCGCTGGGGAAAGAGCAATGACGGGGACGGCCGACATGTTGGGGATATAAGAGGTTGTGATAGGGACGACCATCAAGTAAGGCTATAAGACTCTCTGGTGATTATAGGTAAATGAAATAAACGATGAGGTACGGTCATCAAAGGTGAAGGACGATCACGTAGCAGGGGACGGCTGCTTTGTTGGGGATAAGATGAGGGACGGTCATCTAAGGTGAAGGACCATCACAGGGCAATGTACGGTTGCCGAAAGTATCACGACATAGGACGAATGTCGGGTAACGAGGTCGACGATGGGGACGTCCATCGGATAAGCATGATGAAGGACGATCATCAAGAGGTGAAGGACGATCACCTAGCAGGGGACGGCTGCTCTCAGGGTTTATCATGACATAGGACGAATGTCAGATAAAAAAATCAACGATGGGGACGACCATCGGATAAAGTGATGAAGGACGATCATCAGGAGGTGAAGGACGATCACCTAGCAGGGGACGGCTGCTAAAAAGATCACGACATAGGACGAATGTCGGATAGGAAGGTGTTCTAATGAATAGAGACTCCACCGGGGGTGATGAAGGACGATCATCAAAAAGGTGAAGGACGATCACCTGGCAGGGTACGGCTGCCGAAAGGTATCATGACATAGGACGAATGTCAGATAGAAAGAAAAATAGTTCAACAAGCTTTGTCGGGGACTTCGCTGGGGAAAAGTAAACACGGACGAGTGTCTACATCCAAGAAATGAGAGGTATAAGTGGCTGGGTACTGTGTGTAGACTAAAGATGCGGACGAGCATCCTTAAGACTATGATACGGACAGGTATCAGGTAGAAACAATTGCTGACACATGTTCAGAGATGATGATACGGGCGAGTACCAACTGGTTAACAAAGAACACGGACGAGTATTGATTCTGTGGGGACTCTCCTGGGGAATAGTAGACACAGACGAGTGTCTAAATTCAAGAAGACATAAGTGTTTGACACGGTGTGTAGGTTAAAGATGCGGACGAGCATCCTTAAGACTATGATACGGACGAGTATCAGGTAGAAACAAACGCCTGACGCATGTTCTGAGATGATGATACGGACGAGTACCAACAGGTTAACAAAGAACACGGACGAGTGTCGGATCTGAAGGGATTTGAGTGATATATACAAGATACGGACGAGTATCTGTATGAGTGAAACAGGAGTAATAAGTATGAGTGGTGTACAGATGAGTGTTTAACTTGCTGGGGAGAGTATGACACGGACGAGTGTCAGAAAAAGTGTATCATAAACAAGTACATGGTTTACAAAGTGTTTAGGCAACCATACTGGGAATGTGACACGGACGGGTGTCAGGGAATTTGTATAGATATATGTATCTGTGAGTGCAAAGAGGACGCTTTGGCTTTCTACTGGGGATATGACACGGACGGGCGTCAGGAAGTATCTGTTTCTTTAGGGAAAGTGCCTTGGCTCTCTGCCGGGGAATCTGGGGAGTTTTCTGTATATCGTTGACGGATCGCTTAGTATTCACAATTGCTTGATTCAGAACATGGCTTATAATTATGCAATATGTTTGATTTTTGCCGTAATGCTCCGTATTAGACGGAATGCTACGCTTTGTGGGGAGAATATGATGCGAATGCTATGATTATGCAAAAGATACCGATCCGGGATTCGGATCCCGTCGCTGCGAAGATCTCCGACTGATCTGCTTGGAGTGGACATCCCAGCTGGGGATGAGATCATTGATGGATCTAACATATACGACTCTGTTTGGGGAAAAATAGGTCACTAATAGACCTATCTTTGGTAATGAGGGACCCAGCTGGGGGTTTGTAGAAGCTTCCTTCACCCTGTTGTGAGATCTCCAGGCGTTGCTCTTCTGGATAGAGGCTGAAACTCTGAGGGGAGATGGTTCCCTGGCTTTTGTACTTGGCTGAGGAGGAAATAACAAATGGCAACTCAGCTGGGGAGAAAGCACCTCTGGTGCCAAGACTGGGTAGATAATGATTTGCCAGCTTGCTGGGATGAAGCTTTCATGCCCCATGTTGTGCTTTGAATACCTGCAATCCTGAAAAGTCAGAGAAACGCACAAGAAACCTCGAGGTATCATTTACCAGATCCCATCATAAGAGTTTAGGCACTCCTGGGAGTGAGTATATTTCCTGCAAGCACGTATTTTTTAGACGAGAAGCATCTGCATTTATGCAATCAGTATCTTAAAGACATCGGACATTCTTGCAAATGAAAATAAAATGTATGAGACGAAACATGACTGAGAATCTAATTTTATTAATTCGTGTGCCCGGGATTGGCAAGATACAGTCAAAGAAACAAATCCCCTAAAATGAGGAGATTGCTACAAATTGAGAAATAAAAAGATGTTGGCAATGTTGATGACGCTTTAAGGAGCTTCCCTTTGCTATGACTCGTATGACATTTGACGTTCTTCTCGTCTTGCTTTCTGAAGAAGGCTGATTCTGAAAGAAGCTTGGTCCTTTTGAAACTTACCAAGTTGTAAGTGATACAGATGAATTCAGAGTACAGTTGTTCACTTATTCCCTTATTTTGCATGGATCGCCCTTTCGGGTTTTCAATCCATCGGGATACCCATTTTTGCCTGAGTTGTCCAATGCGGCTTTTCAACTCAGCGGGTGTACATTTTTTGTTTATTTTCCCTTATTTTTTCCCGAGTCTTTTATTCTGTTTTTGACTCGTCGGGATGCCCTATTTTTGCCTGGACTTACATTCTGTTTTTATGTCCAGCGGGTCATTTTATGCGAAGTATTTTTTAACTGCATCTGAATTCACAGGGGACGGGAAGTCTTCACCATCCATAGTACTGAGCATTAGTGCTCCACCGGAGAAAACTTTCTTTACTACGAATGGTCCTTCATAGTTCGGAGTCCACATGCCCCTGTGGTCTGTATGAGGAGGGAGGAGTCTTTTCAGCACAAGATCTCCTACTTGGTACTCTCGGAGCCTGACTTTCTAGTCGAAAGCTTTCTTCATTCTTTTCTGATACAGCTGCGCATGACAGATTGCAGCTAATCTCTTTTCTTCAATCAGACTCAGTTGCTCGTACCGGGATCGGACCCATTCTGCTTCGTTCAGCTTGACATCCATCAGTACCCGCAGAGAGGGTAATTCAACTTCAACAGGTAGGACTGCTTCCGTACCATAAACAAGCTGATACGGTGTTGCCCCAGTGGATGTTCTGATTGACGTACGGTATCCATGCAAGGCAAATGGTAGCATTTCATGCCAGTCCTTATAAGTGACTACCATCTTCTGCACAATCTTCTTGATATTCTTATTAGCTGCCTCAACAGCGCCATTCATCTTTGGCCTGTAAGGAGAAGAATTGTGGTGTTGGATCTTGAAGTCCCGGCATAATTCTGCCATCATTTTGTTGTTCAAGTTGGAACCATTATCAGTAATGATTCGCTCGGGCACTCCATACCGACAGATGATATCTTTCTTCAGAAATCTGGCTACCACTTGCCTTGTAACATTTGCATAGGAAGTTGCTTCGACCCACTTGGTAAAATAGTCAATGGCTACCAGGATGAATCTGTGGCCATTTGAAGCAGTCGGTTCAATCTTGCCAATCATATCAATGCCCCACATGGCAAAGGGCCAGGGTGAAGACATCACATTCAGAGGATTCGGAGGCACATGCACTTTATCCGCATAAATCTGGCATTTATGACATTTTCTGGCATAAGCACAACAGTCTGCATCCATTGTGATCCAGTAATAACCTGATCTTAGCAACTTCTTGGCCATGGCATGCCCTCCTGCATGGGTACCAAAGGATCCTTCGTGCACCTCGTGCATCAACAAGCCTGCTTCTGTCTTATCAACGCATCTGAGAAGTACCATATCAAAGTTTCTCTTGTACAGGGAACCGTCAGTATTCAGGAAGAAACTACCAGCTAGCCTTCTTAATGTCTTCTTGTCATTGGAAGATGCCCCAGGTGGGTATGTCTGATCCTCCAAGAAGCATTTGATATCATGGAACCAAGGCTTATCATCTTTGACAACATCTGCTGAAAATACATATGCTGGTCTGTCAAGTCTAGACACTGAAATCCGAGGCACAAAGTTGGCAGCTTGAACTTTGATCATGGATGAAATGGTAGCCAGAGCATCTGCAAACTGATTTTCATCTCGAGGGATATACTCAAGCTTGACTGTTGTAAAGAAAGTCAATAACCTCCTTGTATAATCCCTATAAGGTATCAGATGATCCTGGTGTGTGTACCATTTTCCATTAGTTTGATTGATTACCAAAGCTGAATCTCCGAACACAGTCAAGGTTTTGATCCTGAGGTCAATGGCTTCCTCGAGACCCATAATACAAGCTTCGTATTCAGCTTCGTTATTAGTGCAGTTAAAGGTGAGTTTTGCCGAGAAAGGCATGTGAACTCCCTTAGGTGTAATGAGTACTGCACCAACACCACGACCATTCATATTAACAGCCCCGTCAAACATCATAGTCCATTCTTCTTCCGGGTCAGGCCCTTCAGTGTGAACAGGCTCTTCATGATCTTTTGCTTTTATGAACATGATGTCTTCATCAGGGAAGTCGAATCTCATAGGCTGGTAATCCTCAATAGGTTGCTCAGCAAGATAATCAGACAACACACTGCCTTTGATGGCTTTCTGAGATGTGTACTGAATGTCATATTCTGTGAGAATCATTTGCCATCTTGCAACCCGTCCGGTAAGTGTTGGCTTCTCAAAAATGTACTTGATTGGGTCCATCTTTGATATAAAAAAATAGTGTGGGTCAACATATACTGCCTTAGTCGGCGAGCAGCCTACGCTAAAGCACAACAAGTTTTCTCGAGCAGTGAATAACGTTGTTCACAGTCGGTAAACTTTTTGCTTAGGTAGTATATTGCATACTCTTTTCGACCAGACTCGTCATGCTGGCCCAGCACACACCCCATTGACTATTCTAATACTGTCAAGTACATTATCAGAGGTCTTCCTTCAATTGGAGGCATAAGGATTGGAGGCTCTTGTAAGTATTCCTTGATTTTGTCAAAAGCCCTCTGGCAGTCTTCGTTCCACCTGACCGTTTGTTCTTTTCTTAACAGCTTGAACAAAGGCTCACAGGTTGCTGTAAGGTGAGATATGAACCGTGAAATGTAGTTCAATCTTCCCAAGAACCCCCGAACTTCTTTCTCAGTCTTCGGCGCAGGCATTTCTTGAATGGCTTTAACTTTATCAGGGTCAACTTCAATCCCTTTCTCACTTACAATAAATCCCAGCAGCTTACCGGATCGCACCCCGAATGTGCACTTGTTGGGGTTTAACTTCAGTTGATATTTCCTCAGACGCTTGAATAATTTCAACAGATTTACCAGGTGGTCTTCTTCTGTGAGGGACTTGGCAATCATGTCATCCATATAACATTCAATTTCTTTATGGATCATGTCGTGGAATAATGTTACCATAGCCCGTTGATAAGTTGCACCAGCATTCTTCAGTCCAAATGGCATCACCTTATAACAGAACGTGCCCCAGGGTGTGATGAAAGTTGTCTTCTCCATGTCTTCAGGTGACATCTTGATCTGATTGTATCCTGAAAATCCATCCATGAAGGAGAATACCGAGAACTGAGCCGTATTATCAACCAATACGTCAATGTGAGGTAGAGGGAAATCATCTTTCGGGCTGGCCCTGTTCAGATCCCGGTAATCTACACACATCCTTACCTTACCATCCTTCTTAGGCACAGGTACAATATTAGCAACCCACGGCGGATAGCTAGTCACAGCGAGGAACCCGACGTCCCACTGCTTTTGTACCTCTTCTTTAATCTTCATTGCCATATCTGGGCGAGTACGGCGCAATTTCTGTTTTACCGGCGGGCAGTCTTCTTTCAGTGGCAGCTTGTGCATGACAATGTCGGTGTCCAACCCTGGCATATCCTGATAAGACCAAGCATAGACATCTACATACTCCCAAAGCATGTCAATCAGCTGTTCCTTTACTGAATCTTGTAAACAGGCTCCGATCTTAACCTCTTTCACATCTTCTTCCGTACCAAGATTGACCGTTTCGACCTCCTCCTGATGAGGAGTGATAACCTTCTCCTCTTGCCTTAAAAACCTGGCTAGCTCTTCAGGTAGCTCATAATCTTCTTCAACCCCTTCATCCGCTTGATTGATTGGATTGTCAAAGTCATACAGAGTCATAGCTGTGCTGTTGTCGGTGCAGTCTGAAAGGCATTCTCTGCAAGGGTTTAGATTGTTCATTTTAGTGATCGATTTTAATCTTGTTTAGAAAAAGTGAAAGGAAGTTATCATTTTGGAAAACATTGCCACTTTATTTTTTGTACAAAAAGAAAAATGAAAAAACAGTGAGCGGAAAAGAAAAAGACTCATTTGCAAAAGACGTCCGATATTCATTGATTGATCTGTTTGCACAAAATTACAAGATGGCCCGATTACAAAATGAGTCTTGTCATCTTGGGCAAGATGCAAGACTTGATGCATGCTTAAAAATACAGGAAATAATAATTACTCTGCAGGAGTAACCCTTATAATTTCCTGGGAAGACCAGTTTGAGATATGGCTCCCCGGGGTCCTTGGACGTATCCAGCTTTCCAGGTTGCGTTCATCTTCCGACTCATCTTCCAAGTTGTTCACTGCATCCGGGGTGAGCATCCCCCCGCTGACAAAATTGGGCTTCTTAGCAGCCTCTGATTGATCTTGTTGAGTTGGTTTGTAACCCAACCCAAATCTGTCCTCCTTCTTCTCCACGGGCAGCAGCTTGCCCCAGCCTTGGGCAGTACCCTCTTCAACAACCTTCCTGGCTTGCTGATAAGACGTCATGGAGGTTCCCAGTACAGCAGATGCTTCATTAATGTTCAGGGCCTCAAACCCCTGGCTCATGGTTTCATGGATTTCTCCATCCATTTCAATGTACTTGTATGTAGCCAGATGGCTAACAAAGATGTCCTCTTCCCCACAGATGGTGATGATTTGGCCTTCCCACTCGAATTTCAGCTTCTGGTGAAGGGTAGACGTAACAGCGCCAGCGGCATGGATCCAAGGTCTACCCAACAAACAGCTGTAGGTCGGCTGAATGTCCATCACATAGAAGGTAATCTTAAAAGTCTGCGGGCCAATCATCACAGGCAGATCAATCTCCCCAAGCACTGATCTCTTAGAGCCATCAAATGCTCTCACCACTAAATTACTTGGACGCAGTGCTAAGCCATCATACTCTAGCTTCACCAAGGCTTTCTTTGGTAGAACATTGAGTGAAGACCCAGTGTCCACCAGTACATGGGATAGAACAGCACCCTTACATTCTAGAGTGATGTGTAAAGCCTTGTTGTGGTTACGTCCCTCAGTTGTTAAGTCAGCATTGGTAAAGCCCAGTCCATGACTGGTGTTGACATTTGCTACCACGGTTTCTAGCTGATTAACAGTGATCTCCTCCGGCACGTACGCTGCGTGCAAGACTTTCAGTAATGCATTCCTGTGAGCTTCAGAACACATTAACAGGGATAATATGGAAATATTTGAAGGAGTTTGGCGAAGCTGGTCCACCACCTTGTAATCACTTCTCTTTATGATTCTCATAAACTCGTCTACATCTTGTTCAAAAGATGCCTTCTGAGTTTCTTTGATGAATGGTTCTTCAGGCATCACACTCTTCCCCTTTGCTTTTGTAGCAGCTTCTGCTTCGGCATTTGGTCTTTGCAATTGTGAGGAAAAAAGGCGTCCGCTTCTGGTGAAGCCTCCGCCTCCCCCAACATTATCAATCTGTGGAGAAGAGGTTGAAGAATCCAAAGTGATTTTTTTCCCGTTGCAGTAGAGATCAGAGCCATAATGCCAAGGTATGGCACTACTGCTTTCATATGGAACGGGTCCAGGCACCGTGATGGTAACTGGACTGACTGCTGCAGAGGAGGGTACTTAAATGGTGTACGGATCGTAGTAAATGGTGACTGGTGATCTGGCAGGAGGTGCCACTGCTTGTTGCTGAAAGTTGTTGTTTGGAGGAACATTTGATGGATCATAGTAAATGGTGACTGCTGAGATATCTTCATTAATTTCTGTTGGCTTTGTAGAAGATTCTGCCGAATAAATGGGTGCTGATGTTGTAGAAGAAATGGTTGTTGACATCTGGTTTGCTGAAGTGATGGACGGAGCCATTGTTGATGATATTGATGAATTGGTCGGAATGATTGTTGTTGCAGTTGTAAAAGAGTTAGGAATTGTTGTCAAAGGGATTGCTGGATTTGTAGGCACCGTTGTTGTGATCTGAAGTATACCACTTTTGATAAGACCATCTATGCCTCTTCTCAAATTATCACATCCGTTGACCGAAATGTTGCAATAACCACAACCGAGCTCACACCCGGGGAACATCTGGCATTCTAGGAGCTGAGCTTTAATCTCGACCAGAGGTGTCCGAATCTGCCCAACACTGGTGATTAAGAAAGATGGCTTGTCTTCCTCAATGGCATTAATTCTTGGCCCTCCATGATTGGGCATGGGATTCTTGGTGACACTTGGAGGGGGTGCAAAGTTGAGGGCTTTGGAATCCACCAGATCTTGTACCTTCATTTGTAAAGCTCTGCATTTCTCAGTATTGTGGCCAGGTGCATTGGAGTGGAAAGCACATCTGGCGTTGACATCATAATTCCTTGGGAGATTGGAGGGATCTGGTGGTGCCAATGTCCTTAACTCAACCAAGTTGAGCTTCAGGAGTTGTGGCAATAAGGCAGCATAAGGCATAGGGATGGGGTCAATCACCCTGTTTTCCTGTGACTGTCTTTGCTGAAAAGGTCTTTGTTGTTGATTGCTGTTGTTGTTGTTGTAGGTTCTTTGTGGCGGATACTGAACTTGCTGTTGATAATGTGGTTGTTGTGGTTGTTGATATGCTGATTGCTGAGGAATCGGAGCTGGAATAGTGACAGCTGCTACTGATCTGGGATTACCATTATCAGAAATCTTACCCATCTTTAGAAGGCTTTCAATTCTTTCTCCAGCTATGACTACGTCTGCGAAGCTGGTGGAAGAGAAGGCAGCTAGCCTATCAATATATGTTCCTTGCAGGGTATTCATAAACATGTCGGCCATTTCTCTTTCCGACATGGGTGGCTGGACAGCAGCATCAAGCTGTCTCCACCTCTGGGCATATTCCCTGAAGCTTTCCCTGGAGGATTGAGACATTCCCATCAAGAGGGTTCTGTTAGGAGCCATATCCAGATTGTACTGGTACTGCCTGATGAAAGCTTCAGCTAAGTCCTACCAGCATCTGATTGTAGCTCTGGTCAAGTGTGAATACCACTCTCTTGAAGCTCCAGTCAAGCTATCTTCAAAGTAGAACATCCACAGTTTCTCGTCCATTGTATATGCTTTAAGTCTTCCCAGAAAGGACTGCAAGTGAGTTCGTGGACAGGAAGTTCCGTTGTACTTCTCGAAGCACGGGGGTTTAAACTTGTGGGGAATTCTCACCCCATCCACTAGCCCCATGTCCATTACATCAAAACCCAAGATGTTTTGAGACTCCAGAGATCTCAACTTCTCAGTAATTTCATCAAACCTTCTATCATAAACTTCATCCCTAGCTCCCATCACAGTAAACTGCTCTTCTTGGGGGTCTTCCTGTAAGATCCTTCCTCCAGTAGTATTTCCTTGCACATTACCCGGGATGTTGACTTCCGGATGTAGATGAGGCCCATATACTGGAGGATTAACATGAGGCTGACCCCTTTCATTGTTACTTGTTCCTCCAGTTCCCATATGGGGTTCCTCCGGGTTTTGTCTTTCTACCAATGCCCTCAACCTTTCTTGACTTTGGGCCAAGCCATTCATTACTTCCATGAATTGAGTCATTTGGTTTCTCATTTCCAAACTTTCGTTAGCCATCTGATTTCTGACCTCTGTCAGATCTTGCTGTACTTGATCCATTTGGATACCAGGAAGGTTGTTGCGGGTAGGATACCGGTGCGGACGGTTGAGAGGGAACACCCGACGGCGAGCAATAATTCCTGAGTCACAACAGAGTTAGAAACAAACAAAACCTACAAAACAAAACAAAAGTTAGCATGCAATGCAGTATGCTTATTTGCTTTCCAAGGTATCCGGCTTGGCTCTTGGTTTTGACCTTTCCAGACCTTGAGGAAGATGTTTTGATGTTGCTTGAGGGAAAGAAAACTCAGTGAAACAAACTAACAAATATATTACAAATGGTGAATAATACATAGTCTGTTTTTACAACATATGCCCCTGAAGGGTTAAAAATACAACATAAAAGAAAAGTACATCAAATGGAAATAACAACAAGCAAAGTAGTCAATTATCTAAGCCAAACTCATCCTCCTTAACCTCCCTCAAGAGTGCTTCAGTTACAGGACCAGCTGGATGCTCTGTGATATTCCTGATAAGAAGGTTTCTGGTGGCAATAGCAGTGGTCAGCTTCTTGTGTCTGTCCTGGTCCTTTGACCTTTTCAATCCAGCCCTAAGCTTCAACTCTGAAATTTCCTTCTGGGCTGCCAACAAAGCCTCATGTTGCTTCTTCTCAATGGCCTCCAACTGCTCAATCCTGGCTTGAGTTCTCTTATCTTCTTGAGTGCGAGCTTCAGTGATCCTGACCCACCTAGCTTGACTTTCTTCTAGATAGAGATCAGTCCTAGCCTTCTGAAACTGGGCCTCCTTACAAGCATTCTTCAATATTTGCTCCCTAGCTTTTGATTTCTTGATGTAGTCGTCTGCTTTCTCAATCTTGGCCAGATGCTCCACCTTAATATTTTCCAATCTCTCAATGTCTAGACGACCATCACTCCTCTCCCAGAGGGTCTTCTTCAGAGCTTGAGACAGATTCTCATTCCTTTCCTTCAGCTTCTCAAATTCTTCCAGGCTGACAATGGCTGGAGGTGGTACTGTGGATGGTCCAGGTGCATCCTCAATGGTGAAGGGCATCCCAGAAATCTGAGCCCTAGTATGAGACCATTCATAATACTGAGCTGAAGCCACATTGTTGCACCTCCCAAGAATGGCCATCCCCTTAGTCTGGATGTTGTCCCAAGCCCAGGATGCTTGTCTGACGACAGCTAGATTAGGTTTTATCTCACAATACAGGGTTTCAGCCAAGTCCTGCACCCTAGGAGGGTGAACCAAAGCATAGCCCAATTGTCTCTTAAACAGCAAAGGATTGTAGTTGATGCAACCCTTTACTCCTACTAGAGGTACATTGGGGTACTGCCCGCAGCTAGTTATTATGTCCCTGCCTTTGGTGCTCTGGGTACACCATCTGATGTCATCTGAAGTCAAAGCAATAAGTCTCTTAGCCCAATTCTTCTGCTGGTGAGGATTCAGAAAGGCATCAGTCTTGGGTAAGTGTTTAAGCAACCAAGTGTGAAATAGAGGAGCACAGCATCTCACCAACTTCCCTATCTGCTTCTCATTTCTTTGGTGAACAGAATAATAGAAATCCCCCAGCAATGTGGGTACTGGGTTCCTCAGAAGGAAGAGATGAATGGCATTCTTGCTGATAAACTTGGGCTCATCTGCAAATAGTATAACCCCATATATACTGAGGGCTAACAATGCGCAAACTGCCTTCCATTCCCCCAAAGAGGCCTTCAGGATGGCCTGAGAAGTCAGAAAGTCTAAGTGCAAACCAGGGATTCCAGCCTTTGTTGTCATGTTCTGCTCAATCAATGCAGGCTCTAAATATAGTGCTTTTGCCACTTCCCCATTGCTGGGAGAAGCCATCTCAGGGTTGAAGGGGACACCACCCCTGACAGGTACTCCAATCAATGATGAGAACTCCTCCATCAGGGGTCCTAACTGAAAGTTCTGGAAAGTGAAGCATCTCAAGGGAGGGTCATAAAACTGTAGACAGGTGTGGATTAAACTCCTCTGAGAAGGGTCCAGGTCCATAACCATATCAAGGATGCCTCCATAATGCTCTCTGAATAATGGGATGTGGTCTGGAGTGATAAGTGCCTGGACCTGCCTGATGCCAGCCAGCACAGGCTCAAAGAAATGGTATGAAATGTTGCTCTTCTTGGGTGCCATGACTGCTGATGAAGAGCTGAAAACAAATGCTGATGAAGATCAAAACTAGTACTGGAGATGAGCCACTGATAGGCTAGTGCTGGTGATGATGAAGATGACGGAAGCAGAAAACTGAGGAAGAAAGCTGAAGCAGATAGCTGATGAACAGGGGTCTATGCAGATGAAGGGGTCAAAACCAAGCCAGATATAGTGTGGATACCCTGAAAAACAAATAAACAAATGTTAAATGATGCGATGACGATGTATGCAAATGATATGCAAGGGTTTGTGATCAGGCTGGATCTGATTTACTATCTTGATATAAAGTCCATGTATGTTCAAGAAGTCCAGATGGAGGTTCAGAAATCCAGTAACCAAGGTGGGAGACTCAAATAAAGAGCCACATGTCCATGGTTTAAATCACAAGAACTGTCCCAAAATGGAGTACTCTTAATCAAAACAAAGTATCAGGGTATGATGTGGCCAAGGGTTCCTGCAAACCTGTAAACAGCCCAACCCCCTCACAGGTGGTGTTCTAGAACAAGGATCCTCAGACTTGGATCAGTTATGAGAAGTGTAAACACTTCTAACCTGGAGGTACAGTGTTTAAAATAACCATAAAAGATACTCCTCTAATTCACCTCAGTTTCTGAAGGTCATAATAAAGGTCATCCAGACTTAGCAGGCTTCCCAGATAGCCCTAGCACTACAGGAAATCTGTAGCACAGAGTTCTCAAGAAGAAACCCACATCTGAACCGTGTTTCATATTCCCGCACCAGACCGAAATGGAATGGGAAAGAACATGAACCACTCTAGCCTAGGTGTCACTCAGGTCCCAGGTATAGGACCTTATCTCTCAATGAAACCCCACCCACCAAAACAAAAACCAGATCCAGCCAGACAACAGTATGACAGTATGATGTATATAAAGCTGTAAAGAAAGCAATAAACAACTGTACATAAAGCAGTAAATAAAGCAAATATATAAACACAATTAGCACATAACACCCCAGTAAACACAAATCAAACAAGCGCTAGGAGGAACCCACAAAAAGAACCAGAAGCTCTGGTTACAGTATAAGGTATCCCCAGCAGAGTCGCCAAGCTGTCGCTCCCACCAGATGACACAGGGCCAAATAGGGTACAGACGCGAACGGTCGGCGAAAGAGAAGAGAAAGGGGGTTGGTTACAACCTGGGAAGGTATTAGCACCCAGATTGTCCGTCGTACTCGACGGGATCCACGCTTGAAAGATTTGTGTTTTAAAGGGGTAGTGTCAGTGCAATCTGTGTATCAAAACTGGAAAGAATGCAAGTGTCAGTGTAAAAAAAGTGTGAAGTGTATAAGAGAAGTGTCAGTGTGAGAACAAGAGTAAAGCTCAAGACTATGAGGCTTAAAGAATAATGCTGAAAGAGGGGGAATATACAGAGACTTTTGTTCGATAACTGTTAAGTTATGCCTACGTATCCTCTCGTGCAATGAGGAAGTCAGAACACCGTAGTTCGACTCAAAGAGACTGAAAGATAAATTGACTTGTGAACTGCTTGCTTATCTATGCTCAAGTGTGTGACCTGTCTGGCTCAGGTGCAAACTGTCTTGCATTAGACGGAAGAAGCAAGTTCTCGTTTATGAATGAGTGAGATGAGAAAAGAATCCCGAAGGAGACGATTATTGTTTGTTTTTGAGTTTTCAGTCTTTTATTGCTTTTTGAAATTTGTCATAAGTTAATGAGCTTAAGCCTAAACCAAGGGTTAGTAAACTCATCACATCCTCCCTCTGATTAGGGATAATGAGAGTACCTTAAGTGTGAAGTCAGCATCTCACACTTAATCATCCTGATGTAGGATTAAGATCATTAACCTACTTGTGATTATTTAGATGTTTTTGATGTTTTTTTGTTTAGTGTTAAGTAATGAGTTTAAGCCATAATCAAGGATTTAATGGACTCATTACACCATCCTAATAGAAGGATAATAGATGAGAACATTTAAGCTGAGGAAGGCTCCTCAACTTAATCCATGATTAGGGATTAACCTCATGACAAAACAAACCTTTATTAAATGGATTTTAGTTAATGATAAGATTAAGAAATGGATTTTATGGTTTGTAAGACAACTTGAAGGGGACTTGTCCATTAACACTAGGGTTAGTCCTTCTTAACCAATTAAGGAAGAATTAGAACCCTAATGCAAGGCCCAAGTTACAAGCTTGATGTCTTGATGATTATTATGTGAATTGATTAAAGGAGTTAAACACATTAAGGGTTTAACACTTAGGATTAAAGTTATACACTCCATCCTAATAGAAGGATGCAGGCATAAGCTTAATCATAAAGCCTCAAAGCCTTTAGGGTTTAGTCCCTGATTATGAGATGAGAAGAGAAGACTCAAAGATGACACAAAGGTAAAAGCTAAATGGGGGGACTAATCAAACCCTAATTGTGATCATGCTTGGTTGTTCCTAGGGTTTGTGAGGTTTGCAAGAAGATCTTCAGAGAAACCACCAGGAAGGAAGCAGATGAAAAGAGCAAAGAGAAGCAAAATAACTTGCTTCATTTAAGAAGACAAGTTGCTTGAAGAAGGAAAGTAAGAGATGAACAAGAATGAGCAAGCTCAATCCAATACACATACAAAAAATGCAGCAAAGGGAGTATGAAAGAGGTGAAAAGAGAATGTGAGAAGTGAAGGCAAATTCACTTCTCAAAGTAACTTACCACCTGAAAAGTTAGTGAAAGAAATGAAATGCAATGCAAATGAGATGCAATGTCATGATGCAAACCAAAGTCAGAAGCATTCACATGATGTTAATGATGCTAAGAGATGATGCAAACATGAGACAAGGCATGATAATGATCAAACAAACATAATGATGCAAAAGAGGCATGCTTTGAATCATGGAAGTACATGAAAAGTTATGAAATGTAATGAACATACAACATGGCAAATGAAAGATGCAATGATCAAACATGGTTCTAATATGCCCTAAGATGTATTATGAATCAAAAGAATGCACAAAATGTCATGGCAAGTCAATGAATGCAAGCAATTGAGAGATGGATGCAAAGGAAGGCACAAATTAGGGTTTGTGATCAACATACAAAGCAAAATTCAAAATCAGACGCATATGACATGATAAAAAATTGAAAAATGCAATCAAAGATACCCTAAACCTATACAAACTCACTGCCCAAAGGAGGGGGTCCAACTCTTATCCTAGTGAAAGTTATGAATTTCCTAAGATTATTAGGGTTTTAAGGTACCTCATCAAGAAAAATCCTAAACAAATTGAAAATGCAAGATCAATTCAAACCAATTTTATCCTATAAACTACATGCTATGAAGAGTACAATGCAAGAAGAATCATCATTCAATTCTCAAAGGTTAGGCAGAAAAGAGTTTTTGAAGTTTGAAGCAAAATATTGCCTTGAAATGAAATTAATTCCAAGGAAAATGATCAAAAGGCATCAAGAACAAAAACGAAATTTGGTTTGAGAGTTGGACAATGTTTCTAAATGTTTTTAAATGCTATGTGAATTTTTTTGTAATTTTTAAATACTTAAATGTATTTTTAATTAATTAATTTTCATTAACTAATTAAAAATAATCATTTAAATGATTTAAAAATAATTTTTGATGCAAAAAATAAAAATAAAAATATTTTTGTGTTCTGAAAATTCATGAAACCCTTGACAAAAAATTTCATAATTTTTAGATGATTTTATCTATTTTAAATAAAATGCACAAAATAAATGACAAGAAAATAAAATAAATATGAATAAAAAGAAAGTCAGCGCATCCTAAGGCTGACATTTAAACTGGGAATGGAGGGAAAGACTGCGCGCCAGATCCTGTGGCTCTCATTCCAACTGACTAAACTTAATTAATTAATTTAATTAAATGGGATTAGGGTTTAATGAAATGATCCAGGCCATCAAAACGCGCGGGAGTCAACAAAAGTCAGCCAGATCTAAGGTCCATATTTAAACTAAACCCTCAACGTGATTAGCACATTAATGACTCTCAGGTGGCCGGAAATGACCTCCGGTCATCTTCTCCGGCCACAATCCTCCCTGAAAATTGCTATCTTCTTCCCTAGGTCACTAAAATCCAATCTCTCTTCCCAGAAATGATCCCCATACTTCATACATCAAGAATCAACAAACAAACAACATTTAAAACACATCAACAATGAGAATCGAATCAAAACAGTTTTAGGTCAAAAAATTTCAGAACACGAATACATACTCATTTCTCAACCATTTTCAAAACAAAACATATCAACATGATCAGTGAAGCATAAAGAATCAATTGGTAACTTAAAAACAAGTTTCTGGAAAAAATGTTCTTGAGCTCACCTGAACTGGAGCTTTGATCTTTGGAACTTTCTGGCTGCTTCTTTGATCCAAAACGCCTCCAATGAACCTCCTGAGAAGCTTGCAATGCTTGGTTGGAGTTTCTTTTGGCTGGTTTGAGAGATTGAGTGAGTTCTGTTCAGGGAGGGGGGGAAATCGTGTTTTGATTTCAGGGAGTTTCAGGGCAAGGTGAAGGGTCAGGGATGATCAGTGAGACATGCTGAGATGTTCAATGGAGTTTGTTTTCATGTTTGATGCTTGTGTGATGTGTTTCGAATGAAAATGCATAAGAGGGAAAAGCTTGGTGCTATGGCTTGGAGAGAGTTTCAGGCTTGTGTGTGTGGTGTGTTGTGTTGCATTTGGTCCACTTATCACTCTGGGATAGGTCAGAGGAGTTGGTCTGGCCTAGCTTGATTGGTATGGGTCTTTATGCAAAAAGTCAAGTTTTGTGTAAGAGAGGTATGGGTAAATGGCAGGCCAAGGACAATAGGGGTGTCCTGCGCAGCAAGGAATGAGGAGAGCCATGGGATCAGTTTTGAAGCCAATTAACAAGTGGATTAGGGTTTGTATGATGTTTTGCAACTTTGTTCACTTTTGGCCCTTTTGAAGTTTCTTGATCCATAAGTCATGAAAATGGACAAACTCTTGGTGCATTCTGAATTTTAGGCAATGGTTTATGTTTGTGCAAAGATTAGAAGTCACTTTGAGGTCTCATTTCACCTTGGCAAGGGATTTTGCAACTTTGCCTCTTTGGTACATAACTTGAAATTATGTGATTTTTCCCAACTTTGACAAGCCATGACTTTTGATCTAAAATGAATTAGAATGAGTTCTTGTACTTTTTGAAAAGGGAATGATCCATTCTACAACTTTCATGACCAAAGTTTTCTCACTTGAAGCATTTTTGAATCAAAAAGCAAGGGTTGAAAAAGTTTCCCAAAATGGCAAGTTTCCATTACAAGTCATTTTCCCAAAAAGGCAACTTTGCAAATGGCTTGAAATTCTTCAATCTTGTGAACTTCTAACATCTTCTATGATCAAATAAAGATCATACACAATCAAAATGATGAAGAACACCCTTTGGTTGGGTCATTGGGGGCCTCAGATGCCCTGATTTTACACTGACTTGCTCAAGAAGTCAACTCTTGATTAGATGCCTTCCCCATGGAATTTCTTCATGAAAATTGATATGCATGATCCCTATACCATATAGAGACCAATAGAAACAAGAATGACCAAAAAATTTGGAGTTATGGCCTTTGAAACCAAAACCCTAATTCTAGGTCATCTGTGCAGTTAAACCTGGCTCTGCTTCCATGCCATTCTCAGTTCTTGTGATTCTTTGACTTTCTTGACTTTGAGAGGATATAATATGATGTTTGAATATACATGGACCCCTTTGCAGTGATTGATGACCTTTGGAGTGGCTCAAATAGCTCTTGGATAGCTCAGATCACAAACCCTAGATGCAGATGACTTGGGAACAATGCAGTGAATCAAAAATGCAATATGAGATGCTATGATTGAACTTATGCATATGAAGAGATCACAAGCCATACTGTGAATGGGTGAGGGCAAATTTGGGGTGTTTACATTGGGTACCAAAAGATCCTTCGTGCACCTCATGCATCAACAAGTCCGCTTCTGCCTTATCAACACATCTGAGAAGTACCATATCAAAGTTCCTCTTGTACAAGGAACCGTCAGCGTTCAGGAAGAAACTACCAGCCAGCCTTCTTAATGTCTTCTTGTCATTGGATGATGCCCTAGGTGGGTATGTTTGATCCTCCAAGAAGCACTTAACGTCATGGAACCAAGGCTTATCATCTTTGACAACATTTGATTAGAACACGTATGCAAGTCTGTCAAATCTGGATACTGAAATCCGGGGCACAAAGTTGGCAGCTTGAACTTTGATCATGGATGAAATGGTAGCCAGAGCATCTGCGAACTGATTTTCATCTCGAGGGATATACTCAAGCTTAACTGTAGTGAAGAAAGTCAATAACCTCCTTGTATAATCCCGGTAGGGTATCAGATGATCTTGGTGCGTGTACCATTTGCCGTTGGTTTGATTAATTACCAGAGCTGAATCTCCGAACACAATCAAAGTCTTGATCCTGAGGTCAATGGCTTCCTCAAGACCCATAATACAAGCTTCGTATTCAGCTTCGTTGTTAGTGCAGTTAAAGGTGAGTTTTGCCGAAAAAGGCATGTGAACTCCCTTAGGTGTAATAAGTACTGCACCAACACCACGACCATTCATATTAACAGCCCCATCAAACATCATAGTCCATTCTTCTTCCGGGTCAGGCCCTTCAGTGTGAATAGGCTCTTCGTGATCTTTTGCTTTTATGAACACGATGTCTTTATCAGGGAAGTCAAATCTCATAGGCTGGTAATCATCAATGGGTTGCTCAGCGAGATAATCAGACAATACACTGCCTTTGATGGCTTTTTGAGATGTGTACTGAATGTCATACTCCGTGAGGATCATTTGCCATCTTGCAACCCGTCCGGTGAGTGCTGGCTTTTCAAAAATGTACTTAACTGGATCCATCTTGGAGATCAATAAAGTGGTGTGGGTCAACATATATTGTCTCAGTCGGCGAGCAGCCCACGCTAAAGCACAACAAGTTTTCTCGAGCAATGAATAATGTTGTTCACAGTCGGTAAACTTTTTGCTTAGGTAATATATTGCATACTCTTTTCGACCAGACTCGTCATTCTGGCCCAGTACACACCCCATTGACTCTTCTAATACTGTCAAGTACATGATTAGGGGTCTTCCTTCAACTGGAGGCATAAGGATTGGAGGTTCTTGTAAGTATTCCTTGATTTTGTCAAAAGCCCTTTGGCAGTCTTCATTCCACCTGACCGTTTGTTCTTTTCTTAACAGTTTAAACAAAGGCTCACAGGTTGCTGTAAGGTGAGATATGAACCGTGAAATGTAGTTCAATCTTCCTAAGAACCCCCGAACTTCTTTTTCAATCTTCGGTGCAGGCATTTCTTGAATGGCTTTTACTTTATCAAGGTCAACTTCAATCCCTTTCTCACTTACAATAAATCCCAGCAGCTTACCGGATCGCACCCCGAATGTGCATTTGTTGGGGTTTAACTTCAATTGGTTATTCCTCAGACGCTTGAATAGCTTCAACAGATTCACCAGGTGGTCTTCTTCTGTGAGGGACTTGGCAATCATGTCATCCACATAACATTCAATTTCCTTGTGGATCATGTCATGGAATAACGTTACCATAGCCCGTTGATAAGTGGCACCCGCATTCTTCAGTCCGAATGGCATCACCTTATAACAGAATGTTCCCTAGGGTGTGATGAAAGTTGTCTTCTCCATGTCTTCATGTGACATTTTGATCTGATTGTATCCTGAAAATCCATCCATGAAGGAGAACACCGAGAAATGAGCCGTATTGTCGACCAATACATCAATGTGAGGTAAAGGGAAGTCATCTTTCGGGCTGGCTCTGTTCAGATCCCGGTAATCCACACACATCCTCACCTTGCCGTCTTTCTTAGGCACAGGTACAATATTAGCAACCCACGGTGGATAACTAGTCACAGCAAGGAAACCGGCGTCCCACTGCTTTTGTACCTCTTCTTTTATCTTCATTGCCATATCTGGGCGAGTACGGCGCAACTTTTGTTTTACTGGTGGGTAGTCTTCTTTCAGCGGTAGTTTGTGCATGACAATGTCGGTGTCCAATCCTGGCATATCCTGATAAGACCAAGCAAAAGCATCCACATATTCCCGAAGCATGTCAATCAGTTGCTCTTTCACTGAATCTTGCAGGCAGGCCCCGATCTTCACTTCCTTCAAGTCTTCTTCCGTACCAAGATTAACCGTTTCGACCTCCTCCTAATGAGGGGTGATAACCTTCTCCTCTTGTCTCAACAACCTAGCTAGCTCTTCAGGTAGCTCATAATCTTCTTCAACCCCTTCATCAGCTTGATTGATCGGATTGTCAAAGTCATACGAAGTCATAGCAGTGTTGTTGTCGGTGTAGTCTGGAGGGCACTTTCTGCAAGGGTTTAGATTGGTTTATTTTAGTGATCAGTTTTATCTTATTTAGAAAAAGTGAAAATGAAGTTATTTATTTCGAAAAGCATTGCCATTTTATTTTTGTACAAAAAGTGAAAAATGAAAAACAGTGAGTGGAAAAGAAAAGACTCATTTGCAAAAGATGTCCTGATATTCATTAATTGATCTTTGCACAAAATACAAGATGGCCCGATTACAAAATGAGTCCTGACATCTTGGGCAAGATGCAGGACTTGATGCATGCTTTAAAATACAGGAAATAATAATTACTCTGCAGGAGTAACTCTTATAATTTCCTGGGAAGACCAGTTTGAGACATGGCTCCCCGGGGTCTTTGGACGTATCCAGCTTTCCAGTTTGTGTTCGTCTTCTGACTCATCTTCCAAGCTATTCACAGCATCCGGGGTGAGCAACCCCCCACTGACAAACTTGGGCTCCTTTACAGCCTCTGGTTGATCTTGTCGAGTTGGTTTGTAACCCAACCCGAATCGGTCTTCTTTCTTCTCCACGGGCAGCAACTTGCCCCAGCCTTGGGCGGTACCTTCCTCAACAACCTTCCGAGCTTGTTGATATGATGTGATGGAGGTCCCAAGTACAGCAGATGTTTCATTAATATTAAGGGCCTCAAACCCTTGGCTCATGGTTTCATGGATCTCTCCATCCATTTCAATGTATTTGAAAGTAGCCAGCTGGCTAACAAAAATATCTTCTTCCCCAAAAATAGTAATGACTTGGCCTTCCCACTCGAATTTTAACTTCTGGTGAAGGGTTGACGTCACGGCACCAGCGGCGTGTATCCAAGGTCTACCTAATAGACAGCTGTTGGCAGGCTGTATATCCATCACAAAGAAGGTCGTTTTGAAAACCTGTGGGCCAACCATTATTGGTAATTCTATCTCTCCCAGAACTGATCTTTTAGAACCATCAAAGGCTCTCACTACCAAGTTACTTGGGCGTAGTGCCAATCCATCATATTCCAGCTTCACAAGGGCTTTCTTGGGCAGGACATTGAGGGATGACCATGTGTCCACCAGCACGTGAGAAAGAACTGCACCCTTACACTCCAAGGTAATGTGCAAAGCCTTGTTGTGATTGCGACCTTCCGTTGTTAGATCAGTGTTGGTAAATCCTAGCCCATTACTAGCGTTGACATTTCCAACCACAACCTCTAACTGATTAACGGTAATATCCTCCGGCACATAAGCTACGTGCAGGACTTTCAATAGCGCGTTCCGATGGGCCTCGAAGCACATTAACAACGATAGTATGGAGATTTTGGAAGGTGTTTGGTGAAGCTGGTCTACCACCTTGTAATCACTTTTCTTTATGATTCTCATGAATTCATCAACCTCTTGATCAAAAGGAGTTTTCAAAGCTTCTCTAGCAACTGGTTCTTCTTGCACCATGCTCTTCCCTTTTTCCTTAGCAGCAGCTTATGCTTCAGCAGTGGGTCTTGGAATTTGTGAAGCAAAGAGACGTCCGCTTCTAGTGAAGCCTCCGCCTCCCCCCACATTGTCAATCTGAGATGAAGAAGTTGATGATTCCAAAGTGATTCTCTGCCCCTCACAGTACAGATCTGAGCCATAATGCCAAGGGATGGCATTATTGCTTTCAAAGGGAACTGGCCCAGGTACTGTGATAGTGACCGGACTGATAGAAGCTGCAGAAGGGACCACAATGGTGTGTGGATCATAGTATATGGTAACTGGTGCTCTGACAGGAGTGGCATTTCGTGAGTTGTTGGCAGGAACATTTGCAGGGTCATAGTATATTATAACCGTTGAGACGCTTTCATCAATTGTTGTTGATGTTGTAGAAGGTACCATTTACTGGATAGGTGTTGAAGTTGTAGCAGGAATGGTGACTGAACTTGTATCCATTGAAGTGATTGATTGAGCGGTTGTTGGAGTTGTATTCGAATCCGTTGGAACAATGGTTGCTGACGTTGTAGGAGTATCTGTGATTTCCGGTGAAGGAGTTGTTGGATTTGTAGGCGCTGTTGTCGTAATCTGAAGGATACCATCCTTAATAAGACCATCTATGCCATCTCTCAGCCTTTCACACCCATTGACTGCAATATTGCAATACCCACAGCCGAGCTCACACCCAGGGAACACTTGGCATTCTAAAAGCTGGGCTTTGATTTCAACCAAAGGTGTTCGAATCTGTGCAACACTGATGATTAGGGTGGATGGTTTGCCTTCCTAAATAGCATTGATCCTAGGCCCATTGTGACTAGGCATTGGATTCCTTGTGACATTCGGAGGAGGTGCAAAGTTGAGAGCTTTTGAGTCCACCAGGTCTTAGACTTTCATCTGTAAAGCCCTGCATTTTTCAGTATTATACCCCGGTGCGTTTGAGTGGAATGAACACCTAGCATTTGCATCATAATTCTTTGGCATATTGGAGGGATCTGGAGGTGCCAATGTCCTTAATTCAACTAGGTTGAGCTTCAGGAGTTGTGGCAAGAGTGCAGCATATGGCATTGGGATTGGGTCAATTACCCTGTTTTCCTGTGATGGTCTTTGCTGGAAAGGACGCTGTTGTTGGTTGTTGTTGCTATTGTTGTAGGTTCTCTGTTGCGGATACTGAATTTGTTGTTGATACTGTGGTTGTTGTTGTTGTTGAGGATATGCTGATTGTTGAGGAATCGGAGCTGGAATGGTAACAGCTGCTACTGACCGGTGCACATATTGAGTTCTGCCCCTGCTTGCATGAATGGAATTGGTCTCACCGGCTCTTCGGGGTCCCACAAAAGGCTTTCTGGGATTACTGGATGAACTTGCACCACTGTTGGAAATCTTGCCCATCTTTAAGAGGCTCTCAATTCTTTCACCAGCTATGACCACATCAGCAAAACTGGTAGAGGAGAAGGCAGCCAATCTATCAATATAGGTCCCTTGCAAAGTATTCATGAACATGTCAGCCATTTCCCTCTCCGACATGGGTGGTTGGACAACAGCAGCAAGCTGTCTCCACCTTTGGGCATATTCCCTGAAGCTTTTTCGGGAAGATTGAGACATTCCCATCAGAAGGGTCCTGTTAGGAGCCATGTCCAGATTGTATTGATATTGACGGATGAAAGCCTCAGCCAAATCCTTCCAGCATCTTATGGTGGCTCTGGACAAATGTGAATACCACTCCCTTGAAGCCCCAGTCAGACTGTCTTCAAAGTAGAACATCCACAACTTTTCATCCATAATATAAGCTTTAAGTCTTCCCAGGAAAGACTGCAAATGAGTGCGAGGACAGGAGGTACCATTGTACTTTTCAAAGCATGGGGGTTTAAATTTGTGGGGAACTCTCACCCCATCCACCAGTCTCATATCCATCACATCGAAGCCCAAAGAATTCTGAGACTCCAAAGATCTCAACTTCTCAGCAATTTCGTCCAATCTCATGTCATATACTTCATCCCCAGCTCCCATAACAGTAAACTGCACTTCTTGGGGATCCTCTTGCAAGATTCTCCCTCCAGCAGTATTACCTTGCACATTCCTCGGGATGTTAGCTTCTGGATCCAGATGAGGTCCAAATACTGGTGGGTCAATACGAGGCTGGCCCCTTTCATTGTTACTAGTTCCTCCTGTCCCAAGATGAGGCTCTTCAGGAGTTTGTCTTTCCACCAGCTCTCTTAACCTTTCTTGACTCTGGGCTAAGCCAGTCATCACATCCATGAATTGAGACATCTGGTTTCTCATCTCTACTCTCTCATTAGCCATCTGATTTCTGACCTCAGTCAGATCCTGTTGTACTTGTTCCATTTGAATACCGGGAAGGTTGTTACGAGTCGAGTACCGGTGCGCGCGGTTGACAGGGAACACTCGGCGACGAGCAATGTTTCCTGAGATCACAACAAAGTTAGAAACAATAAAAATAAAACCTACAAAACAAAACAAAAGTTAGTATGCAATGCAGTATGCTTATTTGTTTTCCAAGGTATCCGGTTTGGTTCTTGGTTTTGACCTTTCCAGACCTCGAGGAAGATGTTTGATGTTGCTGAGAAAAGAAAACCTCATGAAAGCAAACTAATATATTACAAATGATGAACAATACATAGTCTGTTTTACAACATATGCCCATGGAGGGTCAAAATACATCAAAAAAGAAAAAGTACATCAAATGGAAATAACAACAAACAAAGAATCAGACATCCAGACCAAACTCATCCTCTCTGACCTCCTTCAGGAGTGCCTCAGTCACTGGACCAGCTGGGTGCTCTGTAATGGTCCTAATGAGGAGGTTCTTGGTGGCAATGGCAGTGGTCAGCTTCTTATGCCTGTCCTGATCCTTTGATCTCTTCAATCCTGCCCTAAGCTTCAACTCTGAAATCTCCTTCTGGGCTGCCAACAAAGCTTCCTGCTGCTTCTTCTCATTGGCCTCTAGCTGTTAAATCTTGGCTTGAGTTTTCTGGTCTTCCTGTGTACGGGCTTCAGTGATCCTGACCCACCTAGCCTGACTCTCTTGCAGATAGAGCTCATTCCTAGCCTTCTGAATCTTGGCTTCTTTACAGGCATTCTTCAATATTTGTTCCCCAGCTCTTGCTTTCCTGATGTAGTCCTCTGTCTTCTCAATTTTGGCAAGATGTTCCACCTTGAGCTTCTCCAATCTCTCAATGTCCAGACGACCTTCAGTCATTTCCCAAAGAGTCTTCTTTAAAGCTTGAGATAGGTTCTCATTCCTTTCTTTCAATTTCTCAAATTCTTCTAGGCTGACAGTTGCAGGTGGTTGTACTGTAGAGGGTCCAGGTATGTCTTCCAAGATAAAAGGCATTCCAGTAACCTGAGCTCTAGTACGGGACCAGTCATAGTATTGAGATGAAGCAACATTATTACACCTTCCAAGAATGGCCATCCCTTTTGTCTGGATGTTGTCCCAAGCCCAGGATGCTTGTCTGACAGCAGCTGAATTAGGTTTTACTTCACAATACAGGGTCTCAGCTAAATCTTGCACTCTGGGAGGGTGAACCAAAGCATAGCCCAGTTGTCTCTTAAACAGCAAAGGATTGTAGTTGATGCAACCCTTTACCCCTATCAGAGGTACATTTGGGTATTGTCCACAGCTGGTGATAATGTCCTTGCCTTTGGTGCTCTGGGTGCACCATCTAATATCATCTGAAGTCAAGGCAATGAGCCTCTTAGCCCAGTTCTTCTGTTGGTGGGGATTCAGGAAGGCATCTGACTTAGGCAGGTGTCTGAGCAGCCAGGTGTAAAACAAAGGAGCACAACATCTCACCAACTTCCCCCTTTGTTTCTCATTCCTCTAATGGATGGAATAATAGAAATCTCCCAGCAATGTGGGTACTGGGTTCTTCAGAAGAAACAGATGGATGGCATTTTTGCTGACAAACTTGGGCTCATCTGCAAACAGTATAGCCCCATATATGCTGAGGGCTAACAGTGCACAGACTGCCCTCCATTCTCCTAATGAAGCCTTCAGGATGGCCTGAGAAATCAAGAAGTCTAAGTGCAAACCAGGGATCCCAGCCATTGTTATCATACTTTGCTCAATCAAGGCAGGCTCGAGGTACAGTGCTTTTGCTATCTCTTCATTTCTGGGAGCTGGCATCTCTGGGTTGAAAGGGATTCCACCCCTGATAGGTACTCCAATCAATGAAGAAAACTCTTCCAGCAAAGGCCCTAGCTGAAAGTCTGGGAATGTGAAACATCTCAAAGGAGGGTCATAAAACTGCAAGCATGTGTGGATCATGCTCCTCTGAGAAGGGTCAAGGTCCATAACTATATCCAGGATACCTCCATGGTGCTCTCTAAACAGTGGGATGTGGTCAGGTGTGATGAGTGACTGGACCTGCCTGATACCAGTCAACACAGGCTCAAAGAAGTGGTAGGATATGTTGCTCTTCCTGGGAGTAGTCATGAATGCTGCTGAAGAACTGAAGATTGGTACTGATGAAGATCACAGACCGGTGCTGAAAATGAGCCACTGACAGGCTGATGATGGTGATAATGAAGGTAGCTGAAGCAGATAACTGATGAAGCAAAGGTCTATGCAGAAGAAGGGGTCAAAACCAAACCAGATATGATGTGGATACCCTGAAAAACAAATAAACAAATGTTAAATGATGCAATGATGATGTATGCAAATGATATGCAAGGGTTTGTGATCAAGCTGGATCTGATATCTGCCTTGGTATAAGTCCATGTATGTTCAAAAGTCCAGATGGAGGTTTAGAAATCCAGTAACCAAGGTGGGGGGACTCAAATAAAGAGTCACATGTCCAGGGTTAATCACAAGAACTGTCCAAAGTGGAGTACCCTTAAACAAAACAAAAACAGGGTATGTTGTGGCCAAGGGTACCTGCATACCTGTAAACAGCCAAACCCCCTCACATGTAGTGTTCTAGAACAAGGATCTTCAGACTTGGATCAGTTATGAGAAGTGTAAACACTTCTAACCCGGAGGTACAGTGTTTACAATAACCATAAAAGATCCTCCTCTAATTCACCTCAGTTTCTGAAGGTCATAATAAAGGTCATCCAGACTTAGCAGGCTTCCCAGATAGCCCTAGCACTACAGGAAATCTGTAGCACAGAGTTCTCAAGAAGAAACCCACATCTGAACTGTGTTTCATATTCCCGCACCAGACCGAAATGGAATGGGAAAGAACATGAACCACTCTAGCCTAGGTGTCACTCAGGTCCCAGGTATAGGACCTCAAACTCTCAATGGAACCCCACCCACCAAAACAGAAGCCAGATCCAGCAATGATAATGACAGTATGAAATATGAAAAACTGTAAAGGAAAGCAATAAATAAAGTTGTACATAAAGCAGTAAATAAAGCAAATAAATAGACACAATTAGCACATAACACCCCAGTAAACACAAATCAAACAAGCGCTAGGAGGAACCCACAAAAAGAACCAGAAGCCCTGGTTACAGTATAAGGGTCCCCAGCAGAGTCGCCAAGCTGTCGCTCCCACCAAATGACACAGGGCCAAGAGGGGTACAGACGCGAATGGTCGGCGAAAGGAGAATAGAACACACAAGGGTGAACTAAAAAGAAAAGAGTCGCCAGCTAGGAATTTTTATCCCGAAGGAAAGGTAATGCTGCATAAACCTAAGAAAAGATGGATAAGACGGTTGCGAACCAGAGAAACTGAGAAAGGGGGTTGGTTACAACCTGGGAAGGTATTAGCACCCAGATTGTCCGCCGTACTCGACGGGATCCACGCTTAAAAGATTTGTGTTATAAAGGGGTAGTGTCAGTGTAGGAATAGGAGTGCAAAGCTCAAGATAATGAGGCTAAAAGAATAATGCTGGAAGGAGGGGGAATATACAAAGACTTTTGTTCGATAACCGTTAAGTTATGCCTACGTATCCTCTCGTGCAATGAGGAAGTCAGAACACCGTAGTTCAACTCAAAGAGACTGAAAGACGAATTGACCTGTGAACTGCTTACTTGTCTATGCTCAAGAGTATGACCTGTCTGGCTCAGGTGCAAACTGTCTTGCATTAGACGGAAGAAGAAAGTTCTCGTTTGTGAGTGAATGAGATGAGAAAAGAATCCCGGAGGAGACGATTATTGCTTGTTTTTGGTGTTTTCAATCTTTTATTGCTTTTGTGTTTGTCATAAGAAAATGAGCTTAAGCCTAAACCAAGGGTTAGCAAACTCATCACATCCTCCCTCTGATTAAGGGTAATGAGAGTACCTTAAGTATGAAGTAAACACCTCACACTTAATCACCATGATGTAGGATTAGGATCATTAACCTACTTGTATTTACTTAGATGTTTTTTTTGTTTTTGTTTAGTGTTGAGTAATGAGTTTAAGCCATAATCAAGGACTTAATGGACTCATTACATTATCCTAATAGAAGGATAATAGATGAGAACATTTAAGCTGAGGAAGATACCCCAACTTAATCCATGATTAGGGATTAATCTCATGACAAAACAAAGCCTTTGTTAAGGTGGATTTTAATTCATGGTATGGTTAAGAAATGAATTTTATGGTTTTTAAGACAACTTGAGGGGGACTTGTCCATTAACACTAGGGTTAGTCCTTCTTAACCAGTTAAGGAAGAATTAGAACCCTAATGCAAGGCCCAAGTTACAAGCTTGATGTCTTAGTGATTATTAGATGAATTGATTAAAGGATTTAAACACATTAAGGGTTTAACACTTAGGATTAAATTTATACACTCCATCCTAATAGAAGGATGCAGGCATAAGCTTAATCACAAAGTCTTAAAACCTTTAAGGTTTAGTCCTTGATTAAAAGGTGAGAAGAGAAGACTCAAAGATGACATAAAGGTAAAACTAATGAGGGACTAATCAAACCCTAATTGTTATCATGCTTGGGTATTCCTAGGGTTTATGAGGCTTGCAAAAGATCTTCAAGAGAAAAGCCACCAATGGAAGAAGCAGATGAAAGGAGGAAGAAACAGAAGAAGCAAGTCAACTTACTTCACTTAAGAAGATAAGTTGCTTGAAGAAGGAAAGTGAGAAGGAGCAGGAATGAGCAAGCTCACTCTAATACAAATACAAAATGCATCAATGGTACATAGAAGAGATGAGAAGAGATTATGAGAAGTGAAGGCAAATTCACTTCTCAAAACACTTACCACCTGAAAAGTTAGTAAAAGGAAATGAAATGAAATGGAAATGGAATGATATGCAAATAGGCAAACCAAAACCAGAAGCATAAACATGATGTTAATGATGCTAAGAGATGATGCAAACACATGTCAAGAGTTGTGGAGGATCATACAAGTATGAGGATGCAAATGAAGCATGCTTTGAACCATAAAAGTTCATGAAAGTTTATGAAATGGAATGAATGCATAACATGGAAAATGAATGATTCAATGATCAAACATGATTCTAATATGTCCTAAGATTTCTTAGAAGTTATGTGGATGCACAAAATGTCATGGCAAGTTCATGAATGCAAGCATATGGAAGGTGGATGCAAATTAAGGCAAAAATTAGGGTTTACACACAATATGCAATGCAAAATTCAAAATCAGAAGCAAATGACATGATAAAAAATTGAAAATGGGATCAAAGGAACCCTAACCCTACACAAGTTTACTGCCCAAAGGAGGGGACCTAACTCTTAACCTAATGGGGGTTATGATTTTCTCAAGTTGGCTAGGGTTTTGAGGCACTTCAAAAGGAAAAATGCACATCAAATTGAAAATGAAAGATAAATTCAAACCAATTTTACCCTAGAAACTACATGATATGAGGAATGCAATGAAAAAAGAACCAACATCAAACTCTTCATGGTTAGGCAGAATGAGTTTTTCTAAGTTAGAAGAAAAATATTGCCTTTTAAGAACTTTAATTCCAAATAAAAATGTCAAAATAGGTCAAGAACCAAAAAGAAATTTGTTTGGAGAGTTTGATAATGTTTCTAAATGTATTAAAATGCAATGTGAATTTTTTTGTGATTTTTAGAAACCTAAATGCTATTTTAATTAATTAATTTTCATTAACTAATTAAAATAAACATTTAAATAATTTAAAAATACAAATTTTATGCAAAAAATAAAATAAAAATTATTTTCAGAATGAGAAAAATATTTTAAGTCAGCATGCAAAAAATAAAATTTTTGTGATGTGTTTTGATATTTTAAAATAAATGAGAAAGAAAATGCAATAAAAATGAAATAAAAATCAAATTAAATGGAATGTCAACTGATCCAAAGGCTGGGATTTGAACCTAGGGCGCGGGAATTGACTTGGCGCGTGATCTGAGGGTTGTAATTCAAACTGAACAAATCTTAATTAAATAATTAATTAATCCTGATTAAATTAATTAATTGGAAATTAGGGTTAAGTGGGACAATCTAGGCCATTGGACGCGCGCGGGAAATGAAATCGTACGCTCTACATTCAAACTAAACCCTAATCTAGATTAACACATTAATGACTCTCAGGTGGCCGGAAATGACCTCCGGTCATCTTCTCCGGCCACCTCTCCCCTGAGATTTCTCTAAAATACTCCCTAGGCCAAATCAAACCCCCCAAATCTCCAGAAATGATCCCCAAACCCCATAGAACAAGAATCCAGCATCATATTTCATTTATTCTTCATCAACAACAAGATTCGAACAAAAACCTAAAACTGAACAAAATTTCAGAACATGCATACACACTCAAAACTCAACCATTTTTCACCATTCAAGGTTCATTGTGATCAGTGGAACACACTCTACCATTCTATAACTAAAGAAACAAGTTCTGGAAAAAAGTTTCAAGAAGATACCTGAGATGGAGCTTTGCTAATGGAGCTGTCTGGGCCTTCTGCTTGATGCAAACAAACTCCTCTAACCTCCCTTGAGCTTCCTTGATGCTTTGCTGAAGTGTTTGTGTCCTTTCTTTGAAGTTCAGTGAAGCTTAGTCCAAAAGGGGAAAAAATCGTATTTGGTGTGTGGTGGCTTTTAGGGCAAAGTAAGGGGTGGTTTGTGATCAGTGATGCATTTGGGGATGAATGGTGGAAGAAGTTTTGAGAATGGATGACTGAGTTATGAGATTCGATGGAAAATGCAAAAGAGGGATTTTTGTGAACTATGGTGATGCTGTGGTTTCAGGCTTGCTTCTTGTGTGTTTTGAGTTTCATTTTGTCCACATATCAAGCTGTGATAGGTCTGTGGAGTTGGTGTGGGCTATGCTGATTGGTATGGCCTTCTTGCAAAAAAGTCAACAAAGTTGTAATTTGAGGTATGGGCTGGTTCAGTCCAAGGACAAAGGCATGTCTGGTGCAGCTGTGATCAAGGAGAACCATGGAAGTGAGATTGAGGCAAATCAGCAAGTGGATTGAAGTCTATGGGGGGGTTTTGCAATTTCCATTAAGTTTGGTCCTTTCTTGATTTCTTCATGCACAAGTCATGAAACTTGGAAATTCTTGGGCCAATTCTGACTTTTAGGCATTGCATTATGTTTGAATGATGATTAGAAGTTGATTTGAAGTCTCATTTGGTTTTGGCAAGTGTTTTTGCAAGTTTCCTCTTTGGCACAAAAGTGAAAATTAAGTGATTTTGTCCAACTTTGCAAGGCCATAACTTTTGTTCTAAAAGGAATTAGAATGAGTTCTTGTAATTTTTGAAAATGGGAGGATCCAATCTACAACTTTCATGACCAAGAGTTTTCCATTTGAAGCATTTTTTAATCAAAAAGAGGAGGTTGAAAAACTTTCCCAAAATGGCATGTTTACATTACAAGTCACTTTCCCAAAATGGTAACTTTGCAAATGGCTTGAAATTCTTCAATTTTGTGAACTTATAACTTCTTCTAAGATCAAATAAAGATCATACATATTCAAAATGATGGAGAAAACCCTTTGGTTGGGTGATTGGGGGCCTCAGATGCTTTGATTTTGCACTGACTTGTTCAAGAAGTCATCTATTGATCAGATGCCTTTCCCATTGCATTTCTTCATGAAAATTGATATGCATGATCCTCATAACATATAGAGACCAATAGAATCAATAATGACCAAAAAATTTGGAGTTATGGCCTCTGAAACCAAAACCTTAATTTTAGGTCATCTGTGCAGTTAATCCTGGCTCTGCTTCCATGCCTTTCTCAGTTCTTGTGATTCTTTGACTTCCTTGATCTTGGGAGGATATAATATGATGCTTGAACATACATGGACCCTCTTGAGATGATTGAAGGCCTTTGGAGTTGCTCAGATAGCTCAGGGATTGCTCAGATCACAAACCCTAGATGCAGATGACTTTGAACCAATGCAGTGAAGAAAAAATGCAATGTGATATGATATGATTGAATCTATGCAAATGAAAAGAATCACAAGCCATGGTGAAATGAGTGAGGCCAAATTTGTGGTGTTTACACCATGACAGATTGCAGCTAATCTCTTCTCTTCGATCAGACTCAATTGATTGTACCGAGAACGGACCCATTCTGCTTCGTTCAACTTGACATCCATCAGTACCCGTAAGGAGGGTAATTCAACTTGAACAGGTAGGACTGCCTCCATACCATACACAAGTTGATACGGTGTTGCCCCAGTGGATGTTCTGATTGAGATACGGTACCCATGCAAGGCAAATGGTAGCATCTCATGCCAGTCTTTGTATGTAACCACCATCTTCTGCACAATCTTCTTAATATTTTTGTTTGCTGCCTCAACAGCGCCATTCATCTTTGGCCTGTGAGGAGAAGAGTTATGATGTTGAATCTTGAAGTCCCGACACAGTTCTGCCATCATTTTTTTGTTCAAGTTGGAACCATTATCAGTAATGATTCGCTCGGGCACTCCATACCGACAGATGATGTCTCTCTTTAGGAATCGGGCTACCACTTGCCTGGTGACGTTTGCATACGAAGCTGCTTCAACCCACTTGGTAAAATAGTCAATGGCAACCAGGATGAATCTGTGGCCATTTGAAGCAGTCAGTTCGATTTTCCCAATCATGTCAATGCCCCCACATGGCAAAGGTCCAAGGTGAAGACATTACATTCAAAGGATTCGGAGGCACATGCACTTTGTCTGCATAAATCTGGCATTTGTGGCATTTTCTTGCATAGGCACAACAGTCTGCATCCATTTTGATCCAATAGTAGCCTGATCGTAATAATTTCTTAGCCATTGCATGTCCTCCAGCATGGGTACTGAAAGATCCTTCATGCACCTCGTGCATCAATAAGTCTGCTTCTGTCTTATCAATACATCTGAGAAGTACCATATCAAAGTTTCGCTTGTACAGGGAACCATCAGCATTCAGGAAGAAACTACCAGCCAGCCTTCTTAATGTCTTCTTATCATTGGATGATGCCCCAGGTGGGTATGTTTGATCCTCTAAGAAGCATTTGATGTCATGGAACCAAGGCTTATCATCTTTAGCAATGTCCACGGAGAACACGTATGCTGGTCTATCAAGTCTGGATACTAAAATCCGAGGCACAAAGTTGGCAGCTTGAACTTTGATCATGGAGGAAATGGTAGCCAGAGCATCTGCAAACTGATTTTCATCCCGAGGGATATACTCAAGCTTGACTGTAGTGAAGAAAGTCAGTAATATCCTCGTATAATCCCGGTATGGAATCAGATGTTCCTAGTGAGTGTACCATTTGCCGTTGGTCTGATTGATTACCAGAGCTGAATCTCCGAATACAATCAACGTCTTGATCCTGAGGTCAATGGCTTCCTCAAGACCCATAATACAGGCTTCGTATTCAACTTCGTTATTAGTGCAGTTAAAGGTGAGTTTTGCCGAGAAAGGCATGTGAACTCCCTTAGGTGTAATGAGTACTGCACCAACTCCACGACCATTCATATTAACAGCCCTATCGAACATCATTATCCATTCTTCTTTTGGGTCAGACCCTTCAGTGTGAACAGGCTCTTCATGATCTTTTGCTTTTATGAACATGATGTCTTCATCAGGGAAGTCAAACCTCATAGGCTGGTAATCATCAATGGGTTGCTCAGCCAGATAGTCAGACAATACACTGCCTTTGATGGCCTTTTAGGATGTGTACTGAATGTCATATTCTGTGAGAATCATTTGCCATCTTGCAACCCGTCCGGTAAGTGTTGGCTTCTCAAATATATACTTGACTGGATCCATCTTTGAGATCAATAAGGTAGTGTGGGTCAACATATACTGCCTTAGTCGGCGAGCAGCCCACGCTAAAGCACAACAAGTTTTCTCGAGCAGTGAATAACGTTGTTCACAGTCGGTAAACTTTTTGCTTAGGTAGTATATTGCATACTCTTTTTGACCAGACTCGTCATGTTGGCCCAACACACACCCCATTGACTCTTCTAATACTATCAAGTACATTATTAGAGGTCTTCCTTCAACTGGAGGCATAAGGATCGGAGGTTCTTGTAAGTACTCCTTGATTTTGTCAAAAGCCTTTTGGCAGCCTTCATTCCACCTGACCGTTTGTTCTTTCCTTAACAACTTGAAAAAGGGCTCACAGGTTGCTGTAAGATGAGATATGAACCTTGAAATGTAGTTCAATCTACCTAGAAACCCTCGAACTTCTTTTTCAGTCTTTGGCGCAGGCATTTCTTGAATGGCTTTGACTTTGTCAGGGTGAACTTCAATTCCCCTTTCACTTACAATAAATCCAAGCAGCTTACCGGACCGCACCCCGAATGTGCATTTGTTGGGGTTTAGCTTCAGCTGATACTTCCTCAGACGTTTGAACAACTTCAACAGATTTACCAGGTGGTCTTCTTCTGTGAGGGACTTGGCAATCATGTCATCCACATAACATTCAATTTCTTTGTGGATCATGTAGTGGAATAATGTTACCATAGCCCGTTGATAAGTGGCACCAGCATTCTTCAGTCCGAATGGCATTACCTTATAACAGAATGTGCCCCAGGGTGTGATGAAAGTTTTCTTCTCCATGTCTTCAGGTGACATCTTGATCTGATTATATCCTGAAAATCCATCCATGAAGGAGAATACCAAGACCTGAGCCGTGTTGTCGACCAATACATCAATGTGAGGTAATGGGAAATCATCCTTCGGGCTGGCTCTGTTCAGATCCCGGTAATCCACACACATCCGTACTTTTCCATCTTTCTTAGGCACAGGTACAATGTTAGCAACCCACGGAGGGTAACTAGTTACAGCAAGGAAACCGGCGTCCCACTGTTTTTGTACCTCTTCTTTTATCTTCATGGCCATATCCGGACGAGTACGGCGCAGTTTCTGTTTTACTGGAGGACAGTCTTCTTTTAGAGGCAGCTTGTGCATAACAATGTCGGTATCCAGACCTGGCATGTCTTGATAAGACCAAGCAAAAACATCCACATACTCCTGAAGGATGTCAATAAGTTGTTCCTTCACTGAATCTTGCAGACGGGCCCCAATTTTTACTTCTTTCAAGTCTTCTTCGGTACCAAGATTAACTGTCTCAACTTCCTCCTGATGAGGAGTATTAACCTTCTCCTCTTGTCTCAACAACCTGGCTAGTTCTTCAGTCAGCTCATAATCTTCTATAACCCCTTCATCGGCTTGATTAATCGGATTGTCAAAGTCATACGAAGTCATTGCAGTGTCGTTATCGGTGCAGTCTGGAGGGCACTCTCTGCAAGGGTTTAGATTGGTTCATTTTAGTGATCAATTTTATCTTGCTTAGAAAAAAGTGAAAATGAAGTTATTATTTTGAAAAAACATTGCCATTTTATTTTTGTACAAAAAATAAAAAATGAAAAACAGTGAGCGGGAAAAAAGGAGACTAATTTGCAAAAGATGTCCTGATATTCATTAATTGATCGTTTGCACAAAATACAAGATGGCCCGATTACAAAATGAGTCCTGATACCTTAGGCAAGATGCAGGACTTGATGCATGCTTAAAGACAGGAAATAATAATTACTCTGCAGGAGTAACTCTTATAATTTCCTGGGAAGACCAGTTTGAGACTTGGTTCCCCGGGATCCTTAGACGTATCCAGTTTTCCAGGTTGCGTTCGTCTTCTTCCTCGTTTTCCAGACTGTTCACAGCATCCGGGGTTAGCATTCCCCCGCTGACAAACTTGGGCTTCGTTGCAGCCTCTGGTTGATCTTATTGAGTTGGTCTGTAACCCAACCCGAATCTGTCTTCTTTCTTTTCAACTGGCAGCAACTTGCTGTCGTACCCCGAAAAATACGACCTTACGTGATCCGAAAGGACGGAGTCACGCGCCGGACGGACTGAAGAGTCGCCACCTAATTCTATTTATTCCCGAAGAGGGAAAGGGAAGATATAGATACAACCCGGGAAGAGAAGGATGAGGACAAAGGTCAACGAAACCATTGTCTGGGTTCGGGAGTCGGTTATGTAGGGGGAAGGTATTAGCACCCCCTACATCCATCGTACTCGATGGGAACCATCTAAGTTAACGCACGCGAAAGGATGTCTATGCTTAAACGAATTGCTTGCTAGAGGGAAATGAGTTGAATTATAAGTTAGATTGAACCTAGGTGCTCGGCAAGGATTGAGATCCTCGTGCCTACGTACTCCCGTGTGCAATGGGAAAGTCAGAGCCTCGTAGTTCGGCCTACTAAGGGTATTAGTTGTTTGATTTTATTACCTTTCGTCGATGAAAGGGTTTGAGAGTCGAAATGCACTAAAGACTATGGATAGTTTATCTCGCCCAACAAGACGAGCGTCTTGCGTCGAAAATAATCGGAGCGAGTAACGAGAGCTCGTTATCCTCCTTTCTACCGCTTAAGGCTCGTGGTGTACAAATATTCCCGTATTATTAGAATGTTTTATTTCCTAAGACCGCTTGACGTTGGATCAAGGGTTTGGATCTAATCGAAACGTTTTGGTTTTTTGAGGTTAAAAGGGTAAATGCAAGTGGAGTTTATTTTTGTGGTTTTGTCAGCGAGGCACGAAGCGCTCGGCTCGCAAAGAGAGGTGGATCCTAAACAAAACGAAATAAAAAGGTGTGAGTGTGCAAGTGCAATCGCTTGGCGTTGGACCAAGGATTCGGAATTAAATAAAATATGGGAAAATAAAGATGCGTACAAAATAATGGGAGAGGGATACAAAATAAATACAGGGGATTGCGAGAAATAAAGAGGTCTCGTTGTAATTAGCCCAAGAGAAAGCGTGTGTGCAGTGTTTTGAACAATTCGAAGGCGTTCGGCCATTTTGGATTGGGACACAACTATTCGAAGGTGTTGGACCTTTTAATCGAGCGCAACTATTCGAAGGCGTTGGACCTTTTTGGGACGCGACGAAATTTTGTTCGTGAACTGCCTTAGAATCGGTTCAAAATGGGAACCATTCTATAAGGAGTCGAATTGTAATTTGAAATGCGAAATTAAATAAATAAATTAAATTGAATTGCTTGAATTAAAAATAAAATAATGAATATAAATAATAAATAAATTAAATAATATCAAGAATAAATTAAATAAATTAAATTAAATTACATGTTTATTTGTCGGAATAATAAAATGAAAAATTAATTACAAGGAGGGCCTCATATTGACCAAATATCACCGATTAAAATCGGGCGAAAAATTGGCCGTTTAATATATCATTGGCCCAAATAAAAGAAGAAAAAAAAGTAGAAAAATCAAAAAGAAATATGAAAAATCAAAGTTACAACATAAAAGAAATCAATTCTCAAATCATAACTAGAAAGCAACATAAATAAAAAAACAAAATAGAATAAAAAGATATGGATGAAGTGTGCATAATAAAATGGGGTGGAGATATCAACTCACTGGGCTCCAAGCCCAAATCAGTAATGGAACCCTAAAAATATATTTTAATGGAAAAAAAACTTAAGTAAATGAAGAAAGGTCAATAAGATAAATGAGGGAGTGTAATCGTGCATTGATGTGTGTGAGTAGAAAAAAAGGTTATGGGCTGAATAAATCTGCAAGCCCAAACCAGAATTTAAACCTAATAAAAATATATAAGATAACGAAAACACAAAAAAAACGAAGCTTAAAAAGTATCACTTTCAGATTGTGATTTTTCTCAGTCCAAAATAACAACACACAAAGAACAGGGCAATTCAACCTTTTTCCGATCCGTGGTTTAGCCGAAACAGAACAAAAACTCACGCATAACCTTTAAAAAAAACACTATTCAGAAAGAAAGAACAAAACCCACCCTCTGTTTCGGTTTTCAACAGCGGCGCGTCACGATTTCGATGCGGTTCTGCTACAGTTCCGTGCGCTCTTCGGTTATCTGTTTCTCACTCGCAGCATCATTTAGTTTTGGCGATAGGTTTGTGCGATTTGAGATCTCGCCAGTTTGAATCACGTTTTGCTACGTTTTGTGGTTTTGTGTTTCGTACACTCACGGTATACACGGTGGCGATGAAGGTTTCGAATTCGCGAATTACGGTTCGGACAGTTCACGATTTGGGTTAGCAGTTTGTGCGGATATGGGTTTTAGTGAAAGGCTTGATACGGTTGTGCTCTCTGTTTACGTTTTCATATCGGTTTTCTATTTTTTTGTTTCTGAATTTTTTCGGCTATTTTTTTTTCTGTTTTTTTTTGTGGTGGAAGGTGGCTATATGTTTTTGACTGGGTTTGTATTGAAGAAGATTGATGGCAAGTTCAGAGGTGAGGGTTCGACGAGGTTTCTGCAATTTGAAAAATTTATGTTTGTTTTTGTGTTGGTTTTTGAGAGTTTCAAGTGTTTGCAGTAGAAGAGAAAAAAGAAACGGTGGTTTATTGGTGAGATTTTTTTGTAGATTTCTTTCAGATTTTTTTTGTTTATTTGAAGCTTGATATGTTTTGATTGGTGATTTTTTTTTGCAGAGGATTTTTCTGATTTTTCAAGCCCCCTTAGAATGAATTGAGGGACTGATTATATAGAGAAAATAGTGAGGGTGAAATGGGATTTGAGGGTGATTTGCTGAGCTGTGAATTTGACAAAACAATTGTTAGTGGTTTTCATTTTTGAACACAAAACCCGTTAGTGAGTGGTGTGCTGAGTGTGGGTGGAGTCATGAGGTTGACAGCTTGTGTAATTTAGTGGAACTTAACAGATTTTTTTTATTATATTATACTGTAAGAAAGTGTGACTTAGTGGAATTATAAAAGAGGATGCTATTTTTTGTTTTGTTATTAAAAGCAAGTTATATAAAAAAGAAAATTTATAGGATAATAAATGTAATAACAAGAAATAATATGATAATAAAAAGTAAATAAATAATAATAATAATAATAATTAATAATGATAATAAAAATAATAATAATAATAAAAAAAGTTATAAAAATAATAGCAATAGAAGTTGACAAAACGTAAATGGAAATGAGAAATGAAAATACTTATGTTTTTTTCTTTTTTTTCAATACTATTATTTATTCCTATATCTTTGGGAAATGGATTAACTTTACTAAAATTAGTAACAATAATAATAATACTAATAATAATAATAATAGAAAATAATAATAATAGTAATCGAAACTGAAAATTTCTAGTACTAATAATGGAAATAGGAAAAAAGCCAAATTCCAAATAATGAAAACATATTTTTTGACATTTTTAAATAATGGGTCTAAAAGAAAATGAACTAGTAAACGAATAATAATTAAAAACGGATAATGAAATAAGAAGATATTTTTTTTGGAATTTTGGAAAAGACATGGATAAAAATCGGGTATAAAAGAAGTGACATATTTTTTGAATTTTTCGAAAATGATTAGTTGGACAAATAAAATGACGTATCTTTTGGATTTTTGAAATAATGGCTAGACAATAAAACGGTTTGGGTAGGACAAATTTGGGGTATGACAGATGCCCCTATCGAATTGGCTTAGACCGCGTAAGATGAACCGTCTCGCATTCAATCTTTCAAGGTATAAGGTAATTAGATATTAACAGACTCAAAATTTGTCCGACAAAGAAAGAAATTTGTGAAAATGGCACATGAAATAAACTGGAAATAAAGAGAGACACAGCAAGAAAAAAATTGGCAAAATAAATCACTTATCACCAGAGGATGATAAGGCAATAGACTGAAAATAAAATCACTTATCAACAGAGGATGATAAGGAAATAGACTGAAAATAAAATCACTTATCAACAGAGGATGATAAGGCAATAGACTGAAAATAAAATCACTTATCAACAGAGGAAGATAAGGCGAATTAGCAGAAAGTAAAATCACTTATCAACAGAGGAAGATAAGGCGAATAGACTGGAAATAAAATCACTTATCAACAGAGGAAGATAAGGCGAATAGACAGAAAATAAAATCACTTATCAACAGAGGAAGATAAGGCGAAAGACAGAAAATAAAATCACTTATCAACTGAGGAAGATAAGGCGAATATGAAATTTAAATATGGCTATTGAATCCGCTAAGAGGAGATGCCTGGAATCTTCGATTGATATGATTCTGACTTCCGTTGGGGAAAGGACCGGAAACTTGTGTCGATCCTGGATCCTGAACTATGCACGTATGCTTGATAATTTTTGAAATGGTATTCCATAAAGATGGAGATACGATGCAAATGTTTATGCACTGAAATGTAAGTTGAAAATGCTGGGGATATGAAAAACGGGTTCGTTTAGGTATGCACATGATGCGTTTGTTGTAAATGATTGATATAAACGATGCTTATGAAGTTTGATGATGCATAATGATGCATATGAGCGATTGAAAGGTGCCAGCTTGGGGGACTTTTGGTCTGGTAGTTGCCAATAATGATTGGACTTTGGGTGGGTGGAGGGACTGATTTCCCGACACTCGATCTTTGATGATGTACGATCAGAAGATGGATCTAAAATATCTAAGCTTGGTTCTCCGCTGGTGAGCGAAGCGACTTAATTGACACATGAAGACTGAGTTGCTTTGAAGGGTTGACAATGTCTAGCATGATCCGCCTGTTCAGCTGGGGGAAAGAGATAGGAAGATTTTCTCTTTGTTTGCTTGCCCCTGCATGTAGGGTATTTGAAATAAATCTAGTGGAGAAGCTTTGACAATGACCATGGCACGATTTGCCCCTGTGTCTGGATTTGGTAAGCGTCTGCCCCTGATTGAGCCTTTGAAGGTGATCTTGCCCCTGATTGGGCCGGTTTTGAAGCAGTATTGAGTCAAATTCCTCTTTCGATTGCCCCTTGTTGGGATTGTACTGATGTCAAGCACTAATTTGCAATTAAATTGTTCATACACAAATGGTAGTGTTAATGTAAAGTTCATGTAAGTTTTGAAAAAGTCAATTTATTTGAATGTTGTGATAGTGTGACGAATGGACCGTTAGCCCAAATGAGGTGCTGATTTAGAAAGTGCGTGAAGTATGCAACAAGAATAATGTGTAATTGAGTTTGAAGATTAGCAAATATATGGGAGTCAATTTACGCAACCTTGTTGGTAGCATGCTTTCAGAATAAACCCTGCCTCAATTAGGACTTTCGAGGGTTGTAACGTGGTCTGGTTAATGGTTTAAGAAACAAAGGTATAAGGCTCAAAGTTTGATTTGTACCCATCCCTTCTTCGTTATGTTCTCCAGTCCTACGTTCAGTTAACTCTACACATGCATTTTTTTGACTTTGCAAGAGTGAAGATGAAGCTTCAAAGTTTGCTTGAAAATGACAGTCATATTATTTTGCTGGTGACCCTTTGATTCTTGATTTGGTGGTCACTGATATTTGTTTTGCTTTTGCTGAGGATTTGAGTTCCTCTTTTGATTTCTTTTTCGACTAAGTCTCCCTTCGGGTGCTCAACTTAGTGGTTTTTCTTTTCTATATTTTTTTTGTTTGAATGTTGTGACTTCCAAGTTATTTGTTGATGGTCCTCTGACGGGATGTCTCACCTTGCGATTTGAAAGCGTAATCAGGTTAACTGAACAACTAACTTGCCCCAGGTTAAATGTAAGGGTTTGTATCCGAAAGAAACTCCTACTTCTAGGCTCGAAGTGGTTGATTAGGGATTAACTCCTTGTATCTCCAGTGTTTGGCGATTTAAACAAATGCCTGTACATCATTGACGAGGTTTTATCCGAAAGCATACCGCAACAGTTATGGGTATTTTGTTTTCATCATCCTCCCTCAAATATTTGCTAAAGTGAAGTGAGGGAAATATTTTTGTGATTTTGTGACAAATGATAAATAATGAGAGAATGCGAATAAATTGATTCAAAACATGCATCAACATAGCATTAACAAAACCAAATACAAATAACAATGTTCAAAGCAAATAGTACTTAACAAACATTACAAAACAAACAGGAATGCAGAAATCATAAATGGCGATGGCTGCCTTGATTTGAGGAATTGAACTTCTCTTGATTGAATGCTTCAAAGTTGGAGACCACTCAGCTTGGTCTTCAACAACCCCTTCAGATGTCTTCACTTGTTGGCACCGTGCGGCGGCATTGGATTTCTCGGAGTGAGAGTGAGATCCTTAGAGTTGATCATATCCTGAATCAAGTGTTTGAAGGCATGGCAGTTCTCAATGTTGTGACCTGGAGCGCCTTTGTGATACTCACAGCGAGCATTGGCATCATAGTTCCGGGCATTACCAGTCTGAGGTGGCATATCTCTCAAAGTGAGAGGTCCTTTTGCCGTTAACTGTTTAAAGATTTCAGTGTATGTCATAGGCAGGGGATCAATGTGCCTATCATATCCTCTTGGTTGATATGGCGGACGCTGTTAAGGAGCGCGTTGTTGCTGTTGACCAGGTGTCGCTCCCACCAAATGAAGCCGGGTCAAATGGGGTACAGACGCGAACGGTCGGCGAGAGGAGGGTGTGAGGACACACAGGAGTGAACTCACAGGGAATGAAAAGAGTCGCCAGCTAGGCATTTTTATCCCGGAGGAAAGGTAATGCTGCATAGACCTAGAAAGATATGGATAAGACGGTTGCGAACCAGAGAGACTGAGAAAGGGGGTTGGTTACAACCTGGGAAGGTATTAGCACCCAGATTGTCCGCCGTACTCGACGGGATCCACGCTTAAAAGATTTGTGTTTTAAAGGGGTAGTGTCAGTGCAATTCGTGTATAAAGAGAGCTGGAAAAGGATGTACAGGTGTCAGTGTAAGGATAAGAGTGAAATGCTCATGACTATGAGGCTTAAAAGAATGAAGCTGGAAGGAGGGGGAATATACAAAGACTTTTGTTCGATAACTGTTAAGTTATGCCTACGTATCCTCTCGTGCAATGAGGAAGTCAGAACACCGTAGTTCGACCCAAAGAGACTGAAAGGTGAATTGACTTGTGAACTGCTTATTTGTCTATGCTCAAGTGTATGACCTGTCTGGCTCAGGTGCTACTGTCTTGCATTAGACGGAAGAAGCAAGTTCTCGCTTATGAGTGAATTAGATAGACTAGGCTAGGAACATCCAAACAAGCACAGGAACCTAGACTAGGCTCGACTCGCATAGGGGTGAACCAGTCCCCAGCAGAGTCGCCAGCTGTCGTACCCCGAAAAATACGACCTTACGTGATCCGAAAGGACGGAGTCATGCGCCGGACGGACTGAAGAGTCGCCACCTAATTCTATTTATTCCCGAAGAGGGAAAGGGAAGATATAGATACAACCCGGGAAGAGAAGGATGAGGACAAAGGTCAACGGAACCATTGTCTGGGTTCGGGAGTCGGTTATGTAGGGGGATGGTATTAGCACCCCCTACATCCATCGTACTCGATGGGAACCATCTAAGTTAACGCGCGCGAAAGGATGTCTATGCTTAAACGAATTGCTTGCTAGAGGGAAATGAGTTGAATTATAAGTTAGATTGAACCTAGGTGCTCGGAAAGGATTGAGATCCTCGTGCCTACGTACTCCCGTGTGCAATGGGAAAGTCAGAGCCTCGTAGTTCGGCCTACTAAGGGTATTGGTTGTTTGATTTTATTACCTTTCGTCGATGAAAGGGTTTGAGAGTCGAAATGCACTAAAGACTATGGATAGTTTATCTCGCCCAACAAGATGAGCGTCTTGCGTCGAAAATAATCGGAGCGAGTAACGAGAGCTCGTTATCCTCCTTTCTACCGCTTAAGGCTCGTGGCTTACAAATCTTTCCGTATTATTAGAATGTTTTATTTCCTAAGACCGTTTGATGTTGGATCAAGGGTTTGGATCTAATCGAAACGTTTTGGTTTTTTGAGGTTAAAAGGGTAAATGCAAGTGGAGTTTATTTTTGTGGTTTTGTCAGCGAGGCACGAAGCGCTCGGCTCGCAAAGAGAGGTGGATCCTAAACGAAACGAAATAAAAAGGTGCGAGTGTGCAAGTGCAATCGCTTGGCGTTGGACCAAGGATTCGGAACTAAATAAAATACGGGAAAATAAAGATGCGTACAAAATAATGGGAGAGGGATACAAAATAAATACAGGGGATTGCGAGAAATAAAGAGGTCTCGTTGTAATTAGCCCAAGAGAAAGCGTGTGTGTAGTGTTTTGAACAATTCGAAGGCGTTCGGCCTTTTTGGATCGGGACACAACTATTCGAAGGCGTTGGACCTTTTAATCGAGCGCAACTATTCGAAGGCGTTGGACCTTTTTGGGACGCGACGAAATTTTGTTCGTGAACTGCCTTAGAATCGGTTCAAAATGGGAACCATTCTATAAGGAGTCGAATCGTAATTTGAAATGCGAAATTAAATGAATAAATTAAATTGAATTGCTTGAATTAAAAATAAAATAATGAATATAAATCATAAATAAATTAAATAATATCAAGAATAAATAAAATAAATTAAATTAAATTAAATTACATGTTTATTTGTCGGAATAATAAAATGAAAAATTAATTACAAGGAGGGCCTCATATTGACCAAATATCACCGATTAAAATCGGGCGAAAAATTGGCCGTTTAATATATCATTGGCCCAAATAAAAGAAGAAAAAAAAAGTAGAAAAATCAAAAAGAAATATGAAAAATCAAAGTTACAACATAAAAGAAATCAATTCTCAAATCATAACTAGAAAGCAACATAAATAAAAAACAAAATAGAATAAAAAGATATGGATGAAGTGTGCATAATAAAATGGGGTGGAGATATCAACTCGTTGGGCTCCAAGCCCAAATCAGTAATGGAACCCTAAAAATATATTTTAATGGAAAAAAAACTTAAATAAATGAAGAAAGGTCAATAAGATAAATGAGGTAGTGTAATCGTGCATTGATGTGTGTGAGTAGAAAAAGAGGTTATGGGCTGAATAAATCTGCAAGCCCAAACCAGAATTTAAACCTAATAAAAATATATAAGATAACGAAAACACAAAAAAAACGAAGCTTAAAAAGTATCACTTTCAGATTGTGATTTTTCTCAGTCCAAAATAACAACACACAAAGAACAGGGCAATTCAACCTTTTTCCGATCCGTGGTTTAGCCAAAACAGAACAAAAACTCACGCATAACCTTTAAAAAAACACTATTCAGAAAGAAAGAACAAAACCCACCCTCTGTTTCGGTTTTCAACAGCGGCGCGTCACGATTTCGATGCGGTTCTGCTACAGTTCCGTGCGCTCTTCGGTTATTTGTTTCTCACTCGCAGCATCATTTGGTTTTGGTGATAGGTTTGTGCGATTTGAGATCTCGCCGGTTTGAATCACGTTTTGCTACGTTTTGTGGTTTTGTGTTTCGTACACTCACGGTATACACGGTGGCGATGAAGGTTTCGGATTCGCGAATTACGGTTTGGACAGTTCACGATTTGGGTTAGCAGTTTGTGCGGAGATGGGTTTTAGTGAAAGGCTTGATACGGTTGTGCTCTCTGTTTACGTTTTCATATCGGTTTTCTATTTTTTTATTTCTGAATTTTTTCGGCTATTTTTTTTTCTGTTTTTTTTTTGTGGTGGAAGGTGGCTATATGTTTTTGACTGGGTTTGTATTGAAGAAGATTGATGGCAAGTTCAGAGGTGAGGGTTCGACGAGGTTTCTGCAATTTGAAAATTTTATGTTTGTTTTTGTGTTGGTTTTTTAGAGTTTCACGTGTTTGCAGTAGAAGAGAAAAAAGAAACGGTGGTTTATTGGTGAGATTTTTTTGTAGATTTCTTTCAGATTTTTTTGTTTATTTGAAGCTTGATATGTTTTGATTGGTGATTTTTTTTTGCAGAGGATTTTTCTGATTTTTCAAGCCCCCTTAGAATGAATTGAGGGACTGATTATATAGAGAAAATAGTGAGGGTGAAATGGGATTTGAGGGTGATTTGCTGAGCTGTGAATTTGACAAAACAATTGTTAGTGGTTTTCATTTTTGAACACAAAACCCGTTAGTGAGTGGTGTGCTGAGTGTGGGTGGAGTCATGAGGTTGACAGCTTGTGTAATTTAGTGGAACTTAACAGATTTTTTTTTATTATATTATATTGTAAGAAAGTGTGACTTAGTGGAATTATAAAAGAGGATGCTATTTTTTGTTTTGTTATTAAAAGCAAGTTATATAAAAAAGAAAATTTATAGGATAATAAATGTAATAACAAGAAATAATATGATAATAAAAAGTAAATAAATAATAATAATAATAATTAATAATGATAATAAAAATAATAATAATAGTAAAAAAAGTTATAAAAATAATAGCAATAGAAGTTGACAAAACGTAAATGGAAATGAGAAATGAAAATACTTATGTTTTTTTCTTTTTTTTCAATACTATTATTTATTCCTATATCTTTGGGAAATGGATTAACTTTACTAAAATTAGTAACAATAATAATAATACTAATAATAATAATAATAATAATAATAATAGAAAATAATAATAATAGTAATCGAAACTGAAAATTTCTAGTACTAATAATGGGAATAGGAAAAAAGCCAAATTCCAAATAATGAAAACATATTTTTTGACATTTTTAAATAATGGGTCTAAAAGAAAATGAACTAGTAAACGAATAATAATTAAAAACGGATAATGAAATAAGAAGATATTTTTTTGGAATTTTGGAAAAGACATGGATAAAAATCGGGTATAAAAGAAGTGACATATTTTTTGAATTTTTTGAAAATGATTAGTTGGACAAATAAAATGACGTATCTTTTGGATTTTTGAAATAATGGCTAGACAATAAAACGGTGTGGGTAGGACAAATTTGGGGTATGACACTTGCCCCAGCCTTGAGCGGTACCCTCCTCAACAACCTTCCGGGCCTGTTGATATGAAGTGATGGAAGTTCTAAACACAGCAGTTGTTTCATTGATGTTGAGGGCCTCAAACCCCTGACTCATAGTCTCATGGATCTCCCCATCCATCTCTATATACTTATAAGTAGCCAGCTGGCTAACAAAAATGTCTTCCTCTCCGCAGATTGTGATGATCTGGCCTTCCCACTCAAATTTTAACTTTTGGTGAAGGGTAGATATAACAGCGCCAGCGGCGTGAACCCAGGGTCTACCCAACAGACAGTTGTAGGCCGGCTGTATGTCCATCACGAAGAAGGTAGTTTTTAAGGTCTGTGGGCCAACCAACACTGGTAGATCAATCTCTCCAAGCACTGATCTCTTAGAGCCATATAATGCTCTCACCACCAAGTTACTTGGATGCAATGACAAACCATCATATTCCAACTTCACCAAGGCCTTCTTTGGGAGGACATTGAGCGAAGACCCAGTGTCCACCAGCACATGAGAAAGAACAGCACCTTTGCATTCTAAGGTGATATGTAAGGCCTTGTTATGGTTGCTTCCCTCTGTTGTTAAATCAGTATTTGTAAAGCCCAGTCTATGACTGGTGTTAACATTTGCAACCACAGTTTCCAGCTGATTAACCGTAATCTCTTCCGGCACACATGCTGCATGCAGGACTCTTAACAGTGCATTCCTATGAGCTTCGGAACACATTAGCAATGATAATATAGAGATATTGGAGGGTGTCTGATGAAGTTGGTCCACCACTTTGTAGTCACTCTTTTTTATTATTCTCATGAACTCGTCTACCTCTTGTTCAAAAGACGTCTTCGGAGTTTCTTTGACAATTGGCTCTTCAAGTACCACATTCTTCCCTTTTGCCTTAGCAGCAGCTTCTGCTTCAGCATTGGGTCTTGGTGTTTGTGAGGCAAAAAGGCGTCTGCTTCTGGTGAAGCCTCCGCCTCCCCCAACATTGTCAACTTGTGGTGGAGAGGTTGTTGAATCTAGAGTGATCTTCCTTCCATCGTAGTAGAGATCGGAACCATAGTGCCAAGGTATGGCATTACTGCTTTCATAAGGAACAGGTCCAGGTACCGTAATGGTGACTGGACTGATTGTTGCAGCGAAAGGAACTGTGATGGTATGCGGATCATAATAGATTGTGACTGGAGATCTGACAGGAGGTGTTGCAGTTTGTTGTTGGAAATTGTTGTTGGGATGAACATTTGCCGGGTCATAATATATCGTGACCGTTGAGACATCTTCATTAATGTTTGTTGGTGTTGTAGGAGATTCCGTTGATAAGATGGGTGCTGATGTTGTAGAAGTAAATGTTGTTGAACTCTGATCCGTTGAAATAATGGATGGAGTGATTGCTGGAGTTGTGGATGAATCAGTGGGAATGATAGTTGTTACAGTTGTAGGAGGATCTGTTGTTACTGAAGAAAGGATTGTTGATGTTGTAGGAGAATCCATTGTTGCTGAAGAAAGAGTTGTTGAAGGAGTTGTCGTAGTAATTTGCAAGATTCCATCTCTGATGAGGCCATCTATGCCAAACCTCAGCTTCTCACAACCATTAATAGCAGTTTTGCACGATTCGCAGCAGGCCCCACAGCCCGGGAATACTTGGCATCTTAAGAGTTGAGCCTTGACTTCAGCCAACGGTGTTTGAATCTGTGCAACATTGTCAATCAATGAAGATGGTTGATCCTCTTCTATGGCATTAATCCTGGGCCCACCATGATTAGGCATAGGATTTCTGTTAACATACGGAGGAGGTGCGAAATTGAGAGCTTTGGAATCGACCAGATCTTGAACCTTCATTTGCAAGGCTCTACATTTCTTGGTATTGTGACCAGGTGCGTTGGAATGAAAGGCACACCTGGCACTAGCATCATAATTCTTTGGGAGATTGAGAGGATCTGGTGGAGCCAATGTCCTTAACTCAACCAGGTTAAGCTTCAGGAGTTGTGGTAGTAGAGCAGCATAAGGCATAGGGATGGGGTCAATCACCCTATTTGCCTGAGATGGTCTCTGTTGAAAGGGACGTTGATGTTGTTTGCTGTTGTTGTTGTTATACGATCTTTGTTGCGGAAAGTGAGGTTGTTGTTGATAGTGATGTTGTGGTTGTTGTTGAGGATATGATGGTTGTTGTGGAACTAGAGCCGGATGGTTACGACTGCTATTGATCTGTGAGAATACTGGGGTCTATCCCTGCTTGCATGGATAGCATTTGTTTCACCCGCCCTTCAGGTCCTACAAAAGGTTTTCTGGGGTTGTTGGAGGAACTTGCACCATTATCAGAGATTTTGCCCATCTTCAAAAGAGTCTCAATTCTCTCACCAGCTACATCGGAAAAACTGGTGGAAGAGAAAGCAGTAAGTCTATCAATATAAGTTCCCTGCAAGGTGTTCATAAACATGTCAGCCATCTCCCTTTCTGACATGGGTGGCTAGACAGCAGCAGCAAGCTGTCTCCACCTCTGAGCATAATCCCGAAAGCTATCCCTTGAAGACTGAGACATGCCCATTAGAAGATTTCTATTGGGAGCCATGTCTAGGTTAAACTGGTATTGCCGGATGAAGGCTTCGGCCAAGTCTTTCCAACATCTTATAGTGGCCCTTGTCAGATGTGAATACCATTCTCTTGAAGCTCCAGTCAGGCTGTCCTCAAAATAGTACATCCATAACTTCTCATCCATGGTATAAGCCTTGAGTCTTCCTAAGAAAGATTGCAGATGAGTACGTGGGCAAGAGGTACCATTATATTTCTCAAAGCATGGGGGTTTGAATTTGTGGGGAATCCTCACCCCATCTACCAGCCCCATATCCATCACGTCGAAGCCTAGAGAATTCTGGGATTCCAAGGATCTCAGCTTTTCAGCAATCTCATCCAGTCTTTTGTCATACACTTCATCCCCAGCCCCAATAACAGTGAATTGTTCTTCTTGGGGATCCTCTTGTAGGATTCTGCCCCCAGCAGCATTACCTTGAACATTCCTTGTGACATTAACATCTGGATTCAAATGGGGCCCATACTCTGGTGGGTCGATACGGGGCTGTCCTCGTTCATTATTGTTGGTTCCCCCTGTTCCAAGATGGGGCTCTTCGGGTGTCTGTCTTTCTACCAGCTCTCTCAACCTTTCTTGGCCCTGGGCTAAGCCAGTCATCACAGCCATAAACTGAGACATTTGGTTTCTCATCTCGACCCTTTCATTTACCATCTGATTTCTTACTTCATCCAGGTCCTGTTGTACCTTCTCCATCTGAATGCCTGGAAGGTTGTTACGCGTTGGGTACCGGTGTGTGCGGTTGACAGGGAACACTCGGCGACGAGCAATGTTTCCTGAAAGCACAACAAAGTGAGAAACAAAGAATAAACAAAAACCTACAAAACAAAGAAAATGTTAGTATGCAATGCAATATGCTTATTTGTTTTCCAAGGTATCCAGTTTGGTTCTTGGTTTTGACCTTTCCAGACCTCGAGGAGATGCTTGATAATGTTGAGAGAAAGAAGCCCAATGAAACAAACTAAATATATTACAAATGATGAAAAATACATAATATGTTTACAATACATGCCCATGGTGGGTCAAAAATACAACAAAAAGGAAAAGTACATCAAAAGAAAGGAAATACAAGCAAAAGGAATCAGACATCCAGTCCATAGTCATCTTCCCTGACCTCCTTCAGGAGTGCCTCAGTCACCGGACCAGCTGGGTGCTCTGTAATGGTCCTAATGAGGAGGTTCCTGGTAGCAATGGCATTAGTCAGCTTCTTATGCCTGTCCTGATCGTTTGATCTCTTTAACCCTGCTCGGAGATTCAATTCTGATATCTCCTTCTGAGCTGCCAACAAAGCTTCTTGCTGCTTCTTCTCATTGGCCTCCAGCTGCTCAATCTTGGCCTGGGTCCTTTGGTCTTCTTGTGCACGGGCTTCGGTGATCCTGATCCACCTAGCCTGTCTTTCCTCTAGGTAATGCTCAGCCCTAGCTTTCTGAATCTTGGCCTCCTTGCATGCATTCTTCAATATCTGTTCCCCGGCTCTTGCTTTCCTTATGTAGTCATATGTCCTTTCAATCTTGGTAAGATGCTCAGTCTTAAGCCTTTCCAATCTATCAATGTCCAGACGCCCGTCATTCCTTTCCCAAAGGGTCTTCTTCAGAGCTTCAGATGGCTGATTATTCCTCTCTTTCAGCTTTTCAAATTCCTCCATGCTAACAGTTGCTGTAGGCTGTACTGTAGAAGGTCCAGGTGTGTCTTCCAAGGTGAAAGGCATTCTGGTAATCTGAGCTCTAGTACGGGACCAATCAGAGTACTGAGCTGAAGCAACATTGTTACACCTTCCAAGGATGGCTATCCCTTTGGTCTGGATGTTGTCCCAAGCCCATGCAGCTTGCCTGACAACAGCTGAATTAGGTTGCACTTCACAGTATATGGTTTCAGCTAAATCTTGTCCTCTGGGAGGGTGAACTAAGGCATATCCCAATTGTCTCTTAAACAGTAACGGGTTGTAATTGATGCAACCTTTTACTCCTATCAGAGGCACATTAGGGTATTGCCCATAGCTGGTAATAATCTCCTTGCCTTTAGTGCTCTGGGTGCACCATCTGATATCATCTGATGTTAAGGCAATGAACCTTTTGGCCCAATTCTTCTGCAGGTGTGGGTTCAAGAAAGCATCTGACATAGGCAGGTGTCTTAGTAGCCAAGAGTAGAACAAGGGAGCACAGCATCTGATACACTTCCCCCTTTGTTTCTCATTTCTCTGATGGATGGAGTAGTAAAAATCCCCTAGCAATGTAGGCACTGGGTTCCTCAGCAGAAACAAGTGGATGGCATTCTTACTGACAAATCTAGGCTCATCTGCAAACAGTATAGCCCCATATATGCTGAGGGCTAAAAGTGCACAGACTGCCCTCCATTCTCCCACTGCAGCCTTCAGGATGGCTTGAGAAATCAAGAAGTCTAGATGTAAACCAGGAATCCCAGCTTTTGTTGTCATGTTTTTCTCAATAAGGGCAGGCTCCAAGTACAATTCCCTTGCTATTTCCTCACTTCTAGGAGCAGTCATCTCTGGGTTGAAGGGGATCCCTCCTCTGATAGGTACTCCAATCAATAAGGAAAACTCTTCCAGTAGAGGCCCCATCTGGAAATCTGGAAAAGTGAAGCATCTGAGTGGGGGGTCATAGAACTGCAAGCATGTGTGGATCATGCTTCTCTGAGAAGAATCAAGATCCATGACCATGTCTAAAATACCCCCATAGTGCTCTCTAAACAGTGGGATGTGGTCAGGTGTGATAAGTGACTGGACCTGCCTGATACCAGTCAATATGGGCTCAAAGAAGTGATAAGATATGTTGCTCTTCCTTGGAATATCCATGAGTGCTGGTGAAGAAGCTGAAGTTAAATGCTGATGAAGATCACAAACTGAGAAGCTGGAGGTAAGTCTCTGACAGACTGATGTAGGTGAGTCTCTGACAGACTGAAGGAGATGCTGAAGGAGATAACTGAAGCAGATGCTGAAGCAGATAACTGAAGCACAGGTCTAAGCAATAGAAGGGGTCAAAACCAAAACCAAGATATAATGAGGTGGATACCCTGAAAAATAATTAAACAAATGTTAAATGATGCAATGATGATATATGCAAATGATATGCAAGGGTTTGTGATCAAGAGCTGGATCTGATTATCTGTCTTGGTATCAGAAATCCAGTAACCAGGGTGGGGGACTAAAATAAAGAGTCACATATCCAAGGTTAATCACAAGAACTGTCCAAAGTGATGCATTCTTAAACAATACAGTAACAGGGTATGATGTGGCCAAGGGTTCCTGCAAACCTGTAAACAACCCAACCCCCTCACATGTAATGTTCTAGAACAAAGATCCTCAGACTTTGATCAGTTATGAGAAGTGTAAACACTTCTAACCCGGAGGTACAGTGTTTACAATAACCATAAAACATCCTCCTCTAATTCACCCCAGATTCTAAAGGTCAAAATAAAGGTCATCCAGACTTAGCAGGCTTCCCAGATAGCCCTAGCACTACAGGAAATCTGTAGCACAGAGTTCTCAAGAAGAAACCCACATTTGAACCGTGTTTCATATTCCCGCACCAGACCGAAATGGAATGGGAAAGAATATGAACCACTCTAGCCTAGGTGTCACTCAGGTCCCAGGTATAGGACCTTAATCACTCAAGGGAACCCCACCCACCAAAACAAAAAACCAGATCCAGCAATGACAGTATGAAATATGCATAAGACTGTAAAAGAAAGAAATAAATAAAGCTGTACATAAAGCAATAAATAAAGCAAATAAATAAACACAATTAGCACAAAACACCCCCAGTAAACACAAATCAAACAAGCGCTAGGAGGAAACCACAAAGAGAACCAGAAGCCCTGGTTGCAATATAAGGCTCCCCAGCAAAGTCGCCAAGCTGTCGCTCCCAAAGATTTGCATCCCGGTACAAGCGCGAACGGTCGGCGAAAGAGAACATGAAGATGAACTGAAAAGAGTCACCAGCTAGGCATTTTTATCCCAAAGGAAAGGTAATGCTGCATAAACCTAAGAAGGATATGGATAAGACGGTTGCGAACCAGAGAGACTGAGAAAGGGGGTTGGTTACAACCTGGGAAGGTATTAGCACCCATATTGTCTGTCGTACTCGACGGGATCCACGCTTAAAAGTTTGTGTTTAAAGGGGTAGTGTCAGTGCTATCTGTGTGCAAAAGCTGGAAAAGAATGTACAGGTGTCAGTGCAAAAGAAGTGTGAAGTGAATAATAGGAGTGTCAGTGTAAGGGAAGAATGCAAAGCTCAAGACTATGAGGCTTAAAGAATAATGCTGGAAGAAGGGGGAATATATAAAGACTTTTATTCGATAACCGTTAAGTTATACCTACGTATCCTCTCGTGCAATGAGGAAGCCAAAACACCGTAGTTCGACTCAAAGAGACTAAAAGATAAATTGACTTGATGAACTGCTTGCTTGTCTATGCTCAAGTGTATGACATGTCTGGCTCAGGTGCAAATTGTCTTGCATTAGACGGAAGAAGCGAGTTCTCGTTTATGAGTGAATGAGGTGAGAAAAGAATCCCGGAGGAGACGATTATTGTTTGTTTTTGATGTTTTCAATCTTTTATTGCTTTTTGTTTTTGTCATAAGAAAATGAGCTTAAGCCTAAACCAAGGGTTAGTAAACTCATCACATCCTCCCTCTGATTAGGGGTAATGAGAATACCTTAAGTATGAAGTAAACACCTCACACTTAGTCACCATGATGTAGGATTAAGATCATTAACCTACTTGCATTTATTTAGATGTTTTTGGAGTTTTTGTTTAGTGTTAAGTAATGAGTTTAAGCCATAATCAAGGATTTAATGGACCCATTACACCATCCTAATAGAAGGATAATAGATGAGAACATTTAAGCTGAGAAAGGCTCCTCAACTTAATCCATGATTAATGATTAACCTCATGACAAAACAAAGCCTTTATTAAAATGGATTTTAGTTAATGGTAGGATTAAGAAGTGGATTTTATGGTTTGTAAGACAACTTGAGGGGGACTTGTCCATTAACACTAGGGTTAGTCCTTCTTAACCAATTAAGGAAGAAATAGAACCCTAATGCAAGGCCCAAGTTACAAGCTTGATGTCTTAGTGATTATTAGATGGATTGATTAAAGGATTTAAACAGATTAAGGGTTAAACACTTAGGATTAAAGTTATACACTCCATCCTAAGAGAAGGATGCAGGCATAACCTTAATCACAAAGCCTTAAAACCTTTAAGGTTTAGTCCTTAATTATGAGGTGAGAAGAGAAGACACAAAAGATGACACAAAGGTAAAACTAATGGGGGACTAATCAAACCCTAATTGTGATCATGCTTGGGTATTCCTAGGGTTGATGAGGCTTGCAAGAGATCTTCAGGAAAAGCCACCAAGGAAGAAGAAAGATGGAAGGAGGAGAGGCAGAAAGAAGCAAGACAACTTACTTCACTTAAGAAGATAAGTTGCTTGAATAAATAAAGTGAGGAAGGAACATGAATGAGAAAGCTCACTCTAATACACATACAAAATGCAGCAATGAATGCATAAGAGAGATGAGAAGAGATTATGAGAAGTGAAGGCAAATTCACTTCTCAAAGCACTTACCACCTGAAAAGTTAGTGAAAGAAAGTGAAATGGAATGAAAATGAAATGAATGCAAGGATGAAAACCAAAACCAGAAGCATGTTCATGATGCAAATGATGCTAAGAGATGGTATGAAAGCATGCCAAGATATTTGAATGACCATACAAGCAATGAAGATGCAAATGAAGCATGTAAGAAGCATGAAAGTTCATGAATGCATATGAAATGAAATGAAAGCATAACATGGAAAATGGAAGATGAAATGATCAAACATGATTCTAATGTGTCCTAAGATGTCTTATATGTCATGTGAATGCATAAAATGTCATGGAAGTTCATGGATGCAAGCATATACAAGATGAATGCAAATGAAGATGAGAAATTAGGGTTATATGAACATGTGAGATGCAAATGGCAAAGACAGAAGCAAATGACTTGATAAAAAATTGAAACGCACTCAAAGGAACCCTAAACCTATACTAGGTTACCATCAAAAGGGGGAGGTCAGAAGCTAAACTTAGAAGGTGTTATTAATTTCCTAAGTTTCTAGGGTTTTTTGGGTGATCCTCAATGTAAAATACCAAACAAATTGTAAATGAAAGATAAAAATGTAGCAAAAATGTTTTTAGAAACTAGAAGCCATGCATAGAACAATGCAAAAAGAATCATTCACAAACTCAACTTGGTTTAAAAGTTATGAATTTTTGAAGTTAGGGTTAGAAAATGAACAATTTTAAGAACCCTAATTCATTGAAAAATGTCAAAGCATGATCAAAACTGTAGATGTTTAGAATTGGCAGAATTTTTGACCAACAAGAAATATTGAATTCAGTTCAGAATGTCCTATCAGATGTTGGGACATTATCAAACAGAGTATAAGAACTTATTTCAGGATGTCACACCAGATGTTGGGAAATTGTGTAAATGACTTAAGTTCAGTTTTTCAGGATGTCCCAACAGATGTTGAGACATCTCAAACCTGCTACCAGAATTAATTAATGACTAACTGATCTGAGATATTTAAGGAGAGTTATCTGGAATTAATTATGGATGGATAAAAACAGAACAAGGCGCATCTGTAGGAAGTTTTATTATGAGGATTCAGATTAATCAGAAGAACTAAATCACCTAGAATCTAGGAAGTAACAAACCCTAATTCAAGGTGGAAGCTGCATGTGTTTTAGGACTGGATTAACCTACAGAAAGCCCAAATTACAAACACCTATTTAATCAACAGAAACTCACAGAATTGAGTACGAATTTCAGAAGACAAAATAGGGTGTTGTGTTTTTAATAGCAGGTTGTTTTTATTGTACCACTTTATGAGCTTTTAAGCATAAGTGCATTTGTGACTTGATTGAAACTGTGAAGTAAGATCAAGCTGTATTGTTTGAAGAATGTCTTCAATTTTATTAAAATTGTAAACAAGATCATTGTGTGATTGAGGGGGAGTGAGTTGGTACTCATATCTAAGTTGTGACTTAGGTAGAAATTGCATTGGGTAGATATTAAGTGAAAGATTAAACTGGGTTGTTTAAGTCTAGAATTAATATTACTTATAGTGGATTTCCTCCTGGCTTGGTAGCCTCCAGATGTAAGTGTGGTTATACACTGAACTGGGTTAACAAACTTCTGTGTTGTTTAATTTTCTTGCACTTTAAGTTTTGGTTAAATCTGTCAAGTGTTGGGACATCTCATAGGACATCTCATACCTGATCACAGAATTTCAATTGGCATCAGAGCAGGCACCCTGCCTGTTTATACTGGGTGAGATCTAGGGAATACAAATTCTGGAAACATGGACAGAGATATAGGATCAGTAAATAGACCACCTATACTGGATGGTTCTAATTATGACTACTGGAAGCCAAGAATGATTGCATTCTTAAGATCACTTGACAACAGGGCCTGGAGAGCAGTCAACACTGGATGGGAACATCCTGTTCAAGACACCAAAGATGGATCAAAAGTGTTGAAACCTGAAGAAGAATGGAGTAAGGAGGAAGAAGATTCAGCACTAGGCAACTCCAAGGCCTTAAATGCTTTATTCAATGGCATTGATAGAAACATCTTTAGACTTGTGCATCACTGTGAGCTGGCCAAAGATGTTTGGGACACTCTCAAAACAACTCATGAAGGAACATCAAAGGTAAAAATGTCAAGACTTCAACTTCTCACCACCAAGTTTGAAAACTTGAGAATGAAGGAAGATGAGTCAATTCATGAATTCTACATGAACATCTTAGATATAGCCAATACTTCTGGAGCCTTGGGAGAAAAGATGACTGATGAAAAGCTTGTAAGAAAGATTCTCAGATCTTTGCCAAAAAGATTTGACATGAAAGTCACAGCAATAGAAGAAGCTCAAGACATATGCACAATGAAAGTTGAAGAGCTCATTGGTTCCCTTCAAACATTTGAGATGGGAATGAATGACACAAATGTAAAGAAGAACAAAAGCATAGCCTTGGTGACAAATACTGATGAAGAAGAAGATGATAAATCAGAAACTGGTGAAAGCTTATCAGACAACATTGCTATGCTTGGAAGACAATTCAAAAAGATTCTCAGAGGAATGGAAGGCAAATCCAAACCCAGTGGAAGATACACAAACTCTTCTGAGAACAAAAGATCTTATGATGCTAACAGAAGATCAAATTATGATGAAAAGACCAGTCAAGAAAAAGGAATTAAATGCCATGGATGTGAAGGATATGGACACATCAGGAATGAATGTCCTACCTACTTAAAAAGGCAAAATAAAGGACTCTCTGTAACCTGGTCTGATGAAGACTCAGGAGGTGATTCAGAAGAAGAATCAGCTAAGCATATCACTGCTCTAGCTGGATTATGTGAATCTGAAAGTGAATCCAGTGATGGGGAGCTTACTTTTGAAGAACTTGAGCAAGCATACAAAGATCTATACAAAAGAAGCACTGAAATATGCAGTGAAGTTATAAAGCTAAAGAAGCAGAATGAGGCACTAGAAGATGAAAAAGCAAGTGATCAAGAGATCATTGACACCTTTAAAAGTGAAGTAAGTCTTCTCAACTCCAAGTTGGAACACATGTCCAAATCTGTTAGAATGCTGAACAGCAGCTCAAGTACACTGGATGTTATTCTCAACAACAATAAGCATTCAGGGGATAAAAGTGGACTGGGATTTAACAGAGTGCATAAAGATGAAGCTAGCTCTAGCAAAACTACTTCAAAATCCATACAGTCAAACAAGATGTCCCAACAGATGCTTCAACATCAAGAAAAGAACACAAAGTCAAACATAATGTTCCAACAGATGTCTCAACATTATGAAAAGAACAAAATGAAGAAGAAGTATCAAAGATGGAGATGTCATCATTGTGGAAGATTTGGACATATCAAACCTCATTGTTATAAGCTGCATGGATATCCAAATCAGATGTATCAGCAACCTTCTAAGCAGAAAATAGAAGTTACCAAGAAAGTGCTGCATAGACATCAAAGAAATCAGCAACCTCCTAAGCAGAAGACAGAGGTCATCAAGAAGGTATGGAGACCAAAAGCTAGCATTCAGGCTGATCAAAGCTACATACCCAAGAACAAGATCAACAATCAATCTTGGAGATCTACTGATGAACAATACACAGGGCAGAGGCATCAAAAGAAATCTCAACTCAAATGGTCAAAGAAAAGTGTTGCATATATAGCACATACATCACTAAGAGTATCAGCTAAAGAAGACTGGTACTTTGACAGTGGATGTTCAAGACACATGACTGGATTGAAGAATCTGCTAGTAAACTTAAAGTCACATTCATCCAGATATGTAACCTTTGGAGATGGAGCTAAAGGAGAAATCAAGGGAGTTGGGACCTTGGATTGTCAAGATGTTCCAAGACTAGATGATGTGCTGCTAGTTAAAGGTTTAACTGCTAACCTGATCAGCATAAGTCAATTATGTGATCAAGGGTACAGTGTAAACTTTACCAAAACTGAATGCATAGTGACTAACAAAGAACAAGAGGTTGTCATGAAAGGAGCCAGATCTAAAGACAACTGTTACATGTGGGAATCTCAAGACTTCAATCTCACTTCAACTTGCTCTTTAGCTAAAGAAGAAGAAGTGAAACTATGGCACCAAAGACTAGGTCATCTTCATTTCAGAGGCATAAAGAAGATAATATCTATGGATGCTGTAAGAGGTATTCCTAAACTGAAGATTGATGATGGCAAAATATGTGGTGAATGTCAAATAGGCAAGCAAACCAAGATGTCCCATCCAAAGCTCCAACATCTGACAACTTCCAAAGTTTTGGAACTATTGCATATGGATCTTATGGGACCTATGCAGGTTGAAAGCCTTGGTGGCAAGAGGTATGCCTATGTGGTGGTTGATGACTTTTCAAGGTATACATGGATAAATTTTATCAAGGAAAAGTCTGATGTATTTGATGTATTCAAAGACTTATGCCAAAGAATACAAAGGGAAAAAGCCAGCTGTGTGATCAGAATAAGAAGTGATCATGGAAAAGAATTTGAGAACCAAAAGTTCTTAGATTTCTGCTCTTCAGAAGGAATCAATCATGAATATTCTTCACCAATCACTCCTCAACAGAATGGGATTGTTGAGAGGAAGAATAGAACTATTCAAGAATCAGCAAGAGCTATGATCCATGCTAAAAAGTTACCTTTGTACTTCTGGGCTGAAGCTATGAACACAGCTTGTTACATCCACAACAGAGTTACTCTAAGGAAAGGAACTTTGTCCACAATCTATGAAGTCTGGAAGGGCAGAAAACCCACAGTTAAGTACTTCCATGTGTTTGGAAGTAACTGTTATATTCTGGGAGATAGGGAGCAAAGAAGAAAAATGGATCCTAAAAGTGATGAAGGGATTTTTCTTGGATACTCTATAAACAGCAGAGCATATAGAGTATTTAATTCTAGAACCAAGGTTATCATGGAGTCTATAAATGTGATAATTGATGATGCTCCTACAGATGTCCCAGAAGATGTTGGAACATCTGCTGATATCAAGACTGAAGCTGAAGAAAAGAGTGATCATTATGACTTCACTCAAACTGATGCAAGGACAGAACAATCCAGCAAACCTCCCTCCATCAGAATACAGAAGGATCATCCCAAAGATTTGATAATTGGTGATCCCAACAGAGGTGTAAGCACTAGATCAAGAGAAGTGATTTCAGGTTCCTGTTTTGTTTCTAAAATAGAACCTAAAAACATCAAGGAAGCTCTTACTGATGAATACTGCATTTGTGCTATGCAAGAGGAATTAGGTCAATTCACAAGGAATGAAGTGTGGAATCTTGTTCCTAGACCTGATGACATAAATGTGATTGGAACAAAATGGGTGTATAAGAACAAGTCAAATGAACAAGGAGTTGTTACAAAGAACAAAGCTAGACTTGTAGCTCAAGGATACACACAAATTGAAGGAGTAGACTTTGATGAAACCTTTGCACCAGTAGCAAGGCTTGAATCAATCAGACTACTTTTGGGAATTGCTTGTATCTTAAAGTTCAAGCTATTTCAAATGGATGTGAAAAGTGCCTTTTTAAATGGTTATCTTAATGAAGAGGTATATGTAGAACAGCCTAAAGGATTTGTTGATCCAAGCTGTCCAAATCATGTATACAAACTAAAGAAGGCTCTTTATGGTCTGAAGCAAGCTCCAAGAGCATGGTATGAAAGGCTGACTACTTTTCTTGTCAAGCAAGGGTACAGGAAAGGAGGAATTGACAAAACCTTGTTTGTGAAAGATGAAGAAGGAAATGTCATGATTGCTCAAATATATGTAGATGACATTGTCTTTGGTGGGATGTCTGACAGGATGGTCAAACATTTTGTCAACCAGATGGAATCTGAATTTGAAATGAGCCTAGTAGGAGAATTAACCTACTTTCTTGGACTGCAAATAAAGCAAATGGAAGACTCCATGTTCATTTCCCAAAGCAAGTATGCCAAGAACATAGTCAAAAAATTTGGAATGGAAAATGCTACTCATAAGAGAACTCCTGCACCCACACATTTAAAGCTGACTAAAGATGAAAAGGGTGAGAATGTAGATCAAAGCATATACAGAAGCATGATTGGAAGCTTGTTATATCTGACTGCTAGCAGACCAGACATAGCATTTGCAGTAGGTGTATGTGCAAGATATCAAGCTGATCCAAAAGTCAGTCATCTTAATCAAGTCAAGAGAATTCTGAAATATGTTAATGGTACTTGTGACTATGGCATAATGTATTTTCATGGATGTAAACCAATTCTTACTGGCTTCTGTGATGCTGATTGGGCTGGAAGTGCTGATGACAGAAAAAGCACTTCAGGAGGATGCTTCTTTCTAGGAAAAAATTTTATTTCTTGGTTCAGTAAGAAACAAAATTGTGTATCCTTATCTACAGCTGAGGCTGAATATATAGCAGCTGGAAGCAGTTGTTCTCAGTTGGTTTGGATGAAGCAAATGCTCACTGAGTACAATGTCCCACAAGATGTCATGACATTGTACTGTGACAACTTAAGTGCAATTAACAAATCAAAGAATCCTATCCAACATAGCAGGACCAAGCATATTGATATCAGACATCATTTCATCAGAGATCTTGTAGAAGAAAAAGTGATTTCATTGGAACATGTAGCTACAAATCTACAGTTGGCTGATATCTTTACCAAAGCATTGGATGCTACACAGTTTGAGAACTTAAGGGGCAAATTGGGAATCTGCTTATGTGACATTTAGCAGTTATGGAGATGTGCCAACATGTCATATGACATTGTGTGGCATAAGCACCAGATGGAAACACCAGTCTGGTCAAGAACCTTGGGTATTCCATTCCTAATAATTTTCAATGTAACGGCTACTTATATAATAACAGCTTGCATTCAGCTATCCATATTCTCATCATACTATCAAAAGCGAATTGCATTATCTAGCTGTTCTTCAGAAATCATCAACCCTAAAACTCTTCATCCATCTTCTTTGAAAATGTCTCAAAACCCTAACATTCCTGAAGAAATTCTCAACAAAGAAGATGTGGTTCATGCAACCCCCATTTCTGTGGTACCCATGGAGTCAACCCCATTGGACGAAATCAGAGGAAGTGTTCCTCATGCTAAAAAGCCAAGAACTCCAAAAAGAGCAAAAGATCAAGTCTGCAGCAAATCCAAAGGCATTCCTTCACCAGCAAACATACCTCAAAAATCTTCTGAATATGTGGATGCTTCCATAAAGGAGTTGGTAACCAAGATCCTATCTGAGCAAAGAGCGGTAAGTGGCATTTCTATCCCTCTGAACACCATGCCTGCCCCTCAAGAAGATCAACAAACTCAGGCTGCAAAGGACACTCCTGCTCAACAGGATGTCCCAATAGATGTTAAAACATCTGAGGATCAGCAAAAGACCTCATCTGATGCTGCTGTTGAAACATCTGAGGACCAGAAAAAGGCCTCAAATGATAGTGATGAAGAAACATCTGAGGACCAAACCAAGGCCTCTACTGAAGAGCACATCTCTGCTGATCCACCAGCTGAAGAGGAGACTGCTTAATCTCCTCCTGTGGTGAACCTAGAGCATGATTCTGATACAGAAATCATTGCCTCTGTAAAGCCTAGCATAGCCAAAAGGCTCAGGACTAGGAAAGAAAAGATGCAAGCAGGACATGCAATTCCTGAGAAGAAGCAAGCTACCCCAAAGAAAGACAAAGCCAAAACTGTCTTTGGTCCTACAAAACAATGGAGCAAAGTCCAAACACAAAAGAGGAAAGTTGTCACTCCTTCAGACTCAGATGTTGAAGCAGATGTCCCAACATCTCCTCCAAAGAAGAAACCAGCACCCTCTAGGGCATCAACTGCTGTTCCAGAAGCTCCCTTGGACAACATCTCATTTCATCATGTTTCAAGTGTAAACAGATGGAAGTTTGTGTACCAAAGAAGGGTAGCACTTGAAAGAGAGCTGAGCAGTAATGCACTTGAGTGCACTGAATTAATTGATCTCATATCTGCTGCTGGTCTCTTCAAAACAGTCTCCAACCTCTCTCCTTGCTATGAGCTACTTGTCAAAGAATTCATAGTCAATCTTCAGGAAGATTGTGCCAATGGTAAGTCTGCTGAATTTAGAAAAGTTTTTGTTAGAGGCAGGTGTGTAGAGTTCTCTCCTCAGATCATCAACCAATTCCTTGGAAGAGAATCTGATGGTCCAAATGAACTAGGGAAGACTAATAACCAGGTCTGCAAGGTTATCACTGCAAACCAGGTCAAGGCTTGGCCAGTTAAAGGAAAGCTCTCAGTGAGCATGCTGACAAGAAAATATGCCATGCTGAACAGGATTGGTACAGCAAATTGGGTACCTACCAATCATACATCATCAATATCCACTGGCCTGGGCAGGTTCATTTATGCTGTAGGCACTCAAACTAAGCTGGATTATGGAGCCTACATCTTTGATCAGACCTTGAAGCATGCTAGCTCATCTGCAACAAAGCTTTCAATAGCTTTCCCTTCCTTGCTGTGTGGTATAGTGCTAAGTCAGTACCCTGGGATCCTCACTGAGAAGGACACAGTTTGCAAAAGAGAAAGCCCTCTGGCTTTTCACTACAAGTTGTTCCTGAGTCATCATGCAGCAGATGTTGAAGCACCCTCTGGGACATCTGCAGGTCCTTCAAATGCAAAGACTCCAATCTCCAAGGCTGCATTGATTGCTGAACTGAAGAGCACTTGCAAAGAACTTGAAGCAAGAAAGCAGAAGCTTGAGGAGATTATCCAAAGGCTGGAGAGTGAAGGTGATCAAAAGGCTGCTTCTGATGAAGAAACTGAGGATGATGAAGAAACTGAATGTGAGGAGTCTGAGTGAATAATTGTATGTGAGGAAAATTGTATGACAGCTGCATTGTAATTCAGAATTAGTGACTTTGGCCCCAAATTTGTGTCTAACAAGGGGGAGAACAATGTATGATGCTGTTTAGCTATGAATGAAAAACTTCTGTTTGTTTCTGACTGTTTGTTTCTGAACTGAATCATTGTGTGTTAATAAAATATTTCTGTTGCAACCTGGATACATGTATGTTTGAGGGGGAGTAATCTCAAATATGATTCAACAGAAAATTAATACTCTGATAAAAGAACTTCTGCTGCACTCTGATAACCAGAAAAGATGTTAGCCAAAAATTAGCCAAAGGGGGAGTTTGTAGATGTTTAGAATTGGCAGAATTTTTGACCAACAAGAAATATTGAATTCAGTTCAGAATGTCCTATCAGATGTTGGGACATTATCAAACAGAGTATAAGAACTTATTTCAGGATGTCACACCAGATGTTGGGACATTGTGTAAATGACTTAAGTTCAGTTTTTCAGGATGTCCCAACAGATGTTGAGACATCTCAAACCTGCTACCAGAATTAATTAATGACTAACTGATCTGAGATATTTAAGGAGAGTTATCTGGAATTAATTATGGATGGATAAAAACAGAACAAGGCGCATCTGTAGGAAGTTTTATTATGAGGATTCAGATTAATCAGAAGAACTAAATCACCTAGAATCTAGGAAGTAACAAACCCTAATTCAAGGTGGAAGCTGCATGTGTTTTAGGACTGGATTAACCTACAGAAAGCCCAAATTACAAACACCTATTTAATCAACAGAAACTCACAGAATTGAGTACGAATTTCAGAAGACAAAATAGGGTGTTGTGTTTTTAATAGCAGGTTGTTTTAATTGTACCACTTTATGAGCTTTTAAGCATAAGTGCATTTGTGACTTGATTGAAACTGTGAAGTAAGATCAAGCTGTATTGTTTGAAGAATGTCTTCAATTTTATTAAAATTGTAAACAAGATCACTGTGTGATTGAGGGGGAGTGAGTTGGTACTCATATCTAAGTTGTGTCTTAGGTAGAAATTGCATTGGGTAGATATTAAGTGAAAGATTAAATTGGGTTGTTTAAGTCTAGAATTAATATTACTTATAGTGGATTTCCTCCTGGCTTGGTAGCCTCCAGATGTAAGTGTGGTTATACACTGAACTGGGTTAACAAACTTCTGTGTTGTTTAATTTTCTTGCACTTTAAGTTTTGGTTAAATCTGTCAAGTGTTGGGACATCTCATACCTGATCACAGAATTTCAAAAACCAAAAAGAAATTTGTATGGGGAGTTTGTAAATGTTTCTAAATGTCTAAGAATGTTCTCTGATTTTTTTGGTGATTTTTAAATACTTAAATGTATTTTTAATTAATTAATTTTCATTAATTAATTAAAAAACATTTAAATGATTTAAAAATACTTTTTTAATGCAAAAATAAAAATAAAAATATTTTTGGTTTCTGAAAATTAATAAAATGTTTGATAAAAAATTTCAGAATTTTTTGATGTTTTTTACTATTTTTAAAAATTCGTACAAAATAAATAAGGAAAAATGAAATAAAATTAAAATAAGTGGAAAGTATGCAGAATGGAGGGACGGGATTAAAACTGGGTTTGAGTTTGTTGACTGGCGCCACATCCAATGGCCCAAATTCAAACTTCACTAAACCTGATTAATTAATTAAATAATCCTAATTAATAACTAATGAAGAGATCTAGGCCATTCACTGCACGCGGGAAAGACTAATCCAACGGCTCAGATTCAAAAAGTGCCCTAACCCTAATTAATCAAATTAATGACTCTCATGTGGCCGGAGAAGACCTCCGGTCATCTTCTCCGGCCAACCTCTCCCCTGAAAATCTTCAAATCACTCCCCAGGTCATGATAAACTCCCCAAACCTCCAGAAATGATCCCCAAACCCCAGAGAACAAGAATCCAGCAACATAATTCATTTATTTTGCACCACAATCATGATTCGAACAAAAACATAAAAATGGACAAAATTTCAGAACACGCATACACAGTCAATTCTCAACCATTCTTCAAAAATAAATGTTCATTGTGATCAGGAGAGCAAACTCTATCATCCCATAACTAAGGAAACGATTTCTAGAAAAATGTTTCAAGAAGATACCTGAGATGAAGCTTTGCCAATGGAGCTGCTTGGGCCTTCTTCTTGATGCAAACACTCTCCTCTGACCACCCTTGAGCTTCTTTGATGCTTTGCTGGGGTGTATGTGACCTCTTTTTGAAGTTCAATTTAGGGAGGTGGAAAATCGTATTTGGTGTATGGTGGGTTTCATGCCATTTCAATGATTGGGTTTTGTTCTATGATTGATGTTGAGTTGAAAGGTGAAAGAATTTTGAGGTTTTGATGGATGAGGAGTGAGTTTCAAAGAAAAATGCAAGGGAGGTGATTTTTGTGAACTAGGGCAATGCTGAGGATTCAGGCTTGGTTCTTGTTATGTTTGGCTTGCTTTAGGTTAGTATAAACAAATGCAATTGGTTCAGAGAGTGGTTGTGGCATAGTGTGATTGGTATGGGTGAAAATGCAAAAAGTCAAGATTATGTGTACTTGAGGTATGGGCAAGTGGCAGGATTAGTACAATGGGGTGTCTGGTGCAGCAAGGATCAAGGATGGCCATGGAAATCACTTTGAGGCAATTCAGCATGTTTGTGAAATGTTATGGGAGGTTTTGCAAATTTGACAAAGTTTGGCCCTTTTAAGATTTCTTTATGTGCAAGTCATGAAAATGTGAGATTCTTGGGCCAATTCTGAGTTTTAGGCAATGCATAATGTTTGTATGATGCTTAGAAGTCAATTAGAGGTCACAAAATGGCTTGGCAAGACGTTTTGCAAAAATCCCTCTTTGGTGCATTCTTGAAAATTATGTGATTTTTGCCAAGTTTTGGAAAGCCATAACTTGAGTTCCAAAATGAATTAGATCTTGTTCTTATACTTTTTGAAAAGGGAATGATCCAATCTACAACTTTCATGACCAACAATTTTTCATTTGAAGCATTTTTGGTTGAGAAAGAGGAGGTTAAAAAACTTTCCCAAAATGGAAAGTTTACATTACAAGTCGTTTCCATTCTTGGCAACTTTTGGTTTAGCTCACTTTTCTTCAATTTTGTGAACTTCCAAAAACTTAAATGATCAAATAAAGACCATATAACTTCAATTTGATGAAAAATCCACTTTGGTTCCATGGATGGCGGCCTCAGATGCCCTGATTTTGCTCTGACTTGCTCAGGAAATTACTCAGTGATCAGATGACTTCCACAATGAATTTCTTCATCAAACTTGGTATGTATGATCCTTATAACATATTGAGACCAATAGAAACAAGAATGACCAAAAAATTTGGAGTTATGGCCTCTGAAACCAAAACCCTAATTTTAGGTCATCTGTGTAGTTAAACCTTGGCTCTGCTTCCATGCTTTGCAAGTTCTTGTGATTCTTTGACTTCCTTGATCTTTGGAGGATAAAATATGATGATTGAACATACATGGACCCTCTTGATATGATTGAAGACCTTTGGAGTGGCTCAAATGGATCTTGGATGGCCCAGATCACAAACCCTAGATGCAGATGAATTTGAACCAATGCAGTGAAGCAAAAATGCAACATGATATGATATGATTGAACTGATGCAAATGAAAAGATCACAAGCCATGGTCTGAGCTTAGTGAGGGCAAATTTGGGGTGTTTACACTTATGCCATCATGTGTATAACTTCTTTCCATCCCCTTAGAGAACAACTTAACTTCTTTGGTAGAAGTAAGTTAATTTTCTACCTTCTTTATTCTTCTTTCCTTCTTCTTCATTAGGATAGACTTAAAATCACACTAACCTAGGACTCCCATGCATGATAATTATTAGGATTATTATTCCCCCCCTTAGTGTTTACCTTTGCTCCCTTTGGTTTCTTCTTTTTCTCATATTCATACAAAAACCTAAAAACACTTAATAGTGGTTGAAATAGTCTTGTGTAGGGACTTATGCCATGGGGAAAATGTATTCATTCCATCTTGGAATAGTACACTTGTCTAGCATGATGTACAAGTCTAATCATGGGACTACTTTCATAAAGAAAACCTTAAAAGGTACTTCTTCATCAAAAAACCCAAAGACATCTAATAAGTTTAACAAGTTAGTGAGCTTAGGCCATAACCCTTGGAAATAAGTCTTGGACAAATTCTCCTTACTTGGTGTGCTTGTGCTATTATTCCATCTTGGAATGTAGTAGCAAGTACACATTCCATGGAAACGGACTTGAATTCACTTTCTTGTGTCACACTCATAAAAAACACTGGACAAAGAATAAATGTCTCTCCTTCGGGACTTCTTTTCTCATCACCCTCACTCATAACGTAAGAACTTGCTCCTACTTGTCACTTTGCAAGATGGTAACACACTCGTGCCAGACGAGTCTACAACACCTGAGCATTGACATAGGCAGTTCAAGCCTCTAAAACACAAGCATTGTTTCCACCCCTAGTTAGGGGAACTATGGCGACTCTGATCCTCATGTCTAGATGAGGTACATAGGTAGCGGGGTAGGGCCCGTTCGAGCACTCTTTTATTTTCCCTACATTTTCCCCCTTTCTTTTCTTTTCTTATCCAGTTTCAGTCTTACTTTTTGCAGAAGCTTTCATTTCTTCATCCTTTGAAATAGTTTCTTTGCAAGCGTGGATCCTGTCGGGTACGGCAGACGATCTGGGGTGTTAATACCTTCCCAGGTCGTAACCGACTCCCGAACCCATTTCTTTGGTTTACAGGACCTTTGTACTTACTTTTCTTTTCATTGGTTTATGCAACATTACCATTCTCATTCCTTCGGGATAAAAATGCCTGGCTGGCGACTCTACCCTTTTCCACGCCACTTTCGCGTTTGTACCAGGATGGAAATCCAGGAAGCGACAACTCACTAACAGTTTGACTAAGATCATCTGGTCGATAGACAGTTTCAAATTATTTTTTGGAAAGCTTTAATATCTTTGACATGAGTAGAGTTACCTTTCTTGATTTTCTCCTGCACATTAACAAAAGATTGTTTAAGTGATTGAGAAAAGTTAGAAGCATCAAAGAATTGCTATTTGTAGTACTTCGACCACCATTGTGGAATTCTTGTGTGCAAAGAAAGTTGAGGTCGAAGTGGACCAAAGAAAGATGGGATGGACTAACAATCCGAGCAAGTCGAAGAGAGGTGGCCTTGTTGTCAAAGACAACATCAAAGAGGTTGATATGTCCTTTCTTGTCATATATACATTTAGGATAGATTTGAGCCAACCAAAATTTCCTAGAGACTAGATTGGGCTGGTAGTAAATTAAAGATATTGCTCCTCTTTGATGGTTCAGTTTGTGGACAAGCAACCTAGGAACTAAAAAGGCTTCCCAAATTTCTTTCGAATCCTCTTGGAGATTTTTCGATGTTATGGGAAATGACCTAGTGAACCATTTTGGTCCATATTGTCTCCTAGCAAAAGGAGCCATGGTGGGACTGAAGTCGTGTCTGTAACACCCCCTTTCTATACCCCCAAATAATCAATTGAATCATTTAGGCACATGTTAAAAATTTCATCAGAGTATAATTAAACATGGTATAAAAGAGTCATGTCACATTATGCTTGAAATTAAAAACATACAACACCTGCTCATAAAAGATATGCAACAATAGGGTAATTTCCAAACGATAAATAATTATACAGCGGAAACATTTCAACAACATCAAACATATATATCTCCATTCATATATATATATATATATATATATATATATATATATCAACAAGTTTGATGCCAACAACAATATTCTTGTTTATACAAAACATCCATCCAAATGATACATGTACACAATGTATCACAAACATGACACTAAGCCAACCTAACTACCCGGTGCTACATATCAGAGCCGACCGACCAAAAGATGAAGACGAGCTTCACAAAAATTTACCATCCAGCAACCTACACTGCAATGCCTCGTAGAACATCATAAAACAGCAGAAGGGTGAGAAACATTATCATAATAACATTGCATATAATTATATATCTCAACATATAAAATGCACATAAAACATATTCTCACCACAAATCATTCCTTATCACCTATACACATCGCAACGTGTACATCAATATCAATCAAACATATTAATTATACACAATTCCCCAATTCACATAAACTTACATTATTTATGTTTATTCCTCAATTTTATTCATTCCGCATAAACATACGTCTAGCTATGTTTAATCACACATATACATTACAAATGTATAAATCACATACATATACATATATCAAACATGCATATATATATATATATATATATATATATATATATATATATATATATATATATATACGAACAAGTATGTTTCATCACACATACTATCATCTCCATAATACTCCAAATAAACATATGCACATTCATGTTTATTTCTGCATATCATAATTAAAATGATAAAACGCAACTCATAGAGATCGACACACGACTCTATGCAGATGCAATGCGGTACCGACTCAACATTTCAGCAGGTTCACTCAGGAACCAAATGGAATCATCGCTTGTTACCTAAAGTAACTCCCCGTCGGGCACACGATGTTCCCCATTGCTCACACCCCACATGGGCACACAATGTTTATGGATTTCTCACACCCCACACGGCCACACAATCAGATTGCTCACACCCCACACGGGCACACAATCAATGTGAATAAATCACCCATCGCTCACACCCCACACGGGCACATGATGTTTCTGGATTGCTCACACCCCACACGGGCAGACAATCTGATCGCTCACACCCCACATGGGCACACGATCTTATTGTAGTCATCGCTCACACTCCACATGAGCACACGATGCTACAACGGATTCACAAAGAATCCCACAGCACAAGAATGCATACATTATGCTTACATGCAAAATGACACACAACATTCTTGAAAATGCATACATATTCACAACATAATTATGCATTCATCTCATTCAATTAACATACATTGACATTCAATTCAAACAATGTATTCATTTGCCAAACGGACACAACATCACATCAACCCACATTTCTATAATTAATTCATTTACGTTTTATCGGAAAAGTCGGCTAAAAATTACATTTCTTAGCATCATTAATTTCTACGCGTTTCTAGCTTCGAATTGATATAAGGAACACTAAAACCTGATACCCGAAACTAAAGCTACGGATTAAAACGCATATTCCCTCAAAACCTACAGGCTCGCTAAGCGCCTTCTTGCTCACTGAACGAGAATCACCCTGGAACTTTCGCTGAGCAATGGGTAGCTTGCTGAGCGACCACTGCGATTTCCAGAATTTCTCAGCTGCAAACAGACCTACCAAAACCTTCCCAATTTCCATAATACTTCCATAAACATGATCTAAAGCATATATCTAACATCATACTTCGATTATAACGATTTCTAACCGATTAATCTACCAATTTCTCACATGTTCTCTCAAACCCTCACTATTCATCTTCTCTAAACTTCCATCAAAACCAAAATCTAACCAATCAAACACATACATAATCATACACAATATCAAGATAACAATGTTTATCACCCTTACCCGATTATTACGTCTACACGGAGCAATCTTGATCAAAACCTAGTTTTTCCTCTTTTTCTCTTTTCTTCCTCTTCTCTCCCTTTCTTTCTTCTCTTTTTCTTTCTTTTTCCTTTTCTTTCTCTTTCTCCTAACTTATACTTTTTTCTCTCTATTTTCTATTCTTTCTCTTACTAACTATTTTCTCCACCAACTATCATTTTCTCACAAAAATATCAATTCTACTAATTTCTAACTTATCACTAATTAACAAATGTCTAAAATACCCTCCAAACCAATTTTACCTGAAAATTCACAAATAGGTAAAATCGCACAACATATCATATCATCATGATAATTTCACAAATAAAAAAATTATCATACAAATTAAATAAAAGACTCCACAAAAATTGGGAAAATCGAATCGGGCGTTACAACTCTCACCCACTTTAGAAATTTCCGTCCTCGAAAATATTACCTGATCCAAACAACTCCGGATATGACTCGCGCATCCTACTCTCCAATTCCTAAGTCATATTTCCTTCCGCAGCGCCTCCCCACGCCAATTTCACAAGCGCAATATCCTTGCCTCTTAGCTTCTTAATTTCATGATCCAAAATCCTAACCGGCAAAGCTTCCACCGTAAGGTTATCTCTTACTTCCACCTCGTCCATGGGAATAACATGTGACGGATCTGAAACATACTTCCGAAGTTGCGAAACATGGAACACATCATGCAAATTTGAAAGATTCGGAGGCAACGCCACACGATAAGCCACAGCACCACTCATGCAATAATATGATACGGCCCAATAAAACGAGAAGTCAACTTCTTTGACTTCAAAGCACGACCCACACCCGTAACCGGTGTAACTCTCAAGAACACACGGTCATCTTCCTGAAACTCAAGATCCTTCCTTCTCTTATCATGATAACTCTTTTGTCTACTTTGAGAATCTCTCATCTTCTCCCGAATCAACTTTACTTTTTCCGTCGTTTGTTGTACCATTTCCAGTCCAACTATCGTTCTTTACCCGGTTTCATGCCAACACAAAGGTGTTCGACATCTCCGACCATACAAACCCTCAAATGGTGCCATACCAATACTCGAATGAAAACTGTTATTATAGGTGAACTCAATCAACGCTAAATAACTATCCCAAACACCACCTTGATCTAGCACACAAGCACACAACAAATCCTCTAATGATTGAATTGTCCTCTCGGTTTGACCATCCGTTTGCGGATGGTAAGCCGAACTCAATCTTAGCTTAGAACCCAAAGCCTTTTGCAAACTTTCCCAAAACCTCGATGTAAATCTAGGATCTCTATCCGATACAATACTCTTAGGAACTCCATGTAACTTCACAATCACAAAAACATAAATATCGGCTAGCTTCTCCAAAGAATAACTAATATCAATCGGAATAAAGTGAGCAGATTTAGTAAGCCTATCGACAATTACTCAAATAGCATTATGACCTCTTTGCGTATTTGGCAAAATCGTAACAAAATCTATCGATATATTATCCCATTTCCATTCCGGAATATCCAACGGTTGCATCAAACCACTAGGCTTCTGATGTTCCACCTTAGACTTCTGACAAGTCAAACACGCGTACACAAAATGAGCTACATCTCTCTTCAATCCGGACCACCAAAAGATCTTCAAATCTTGGTACATATTATTCGCTCCCGGATGTATACTTAAATTACTCTGGTGTCCCTCTTCCAATATCATCTTTTTCAACTCCTCATCATCGGGAATACAACTACGACCACGGAATCTCAAAACTCCAAAATCATCAACCTTGAAATCCTCATCCTCATTCATCATCAAATCAACAAATTTCAAATCCAACTTTTTCTTTTCATAAACGGTTGCAAGAAAATCATTCGTAACACGTAGCATACCAAGTCTCATGCTTCTCGGCGTCATCTCGCAAACCAAACTCAAGTCTCTAAAATTCTCCAAAAGTTCCTATTCTCTTATCATCAATGCGGACATATGCAACAACTTACGACTCAAGGCATCGGCCACCATATTTTCCTTACCCGGATGGTAATTCAAACCAAAATCATAATCCTTCAAAAGTTCTAACCATCTCCTTTGTCTCATGTTCAATTCCTTTTGATCGAATAAATACTTCAAACATTAGTGATCACTAAAAACTTCGAACCTTGCACCATAAAGATAATGCCTCCAAATTTTTAGAGCAAAAACCACAGCCGCTAATTCCAAATCATGCGTAGGATAATTCTTTTCATGCACCCTCAATTGTCTTGAAGCATAAGCTACAACTTTTCCATCTTGCATCAAAACACCACCTAACCCAAACAATGCAGCATCACAAAACACCACAAATGGTTCCGTCAGATTCGGCAAAATCAAGATCGGAGCCGTTGTTAACCTTATCTTAAGTTCCATAAAACTTTCTTCGCAATGAATATCCCAAATGAAAGCCTTTCCTTTACAAGTCAATTGTGTTAACGGAAGTGCCAACTTTGAAAATCCTTCAATAAACCTCCGATAATAACCCGCCAAGCCTAAAAAGCTTCAAATCTCCGTAACCGATCTAGGAACTTCCCACTGCATTACCGCATCAATCTTGGATGGATCAACACTAATACCACCATTGGAAATAACATGCCAAGAAAACTTACCTTCGACAACCAAAACTCGCACTTTGACAACTTAGCATACAATTGCTTTTCTTTCAAAATATGTAAAACAATCCTTAAATGCTCTTCATGCTCTTCTTGAGACTTAGAATAAATCAAAATGTCGTCGATAAACACAACCACAAAACGATCCAACTGTTCATGAAAAATACGATTCATGTATTCCATAAACACACCTGGCGCATTAGAAACTCCGAATGGCATCACGGAATACTCGTAATGACCATATTGTGTCCTAAAAGCCGTCTTCTGAATATCCTCCTCTTTCACACGAATCTGGTGATATCCTGATCTCAAATCAATCTTGCTAAAAATAAGAGCACCAACCAATTGGTCCATCAAATCATCAATCCTCGGAAGCGGATACTTGTTCTTAATTGTCACCTTATTCAACTGTCGATAATCAATACAAAACCGCATACTTCCATCCTTCTTCTTTACCAACAATACCGGTGCACCCCAAGCAGAAACACTCGGCCTAACAAACCTCTTATCCAACAAGGCATTCAACAACTTTTTCAATTCTACCAACTCTGAAGCTGACATACGATACGGTGCCATTGAAATCGGTCTAGTACCCAGAACTAGATCAATAGAAAACTCGACTTCTCTTTCTGTCGGTACATCTTTAATATCATCCGGAAACACTTCTAGAAAATCACACACCACTGGAAACCTACTTATCTCCATTTCGCTTTCCACTGACCACGATGCAAACAAACCAAACAATTGAACTTCGTCCACTAAAAGTTTATTCAACTCTTTCGTGGATAGGAAACTCTCTTCTTCATCATCCAAAGAAGGAAACCTTACTAACTTATGATAACAATCTATATGAACTCGATTAAACTGCAACCAGTTCATACTCAAGATCACTTCCAAACCTTCCAACGGCAAATAAACTAAATCCATAACAAAATCTTTACCACACATGGTTAAAGAACAACTTAAACACACCAAAGAAGTAGTTACCGACCCTGAAGCAGGAGTCTCAATAACCATCTCACCACCCCTAGAAGACATAAACAAATTCAAACGCTTAGCGCACTCAAGAGAAATAAACGAATGAGTCGCTCCCGTGTCAATAATAGTAACTAAAGGCGTATTATTAATAAAGCATGTACCTTTAATCAACCGGTATGCACTAGTAGTGTCCTTCCCTGCTAATGCAAACACATTTCCGCCCGCCTGAGCTTGCTTCGGCTTAGTACACTTAGTACTAATGTGACCAACTTCTCCACAATTGAAGCACTTCACAGTATTCCTCCTACACTCGGTAGTAGCATGTCCAAGACCTCCACAGTTTGAACATTTCACAATATTCTTCCCACACTCAAAAGACTTGTGGCCCAAATCGCCACACTTGTAACACTTAACGGGACCAGAACTCCCTCCACCAGATCTCCTATCAAAGTTTCCCCTATGTTTTCCCTTATCAGCGGGTGTCACATAAGGTCCACTCCTAGCTTGTTGCTTCCCTTTCCTCTCATTCACACTCTTGTAATGTGTAGAACGATCTCTGCTATCTTCTTCAAAGATTCTACAACATTCAGTCAAGTCTGAAAACCTTCTAATCCTCTGATATCCCATAACTTGCTTAATCTCAGGACGCAAGCCATTCTCATACTTAATACACTTAGAAAACTCAGTAGTAGCAGCAGCATAATGAGGATGAAACTGAACCAATTCCACAAACTTAGCAGTATACTCAACCACTGACATACTACCTTGCTTCAGCTCAAGGAATTCCATCTCCTTTTTCTTTCCCTTCACTCTCTCAGGGTAGTACTTCCCTAAGAACTCAGTACGAAAAACATCCCAAGTTATCTCTTCATCATCCTCCTCAAGAGCTTGACTTCTACCGACCCACAAATCATCGGCTTCTTCCTTCAGCATGTGAGAACCAAGCCTCACCTTACTCTCTTCAGCACAGTCCATGACTCTGAAGATTCTTTCAATCTCCTTCAACCAATTCTGAGCACCATCAGGATCGAATCTTCCTTTGAAGATCGGCGGTTGATTCTTCCTGAACTCATCATTCGCATTCACATTCGGTGCTCCATGCACCGCCCTAGCCATTGCTTCCAAAGCAGCAGCCATAGCATTGTCGTTTCTACCAGCCATATTCTGATTATTCCCAAATACAACAACAAGATTAAACAAAAGTTCAATCATAACAACATCAAGACAGACACAACTGACTTGAACACTGGCTCTGATACCACTTAATGCAACACTCCCTTTCTATACCCCCAAATAATCAATTGAATCATTTAGGCACATGTTAAAAATTTCATCAGAGTATAATTAAACATGGTATAAAAGAGTCATGTCACATTATACTTTAAATTAAAAACATACAACACCTGCTCATAAAAGATATGCAACAATAGGGTAATTTCCAAAAGATAAATAATTATACAGCGGAAACATTTCAACAACATCAAACATATATATCTCCATTCATATATATATATATATATATATATATATATATATATATATATATATATATATATATATATATATATCAACAAGTTTGATGCCAACAACAATATTCATGTTTATACAAAACATCCATCCAAAAGATACATGTACACAATGTACAGGCTCGATGAGCACTCTCTCGCTCGCTGAGTGAGAATCACCCTGGAACTTTCGTTGAGCGACCACTGCGATTTCCAGAATTTCTCAGCTGCGAACAGACCTACCAAAACCTTCCTAATCTCCATAATACTTCCATAAACATGATCTAAAGCATATATCTAACAGCATACTTCGATTATAACGATTTCTAACTGATTAATCTACCAATTTCTCACATTTTCTCTCAAACCCTCACTATGCATCTTCTCTAAACTTCCATCAAAACCAAAATCCAACCAATCAAACACATACATAATCATACACAATATCAAGATAACAATGTTTATCACCCTTACCCGAATATTTCGTCTACGCGGAGCAATATTGATCAAAACCTAGCTTTTCCTCTTTTTCTCTTCTCTTCCTCTTCCCTCCCTTTCTTTCTTCTCTTTTTCTTTCTTTTTTCCTTTTCTTTCTCTTTCTCCTAACTTATACTTTTTTCTCTCTATTTTCTATTCTTTCTCTTACTAACTATTTTCTCCAGCAACTATCATTTTCTCACAAAAATACCAATTCTACTAATTTCTAACTTATCACTAATTAACAAATGTCTAAAATACCCTTCAAACCAATTTTACCTGAAAATTCACAAATCGGTAAAATCGCACAACATATCATATCATCATGATAATTTCACAAATAAAACAATTATCATACAAATTAAATAAAAGACTCCACAAAAATTGGGAAAATCGAATCGGGGCGTTACAGTATCTCTTGGCAAACATCATGATATAGCCAGAGAAGTACTATTGAATGGATCTTCCCTCATCAGAAGGGGTTAACTGTGCCAAGCGAGTCCCTCGACTCTTATGTTCTTGATTTCATCAGAGTCTTCATTAATAACTTTTCTGATGGGCAGGTTTGCCTCGAAAGTGGAATTAAGCCATAGTTGAAGTAACTAGAGAGGTCCATCCAATTGGATAGCCCTGGTCGAACCTATGTTATTTAGGCCAATAACACTCTCACTGATTGATTCGTAAAATGAGGCCAAGATCACTTCACTGAGGCACACTCATGCATTGTTATGTAGTTAGTTAGCCAAAGGAAAATATTTCCTGGCCACCTGCATGGATTTAGAGAAGAAAACATATTTACAGAGCCACATGGTTAAAAAGGAAATGGGTTCTTTGTCTGAAACGGTTTCGACTGAATTTTGGAAATGATACTTCATGAAGTTGTTGTAAGTGGGTTTGCATGAAGCAAAACTTATAGTGTCTTCATTGTCTCTCTGGGTCATAGGTGTGACCAATAGGTTTAAGCCATATGATAGCGGCTATGTCGAAAAGCGTGGGAGTCACCATCCCACAAGGTAGATCGAAAGTATAATGGGTGTTATCCCAGAAGTGCGGGGAAGCCATCAACATGTTTGAGCAATAGAGGAGACTAGTTTTCGACAACATCAGAAGGAACATTGGACAAAGGCACAAAAATAGTAGTTTGTTTATCAGAAATGGTGAGAGGAATTATTACCTGGGACTCGTAAATGTGTCTCTTCTCTTCCTGAAGAGGTTCTGGTACAAATTTTTGGTTATTCACTAGCTTAGGCCCAGAAGTCTGAGTAAAAGGAGGCTATAGAGCAGTGCTAGAAGAGCTTTTGTTCTTTGGATTCTTTTGTTTTGAGAAGCTGCTTGGTTAGAAGCCATTAAAGAAATTTTGGAAAGTTGGAAGATATTTTGAGTTCTTGAAGTTTTGGGAGAAGAATAATGAGTTTTCAAAAGTTTGGGAGCGTAAAACTTCTCAAGTGTGGAAAGTGGGGGTATATATAATCTTTTGGAAGACTAATAGTGTTCAAATCACCATTAAGATAAAGTATGTTAGTGGGATGCGTGTCTTTTTGGGGTGTGTCTCTGGGCGGTTGCAGTTGGTTGCAATTAGGATGTGACTATAGAGGTATGGTTTCAAGAGAAAAATGCAATGATGGCTAGTAATAGAGTGGTTGTTAAAGATATGTTTATTAAAAAACCAATATGACGTGACTCCATGAGTTTGGTTGGTAGAAACTGAATAGTTTCTTGATCAAGGGTTGGTCAGTTATAACCATACTTTTGTGTCGTCGAAAGATGGGTGTCGAATGCTATGACCAAAAAATGACCTTTCTGTCTGCTAGATCGAAAGGATATTTTGGGGGGGAGCAATTTGTTAGTTCCTAATTTGGACACCTAGTTGACTTAAGAAAAAATTGACTTTAGCATCATATTTTGGTATAAAGGAAAAGGCTTCGACTAAAGTAAAGTTGAGAAGGTGTAAGTCGAAGATGTAAGGAAGTATAAGGACATGGACTTCGAATATTTTCTAAGTATAACAGAATCACCTTCAAAGGTGTATCCTTGGAATGGCAAGTGTGCAGTAGTTGAGATCTATGTTGGAGGGAAATTTATGTTTCTTTCAAAATTTAAATAAAGACAAATGGCGCTCAATGGAAGTTGAAGAACATGCAAAGTTCCAAGTGGCATATTTTTAGGAGTAAACCTCCAATAGTGGTTACTTTCGACTAGTATAAATAAAGTAGTTATAGTTATATAATTATGTGTGAACCATATTGTACAAGTTACTCCATAAACACTCAAAGTACCCGTGTGTAGAGAAACGAGTGAAGGCGATAATGTAGATGAGATCACCGCCCTTTTCATAACAATGCAATTTATATTCAAGTTTTTACTTTGAATTCTTTTTATCTTGCATTCTCTTTACTTTCAAGCAAGTTTATTATTCATCCTTTTATTGTCTTTTTACTTGCTTTCTCTACATTTCCTTGTAATTTACACTTTATTGCACTTTACTTTCGACTTAAACTGTTTTGAGTCTTGTTTGCTTTATTTTCTCTTTTTTTACCAAAACACTTCATAAAGTCTGTCGAAGAGTTTACGACATTATTCCTGAAAACCCAATTAAAACATATTTATAGCACATGTCCTAGGATCAATCTGGTTGATCATGTGAGTGACTGATAACATTATGTTGTTTTTAGAGGACCAGTGGTTGTTTATAATTTTCAGGGTAAACACAATGCCACTGGATCCTTTTTGAAACCTAAAGGCTCGTCGTTGTACACACAATCAAGCCTCTGGTCCTTCAAACAATCCTCCTCCGAACCTGATGGTTGTAGTTCTTTGATTAATTAAGGTTTAACATTGATTTTATCTCCTATGTCAAACACTTATACTCCACTGGCTTTAATAGAAATGTGTGGTGCTTCGGCTTCCAAATCCTCTTTTAGTCTATTCTCAGCCACAAAGACCGTGATTCGAGTTAACTCTTCAAACTCAGTCATCATCACCAAATTTTTCTCCCCGTCCTATTGGCCGGACTCCATTTGCATACCAAACTTTTTCCCTCATAACCTCTCGTCCCAAGGTAAACCTATGAGTGGAGTGAAGGTTCAAGGATAAAAATGCCTCCTCTAGAGGCTCATATTCGATTTTGACTGGTATGCATGGCACAATCTTCGCAAAGTTTCTGTTGAAATTCCTTTTATCAACATGTTTATTTTCAGCCATCTTGTATCCTTGGTCTTCTTTGTTGTTTTCGACAATTCCATCTTCATGCCAAATGGCGATCCTATGTGTCGTACCCCGAAAAATACGACCTCACGCGATGCGAAAGGACGGGAGTTGCGCGCCGGACAGACTGAAGAGTCGCCACCTAATTCTATTTATTCCCAAAGAGGGAAAGGGAAGATATAGATACAACCCGGGAAGAGAAGGATGAGGACAAAGGTCAACAGAACCATTGCCTGGGTTGGGGAGTCGGTTATGTAGGGGGGAGGTATTAGCACCCCCTACATCCATCGTACTCGATGGGAACCATCTAAGTTAAAGCGCGAGAAAGGATGCTTTATGCTTAAACGAATTGCTTGCTAGAGGGAAATGAGTTTGAATTATAAGTTAGATTGATCCTAGGTGCTCGGCAAGGATTGAGATCCTTGTGCCTACGTACTCCCGCGTGCAATGGGAAAGTCAGAGCCTTGTAGTTCGGCCTACTAAGGGTATCGGTTGTTGATTTTATTACCTTTCTTCGATGAAAGGGTTTGGGAGTTGAAATGCACTAAAGACTATGGATAGTTTATCTCGTCCAACAAGACGAGCGTCTTGCGTCAAAATAATCGGAGCGAGTAACGAGAGCTCGTTATCCTCCTTTCTACCGCTTAAGGCTCGTGGCGTACAAATCTTCTCGCATTATTAGAACGTTTTATTTCCTAAGACCGCTTGACGTTGGATCAAGGGTTTGGATCTAATCGAAACATTTTGGTTTTTGAGGTTATAGGGTAAATGCAAGTGGGGGTTTATTTTGTGGTTTGTTAGCGAGGCACAATGCGCTCGGCTCGCAAGGAGAGGTGGATCCTAATAAACGAAAATAATAACTGGAAAATAAAGTGCAAGTGTGCAAGTGAGATCGCTTGGCGTTGGACCAAGGATTCAGAATTAAATAAAATACGGAAAATAAAGTGCGTACAAAGTAATGGGAGAGGGATACAAAATAAATACAGGGGATTGCGAGAAATAAAGAGGTCTCGTTGTAATTCGCCCAAGAGGAAGCGTGTGTGTAGTGTTTTTGAACTATTCGAAGGCGTTCGGCCTTTTTAATCAGAAACAACTATTCGAAGGCGTTGGACCTTTTTACCGGAAACAACTATTCGAAGGCGTTGGACCTTTTTGGGACGCGTCGAAATTTACTTCGTTTACTTCCTTAGAGCCGGTTTAAAAAAACTGTTCTATGAGGAGTCGAAACATTATTTTTGAAATGCGATAATGAATAAATAAAATTGATTTGCGAGAATTAAATTAAGATAGAATAATGAATTAAATAATCAAATAAATATTAAGAATAATAAATAAATTAAATTAATTGAAATGTTTATTTGCCAAAATAATAAAAAATAAATAATAAAAGAAACTAATTACAAGGAGGGCCTCATATTGACCGAACCTCACCGATTTAACGAAATCGGGCGAATATCGGCCTTTTGTTATGTCATTGGCCCCTTCAATAAATAAATAACAATATTATCTAAACAAATTAATTATAAATTGTTAGAAATAAAAGAAATAAAATATGGTCTCATAGCGATTTTGATAATATTGGATTGAACCGAATATCGAAAAAATACGCATTTATATCATAGACCCCAAAAAAAATGAAAATAAACAATTTATATAAAATGAAATGTAAGAATAACATATAACCAACATAAATTCAGAAATCCTAAATAAATAACCAAATAAAAAGAACAGATAAGAAAATTTAAAGGAAACAAATAAAAGGGGAGTAAACTACTGGATTCAGTGGGCGTGTGCTGAATTGGGCTGGTAAACAATTGATTTATATAATAAGACCCAAGCTGAACACCCACTTTTGTTTTCAGATTCAAAACGCTTCCATAAACCACGTTTCAGAGTTTTTTTTAAAAGGAAACCCACCCTTGTTTTCGTTTTCAAATATGACTCACAAGCAGAGGAATCGCCGGCAGACCTGCGATTCCGTCCGGTTTCGGCTGAGTTCCGGTTTCGCGGCGGCTGACTGAGGTGTAGGTATTGTTTTGTGAGTGTTGCAGAAAGTGGGGAATTAGTGGAGTTTTGCGTGATAGTGAGTGTAGTGTTGTTATACAGGCTGTGTTGTGTTTGTGTGCTGAAAAAGTGGGGTGGGGTCCCTTAGAGGAATATTTGAAAAGAAAAGATATGATGATGTATTCTCCTTTTTTAGAAACTGAATGTGTGGACAAATTATATATAATTTTTACTGTGGGTGTGGCAATGTAAATGATTATAAAAATAAGAATAAAAAATAAATATAATAATAATAGTAAGAAAATTATAGCCATTTAGATAATATGGAATAAAAATAAAATGAATGATGATTAATGGAAGAAAAAAGAAAAATAAGAGAGATTTGATTTTAAGTAAAAATAAACTTTTATATTAAAATTGAAAATGACGGATAATGATTGATAGATAAAAAAAACAAATCTATACATAAAAAATTTTAAAATGACTAATATAAATTATATATATATATATATATATAAAAAGGTTAATAATTATGGATTATGAAATAATAATAATATTCTAGAAAAAAGAAGAAAAAAAAGACATGGTTAGAAATAAAGAATAAATAAATACGATATCGACATACAGATGAATGGTCACTGCATCGAAATGCACCAATTTTCAACAGCACAAACACATAACCTAAAAAAGTATAGACAAAATTTTGGCTCAATTTGAACAAACTAAAACAAATATTTTTCTTCTATTTTCTGAGTAATAAAAGTAAATATGCGGGTAGGACAAATTTAGGGTATGACAGATGCCCCTATCGAATTGACTTAGACCGAGTAAGATGAATCAGCTCCCATTCAATCTTTCAAGGTATAAGATAATTAGATATTAACAGACTCCAAATTTGTCCGACAAAGAAAGAAAATTTGTGAAAATAGCAAATGAAACAAACTGGAAATAATGGATGACACAACAATAAATGAACTGACAAAATAAATCACTTATCACCAGAGGATGATAAGGCAACTGACTGAAAATAAAATTGCTATCACCAAAAGGATGATAAAGCGACCCCGACACCAAAAGGATGCTGAGTAATCAGAAAATTAAATAATCGCTATCACCAAAAGGATGATAAAGCGACCCCAACATCAAAAGGATGCTGAGTGACAGAAAAATTAAATAATCGCTATCACCAAACGGATGATAAAGCGACCCCGACACCAAAAGGATGACGAGTAACAGAAAATTAAATAATCGCTATCACCAAAAGGATGATAAAGCGACCCCGACACCAAAAGGATGACGAGTGACAGAAAAATTAAATAATCGCTATCACCAAAAGGATGATAAAGTGACCCCGACACCAAAAGGATGACGAGTAACAGAAAATTAAATAATCGCTATCACCAAAAGGATGATAAAGCGACCCCGGCACCAAAAGGATGACGAGTAACAGAAAATTAAATAATTGCTATCACCAAAAGGATGATAAAGCGACCCCAACATCAAAAGGATGCTGAGTGACAGAAAAATTAAATAATCGCTATCACCAAAAGGATGATAAAGCGACCCCGACACCAAAAGGGTGACGAGTAACCAGAAAATTAAATAATCATTATCTCCAAAAGGATGATAAAGCGACCCCGACACCAAAAGGATGACGAGTAATAGAAAATTAAATAATCGCTATCACCAAAAGGATGATAAAGCGACCCCGACACCAAAAGGGTGACGAGTAACCAGAAAATTAAATAATCAGGAAGAGAAATGTCCACCGGGGACGCCCACTGAATAACACCTAGGAATATCTTTGGAATCTTCGGTTGGCCCTGGACCCTGACTTCCGCTGGGGAAAGGCCTGGAATCTTGGGTTGATCCTGGATCCTGAGTTATGCAACTATGCTTGACTAATTTGAAATGGTATCCCATAAGGATGGAGATATGATGCAAGTGTTTATGCACTAAGATATAAATTCGATAATGTTGGGGATATGGAAAGCTGGTTTATTTAGGTATGCAAATGATGCACATGCTGTAAACGATTGATGTAAACGATGCTTATGATGTTGATGATGCATAATGATGCATATGAGCGATTGAAAAGTGCCAGTTTGGTGGACTTTTGGCTTGGTAGTTGCCAATAATGATTGGACTTTGGGTGGGTGGAGGGACTGATTCCCCGACACTCGATCTTCGACGATGTATGATCAGAAAACGGATCTGGAAGCTCCAAGTTTTGGTCATTTGCTGGTGAGCGAAGCGACCTAATTGACACATGAAGACTGATTTTGCTTTGAATGATTGCCAACGTCCAGCAAAATCTGCTTGTTTAGCTGGGGAGAAGAGATAGGAAGACTCGCTCCTCGTTTGCTTGCCCCTGCCTGTAGGGTATCTGAAATAAATTTGATGGGGAAGCTTTGACAATGGCCATGACATAACCTGCCCCTGATTGAGCCTTTGAAGATAATTTGCCCCTGACTGAGCTGTTTGAAGATAATTTGCCCTTGATTGGATTGGTTTTGAAGAAGTATTGAGTCAAATTCCTCTTTTGATTGCCCCTGATTAGGATTGCACTGATGTCCAGCACTGATTTGCAATTTAAATTATTAATACACAAATGGTAGTGTTAATGTAAAGTTCATATAAGTTTTGAAAAAGTCAATTTATTTGAATGTTGTGATAGTGTGACGGATGAACCGTTAGTCCACACGAGGTGCTGATTTAGAAAGTGCGTGAGAGATGCAACAAGAATAATGTGCAATCGAGTTTGAAGATTAGCAAATATATGGGAGTCAATTTACGCAACCTTGTTGGTAGCATGCTTTCAGAATAAACCGCGCCTCAATTAGGTCTTTTAAGGGTTGTAACGTGGTCTGGTTAGTGGTTTGGGAAACAAAGGTATAAGGCTCAAAGTTAGATTTGTACCCAACCCTTCTTCGTAATGTTCTCCAGTCCTATGTTTAGTTAACTCTACATATGCATTTGTTTTGACCTTGCAAGAGTGAAGATGAAGCTTCAAAGTTTGCTTGAAGACGGCAGTCATCCTTTTTTTCTGGTGACCCTTTGATTCTTGATTTGGTGGTCACTGATATTTGTTTTGCTTTTGTTGAGGATTTGAGCTCCTCTTTTGATTTCTTTTTTTCGACTAAGTCTCCCTTCGGGTGCTCAACTTAGTGGCTTTTATTTTCTATTTTTATTATTGAATGTTGTGACTGCCAAGAAATTTGTTGATGGTCCTCTGACGGGATGTCTCATCTTGCAATTTGAAAGTGTAGTCAGGCTAACTGAACGACTACCCTGCCCCGGGTTAAATGTAAGGGTTGTATCCGAAAGAAACTCCTACTTTTAGGCTCGAAGTGGTTGACTAGGGATTAACTCCTTATATCTCCAGTGTTTGGGGATTTGAAAGAATGCATGTACATCATTGACGAGGTTTTATCTGAAAGCATACCGCAACAGTTATGGGTATTTCGTTTTCATCATCCTCCCTCAAATACTTGCTAAAGTGAAGTGAGGGAAATTTTTGATTTTTTTTTTGTGATAAATGATAAATAATGAGCGAATGCGAATAAACTGATTCAAAACATGCACAAACATAACATTAACATAACCAAGTACAAACGATAACAATGTTCAGAGCAAATAGTACTTAAACAAACATTAAAAAACAACAGGAATGCGGAAATCACAAATGGCGATGGCTGGCTTGATTTGAGGAATGAAACTTCTCTTGATTGAACGCTTCAAAGTGGGAGACTACTCAACTTTGGTCTTCAGCAACTTCTTCAAAAGCATTCGTTGAGGGGCCACTTGCGGCGACATTGGATTGCTCTGGACATTCAGACTCTTCTGAGTAAAGGTGAGATCCTTAGAGTTGATCATATCTTGAACCATGTGCTTGAAGGCGTGACAGTTTTCAATTGTGTGACCTGGAGCGCCTTTGTGATACTCACAGCGAGCATTGGAATCATAGTTTCGGGCATTACCAGTCTGAGGTGGCATATCTCTCAACAAAAGAGTCCCTTTTGCCATCAGCTGATTAAAGATTTTAGTGTATGACATAGGCAGGGGATCGATGTGCCTATCATATCCTCTTTGTTGATATGGTGGACCCTGTTGAGGAGCGCGTTGTTGTTGTTGACCAGGCCTTTGTGGATAAGTCGGTTGCTGGTATGGATATGCCGGTTGCTGGTATGGTCTAGGTGCATATTGCGCAGCTGCACCCAGAGGATAAGGACATGGTTGATAAGCCATCGGAGGTGGAAGCAGAGCTTGAATAGCTGGATGAAAAGGCATCGGAGGAACAGGCTGATGAGACACAACCATCCTGGCCAAGGCTTGCATGGCCTCATGAATACGATCAATCTTGCTCTTGATTGAGTCAATATCTTCCCTCATAGCAGCTTGTTCTTGTTGAATCTGATCCATCAGTCCTCTAGTGTTGGCTCGAGTTAAGTACGGTCGTCTAGCTCGATACGGGCGTCGGGAAACCAGCTTGATTTACTGAAGATGGAGGAATATGAAATAAGTTCTTGGCTTTGGAATGAAATGCAATATGAACAAATAATGCAAATGAGATGATATGCAATGTCAGAATCCAGGATCACAAGATCAGGGTCTCAAGAGTCCAAGGTACAGATAGAGGATACTCTGATCAGGAATTCACTGGGTAGACTCTAAGGTTTTAGGGATCCCAAAGTTATCAATTCATATGGATGTTCATCACACGCGCCATAAGCATGACGGTTGATTGACTCCGCCATATGAACCTATTTTGGGTGAGATCTTCGTATCGACAACCCACGAGAGAAAATTTTCTCGGGAGTCCATACTACGTGATCGTCGACACAAGGTTTAAACAAAGTCCTGGAGTTATGGAACTTTCTCAACTGTTTGATGCACGTGTCAATTTCATACATTCTTGACAGTCAATCAACTCCATTGAGTAAGTCTATTCAAAGTGAGGTTTTCGTATCGAGCCATGCGAGAGCGAACCCTGGTGCCCAATACTACGCAACCATCAACCGATGTTTTAACCAAAAGGTTCTAAAGGCCCTCAGAGTTGATGACCCTAATGAAAGCAACTGAGCACACACGTCAAGGACTTGACGGTTGTCAGTATCTTCATCATAATCTACTCCAAGTGAGGTTTTCGTATCGACAACCCACGAGAGTGGTTCCCTCGAGAGCCCATACTACACAACCTCGCCAACTTAAGTTTGTACTCGTAAGCCCGGGTATAGAGCTTTTTCCCTCAAGTTTCTTTTGCAAAGTATCGATCCAAGTTATAGTACCAAGGAGCCACAAGATATATAAGATGGAATGCGATAAAGAAAGCGATAAAAATAAACAAGCAAGGCATAAAAGCAAACATCCAAACAAACGCGGGAACATAGACTAGGATCGACTCGCAAAGGGGTGAACCAGTCCCCAGCAGAGTCGCAAGCTGTCGTACCCCAAAAAATACGACCTCACGCGATCCGAAAGGACGGAAGCCGTGCGCCGGACGGACTGAAGAGTCGCCACCTAATTCTATTTATTCCCGAAGAGGGAAAGGGAAGATATATATACAACCCGGGAAGAGAAGGATGAGGACAAAGGTCAACGGAACCATTGCCTGGGTTCGGGAGTCGGTTATGTAGGGGGAAGGTATTAGCACCCCCTACATCCATCGTACTCGATGGGAACCATCTAAGTTAACGCGCGAGAAAGGATGCTTTATGCTTAAACGAATTGCTTGCTAGAGGGAAATGAGTTTGAATTATAAGTTAGATTGATCCTAGGTGCTCGGCAAGGATTGAGATCCTTGTGCCTACGTACTCCCGCGTGCAATGGGAAAGTCAGAGCCTTGTAGTTCAGCCTACTAAGGGTATCGGTTGTTGATTTTATTACCTTTCTTCGATGAAAGGGTTTGGGAGTTGAAATGCACTAAAGACTATGGATAGTTTATCTCGTCCAACAAGACGAGCGTCTTGCGTCAAAATAATCGGAGCGAGTAACGAGAGCTCGTTATCCTCCTTTCTACCGCTTAAGGCTCGTGGCGTACAAATCTTCTCGCATTATTAGAACGTTTTATTTCCTAAGACCGCTTGACGTTGGATCAAGGGTTTGGATCTAATCGAAACATTTTGGTTTTTGAGGTTAGAGGGTAAATGCAAGTGGGGGTTTATTTTGTGGTTTGTTAGCGAGGCACAATGCGCTCGGCTCGCAAGGAGAGGTGGATCCTAATAAACGAAAATAATAACTGGAAAATAAAGTGCAAGTGTGCAAGTGAGATCGCTTGGCGTTGGACCAAGGATTCAGAATTAAATAAAATACGGAAAATAAAGTGCGTACAAAGTAATGGGAGAGGGATACAAAATAAATACAGGGGATTGCGAGAAATAAAGAGGTCTCGTTGTAATTCGCCCAAGAGGAAGTGTGTGTGTAGTGTTTTTGAACTATTCGAAGGCGTTCGGCCTTTTTAATCAGAAACAACTATTCGAAGGCGTTGGACCTTTTTACCGGAAACAACTATTCGAAGGCGTTGGACCTTTTTGGGACGCGTCGAAATTTACTTCGTTTACTTCCTTAGAACCGGTTTAAAGAAACTGTTCTATGAGGAGTCGAAACATTATTTTTGAAATGCGATAATGAATAAATAAAATTGATTTGCGAGAATTAAATTAAGATAGAATAATGAATTAAATAATCAAATAATTATTAAGAATAATAAATAAATTAAATTAATTGAAATGTTTATTTGCCAAAATAATAAAAAATAAATAATAAAAGAAACTAATTACAAGGAGGGCCTCATATTGACCGAACCTCACCGATTTAACGAAATCGGGTGAATATCGGCCTTTTGTTATGTCATTGGCCCCTTCAATAAATAAATAACAATATTATCTAAACAAATTAATTATAAATTGTTAGAAATAAAAGAAATAAAATATGGTCTCATAGCGATTTTGATAATATTGGATTGAACCGAATATCGAAAAAATACGCATTTATATCATAGACCCAAAAAAAATGAAAATAAACAATTTATATAAAATGAAATGTAAGAATAACATATAACCAACATAAATTCTGAAATCCTAAATAAATAACCAAATAAAAAGAACAGATAAGAAAATTTAAAGGAAACAAATAAAAGGGGAGTAAACTACTGGATTCAGTGGGCGTGTGCTGAATTGGGCTGGTAAACAATTGATTTATATAATAAGACCCAAGCTGAACACCCAAATGACCTTTTTACAAACAAATAAAAATTTTAAAACAATAAAAAAGGGAAAAGTATGTGTCGTGTGGTTTATTAGAAAAAAACAGAATTGATTATTGTGGTCGTGAAAAGGGTTCGTTTTCGGAGGTCACAGTGGGGTTAGAGGTTTTGTTTCTGTTTGGTGGCTTTTGATCTCCGTTTCACAGACTCACATGTTTACACGGTTTTTTCGCGATTCCTCCTCCTCACACTCGTCTAGACGTTTTTCGGTTTTCGCACAGATCTCGGTGGTAAATGGTATTTGTTTTTCTGGTTTTGTATATGGTTGTTTGGTTTTGGTGTATCGAAAAGTTTGGATGAGAGTGATTAATGGAAGATTTGGTAATGGAAAGAGATGGATTGTGATAAGGTTTGTGAGGGATGTTGTTATGTGGGTCAGATTTGAAAGAAGGTTTATTGATGAAGGTGAAATCTTTATAATTTATTTTATGATTCAGTTGTGGGTTTTTGTGAAGGTTTATTGAAAATTTATTCTGCGAAATCTTTGTAGGAGTGTTCTGTATTTTTTGGTGTTTTGAAGGAAGGTTTGTGAAGAATGGAAGTATTGATTATTGTAAATAGAGGCTGAGTGGTTTGAATTTGAAGGTTTTTAGTTTTTTTGTGAAGCTTTGATTTTTGGATTTTGCAGGGTATTTAGAGGCTCTCAAAGCTTGCTAAAAGTTGAGGAAGACAGGGCTCTTATAGAAGAATGGAATCAAGTATGAATTTGAGGATAAGAATTGGAAAGAAAAAAAAATCTTTTTGCTGAGCTGTTTGTGAGTGTTGCAGAAAGTGGGGAATTAGTGGAGTTTTGCGTGATATTGAGTGTAGTGTTGTTATACAGGCTGTGTTGTGTTTGTGTGCTGAAAAAGTGGGGTCGGGACCCTTAGAGGAATATTTGAAAAGAAAAGATATGATGTTGTATTCTCCTTTTTTAGAAACTGAATGTGTGGACAAATTATATATAATTTTTACTATGGGTGTGGCAATGTAAATGATTATAAAAATAAGAATAAAAAATAAATATAATAATAATAGTAAGAAAATTATAGCCATTTAGATAATATGGAATAAAAATAAAATGAATGATGATTAATGGAAGAAAAAAGAAAAATAAGAGAGATTTGATTTTAAGTAAAAATGAACTTTTATATTAAAATTGAAAATGACAGATAATGATTGATAGATAAAAAAAAACAAATCTATACATAAAAAAATTTAAAATGACTAATATAAATTATATATATATATAAAAAGGTTAATAATTATGGATTATGAAATAATAATAATATTCTAGAAAAAAGAAAAAAAAAAGACATGGCTAGAAATAAAGAATAAATAAATAAATACGATATCGACATACAGATGAATGGTCACTGCATCGAAATGCACCAATTTTCAACAGCACAAACACATAACCTAAAAAAGTATGGACAAAATTTTGGCTCAATTTGAACAAACTAAAACAAATATTTTTCTTCAATTTTCTGAGTAATAAAAGTAAATATGCGGGTAGGACAAATTTGGGGTATGACACTATGGTGCAGGGAGTAAGAGATTATCCATATGCCATGTATCCATTCTCTTCCTAGAAGCAAGTTGTAACTAGCCCTTGCGGCTATTACCATGAACATTATAGGTCGAGTAATATACCCAACTGTTACATCCACCTGAACAAACCCCATAATGTGTCCAATATTTCCTTCATAATTATAAAGTACCATATTGTGCGGCCTAAGATCAAGGTCAAACATTCCTAACTTAGCCAACATTAAATGTTGCATTAAAATCATTGCAGATCCACTGTCGACTAGTATCTTGTTAACGATAGTACTTTCGACCTTAGCCCTTATGAACATAGGCTTTAGGTGGTTCTTCATTCATTTGTAGGGCCTCTCAAAGAAAGCATTTTTCTCTTTGAAACACCCATTATTCATAACAAAGTAAAATATTAGCTTGTGTTTTCCAGTTCCTCTTCCTCATAGACTTCCTCTTCAGCAATTTCAGTCACGTGTTTATACTCATAAGGAAGTACAAAGATCACATTACATAGGACATCAAAGTCTCCTTATGACCTAAAGTCGAAATTATTTGTTACTAACTCATCCTCTTTGGCCTACTCTTTTATGTTGATCTTCCTGGAGGGAAACAACTTCTCGCCAGCTAGTTTCTTTTCCTGGTCATCTTTAGGCTTTTGATGTGGCCTGATATTGCTTGACCTAACAACATCACTTTATGCCTTCTTTTTCCTATGGAATGTATGCCATTAGGTCCTAGTCATGGGATTCTTCCCCTTGTAGTTTGCGCTAGGCTCATAGGAATGTCTCTCAAACAATTGAAAATTTTCCATGTATGTCATGGAGGACCCTCGACCAATTTCAAATTTTCTCCATTTTGGGTTTCTGTTGTGTTCTCTCTCAGCAGGCTTCGACCATTTCCCTTGGAGAACGTCACTTGAAGGCTTGTAGGTGTTTGACTTTACCTTCTGTGAGCCAATTGCTCGATCCTTCCTTTGGGGTGCATTTCCCTTGATAAAGTGGTACTGAGGATGGACACTCTCGTTGTCTTTGGCCCTTTGAACATCTTCTACTCGCTGGAAACTTTCTTGTCAAACATAGCATTGCATCTAGGGAAAAACATCACTCTAGAGACATAAGCTTGACAACTGTAAAGAAATTCAATAAGATTTTCACTAGCTTTTGGGAACACGACTTCGATATGGTTTTTAGTTTCAAATTCTTTCATATTAAAATCCTCAAAGATGTCGACAATGTTGATCACATTAGTCTCCATGTAGCTGGAATCTCTATTATGTAAGGGATCAACATCAATTTTCATTGGGAACTTTCTTGTAGAAAACTTGAGTATGCCTTTGTTAAGAGCATTCTCCAGAAGATCCCTAAAAGAAAACATTGTGAGGTTTTATGTCCTAAAAAATTATGATATTTACAAAACCTATATTTCTTTCTTTGTTCTAATGGTGGTAATTTTCTCCTGGAGGAACAAGTACTTGACCATCTTCAACTAGAAAATTGAAAATCTCATTGCATTTGGTTACATTGAAGGTATAAGTTTTCTTAGGAAACTTATCATTTTCTTTGGGCTCTAGAGGATTCTTCCCACTTGCAGGTGTAAGTAACTTACACACATATGAAGGTTCTAGATTTAGCTCAACCACATCAATCTCAAACTTCGACATGTTCATATTCAACCTCATACAATATGTCTTAGTCTTGCATGTCGATGTATGTTATACGCTTTTTCTTACCCTTACTAGTTCTGGCCTTCTCGGACTTTAGTCTCTCGACTGCCTAACTTTATCTTCTAGTTGGGACATATCTCTTAGATATTGAGTATCTAGTTTCTTTCTAAGGGAATATGATATCCCACCAGCAGCCATTTCGACAAGCTCGTGTTCAGGCACCTGAGTAAAGCACCTTATTTTTAATAACCCGAATCTGTTCAAGTAAACATCAATTGATTTAGCAAACTTTCACTTGACACTCGACAAATCCTTCAAACTAATCATATATTGCCTCAAATAGAACTGTTTATGGAACAATATCTCTAACTGTGTCCAATTATGAATCAAATGAGGAGATAAGGTAGTAAAACACGTGAATGCAATTTTTATTAGAGAACTAAGGAAATATCTCATTCTCAAATTATCATTATTTGCAATGTCACCTTCCTCAGTCAGGTAACGAGCTATGTGTTTGACAATTAACTCATTGGTGTCGCCAACGAATTTAGTAAACTTAGGGACTTTCTATCCCCTTGGCAACTCTGTCTTTAACACATATTATGACAAAGGGGATGTATAATTTGGCCTTTGCAAGCCCATAGTAACCCCATTTCGCGCCATTATCCTTTCGAAAATGGTTGTTAGGTTATTTTCTCCTAACATATTTCCATGTCGAACCTGATGGACAACCAAGTCGGCATCCTAGTGCAATTAACTATTACGACGGGTGGATTTTCTTCACCAGGAATCTCTTGCTCGACGTGTTGGGGAATCACTTGTTGTACCTGGTTCGCAATCTCATCTAAAACTACTCCCTAATTTCAAACATGTCCATCAACCTGAGGTTGTGCACCTGGTCGAATCTGAACTGGGGGAGTGTCAAAAAAATCAACGATTCTTATCCTTTAAGTCACCACTTGTTGGTAACTTTGATTTGTATGTTGAATTAATGAGTTAAATATTGTACCCATCTGTTGTGTTAGAGTATTTATTATCTCATGGTTACTTTCATCCATTTGTTGCCTCATTGCCATGACATAACTTGTTGTCAAAGTAAACATTGTTTGGGAACCAAACCCTGCTCCAATGTGGGGTGGGGTGTTTCGACCATGGTTACCTAAGGCTGAACTAGACCCCATAATGGGTGAAAACATGCTTGCAGTACTATCCCCCCCTCCTTCAAAGGATTATTTTTCAAACTTGTTATAAACGTAGTAGGCATTCCAAACGGTTGTACACGTCCTGACATGATTATGGTGAAACTTGTGGAAAAATGTCTAAAATCCACGAAAGGCCTGGGAGTCGCTGTGTGACTCTGGGGGTAATGGTGTAACAATTTTTCCCTTAGGAGGAATAGTTGATGTCACCATTATTGATGGCATCAGCGTGGTACTAGCGGTTGAAGGAATAGGTTTAGTTATTATCGCATAAATTGTTCTCAATCCAGCACTATGAGAAGGTCGACATCCATTGTTGTTTCTAGGATTCACCATTCTTCTAAAATATCTTCTAACAACAGGTTTCTGTTTTATCTCTTGGTTATTTTAACACACCTAAATCTCATGCACTATCGCACACGAACAGTGAAAAGTTAATGAAACTAACGTAGACAAATACTAGATGTTTTTTACAAAACAACAAAAAATAAAATACAAACAAACAAAAGCGTCCCACTGAGCATGCCACTTTTTTTAAGGTGTAATTTGGTAAAGAAAATATAAGTTTATAATAATACTTAAGGGATCAAACTCGAAAATCGCTCGGACATATTTGTGTGCTGTTTTTTGTTAAAACTAAGGGTGGTCGTCGAAGTTAACGCAAACTTCTGGAACGACGTTGTGATTTCTTAAAAATAAAGAAAGTAACTGAAATATGAGGCAAATGAAAATAGATTACAAGGTAAAGTAAATTAAAATGCTTGCTTCGACAGATAAAGTGCAGTAAAATAAACGGCCAGAAGTTTAAAGACTTGAAGGTAAAATGCAAAAGAAGTAAAGTTTACTGAAAAGGTAAAGACAGTCGAAAATAAAGTGCAGAAAATGTGAAGGCATTTGAAAGGAAAAAAAGGTTTAAAATTCATAAAAAGAAAGACCTTTTAAGATAAAATGTTGGAATATATTAAATTGGTGGAACACATACGTATATTTTTCTCACTTGTTTCTCACAGCGAGGAAATTTTGAGTGTAACATAAATGTACAATTTGCGAACCCCTTATAAAATAAACCTAAGTTTCTATATATACAAGTCTAAAATAATTGTACACGTCTAATAAAATATCCCCATGATGACACATCTTTAGATCATGTAGCGGGTTTTTCCCTTGACGTGCCCCACATTCTAAGTAACCATCAACGCTAATGTAATAGTTTATGCCTCGTGATATTATTTGAATCTCTCAATTTATCTATTGACGACAACAATTAAAGAGACTCCTCGAAACTTTCGATGTCAATCATGTTAAGTTAACATGTTTTGATGTGTCGCCAATCATAATTGTGAACCCCACACTTAGTCAACATGGCATGGTGTCCCATTTCACTAAGTGGCTAATATAGCATAGTACTTAATTTCACTAAGTCCCCATGCTCTTCATTATATTCTTAGACCATACCATCTTCAACCAATATCACCTTGGGTGACTTCTAACCTTGAGTCATATTGATCATGTTGACTCGTTCTATTTTTATTTTCAATGTGGCATATTTTTGGCTAGCCTCATGAATACTTGTCATTTAAAGTTAAGTTAAAAGATCTAGTTTAACAAATTGACCCCAAAAGTTTATGTTTCAATTTTCATTAAAAAAAAGAGATTTGTCCTTTTTTATCATAATTTTTCGATGTCAATTCATTGTTGTTGACTTCATCGTCATCATTACACTTTTTATGACGCATTGTCACTTTCCAAGAGATTTTCTTAGAATCTCATTATCGCTTCTACTTCTGAGGAAGATGTGGGTTTTCACGTTTGTAGTAACTGCTCCCACTGACCATTAATGTTAGCATCGAAACCATATGCAAACTCTTTAGTTACTTTCACGTCGGTGCCAAGTGTCAGATTTCATGCATACATTTAAGCCTATAAATGTTTCCCTCAACTCTTTCCTTTCTCCTCTTTCACTTTTTCTTCTTGCATTATCCTTCTTCTTTGTAGAAAACAGCTCTAACCCTATTTTCACCATTTTTTTTCTTCAGAAACGCTTTCTTGGCTAAGACCAAAGGCAAGCTTTACTTCAAACCCATCACCGAGTAGCAGTTTGTTGCCCTTTGTGATACCTCCTTCTGAAGACGAAGAAGTTAGGGATTTCATTCTTGAACCTTCTTCTGATAGCATTAAAATTGTCGTCTGGAAAAAAAATTGATTCCTTACTCCTTGGATAATCATATGTACGCCTTTTATGGGCCATATCCTTCAAAGAGGTCATAACACTGGGAACACATAGGCATCCATGACACGGTCAATCTGTCTAGAATTGTCCCTAAGTACAACTCGTGCATGTTGTTGGCGTCGATCTTCTTCTGGGAAGGTTCGACAAATACTTTCACGTTGCCTTAGGAATGTTGGTGCCGACCTTTTTCGACGTTTCTTCCACCAATATCAAAATGCTTGCACCTCTTGATAGCCTGTTGAGAAACATGTTTGCAACCCTGCAACCTCATAATGATTTTCTTAGTGGTTTTAGCCTTCTTGTGGAAGCAGGTTTAGTCTGACTACCATAAGAGGATTGTTTCAGGAAGCTTCCCTTAAGCGGAGGTATTTTCCTCATCTTTCTTGTATTGGGTACCCTTGTTGGGTGTGTTCTTCCTACACTCCTTGTTTTTTCAATAGTTTTTTTTTTGCTATCTTCTTTCTTCACTTAAGAAAATCTAGAAACAATCGATGATCAAGACACAACCCTTAATTAAAGAGTTGCCCCAAATCAAGATGTGACCCCTACAAGTATCCTTTGATCTGCATCTCTCAAGGGGGTTGAACATGTTGAGAATGCACCCAAATTAGAACTTGAGCTAACTCTTTCTGAAGGACTTAATGACCGTCTTCGTACCAGGCTCCACCTCTCCAAGGCCAAATTAGAAGAATTCAAGTCACAGTTTCCTGCCTGATCAACCTCTTTGGTAATCTTTTTTTTTTGTAGTGGCTATGACCACCTTATGTAATGACTTCGCCATGTTTGACGATTTTTTTCTATTTTGTAATGACTTTGACATTTTGGCATTTTTTTAATACCAGGGTGGTAGCATTCACTTTGTTCAGTATATTACTCTTGTTCAATTTAAATTTCTTGTAGCATAGGTTTATACCGTTTTAGGTACTTACCATTTACTCTGAGAATTCTTTTCCCTCTAGACAGTTCTTCGATTTCATAAGCGTTGTTTGAAAACACTTGAAGAATTTGAAATGGTCCTTCCCAAATTGGGGACCATTTGCCTAAGGTTTGATTCTTTAGATCCATAGGCAAAATCACTTTCCAAACATAATCCCCGCTTGAGAATACTTTGGACTTAACCTTTTTATTACAGGCTTTAGCAATTCGCTCTTTTTGTCGTATCAATGTATCTAATGCTGCAAACCATTCTTCATCCAAATCAAACATTTTGTCTAACATCATACTCCAATATTGGTCTGATAGAATTTCATGTTGATGTTGAATTCAGACTGATTGTAAATAAATATCTACAAACACAGCGACATGGTCGTAGGCCAATCAGAATGGTGTTGTTGCAGTTGCCTCCTTTGGAAACGTTCGACAAGCCCATATGACTTGATCTAACGTTTGATGCCAATTCTTTGACTTCTTCCCAACATGTTTCTTGATCAATAACTTAATTCCCACTTCTGATGCAAACTCTTGCATCTTCCGACCAATAAACATTGACCCTTGATCAGTCGTGATAGTTTCGGAAACTCCAAATCTATAGATAATATTCTTTTCAATAAACTAAATTATGGCCACTTCATCGACTTTCACTAAAGAGACTACTTCGATCCACTTCGTAAAGTAATCAATACTAACCAAGATATATTTCTGGCTTTTAGAGGATGTCAGTTGAATTTCGCCAATCAGGTCAATAGTATATCCTTTAAATGGTCAGGGCTTCACTATTGCATGCAACTCACTTGCAGGTACATGTTGTATGCCTGAGTGAACTTGTCTTTCTTGGCAACCCTTTGCAAAATCAATACAAATCCTTAAGCAAGGTAGGCCAATAAGCACCCTAGTGACATAAAAGTCATTTCATGTTGTGCCCCACTTAATGGGCACCACAAGCTCCACTATGAGCGTTCGACATAGCTAGATATGCCTCTTCTTCACCAAGGCATTTGAGCAAAACTCCTTCAAGAATCTTTTTGAACAACTCATTTCCGCTGATTATATAACTCAGAACTCTATACTTGATCTTTCGATTTGTTGACCCGACTGGATTCTTCAAATAATCAACTATGCATTCTAGAAAGACAAAACAAAAACAAAAATATAAATAAATTACAAGTTTACAACAAAAAGCTACAAACCACCAACTAGAAAAATATAACACACATCAAACAAAGTTCTTATGCCAGACATAATTGCCATTACAATTTATGCAAAACTAGAAAAATATAACACACATCACACAAAGTTCTTATGCCAGACATAATTGCCATTACAATTTATGCAAAATAATGGGTGCCCCATATTTTGGCTGCAAACTAAGCATAGTGGTAGGAACATGCTTATAAGTAGGAGAAAGTTCAAATGAAAATTTTTGCAGTAGTAATGATATCACTATCTTTGATTCTAACAAGGCAAAGTTTTGTCCGATACAAATTCTAGGACCCCATCCAAATGGGAAATAACAAACTTGACCCTTTGTTGCCTTTGCAATTCCTTCGGCAAACCTTTCAGGTTTGAACTCTTTTGCATCAGCACCCCATGTATCATGATCTTGGTGAATCAGAAATATTGGTAAAGAAACTCGTGTTCCTTTAGATAGGAAAAGGTTTCCAAGTTTCAAATCCTTTCGAATAGCTCGGTTGAAGTAAACTGTAGGCGGGTATAACCTTAGTACCTCGTACAAAATCATTGTTACCTAACGAAACCATATATTATCAGTTAGTTCCAAAAAAGTTATGTATTAAATTAACAGATCATTAGAATGAGAAGATTTATAGTATAATCATCATGTGATGAAGTGATACATACAGTTTTAAGTTGACTTAACCCTCCAAAGTTTGGATTTTGGTTTCCAAAAACTTGCAAAACTTCCTCTCTTGCACGAGCTTGCCATTCAGGATACCGGCCTAATAACACCATTGTCCAAACTAGCAAATCTGAAGTAGTCTCTTGCCCTGCATTGTAAAAAAGTTTACATTCATCTATCACTTCTTCGGTGGTCATTCCATTACTCTTACTGTTTCCATGTTCTTGATTTTGGGCCTGATTTGATTGCAAAAGTATGCCTAATAAATCATCATTGGCTGTTTCACCATTCTTCAATGAATTTTCTCGTTTTTTAATTATTCCCGCAAGTGAATCAGATATATCTCTATCCATTTCCTTCATCCTCCTCTTGGAAGGTGTTGGTAGAAGCCTAATGTTAATGGTGCGAAATGCACTTGATTAATATTTATAAAACTAGAACATGCTTTTAATTTGATTATGAAATGTGCCAAAATCAGATTGTAGTCTTACCACCATAATGGAATGTTTGGGTTTTGTGTTGTCATCAAAAGAAACCCCTGCCTCTTCAGAAGTTCAAATATTCTTGTTCCTTCAACATAGCTGCTTCCAAATGCTGTTCTAGAGATTACATCACGCGTCAAATTCTGAAGGAAAGGCCAAACATCAATCTCACATGTTCCCTCTGGTGACAACAATTCCTTCCATTTGCTTATCATTTCTTCGCAACAATGAGAAAATGCAGGCAGCATACCCTATAGAATGCAGTAAATAAAACATATAATTATAGCAAGAAAAATTAGAAATTCCATTTACAAAAACAAAGTCTTACAAGTTGGTTTTGTTAAGATTAGTCAGAGTCGATATAAAGCATAATACAATATCACAGTCGATCCACCTTAAAAAAAATAGTCTTACTTTTAATTTTTCAATATGGAATGCAGGATTGATGATTTTTCGATGTTTAGCCCATTTCTCTCCCTCAGATTGTACAAGACCATTGCTCAAATACTTGGCAAGTGAAGTTAACTTTGGTTTGGGGAAGTCCTCAATCTTGTTGAAGATTTGCTTAATTTGGTCAGGGTCTGTGATAACAACCTTTGGTGTTGTACCTTCCCATAAAAAGGAATTCTTACCTGCAAATCCTTTACTTATCAGCTTAGTGGATAAATAAATCTCAAATACTCTCTTATATATAGCGGTGTTGGTGTTGTCCGTGTCCTTGTCGGAGTCCGTGCTTCACAGTGGAACACTTAGAATTGATTATAGATGTGTAGAACAAAATAGAAAGTAAGAGTAGAATATATGTATACCATATTTGAGAACAGTTTGATGAACAGGTGAGAACATAGATGGTGCAGCTTCTTTGAAAAGACCAACTGATTTATATTTAGCTTCATGTTGCAGCTTCATCATATGATTTTGCTTTGAGTTGTCAAACAGAGAGAGCTTATATGGATCACCACGAAGACCTTGAGATATGAGAAGTTTTTCTAACCTCTTTGGTTTAAACCACAGCTTGTTGAGAAGAAACCATGGAATCACAGCAAGTATAACAGTAAGAACCCAGATTATTATTGTTGTTGACGTGGGAATATACAACTCCATGTTTTGTGTGCTTGTGATTGATTTAGAATGGATATCTTAAAGGAGAATGGATATCTTAAAGGAGATAGTCCTTTGGGCATGTGATTGATTAGAATGAATATAATAAAGGAGATGCGAGTCCACGATGGCATGATTGCAAGATTACTACTCCCTCTGTCCCAAAATAATAGTCTTTTAAGGTTAAAAAAGTTGTCCCAAAATAATAGTTTTTCTACGTTTTCAATGCAATATTAATTAGTTTTTATCAACTTTACCCTTAATAAATATTATTTACATGACTTTCAATGTATTACATTAATACTATACTTTTATAACAACCAATAGTAATTAAGGGCAGTTTTATAAAATTGTTATATTTAATTATTCAATCATTACTTTTTTTTAATCTATATGCAACAACCTTAAAAGATAATTATTTTGAGACGGAGGGAGTAAAATTTTGGATGGATTAGGAAAATGGTGGGGTCATTCACGCTCTAGAGGAGTAAATAAATATCTCTAGAAATATATAATATAAAAGAGAATGTTACTTTTACACTCAATTGTAACACCTACACCGTATTATTATAAGGATTTTGATTTCTATTTCTATTAATTGTTTAATCATTATTTTTTTCCTGTTCATACACAAACAAATACATGGCCTTGCTTTATCTCATTTGGTGTAAAGATACGGTGTTAAATGTTGGGTGTAAACATAGCAACCCTCAATATAAAATCTCCAAATATATAGGTGACTAATCAAAATAAATAAATAAGATCTCAAAATGCATTAATTAATTTGGTTGATTTTGGTTTAGTATTATTTTGATACTAAGAATACAACAAAGGTGTAAGAACAACTAGAAAGGTTTAGATCTCTTCAATTTCAAAATTATTTTCCTCACAATGTTATGATTAGTCATTATATCATTTTTAAGAAGAAATCAAGATACAATTTATTTTCTTGTAAAATCTATCAAATACATTTCTTAAAGGAGAACGTTTGATGAACCCATTTTAATTTGATGGATTCTATTATTAGCTAGAAAATTTTCAAACCCTCGTTTCAAATGAGAATTTTCAGATGTACTGATTTTCGGAACGAGAATTGACAAACCCAGCTTAAAAATAAAGATTTAAAATTTATTACGAAAAAATCTCTTTTACCTTAAAAGCGAGTTTTATTTTGGTTTCGTATACAATGTAACGAATGACGTCATGAAAATACATGCATTTTGTACATCAAACTTATTGTACACTTCAATGAAATTCTTATGTTCGGTAGTCCCTCCATCCCACAATGAATTATCTATTTTGAATAAAATGGTTACAAAATAAATGATCCATTTCAATTTCCAATACACATTTTTCAAATCTACCATTTAATTAATATTACTTTCATCATTTTTAATACTTGATAAATGATACTTTAATCAAAATATTACGTGTATGGTTTCAAGATGTAGTTCGTTAACGTGGGTTGGATGGTTTATGTGCCATTGGGTATAAGACTATCAATCAGGGTATGTTGTTGACTTTTTGGGAAAGATGACACTCAGAGATGTCATCGTTCTACATCCCTTATGGTGAGATGTACATCACTCGTGTTGATGTCTCATGACTTCTGCATCTTCTAATTAGGGGAATATTACCAAATCATTCCCTGATCAACAAATCCAAAGCACTTGAAATGATGGTGAATGTAACGCTCGTATTTAATTAATTAATTTAATTAAATATTATTGCGTGTGTTTCCCGATTTTAGGTTGTTAAGTGTTGTTTTGTCGTTTGTGTCGTTAAGTCGTTTAAGCCGTTAAGTTGATTTGTATGTTGCAGGTTAAGTTGTGTTCGGGTAGTTTAATTAATTAAATTAAGTCGACTGAATAAAATAAGTGCTAATGAGATAATAATGAGTTGGGCTAGTTAACGTGGTGAGAGTAGTAGAGCTGTGGGTGTTGTTTTAGGCTCGTTAGTAATTAGGTTGATTAGTGTAAATTAGTAGGATTAGACAAAAGAAACCTAATTAGAAAAAATAATCAGAAATTGTAAGAGGAGGAAGAATAAGTCTTAGAGGGAGATCAAGAATAGGCTAGGTTGAAGATTTTCGCGGGAATTTTTGCGGTGAATTCGAGTTGCCTTCAATCCAAGTTAAGGGTGGAGTTCAAATTCCATAACCGGGACTAGATGATCGTATGTAGGTTGGGATTTTCGTGTAATTTTGTTACTGTGTTTTGTTATATGATTGTTGTTGACGATTTCATGTTGATATCTGATGAAGAAACATGTTGTTCTTGTTGTATTGTTGATATAATCGTTGTTGTATATGTTGTTTGTGTTGTTGTTGGATTGTTGTTGAAGAATTCACGTAGAAGAAGTTAAGGTTCGTAAAATCGATCATAGAATTTGATAGATGAATAGATACATGAGTTTTTGAGAGTCAAATCGATGTAGAAACCTAATTAAGATTGAACAGAATGATGAAATTGTGAGAAATCGTAGCTGAGTGGGAATTAGAAGCATTATGGTCATTTGCGTAATAGATCTGGTGTTACGTGTATCAGACAAGGCAGTACGCGTAATAAGACCCTTATACGCAGGTCATACGCGTAACATTCAAGGGCAATACGTGTATCAAGGTGGCTATATGCGTATACACAGGGCATGTGCAAAAAAATGCAATTTTTGGCGATTCGACCTGTTTTCGCATCCGTTCTGAGTTGAATTGATCTTAGATTTAAAGTAGGGATGAAATAAGTTAATTATAGTAGATTGGAAGAATTAAAAATGATAATTTAGTATTCTAATCGATTAAGTCGTAATTCTGTCGTTCTGTGTTGAAGTCGTTATAAGCTGTGTTGTCTCGATTTTGGGGAAGATTAATATGTTGTAGGTCTTATGACCAATGTTGATTCATGTTGTTGAGTTGTTCAAGTTGTTATGTTGTTAAGTTGTTGATTATGTCGTTGTTGTTGTACGTCATTCATAGTTGCATACATGTGCATATTTCAAGTTGGAGCATATGCTCGATTCAAGTTAGCCTGGATTGGCAAATAAGTTGATGATGCCTCGATAACCTGGCAATGTTTTAAGTTGGGAGTTTACTCCAAATGGTACCACATGCATATAAGTTGAGTCGCATTGAGTTGCATATTATTTATGTTGGTTGTAGGATGTAAGTTGTACGTTGATGTTGTTGTTGTGTGAAGTGGTATGATTATGTGATTATCTTGTTTACATGTTGATTATCATATCATGTTTATGTTATTCGATATCTCACCCCTTCTGTTTGAGTGTTTCCCTCTGTTGGTAACGTGCAGGTAACGAAGAGTCCAATACTTAGTAGCTTCGAGTTGGTGTTTCTCGCTCTGATACGTAGCACTTCGGGGGGATAAACGTGTGTTTTGTCTTTGTGGGTTTTGTTTAAGTTTATGAACTAGTGTAAGTTGTTTTGTGTCGAAGAACCAAGTTGAGATTATTTTGACGTTGATTTATTTGAAGTTGTTTAGAAATTAAAACTTGTTGATCCACTGCGTTGTTTTTCAAAGTTATTATATTAATGAAGTTGTTATTTGGTTTTAAAGTTGGAAAAATTTGATATCCCATGATTGTTTATGTGATTTTATAACTCTGATTTAATAATAAAATTCGGGTAGAAATGGGGTGTTATAGTGAACTATTTAGGAGTTGACCCAGGTGAGGCCTAAATAGAGTTTGATACCGTGAGATGCGCTCATGACTGATTTTCAATCTTTGTGGAATTGTACAAATACCACCTAGTCGTGAAAGTGGAAGTTAAAGGTGATCATGAGCAAGTTTTATTACATAGACAATGTGCATTAAGGTTATACTTTATGTATTTGGTTGCCACGACAATATTTGTGGACATAATTGCAACCTACGTCGATGTAGTATACCTGACATACTTCATCAACTTAGAGCAAATTGACGAGTACAACTGGGGGTCTGTGTGTTTGATTTATATGTACTCCTAACTAAGTGAAGCTTGTCTTTGGAAGATAAGACAAATGATAAAAAGTTGCATGCTTTTTATGGTAATATATTTTCATCTTTACTGTTACTAATATTTTTATAATACTTGTGTTACACATGTTATTAACATTTTGTATGAATTGTTTCCAGGAGTGGACCATCTCTCACTTTCCTTGCATATTCCGCTAGGTTCCTGAGAATAACTACACTGAGGATTGGCCACGTGTTTACGCATTTACCCTGTTCATAGGGAATCAGGTGCTAGAGTCGTTTCAGGTGTTTATTGATCGCATTATAGTAGATGCTACATGCTTTTTCCCATACAAAGATCACCGTCACATGCTTCCCTTAGATGTTATAACCTTATACTCTGAATGGTTGGATTGCGGGTCACATCTTATGTATCCATATCTGCTAGAGCGATTCATGCAACAATTCAATTGTATGTAGGTTATTCCAAGACACCCCTTTGTATCTGCTCCTCCAATGGTCCAACGCAGGCAACTTGATGCCAAACTTGTTAGTTTTAAAAGCCACTGACTCCAAATGATGCACGAAGGATGCTTGCTCTTAAACCATGGGTTGCTGTACACAGCTACATCCAATGGTTCTATCAAGTGTCACATCCTTACATGACACCACATGTTGTGGGATCACCATCTAGACTAGATCATTATGAGATATTGGAAGAGGGGCAAGCTAGGAATGACCATACCCATGATGTGTTGTCAACCTGTCAGCATATTATAGAGTCTGGACAAGTTCAGGAAGGTAGTCCTGCAATGGCCATCATACATATCATGATGGTCGAGGCATGAAATGCCTTATAGTGCATGTGGCAAAGGAACCAGGGGGCTTCGGTTAGATATACCCAGTATTTTCATTTGCTATTATTCTTTGTATTTGTATATTGATAACATTTATAGTTTAAACTTGTATTAATATTTGAATTTATAAATGACATTCTTGAATTATATTAATAGTTATGGTTTAATGATGTGTTGTCAACTTGTCAGTGTATTGTAGAGTCTGGACAGGTTCAGGAAGGCAGTCCTGCAATGGCCATCATACATATTGATCCGCGTGTCGCGCACAGATAAAAAACGAATAATTTTTGAAAACGTAGTATAGCGAAAATGACTCGAATCGTTTCACAAGGATTCTTGTATTGTTATTAATCGAAGGTAACCGAATTCCGAATTATGGGGGGTTTGTTTTAAGGTTGATAAAAAAACAGAACAATTAAGTGATTAAAATACGTGATTATAGAATAAGTCAATCTACCGATTCAGTTCCTACTATCATCAATTATTATAATTATAATTCCCTAAACGGATTATTCATTCCTATTCGGATACAACCTCAATGACAAACGCGGTGAGAATTGTAAGATGTACGATCCTATTGTCTGAATTAAGCAAACGTGATAAAATCTCATGAATTAAGCAAACATGATTGATCAGACACAAAATGAATTAAGCAAACATGTCGTGTCTATGTTAGGATCATACAATCAAATTGAATCAATATATTTCATGCAATTGAATTAAGCATGCAAGAACACAAAATATAATTGAAAGGAATTAAACTAAAATTAACATTATAATAATCTCAAGTGTTGGAACCTGAATACAGTAGATTGACTCAAGGGCGATCAGTTCTCCATCGTTCTTTCAAGTGTAAGGAATAAAATAAAATCGTGAATAGTGTTTTGAAGAGCAGCTGCGGCTGCTAGGTTAAATAGAAAACCTAAAAACCCGTTTACAACCCAACTGGGTCAAATATATAACCCATGCCCAATTCTAAATGACCCGAAACTGAATAAAACTAATGCAGAAGCTTCAAACGAAATTCTGGAAAATATAACTCTGAATATGACTTTGACTCCAACACGAAAGTTGTAGCTCTCTCTCTTAGCTTTCCATCGACTGGTAGAACGCCTCAATCAGATTCCTGGTACTCCGGTTATGATCATTTCCGTAAAAGTTGTTAAAGCTGAAAATTAAGTACGAAAATTAGATTAAGCCAAAAATAAAGTAAATTAGAAAAACAAATTAAAATATAAAATAAAACAAATAAAACTAAAGAAATGCCTAAGTGAAATCATGTAGGAATGTGCACCAAAATGCACTGATCAAATTCCCCCACACTTGAACTTTTGCACTCGGAGCAAAAAAATAAACTCAAGACTCAAGAAACACAACATCATTCATACTCATTCAAGGCTACAAACTCTTCTTCTATTAAGATAGCATCGATAGGTACTAATCTTACACACTAAGGATATCGTAAGAACACAAATCCGCAATTATGCGGTCATAAGCCTCCCTCCTATACAAACCATTTCAAATCATGTTATTATGCCTAAGTCTAACTTACTCATCCTCATTTTTGCTCTCTTTCATTCTAGTGCAATCACATTAAGTCCGTTATCTATTCATACACATGGTAAATAAGCATGTTAGTGATTATGATCCATACTTGACAATATTTTAAAGTTACTTTAGTAACAACAATTTTTTTTCTTAAGGTTTCACATCCGTTAGGCTAAATGACCGGGTGAGGATCACCTAACTTAAAAGGTGTAACACCCTAAATTTGCCCTCTCCTGTTTAGCATCATCATCATATCATAATCATCATCAGCATGTCATGTCCTTAGCATATTGCATAGAAAAATGAGGCATAACACTTGCATGTTCTATCATAAGGCATATGATCAATTATCAGGGAAATTCAAAGCTCACAAGGCAGGCTACAAGGTTGACATCAGGGTCAAAGACTAAAAAAGGGATTGAGGATCAAAATCAGATCAAAATGGTTGGCACCGGATTATTCCTGAGGTTTCCCACCAAAAGGAGGGAAAATTCAAAATTCATTGGCGTTAACCGGTTAACGCTTTGGTTAACCGGTTAACGGCTGCGAATTTTGAATTCCAGCAGCAAATTCAGCATGTGCTTTTGGCTCCAATTTTCAAGTTTCTGATTTTTATTTATTTTGAATTAATTGAAAATTAAAGAGAAGGATCTAGAGAACTTATCCAAGCCTAATCCCATTTCAAAATCCTAATCACATTACCAAACAATAATTTTAGATCCCAAGCCTAATTTTTGGGCCCCAAACCTAAACCATATTTAATCCATTTCTCTCCAAACCAAGGGGCTCTCTCTCTGATTTTCATTCTCATTCTGAATTTTCACTCTTCTCACTCACAATTCTCTCACTTTTCTCTCCCAATTTTCCAAATCACTCAAAGTTCCTCTTTGAAGATCACATAACCTTGCCTCAAGGTGTGTGGATCTTGGAACTAGACCTTCATCCATAGCTTATTTGCATCTTTTTGTTGGTTTAATTGGTGATTCAGATCTGGTTTGGGATCTAGAAGTGCTTTTGGATCCAAAATTCTGCATCAAGACCTTGTTCTTGCATTTATTTTGCATGGAGTGTGAAGCTTAGCACCGGATCTTCAAAGTTTTGCGCGAGATCTATCGTTTTCAGCTCAATCAACAATTACCAAAGCATACCTCAGCTTTGTAGGTTGGTTAATTTCAGATCTAGCTCTGTTTTAGCTTATTTGCATGCTTGCGGTTTAGATCCGCCATGTGCTTGCGTATTTGCTTGTGTTGCTTGAATTGATTGGTTGATTTGTAACCGGATCTATGTATTAATGTTCATGAGCTTGATGATGCTAATTAATGTGAATTGATCCATTCATTTCATGCTCAATTGATTGCTAGTCTGGTGTGAGATTAATTGGATAAACTGGTTTGAACTGATTTTCTGCAGGAAATTGTTGTTGTTTCTTCAGTGTTAACCGGTTAACGGATTGGTTAACCGGTTAACGCACCTGTTTCTGTACTGGTTTTCTGCAGGTTTGGATTGGTTAACCGGTTAACGCTTTGGTTAACCGGTTAACACTGAAGCAGTGTGTCATATTTGAGTTATTTTTAGCATGTTTGATCCCCTTACTTGTTTTAAATGCCATGGATCATTGTAGGATCATTGAATATGATTGTTTGGGGTGATTTTCTTGCTGGTTGATGCATGCTTCCGTGTTCTCGACACGTAAATGCTTGTATGTGTAATGTTTGACATGTTTGTTTAACTTGGTTTTCTAGAACTTTGAACATGTCATTTCCATGAGTTTTGTTGATGAACATGTGCTGGATTTTGCTAACACTTGTAGGGGCTCATGGTAAGAGATGTGTGGATGTTCATCCACATTTCAACTCTTCATCCTTCTCTCTTTTTAGGTGATTTCTCCTTGTGCTTTTTGATGTGCCTTATGCCATCATGTGTTGCAATTTTCTTCTTCCCCCTTTAGGAGCAAATTATCTCCTTTAGAGGAGTAAGTTGCTTGCTAGCTCTTGCTTCCTCTTCTTCTTGATCCTCTTTGGTTCTTCTTTTCTCTTAAGATAGTTGAAACCTCACTAACCTCAGGACCACTTTTGCATGACAACTTTAGGATTAGTCTTTCCCCATTTTAGACTTTTACCTTTTTGCTCCTTTGGTTCTTTCTCTTCTCATCTCAAAACAAAACCTAAAAAACATTAATAAAGAAAGAAGTGACTTCTTGTGTCATAGCCTTATTCCATGGGGAATATGTATTCATTCCATCTTGGAATAGTGCATTTGTCTAGCATGATGCACAAGTCGGATCATGAAGTCATCTTCAACAAGAAAAACCCTAAGAAAACACTTCTTCATTTTTAATCACTAAAACATCTAATAAATTCAACAAGTCAATGAAATGAGGCTCTTGCCTTTGGAAACAAGTCTTGGATAAGTTCTCCTTACTTGGTGTGCTTGTTCTATTATTCCATCTTGGAATGTAGTAGCAAGTACACATTCCATAGAAAAGAGCTTGAGTTCATTCTCTTGTGCCACACCAATAAAAAGCTCTAAAAAACACAAACAAACAATAAGCGTCTTTCCTTCGGGAATTCTTTTCTCATCCCCTTCGCTCCGTCCGCAAACTTGCTTCTTCTTGTCATTTTGCAAGACGGTTACGCACTCGTCATCCGAGCCTGCAACACCTGAGTATTGACATAGGCATTTCAAGCCTTAGTTCACAAGCAATATTTTTCACCCCTAGTTAGGGGAACTACGGCGTCTCTGATCCTCATGTCCAGATGAGGTAAGTAGGCAGCGGGGTAGGGCCCGTTCGAGCACAATCTTTATTTTCCCTACATTTTTTCCTCTTTTGTTTTCTTTTCAGTTTCTTTTTCTCATTCCAGTTCATTTTCAGTTTTGCAGCAACTTTCATTCTTTCCCCCTTTGAAACATTTTCTTTGCAAGCGTGGATCCCGTCGGGTACGACGGACGATCTGGGGTTCTAATACCTTCCTAGGTCGTAACCAACTCCCGAGCCCAGATTCTTTGGTTCGCAGGACCATTGTCCTTCCTTTTCTTTTCTTCTAGTTTGTGCAGCATAACCATTCCCGTTCCTTTGGGATAAAAATGCCTGGCTGGCGACTCTAACCTTTTCTGTGCCACTTTTGCGTTTGTACAAGGATGGAAATCCGGGGAGCGACAGCTGACGACTCTGCTGGGGAATCCCCTAACCAGAGTATCTCTGGTTCCCCTGAGAGTCAATCCTAGCACTTGCGTGTTTCTATTTCGTGGGGTGTTGATTGTTTGCTGTTGTGTGTTTATTTTACTGTTGTTTATTTACAGTTTTATTTACAACTTTATTTACAGTTTTCAGTATTTATTTTCATGCATCATATATTATACTGGACTGTCTGGCTGTGCTGGTTTCCTTTTTTCTGTGGGATTGGGAATTGTTACTGAGAGATGAGCTCGTAACCGGGGCTCGAGTGCACCCTAGGACTTAGAGTGGAAAGTCACTTTGGCTTCATGACATCTTGCTATGTTGGTGAGTTCCACACCCAGACTTGCGACCGTCTTGGAAATGTATTATGCCGGAATCTTTCTGGGGTAATACACAACCTCGATAATTATATGCATCCGGGGACCGATCATTAAGGACCTTTGTGGAAAAATCCCTCTACAGTGGTGACAGTGGCAGACCACATTTTGTGGCAAACCCATTCGCACCCGCGAGGAACTCGCATAGGATGGCCTGGTTCTTTTATAAGAACTCAGTCAAAGCATCTGGTCGTATGACGATAGTATTGTACCCTTCGGGATGAATGAACTATTGTTTCTCGATTCCAGCGCTTGAAGCTGGGAACTTATAAAGGATGCTTGTTTTTCCCGGACTCACGCTGAGGCCTCCCTGGGTAGTACATAATCCCAAACCGATTCCCTGATTTGTTCATGAGCCATTTCTCAGAAATGGTGAACGTATTATTGCTATTCGGCTTTGAGAGTCCGTGATGTTTGACCCGGAGCACACCCGTGAGATTGGAGGGGTTTACAGGTTTGCAGGAACCCTTGACCTCATCATACCTCATTGCTAGTACAGTTATATGATTTGATAAGGCTACATGGATTTGGATCTTTGATTTTGGGGCTTATTTGAGACTGAATTCTTGTTCATGGGGCTTTATTCAGAGGATTTTGGTTCTTAGTCACTGGGGTCCAGTGTTTCGTATCCAGACGGTCCCGGTCGTTGATCATATGCCTGCATTGCATTTGCATCGCATCATACTTGCATTAATTGTTTGTGTTTCCATTTCAGGTTAGCATTTAGCCTCTGTACCCATTTCTGGTATTCATTGTCTTCTCCAGATGACAGAAGTTCAAGAGATACCTAGAAAAAGGAATGTTCATTATACTTTCCCGCAACCCGAAATTGAGAGTATTCAGAAACTGGTAGACTTGATGAGTGACAAGGTTTCAGATTATTTCAGAGGCCGGTATGGGAAGATCTTGGGTTACATGAACAAGCCTATTGTTGATCAGAGAGATAGTCTTCATTCTTTGTTGCAGTTTTATGACCCTCACTTGAGAATTTTTGTGTTTGCTGATTACGTCTTGGCTCCCACCATGGAAGAGATTTCTGACATCCTGAAGATTCCTATCAAGAACGGTGTTCCCTATTATGTTGCGGAAAGCTGTCCCCCGTACAAGGATATTGCAGGTGCTTGTCATTTAAGTATGCTTAGAGTGAAGATGGAGTTAGAAGCCAGTAAAGGGAAGGGATTTAATCTGGATTTTCTTATCACGGAAGCCATGTGTTTGCTTTGGGAGGGAAGTGGTTAGAGTTCAGTGCGCTGTTAGCATTAATGGTCTACGGGATAAGTCTTTTCCCAGGAGATAAAGGATGGGTAAGCTGGGAGGCTATCACCATGTTCATTAAAGGGAACCCGGTGCCTACGTTGTTAGGATACTTTTACTTCAGTGTCCATCATAGCAATGATAAGAGAAAGGGGTACGTGAATTTTTGTGCCCCATTGTTCGCCGAATGGTTTGCTAAGAAGCTTCCAAAGTCAGGACCGTTCAAAGATCTTAAGCAAGATTGGAAGTGGGCTAGAAGATTGATGGGATTAACATCTGACGACATAGCCTAGGGATGTAGCAGAAACTTGGTAGGAAAAAATTTTATTACAAGGTGTGGTGAGTTTCCCTATGTGTCGTTGTTAGGTAGAAAAGGAATGATAAGTCATAACCATGTGCTGTCTAGAAAGCAGTTTGGTTATCCACTGAGGGATCCTCCATCAGATGAAGAAATAGCTAAGACTTTGTATTTTCTAGCTGAAGATAATGAGTTGTTGGTTATTCAAGCATCCAAGCTTGGGAAATGAAGGTTAGGGAGGGTAAGAAAGAATTTGGAAAGGTAGACCCTAAGACCTATCCCTCTTTTGCTACTTGGATACAAGGGAGGGTTGATACCTTCTTCCTTCTGTTTTCGGTTGAGGCTCCACTATATCCAAAGGAGGTACCGGTGCAAACCATTGTTTCTCTTGAAGATTACAAGAAGTTGGAAGTTCAGTTGCACGAGGTTCGGGTAGAGAATTCGGAAATGGCTAGTTTGTATCACCGTGCCAATCATGCTAGGCAAGAAGCGGAAGAAAAGCTACAGATGATGCAGGCTACTTTAGAAGCTAAAGAAAAGGAGTTTGTTGGGAGAGAAGCCTATTTTCAGAGATTAGGTTTAGCAGAGTCAAATAGAGAAGTGGAACATAAGAGGATTGTGAAGACTCTCAGAGAAGCTCGTCAATCCATTTCTTGGTTACAAGGCCAAAGAGAACAGGAGCAGAAGAAGTATAAAGAAAAGGAAGAGTTCTTTGAAGTGCAGATGGCATTCAAGAAAGAAGAGGTCGAACAAGCTCACAAAATACGAAGGGAAAAGACTCAGCAATTGGAACAGAGCCAACTAGCCTTGAAGGAAGCAATGAAGGAGATCGCAGATCTTAAGCTGAGATCAAGCGTCAAGAAGAACCGGACGGAGGTGGTGACTGCAGAAGAGGAGCTTGGATCTTCCTTTTAGCTTAGGGTTTTAGTTTATATTTGTATTCGGACTACTTACAGGCTTGTTGTAGGAGTCTTGCTTTATCTTTTTGGTTTGTACTGAATTGTAACCCTTTGGGGAATGTTTTTTTTGTCTATAACTCTGATTGTTGGTAGTTTGTTCATGCTATGCAATGATACTTTCCAGTTACCGTTTCTGAATGAGAAAAGTTGTTTGTCCTAAGACACCAGGGCCTGAATACTCCTCAAAAGAGTTTGAAAAGTCACTATCCAAAGAAAAGTCATCTAGAGTATTTTCTGTCAAAATACCAAAACTAGGGCACATTAATGCTGGAACATGGAAACATGAATAGTTACATTGCATGCATATAACGTGTTTGTTGTTTTGCAGGTATTTCTCCTGTGTTCTAAAGTTCATGTCAGCTTTGTAGGTACTATAGCTCCCAAGAAGGTTCAGAGACAGCCAACTGTACACAGATACCCTACAAAGGTGAACAGAGAGAGAGAAATGGATCAGATGCAAGCAGATCTGGCTTACTTAAGGACGAGAATGGACAACTTCATGACCCTCATGGCTGGGATGGGTCAAACTCAAGAGTGGTTGCGCGAGATGGTGGAGAACAATCAAGTCAGGAATAATGGGACAGTAGATGGAGGTAATCGCAACGGGGCTGGCGCCCGTCATGCTGAAATCCCTGTGGTGCAACCAGGGGTCACTATTGTCAATGATGGAGTGAATATCCTGCAGATGGATGGGCAGGACGAGCAATTCACTTTGTTGGACGAGGCAGAAGGCCAGGGTTGACATGAATAGAAGGTTCGAAGAAATGGCTGAGCAGATTCGTGCCATTCAGTCTCAGAGTTCTCTAGGGTTTGACATCACTGATTTGGGCTTGGTTCCAGGGGTGAGAATTCCATACAAGTTCAAGGTTCCCACTTTTGATAAGTACAATGGCACGGCGTGCCCGAAAACTCGTCTTCAGTATTTTGTGGGAAGAATTGTTGCACATACAGATGATGAGAAGCTGTGGATGTATTACTTCCAGGATAGTCTTGTAGGAGCTTCCTTGGAATGGTACATGAAGTTGAGCAGAGTCAATATTCGAAGCTGGAAGGATTTAGCCGAGGCATTTGTGAAACAGTATCAGTATAATTTGTATATGGCTCCAAATCGTACCCAGTTGCAGACAATGTCTCAGATCGCTAAATAAGGGTTCAAAGAGTATGCCCAGAGGTGGCGTCAGCTTGCTGCTCGAGTACAGCCTCCCTTGTTGGAAAATGAAATGGCAGATATGTTTATGGGAACGCTGCAAGGGGTGTTTATTGAGAGACTGGCGTCTTGTTCGGCGACGAAGTTCAACGACATTGTGATAGCAGGAGAGAGAGTTGAAACTCTTCTGAAAATGGGAAAGATTCAAGACACTAGTGCAAGTAGCTCAAGTGGTGCGAGAAAGGCTTTCAGTGGACCTCCAAGAATAAGGGAAGGTGAGACTAATGTTGTGTATGGCCGAGGTCGGGGCCGCAGATACAGAGGATCTTATGAGCAGGTGGCCGCTGTCACCATCCCCACAGGTCCTGTGCAACAACAGCAACAGTAACAACAGCAGCAACAGCCGCAGCGCAATATCTATCAGTAAAGGTCTTATCAGCAGAGGCAAGCTCGTCCAGCCAACAGGGTGCTTGAGGCTATCCCGATGACGTACGCGGCTTTACTCCAAAGATTGTTGAAATTGAACTTGGTGCAGTTGAGGACGTTAGCACCACCTCCACCTAGAGAGTTTCCAGTGGGGTATGATATTAATGCAAGATGTGCATTTCATTCAGGCGCTCCCGGGAACTCAACGGAGAAGTGCAAGGCATTGCAGCATAAGGTCCAGGACTTGATTGAATCAAAAGCAATTAACTTCACACCGCCTCCAAATGTTACATCAAACCCCATTCTAAATCATGGAGGGGCCAGGATAAATGTCGTTGACAGTGGCGAGAGTTTGAATTTAATCTTGAATGTGGATGAAGTGAAGACCTCATTACTAGTCGTGAAAAGCAGATTGTTGAAAGGGAAGGTATTCCCGGGGTATGATCATGACTATGAAAGTTGTATGAATTCTATTAATGGTTGTGGGGGTTTGAAAGGTGGGTTGCAGTGTTTGATTGACGAGGGGTCGCTACAGTTTGACAGAGTTGACAATAGGAGTGATTGTGTGTCTACAGTGACAATTTATTTTGATCCTGCTGAGGTTCCTGTCCGGAGAGAGCCTGCGACTATCTATGTTCCAGAAGTGAGTCCAGTGACCATCACCGTTCTGGGACTAGTCCCTTATGATGATGATAAAGCCATCCTTGGAACTTTGGTTCGGACGTGTACGTAGAAGGCCAGAAGGTGGAAAGTAAAGCAGTAACAATTGACCCGACTGTCGTGAATGTCGAAGGAATTGGTGGATTTACGCGAAGTGGGCGTCTCTTTTCTCCTCAAACTCTTAGAGGTGATCCTGAAGCTGAAGTTTCTGCAAAGGCTAAGGGTAAACAGATAGCAACTGAAGGGGTGACAACTCCTGCTGCCAGTCAGGGCACTTTTGAAAAGGAAGTCGAGGAATTCATGAGAATAATTAAGAAAAGCGACTATAAGGTGGTTGAACAGCTGAATCGGACCCCTTCTAAGATAACTATTATGTCGTTGCTGATGTGTTCCCAAGCTCATCAAGAGGATTTGTTAAAAGTTTTGCAAATGGCGTATGTACCACAAGAGATAACTGTCAACCAGTTAGAGGTTGTGGTAGGCAGCGTAAACGCCAGCCATGGGTTGGGATTCACAGATAGAGATCTCACTTCGGATGGACACAATCACAACAAAGCCTTGCATATCACCATGGAGTGTAAGGGTGATTTTCTATCACACGTCCTGGTAGATACATGCTCTTCTCTCAATGTGCTCCCTAAGAAGGCCTTAATGAAGCTGAACGTTGATGGCATCGTCTTGCGACCCAGCGATTTGATTGTGAAAGCCTTTGATGGGTCCCGAAGATCTGTGTTTGGGGAGGTGGAGCTACTTGTAAAGATTGGGTCTCAGGTGTTCAATAGTATTTTCTATGTTATGGATATTCAACCCGCTTATAGTTGTTTGCTAGGACGTCCCTGGATTCACGCTGCTGGCGCAGTAACATCCACGTTGCATCAAAAATTAAAGTATGTGGAAATGGACGGGGAGATCCATGAGACACTTTGCCAAGCCTTTGAGACGGTCAATGTCAGTAATTTGTGTCCAGCAGTTCAGAACAGCAAAAGGAAGGGACTCATGTCTACTCCTACAAGCAAGCTAAGGAGGTAGTTCAATCCAGAAATGCCCAGGACTGGGGCAAGCTGCTGGAAGTGGAAAAGAAGGATGACAAGTTCGGTCTCGGATATCAACCTGGTCAGTCCAGCTGGTCTCATGGCAGTAAGCCCATAGCATTCACTAGCTCCAGAATGCTCAACTACAGCAATGTTTGTGCAACAGATGCAAATGGGGATAGTGACTGCGACTTGGATAACTGGATTCACCCATGCGTATCTAGGGAGGAGCTCCGAAACTGGTCTGCTGAAGATTTTGTTCAAGTTACTTGGCATTCAAAGTAATTTTCTTTGTTTCCATTTTTATCATACTGCATGTCAAATCCTGCACTCTACCCAAAGTGCATGGATCCATATGTAGGGCCACCATGTTTTAATGCATTTACTCTTTTTCCATGAAATAAAGAACATTTTTCAAGAAAATTGTGTTCTCTTTCTTTCGTTTTAAAATTTTTCACACAAATTAAATGGCAATGTTTTTCTTCCCAGTGTTTTTTGTGTATTTGTGTCTCCCTTGAATAAACAGATTCTGAATAAGCACATCACTTGTGCAGTGTTGATCATTCTGATTCCTGTGATAACGTTCCTACTATGACTATGCATGACTTCGACAATCCTATCTACCAAGCTGATGAAGGGGTCGAGGAAGACTATGAACTCCCGAAAGAATTGGCTAGATTGTTGAAACAAGAGGAAAGGGTCATTCAGCCTCATTAGGAAAAAATAGAGATCCTCAACATCGGGACTGAAGATGTAAAGAGAGAGATAATATTGGGGCCAGTCTGCAGGCCGAGGTAAAAAGGGAATTGATTGGTATGTGTCGCTCCCCCGAAAAGACACCGATGTCAGATAGGGTACAGACGCGAACGGTCGGCGAAAGAGAGAATGAAGTGAAGATGAATAGAGTCGCCAGCTAGGCATTTTTATCCCGAAGGAAAGGTAATGCTGCATAAACCTAGAAAGATATGGATAAGACGATCGCGAACCAAAGAAACTGAGAAAGGGGGTTGGTTACAACCTGGGAAGGTATTAGCACCCAGATTGTCCGTCGTACTCGACGGGATCCACGCTTGCAAGATTGTGTTTAAAGGGGTAGGTGTATGTGTTATTTGTATGCAAAAGCTGGAAAAGAATATACAGGTCTCAGTGCAAAAAAAAGGAAGTGAGATGCTCAGGATTGAGGCTTTTAGAAGAATGCTGGAAGAGGGGGATGACATAGAGACTTTTGTTCGATAACAGTTAAGTTATGCCTACGTATCCTCTCGTGCAATGAGGAAGTCAGAACACCGTAGTTCGACTCAAAGAGACTGAAGGATGAATTGACTGTGAACTACTTACTTGTCTATGCTCAAGTGTATGACTCGTCTGGCTCGAGTGCTAAATGTCTTGCATTAGACGGAAGAAGCAAGTTCTCGTTTATGAGTGAGGATGATAAGAAAAGAATCCCGAAGGAGACGATTATTGTTGGTTTTCAGTGTTTTCATTCTTTTATTGTTTTTGGAGTTTGTCATAAGTTAATGAGCTTAAGCCTAAATCAAGGGCTGGTAAACTCATTATATCCTCCCTGATTAGGGATAATGAAAATACTTTAAGTATGAGATAAGCATCTCAACTTAATTGCCATGATGATGTAGGATTAAGATCATTAACCTGCTTGTGATTATTTAGATGTTTTTGGGTTTTGTTCAGTGTTAAGTAATGAGTTTGAGCCATAATCAAGGATTAGTGAACTCATTACACCATCCTAATAGAAGGATAATAGATGAGAACACTTAAGCTGAGGAAGATACCTCAACTTAATCCATGGTTAGGGATTAAAGTCATTATATAACAAACCTTTATTAAGTGGATTTTAATTAAGGGATGAGATTAAGAAGTGGATTATAAGTTTGTAAGACAACTTGTGGGGGACTTGTCCATTAAACACTAGGGTTAGTCCTTCTTAACCAATAAGGAAGAATTAGAACCCTAATGTAAGGCCCAAGTTACAAGATGAAGTCTTAGTGATTACTAGATGGATTGATTAAGAGTTTTAAACAAATTAAGGGTTTAACACTTAGGATTAAAGTTATATACTCCATCCTAAGAGAAGGATGCAGGCATAACCCTAATTCCAAAGTCCTAAAACCTTAAAGGTTTAGTCTCTAATTATGAGATGAGAAGAGAGACACAAAGAAGACTCAAAGGAAAAATTCTAAGGGAAACTATCAATCCTAGAAGTTATCATGCTTAGGCATCCTATGGTTTTGTGAGGCTTAAAAGGAGAAGTCTTCAAGAAGGCCACCAAGGAAGAAGCAGATGAAAGGAAGATGAGAAAGAAGAACAAGTTACTTACTTCATTGAAGAAGATAAGTAATCTTGAAGAAAGAAAGGAAGAGAAACACAAGTGAGCTAGCCCACTCAAAGACAAACAAAAAAATTCTGCAAGGATGCAATATGAAGAGATGAGAAGTGGTGGGAGGTGAAGGCAAATCCACCTCCTAAACAAACTTACCATTAACCTGAAAAGTTAGTACAAGATGCAATATGAAAAGAATGAAATGAAATGATGCATATGCAAGGGCAAAGACCAAAACCAGAAACATACACATGATGTAAATGATTCTATAATATGATGCAAAGACATACAAGATGCATATGTGTGATCATACAAGAGAATGAATGCAAATGAAGCATGTATGAAGCATGTAAACACATGGATGTTTATGAAATGAAATGGATACAAAGCATAGCAAATGCATGAATAAATGATCAAGAAATTTTCAAGCAATGTCTTAAGATGTCTAAGATGGCATACTAATGCTTAGAATGGCATGGCAAGTTCATATGTTCATGCAATGCAATGTAAGATGTAAGTAAAGATGCAAAATTAGGGTTACATGAAAGGATGAGATGCAAATGGCAAAGACAAAGGCAAATGACATGATAAAAAATTGAAAGTTCACTCAAAGGAACCCTAAACCTATACTAGGTTACCATCCAAAGGGGGAGGTCAGAAACTAAACCTAGAAGAAGTTATGATTTTCCTAAGTTTCTAGGGTTTTTTTGGGTGATCCTTAATGTAAAATGCCAAACAAATTGAAAATGCAAGATAAACTTATGCCAAAAATATCCTAGATACTAAATGATATGTGTAAAACAATTCAAAAAGAACCATCTTCAAACCCTTCATGGTTAGGCAGAAAAGATTTTTCAAAGGTTAGGGTTTAAAATGTGATCTTATGAACCCTAAATTCAAAGAAAATTGTCAAGTTATGATCAAAACCAAAAATAAATTTGTATGAAGGGTTTGAAAATGTTTCTAAATGTGTTAAGATGTAACATGATTTTTTTGGTGATTTTTAGAAACCTAAATGTTATTTTAATTAATTAAATTCAATTAATTAATTAAAATAAACATTTAAATATTTTAAAAATACTTTTTATATGCAAAAAATAAAATAAAAATCATTTTCTGATTAAGAAATATATTTGAAACAAAAATGAAAAAGGAAATATTTTTGGGATTTTTCTAAGTATTTTAAAATAAATATGCAAGAAAACTGAATAAAAATGAAATAAAAATGAATAAAAGAGGAAGTCAACGCATCTGATGGATGAGATTCAAAGGGAAAAGGGAGGGAATTGACTGCGCGCCAGATCCAGTGGTCCACATTCAAACTGGCCTTAATTATTTGATTAATTTAATTAAACTGAATTAACCCTAAGTGAAATGATCCTAGCCACTCGTTCCTAATTTAATCCAGATCCAAGGGCCTAGAACGCATCTGGCAATTAAAACCCTAATTAAGCCCTAATCATTTTCAGGTGGCCGGAGAAGACCTTCGGTCATCTTCTCCGGCAGCCCCTTCATGCTATCTCCCTCAAAACGCAACCCAAGCTCTCAAACTCTCCAGAATCAAACATCTAACAACCTTAAACATGAATCCAGCCCTAAAACTCATTTATTTTACATCAAGAACACGAATCAAAGCAAAACGGAAAATTTCATAAAACTTTCAGAAGCACGATACATCCTTATTTCTCAATCATTTTCAAAAGTAAACATATCATGATGATCAGGGGAGTTCATAAATTCATTTAGAAACTTAAAAACACATTTCTGGAAAAAAATGTTCTTGAAGTTACATGAGTTGAAGCTTTCGAAACTAGAGCTTTCTGGCCACTTCTTTGATGTTTTTCCACTCCAATGAACCCGTTGATGCTTCTGGTAAGCTTGAGACAAGTTTGTATGGACTGTTTCTGAGGTTTCAGTTCAGAGGGGGTGAAATCGTGTTTTTGTTTTAGGGGGTTCCAGGCTTGTGTAAGGGGTGGGAAATGATCTGGAGGATGTATGAAGATGATTGGTGAAAGAATTTTTAAGTTTGGCTGAGTGGTTTGAGAATTTCGAAGAAGTGAAGTTTCTTGAGGATTTTGGCAATCTGAATGTGTGGGATGATTCAAGCTCCAAGAAGTTATGAAATGTGATCCTTAGGGCCTGTATGTGAAGTTGTGATAGGTCAGAAGAGTTGTTGTGGGCTATGCTGATTGGTATGGTGTGAAATGCAAAAAGTCAAGGTTGGTTGTACTTGAGGTATGGGCATATGGCAGGTCTGGATTTGGGCATGGCTGGGCTCAGCAGAGATCAAGGAAAGCTTGTGGATCATATTTGGCATGCAGGCACAAGTGTATGGAAAAATCTATACCATTTTGCAATTTTGAGAAGTTTTGGCCCCTTTGGAAATTCTTGAAGTTCAAGGCATGATAATGCATGATTCTTGGGCCAATTCTGATCAAAATGAGCCATGTGATGTTGTTATGATGTTTAGAAGTCAATTAGAGGTGACTTAGAAGCTTGGCAAGTGAATTTGCAAAAATCCCTCTTTGGTATGAATGTGGAAATTATGTGATTTTTGCCAACTTTGAAGGATCATAACTTGAGTTCCATAATGAATTAGAACATGTTATTATACTTTTTGAAAAGGGAAAGACTTAATCTACAACTTTCATGACCAATAATTTTTCATTTGAAGCATTTTTGGTTGAGAAAGAGGATGTTGAAGAACTTTCCCAAAATGGAAAGTTTCAATTACAAGTCATTTCCATTTTTGGCAACTTTTGGTTTAGCTAAATTTTCTTCAATTTTGTGAACTTCCAAGCACTTAAATGATCAAATAAAGATCATAGAACTTCAATTTGATGAAAATAACCCCTTGGTTCCATTGTTAGGGGCCTCAGATGCCCTGATTTTGACTTAACTTGCTCAAGAAGTTACCTAATGAACAGATGACTTCCACAATGAATTTCTTCATCAAACTTGGTATACATGATCCTTATAAAATATTAAGAACATTAGAAACAAGAGTGGCCCAAAAATTAGGTGTTAAGGCCTCTGAAACCAAAACCCTAATTTTGGTCATCCGTGTAGTGAAAACCCTAGCTCTGCCTCCATGCCTTGCCAGTTCTTGTGATTTCTTGACTTCCATGAACTTTGAGGGATATAATATGATGATAGAACACACATGGACCATCTTGGAATGCTTTGAGGCCTTTGGGGTAGCTCATATGGAATCTTGGATTGCTCAGATCATAAACCCTAAATGCAGATGAATTTGAACTATGCAGATGGAACAAATATGCAATATGAGATAGTATGCCTATGTTTATGCAAAAATGAAAGATCACAAGCCATGGTGTGATATTAGTGAGGGAAAATTTGGGGTGTTTACAGCTGCCCCTATTCAAACATGAGTTAGCTGTGCAGGATGTAAGCGCCTGGCTTAACAGACAAACAAGATAACTTGTGGTTGAATACCGAAGACAGTCCAAAATTTGCACTCGCTGGATAGAAGAAGAAAAGGGATATAAATTGAAAAAAGTTAGTATAGTATGATTATCAAATGAAGGCGATGGAGGACGACCATCGAGAAGAGGACGACTGCTGGGGATAAAGCGGTAAGTAAAACAATGACAGGGACGGTCGACAAGCTAGGGAAATAAAGAGATCATGAAGGGGACGGCCATCAGGTAAGGAGATAAGATTCTCTGGGGATCAAAGTAAAGGCATAAGCAATGATGGGGACGACCATCAAGCTTTGGAAAGTAAAGTAAACAACGATGGGGTGTGCCATCGGGTTAAAGAATAAATGAAATAAATGATGAAGGACGGTCATCAAAGGTGAAGGACGATCACCTAGCAGGGGACGGCTGCTATTTATCAAGAAATAGGACGAATGTCGGATAGAAAAGGTCGACGATGGGGACGGCCATCGGATAAGCATGATGAAGGACGACCATCAAGAGGTGAAGGACGATCACCTAACAGGGTACGACTGCTCTCGGGGTTTATCACGACATAGGACGAATTTCGGATAACAAGATCAACGATGGGGACGGCCATCGGATAAAATATGATGAAGGACGATCATCAAGAGGTGAAGGACGATCACCTAGCAGGGGACGGCTGCTCTTTATCACGACATAAGACGAATGTCGGATAGAAAAGGGTTCCGATAATGGAGACTCCGCTGGGGAAAGGATGAGGGACGGTCATCCAAAGGTGAAGGACAATCACCTGGCAGGGTACGGCTGCCAAAAGTATCACGACATAGGACGAATGTCGGATAGAAGAAAAGTTGTTTTGGTGGGGAATGGTAAACACGGACGAGTGCTTACGCTCAAGAAATAAAAGGTATAAGTGTTTGACGATATGTATAGATTAAAGATGCAGACGAGCATCCTTAAGACTATGATACAGATGGGTATCGATAGAAACAAATGCTGACGCGTGTTCAGAGATGATGATACGGACGAGTACCAACTGGTTAACAAAGAACACGGACGAGTGTTGAATCTGTTTGAAGAGTGATATATATAAAAAGAGGATACGGTCGAGTATCGAAGACTTCTGTATAAGTATGAGTGAGTATTGATTTGTTAGTGAAGCAGGAATAAGACACGGACGAGTGTTTGACTTGCTGGGGAAGTATGACACAGACGAGCGTCAAATATGTACTGGTTATGAAAAAATATTTGTATGTGAAAGTATAAAAGGTGTTCTGGCGACCTGTGGGGATAGGATGAGACGGACGGGTGTCGAAAGGGGTGTGTTATAAACAAGTGTTTGATTGGCAACAAGTGTTTTGGAAACCGTGCTGGGGAAAAGTGACACGGACGAGTGTCAAAAAGGTATGTAGGTATTTGTATTTGAGAATGCAAAGAGGATGTTTTGGCTTATATCTGCAGGGGAATGATATGACACGGACGAATGTCAAAAGAGTATATATAAACAGGCATTTGTGTTGGAGAGTGCAAAGGGGATGCTTTAGCTTTTATTTGAAATGGATGTGGGTTTTTACATATATTGTTGATGAGATACTGATGGTATTTGCAGATGACTGGCTCGAACCTGACTTGTGATCATGCAAATGTTTGATTTTTTGCCGTAATGCTCCGTATTAGACGGAATGCTACGCTTATTTCGGTGGTTTATGATGCGAATGCTATGATTATGCAAGAGAGGAGATGATCCGGGATTCAGATCCCGCTGAAGAAAAGATCTATGGCTGATCTGCTCGGAGGGATATCCCAGCTGGGGAAGAGATCATTGGTAGATCTGTTTAGGTATAACTCTGCTTGGGGAAATAGATTTCCGGCCGATCTACCCGTAAGGAGAACTCATCTGGGGATGAGGAAACTTTCGTCACTTTTGTTGTGTAAGAGTTTCAAACATTGCTCTTCTGGGGAGATGCTAGAAATTATGTGGGGAGATAGTTCTTTTATCCTTGAGAGACCTGACACTCTGGTGGGGATCTCAGCTGGGGATGCTCCTGTTGAATTGACTTATGCTGGGGACGAGGAGGCTTTGACAACTCCGCTGGGGAAAAGCAATCCAGATATTGCTTGGGGAAGGGGTATGCTGGGGAAGTAATGCTTGGCATACCCCATGTTGCGTATTGAATACCTGCAATCTGTTAAGACAAAAGAAACGCACAAGTATCCCGAGGTATTTGTTGCACCCCAAAATTTTCCCTCGCAATACAAGACTTTGTGTGCTAAGAGGTTCACAAGGTTCACAAGACCTTTCATGAGGTTCATGAAGTTTACAAGACACTTTATGAGGTTCACTAGGTTCACAAGATTCACAATACTTACAAGACCTTTCATGAGGTTCATGAAGTCTACAAGATACTTTATGAGGTTCACAAGGTTCACAAGACCTTCCATGAGGTTCACAAGGTTCACAAAGTTTACAAATAGTCAGAAGAGTTGACAATTCCCTCAGACAATGCACCTCCTAAGCAGTGCATCCAAAACTAGGGTTTTGACTTTAATCAGGCTAAATGGATTTCCAAGACTTCAAGTGAGCTTCATAACATCTTATATGTGTGTAAGAACCCCCATGACAAGTTTCAAGATTTTTCTCAGAAGTTTGCTCAGTCAGATGATCAGATAAGGCAAAATCAGTCAAAGTAGTTAAAAAGTCAAACTGAGGTCAACTGTGGTCAAACCAAAGTCAAACTTCATGATTGTTTGCCAACATCAAGTATATGAAGTAAAATTCATCATTTGATCAAGGGTTGATCATGATTCATCAAGGATATTTCAGATCATCAAGAATCAGAGGTTTCTAAATTAGGGTTTCCTCAGTAAAAGTCAACTGAACTTTGACCAGCCATAACTTTCACATGCTTCATCACCAAGTTTCCATCCAAAGCTCATTTTGAAGGAAATTGAATTCACTACAACTTTGTGTCTCACAAGCCAAGCCCAAAAATGCTTCATTTGGAAGGTATGAGCCAAGACATTATAGGTCCTTTTGAAAGTCAACAAAAAGTCAACAACTTCAAAAGGGCATAACTTGAGAATGGTAAATGATATGGACATGAAACCAGTGGGGTTGGTTAGAGGACTCTTCAAGCTTTCTAAAACGTCCAAAAACACCCTCATAGCATTAAAATTGAAGGATGTGTGCCCTTGCAAAGTTGGGAAATTTTTGGTTGGTTTATGAAGAAAATGGAGGTTTAAAACCAATTTTTTCTAAATGGGCTTGCCATATGATGACCCAATCTATACCATTACCTCATGCACTACCCAAGTCTCTAAAAATCAGATTTTTTCATCATTTTATTTTATTTATTTTGATTTAATTCATTTAAAATCATTTTAAATTAAAATAAAATAGAAAAGTCAAAGATTTAAAAGGGATTGAGCTTCTAGAAATTCATAAAAGTGATTGGTATCAAAGTGGTAAGAGAATCATGGTGATTGGCTTGAAATAGAAGGTGTTCATACAAGAATATTTTAATTTTAAAGTCTAATCTTTTTGAATCTTTTCTAATCAAATCTTTCACATAATGATCAATTGTTTTGACCTAGAATCATCACACTATAAGTACATAACTTAAACCTAATCATAGAACACGATTTTCAGCCTCAAAGTGTAAGTTTCAAATTTCAAAAATCATCCAAAAAATCAATTTTCGGTTTCATCTATTCAAGAGGTTTCAAGGTATTTTGAGAACATGGCAAGCTTCGCTGGACATCCTTGAATCGAAACCAATCACTACATTGCATCATAGCATGATATATTAAGAAATCCGAACCGTTTCTTGTTCACTTTCGATTTTTCTTGTTCTTGCATTTTCATGTAATATTAATCAAGTTTGACTGTTGGTTTGTGTTTAGATGAGTGCAGGGATGAATTCTGGGCAATTGGATTGATGATTTAGTGGCCAATTCGTGAAACACCATTTTAGGGTTCATACCTAACAAATTAGGGTTTCGTAATTTAACAACCATAAATGAATTTTGAGACCATAAATCAACTCAATGAACTGTTTGGATCATGTTGGTGTAATTAATTTGATGAAATTGTACTTGTATGATGATGTATGAAATTCGCAGGTTTAAGAACGTATGAAAATTCGCAGGTGTTTTCCCAAGTAATTTCGCAGGAAATCCTACGAATTCAAGGAAGAAGACGAAGTGGGCTGCGCGCGAAAAACAAATTCAAAATTTTGTTTTAAAATATTATGTATTGTTTCTGTTTATTCATCACACATGAGCGTGTGTCCCAGTGGTGAACGTATGCGCGCAGGGAGGCAGTGTCCTGAGTTCGAATCCTGGCTTCCACAAATTTTTATTATTTTTCAGCTTAACTATTAGTTTTAATATATAATGAATTATAGCTGTTGTATTGACAGGCGCGCTCTCCCAGCTGGAATGGTTAATGTGTTTGTGTGATGTTTGAAGGTCCTGGGTTCGATCCCCCCAGGCCTTTTGTGCGTTTTTTTTCCTCATGATATTTCCAGGATGAGAACAAAACAAATTGGAGGTGGAAAGCTACCAGCCAGCGCGCACAGCCCAGTGGTCATACTCTTGCTTGTCCAGGTAAAGGACCTGGGTTCAAATCCCAGGTCCTGTTTTTTTTGGTTTTGGTTTTTTCTTGTTTTATTTCTTTTATTATTTCTTCATTTTATTCCCTAAATTAATTTAAATAATTTCTAAACTATATATATAAATCATTTTTCTTTTAAAAAAAACTTATAGTATTTTCTCAAAACCCAAATTGATATATTTACTTCTTTATATGTTTTTTATATATAGATATAGTATTTAATAATTAAGTTGATATTGTAAATAAAAAAAAACCTAATATTTTTATATATAAAACCCTAATTCTTTTTAAACCCTAATTAATCCTAATAATGTTCAAAACCCTAATTTTTCTTCTTCTATACTATTATTTGTATATATTATTCATAACTTAATTAAAATTCTTAATTTAATTTTTGTTAATGTATAAATTGTTTATAATTTAAATCTTTGTATGTAAATATGTTTAAAAATTAAAATTTTTAATATGATAATATGACATAATTTGTTTATAATTTAATTTTGCATGTAAATAATTTTAATATATGTTTAAAAATAATTGCTAATTTAATTTTGTAATCATAATTTCATTTTCATAACATGTTTATAATTAATTTTTTTTTATATATATAATTTGCACATAACTTAAAACTTTATAATAATTAGTATAATTGTTTATATTTTAATAAGAATTGTTTATAAAATTAAATTTTTAATTATTATAATATTCTTGTTTATTTCATTATTATTATTAATTATATTCTTGTGATATTTATTTATTACTAACCCCATTTAATTTGGTATTATTTTTATTATTATTATTTTCACTAACCCAATTATAATTATTTATTTATTTTGCTTATTATATTTAATTTTACTTAATTATTATTATGTAATTGTTCCTTGGTGTAACATTTATTTATAATGTTTATTAGTTATATTTTATGCTATGGTTAGTAAATAGGGAGTGTAAATATACTTGTAATTTAAAATTAATTTAGATCATTTAAATTTAAAGATAAATGTTAAATTGAACACTCACACACGTAAGTCGATCTTTGATCGCCATCTCACTTCCTTAGGGATACCTCTCATGTTGCCTAATCAAAAAGGTCAAGTAGGGTGTATAAAGCAAAAGTCCCTCAAAATAAAATCATCTAGTCCCTTAACAGATAAAAGATCAAGTCCCTTTCGAATGTTGCCTTCGTAATGATCTTGTCCCTTTCGAATAAAGATGATAGTCCCTTCGAATTGCTTATACACCCCACAGTTGCCTAAATACACAGATGTCCCTTCACTTGTCCCACACATCCAAGGTAATGACTACCTATTCCTTAATAATAGGGATAGTCTTACCATTTAAAGGATTCAAGAACAGAAAAGACTTAAACTTAGGGTAGGTTCCTCTTAGATACTTGCTCACTCTTCAAAACAATTTCAAACACTTCACACATTTCAAACAATTTTCAAAACAAAGGTTTTTTACGCATCCGTACATGGATCATTATAAAACTCTTAAGAAAATTTTTATTCACACACTTCACATTTCAAAAACATTTTAAAGTGAGCTAAGTAACTAAGAGCCCATGGATAACCATGGATGTAAAGGGTGCTAACACCTTCCCTTTACATAACCTACCCCCCGGACCCAAAAAATCTTTTAAAAGGTCTTTCCTGTTCTTTTATGCCTTTCCTTTGGATAAAATAAAAGTCGGTGGCGACTCTTGCTATCTGCAACATAACTAAAGTCAGTTCTCCCACCGTGTTACAGAACTGGCGACTCTGCTGGGGATTTAATAAAAGAGGGGTACCCTTAGGAATTAGATCACTTTAAAATTGTTTGCCTTGTTTGCTTTATACTTACTTGTTGGGTGCTCTTATGTGTGAAAGATCCTAACCCGGATCTAGTGTACCTTAGGTAAATGGCAATAGACCAAGGAAACTGTACGGCGTACCGATATGGTTGATCTGGTGGCCATAGTTAGTGTGACTTCTTGGTTGGTGCTTATGTTCCTTAAGTCAAGTTGAGGATAATATGAGGCTGCCATATGTTGTCAATGCACTAACTAACTTTTAGAACCCTATTTATCCCATCTTGGCCTTTAGAAAAGTAGTGAGATAACCGGCTTCGGTGCAGACTGAAGTTGGTTGATACTCGATGCTACGCTCATTGAGATTCTAAACTTGGAGGGTTTTGGTTGGCAAGTAAGTTGCCTACTGAACAACCACCCTTGTGAAGGATCAATGATATTGAGATCCCTTAGAACCTGGTTACTTTGTAAGACAGGATGAACCATCTAACTTCAAGGGAGGGTACTTACCTTTGAACCTCATGCAAGCCTTTAAACCTAGGGCTATTGTGTGACTTGTTTGTGTGTGCCACATGTTTGTGATTGAATATAACATCATGACATCATCATGCATCATAATCATAGCATTTTCCCTAACCATTTCAAGGACCAAAGGATTTATCTTTGTTCTTTGTTGCAGGTCATGGCTTCAGCTCGTAGAAACAGTATCAGGATCAACTTTGTGGGCATACCTGCCAAGCTCAAAGAGTTGGTTTCTCAAGTGTCTGATCACTCCCAGTTCATCAAGAGACATGGTCACCTATTGGATCTAGTCACTTCAGGGTTCAATGAAGACATGATGAGTGTTCTATTTCAGTTCTTTGATCCTAAGCACCATTGCTTCACATTCCCCGACTACCAGCTGGTTCCAACCATGGAAGAGTTCTCTAAACTTCTGGGCATACCTGTTCTTGATCAGAAACCATTCACAGGCTTGGAGAAGGAGCTTAAACCAGAGGTTATTGCTGCAGCTCTACATCTGAAGAAGTCTGACATTGTTCTAGAAACGAGAAGCGGAGTCAAAGGTATTCTTGCTAAGGTGCTAATGGATAAGGCTCAAGTATTCTTGAAGGCCATGAGCTATGATGCTTTTGAGGAGATCTTAGCCTTGCTGATTTATGGCTTAGTATTGTTCCCCAATCCAGATCAGTTCATAGACGTTCATGCCATCAACATATTCCTGAGTCACAATCCAGTGCCTACATTGCTTGGAGACATTCTACATTCTCTTCACACCCGTACTACAAGGGCAAGAGGAACTTTGATGTGCTGCATACCTTTGCTTTCTAGGTGGTTTATTTCTCACCTTCCTCGCTCAGTAATGAAGAATGAACAAGGGTTCAGGTGGTCCAAGAGGATCATGTCACTCTCGCATTCAGATATTCATTGGTGCTCCAGATCTATGGAGAACGTCACTATCATTGACCGTTGTGGGGAGTTTCCTAATGTGCCACTTCTAGGCATAAGAGGAGGCATCACCTACAACCCCTCTCTAGCTTTACGACAGTTTGGTTACGCTCGGAGTGATGGTCCACATGACATGTTGATTCAGGGCATTGTGTTTGATTACGACAACGATCTTCAAGGTTACCGTCAGAGATTCATACGAGCATGGGGAAAAGTAAACAGAGTTGACAGCAAGACTCTGGTGCCTAAGTACACTATTCCTATGGAGGCTTATCTCAGATGGGTGCGATCTCGTGCTCAGACTCTCATGATGCCATATCCTGCTATCCTGCCAGTTACCATGGAACCTGTTGCTGAAGGAGATACTTCTTATACCATCCTTCACCCAGACATGCCTACTGACATGGAAGACTTACAGAGGTCCTGGATCCAATTGAAGGAGCAAAGGGATACTTTTGAGGCTCATTACAAAGCAAGCCAAGAAAGAATCCTGGAACTAACAAAGCAACTTCACGAGGAGCGGAATCTCAACTCATACCTCAACACAAAGAGGAAACGTCCATGGGAGACTTAAAACCCCATCTCTTGTATTTATGGCATTTTATTTTCTGTAAGCCTAAGAGGCAAAACAAATTTATTGCTAATAAAAGTTTACCTTCTTGTTTGTTTAAGAAAATTTAAATCCTGCGGTCCTTGAAAACATTGCATATGCATTCACATATCATCTCATTGCATCACAGGTTTATTGTGCACAGGTTTCTTATCTTCTTGCTGTTTATTTCAGCAATAGCTCTTGAACAAACAGTTAAGGATCTCCAGGCACAAAATGCACAGTTCCAAGAGCTGATCCTGAACTTGTCCAAGGGGCAGGATGAATTGAAGACACTGCTGGCCAAGAAGACTAAGAAGAATAGAAGGTCAGGTGGCCTGATCAACATGGGAAGAAGGTTCAGAGGTCCTGTCAAGACCAAAGAACAGGTTGAAGACTATGAATCTGAAGAGTCTGAGAAAGAGGGAGGCAGTCTCCACAACATTATGGGGGACTCTGATTCTGAGGCTAATTACTACCATGAGCCTAATGAAGACAAATTCAAGATGCTGGTGGATAGAATGGATGCTATGGAGTTGCAGAAATCTTCTGGGCTGGATTTTGAAGATTTGAGTCTGATATCTGGGGTGGTCATACCCATTGGTTTCAAGGTTCCTACCTTTGTTGTTTATGATGGGGTCTCTTGTCCCAAGCTGCATCTGAGGTCTTATGTCAGAAGAATTCAACCTCACACTGCTGATAAAAAGTTATGGATCCATTTCTTCCAAGAGAGCTTATCTGGAGCTCAATTGGAGTGGTACTATCAGTTGGAGAGTGTCAACATCAGGGATTGGAATGATCTTGCTGAAGCCTTCTATAAGCAGTATCAATACAATGCTGATTTAGCCCCCACTCGCATGCAGCTGCAAAGCATGTCTATGGGTGCCAAAGAAAGTTTTAAAGAGTATGCTCAGAAGTGGAGAGACTTGGCTGGAAGAGTGCAACCACCTCTAACTGACAGGGAGCTAGTTGATATGTTCATGTGTACGCTGAATGGTCCATTTTACAGTCATCTCATTGGAAGCTCATCATCTGGCTTCACTGAGTTGATAATGACAGGAGAGCGGGTAGAAAGTGGTATCAGGAGTGGCAAGATTCAAGTGGGTGCTTCTTCATCAGGTGCTGCAAAGAAGCCTCCCACTGGGAAGAAAGAGTCAAATGCTGTTTATGGTCAACCTGATCGTAATAGAAGGCATCAGTCTGTGAGTGCAGTTCATATTTCAAATCCAACTCCTACAACACCAGAGCAGACACATGGCAACCAACAGAGGGCTAGAAGGCAGTTCACTAAGATCAACATGTCAATGGCTCAGGCATTGCAACACTTGTTGAAGGCTGAACTTATCACTCTGAAAGAGGCTCCTCAGAATCCTAATGTTACCTCTCCCAGGTACAATCCTAATGCACGATGTGCATATCATTCAAACTGCCAGGGACATGATACCAATAGTTGCTGGGTGTTGAAGAACAAAATTCAAGATATGATTGAGGCTGGAGAGATTGAGTTTGACCCTCCGGGTACTCCAAATGTGATCACTGCTCCCATGCCAAATCATGAGAAGGCTGTCAATGCAATTGATGAAGATTTACATATTTATTCAGTTGCAGAGTTGACCACACCATTGTCTGTTATCAAGAAGAAGCTAGTACAAGCTGGGTTCTTTCCAGGTTGTCGTGAAGATTGTCTGTATTGTACCTATAAGCAGGATAGTTGCTGGAGATTGAGAGATGGAATTCAACGTCTCATGGATAAATATACCATAGTGTTTGAGAGGACTCCATCGTCTGTAGAGAGTATGGTGGATCATATTACTAAAGGTAGGAAGATTGAAGAGGTTGATATGGTTGATAGAGTGCCAGTAAGGATCACTTCTAAAGGTCCTGTTAAAATCACTCATAAGGGTCCAATTAAGATTACTGCTGAAGGCCTTGTGAAGATTGTTGCTGAAGCTAGAGTGGCTCCTCTGGTCATTACCACTCCTGGTCCTATTCCATATACGTCTGATAAATCTGTGCCTTGGCATTATGGGTCTGATGTTTATATCCATGGTGTTAAGCAGGAACCCTTAGCTGATATGCCTGTTGATGTTGACAATATTGATGGATCTAGTAAGATCACACGAAGCGGAAGAGTCTTCTCTCCTCCAGTTACCTCCAAGAATGCAGTTACTCCAGCTGCTACCTCCACCACTGATGCTCGGGGCAAAGGTCCTGTTATTGAACCTATACCAAATGATGTGCCAGCTGCTGATGATCTTGCTAAGCAGATGGAAGAAGTATTGAAGATCATTCGTAAGAGTGATTATGACATTGTTGATCAGTTGGGGCACACTCCCTCCAAGATTTCCATGTTGTCTTTGTTGTTATGTTCTGAAGCTCATGCCAAAGCTTTGATTAAGTTTCTGAAGACTGCTCATGTACCCAATGCAATTTCTGTTGACCAGTTTGAGAATTGTGTTGCCCACCTGACCTATGATAATGGGTTGGGTTTCTCTGATACTGACTTGACTCCTGCCAAGAGGGATCATAACAAGGCTCTACATATCTCAATTGAATGCATGGGCACTACCCTGTCACATGTATTGATAGACAATGGTTCCTCTCTGAATGTGTTGCCCAAAGAAGTTCTGAATAAGCTGAGTCCTGAAGATGCTGTGTTGAAACCCAGTAACATAGTGGTGAAGGCTTTTGATGGTTCAAGAAGAGTGGTGCATGGGGAAATTGATCTCCCAATCAAAGTTGGTTCTCAGGTTTTCAATGCTACCTTTTATGTTATGGATATTCGTCCGTCGTATTCTTGTTTGCTGGGACGTCCCTGGATCCATGGGGCAGGTGCTGTAACCTCTACATTACATCAGAAGCTGAGATATCCGGTAGAAGGAAAGGTTGTTACTGTCTATGGAGAGGAAGAATATTTTGTCAGCCACGTGAACACCTTCAAGTATCTGGAAGTGGAAGGTGAATATGTTGAAACTCCGTGTCAGACATTTGAGGTGGTTCCTTGGGTTGTTAATGATTATGAGGCTCCTCCTACTGTCAAGAAAATTCCTGTGGTCACCAGAATACCTCCAACAATGGCCTCCCTCAAAGATGCTAGAGCTGTGGTGGATGAAGGTGGTTGTACTATTTGGGGTCAGCTTCCTGATATTCCGTACAAGTCTGACAAGTTTGGTTTGGGTTTTACTGCAGAGTCTCAGAAGGCTGTTCGTCGTGCTCGTGCTGTTCGTATCACCAATCAGGGGATTATGAAGAACCAGATCAATGCCGTGGGTGACTATGATGAAGAATACAACCTGGATGCTTGGATTTTTCCTACTGTGGGTGCTGGACTCAATAATTGGAAAGCTGAAGATGTTATTCCTATCTCCTTTAGTCAGGAGTAAATACTATTACTGTGTTGTTGCTTTTTTAAGTTTGTAATTTCTTGAACAATTAAAACTCCCAGGCCTTGTGCCTTACCCGGGGCACAATGGTATGCTTGTTACGGGCTGTCATTTCATTTGCATACTTCATTCAATAAAAATCAGTGGACGTTTCGTTTTCGTAAATATTGTGTTCCTTGTCTTTCTTTTTCCTCTTTTATTTTTATTTTATTAGCTATGTGTTCTTACACACACCCACATCACTAAAATGCAGATCCTCATCCACTCTGGATCCTGTTGATAACAGTTCTACTATTGCCAATTATAATTTCGAGAATCCGATCTATCAAACTGAAGATGGAAATGAGGACGATTGTGAAGTACCTGTAGAGCTTGCTATATTGTTACAACAAGAAGAGAAAGCTATACAGCCACATGAAGAGCCAGTCGAAGTTGTGAATCTGGGAACTGAAGAAAACAGGAAAGAAGTCAAGATAGGGGCTGAATTGGAGGATAGTGTCAAGAGCAGGTTGATTCAGATGTTACGTGACTATGTGGAAATCTTTGCTTGGTCCTATGAAGATATGCCAGGGTTGGATACAGACATTGTGGTTCACCATTTACCAGTAAAAGAATATTGTCGTCCAAAGAAGAAAAAGGTTCGTCGCATGCGTCCTGAAATGTCAGAGAAGATCAAAGCAGAGGTAATGAAACAGTTCAATGCAGGGTTCTTAGCAGTGACTTTTTATCCTCAGTGGGTTGCAAATGTGGTACCAGTGCCTAAGAAAGATGGTAAGGTACGTATGTGTGTAGACTACAGGGATTTGAACAAGGCCAGCCCCAAAGATGACTTTCCACTTCCTCATATTGATGTTCTGGTAGACAACACTGCTCAGCATAAGGTATTCTCTTTTATGGATGGTTTCTCTGGTTACAATCAAATCAAGATGGCACCTGAAGATATGGAGAAGACAACATTTGTTACACAGTGGGGCACCTTTTGCTATAAGGTGATGCCATTTGGTTTGAAGAATGCAGGGGCAACATATCAGCGTGCTATGGTGGCCTTGTTTCATGATATGATTCATCATGAGATAGAAGTGTATGTGGATGATATGATAGTCAGGTCCCAGAATGAAGAGCAACATCTTGATCATCTGCATAAATTGTTTGAGAGGTTGAAGAAATACAAGTTGAGATTGAACCCAAACAAGTGTACTTTTGGAGTTAGGTCTGGTAAACTCCTGGGTTTCATAGTCAGTGGAAAAGGTATTGAAGTGGATCCTGCAAAAGTGAAAGCTATACAAGAGATGCCAGCTCCCCGTACTGAAAAGGAAGTTAGAGGTTTCTTGGGACGATTGAATTACATTGCAAGATTCATTTCCCAATTAACTGCCATCTGTGAGCCAATCTTTAAGTTGCTGAAGAAAGACCAGGTGATGGAATGGAATGATGAATGCCAGACTGCCTTTGATGAAATCAAGAGATATCTGCTAGAACCTCCAATTTTGATGCCACCAGTTGATGGAAGACCCTTGATTATGTACTTAACAGTATTAGACAACTCAATGGGGTGTGTGTTGGGGCAACATGACGAGTCTGGTCGAAAAGAGCAGGCAATATACTACCTTAGCAAAAAGTTTACCGACTGTGAAACAAGATACTCACTGCTCGAGAAAACTTGCTGCGCTTTGGCATGGGCTGCTCGCCGACTAAGACAGTATATGTTAACCCATACTACCTTGTTGATTTCGAAGATGGACCCAATCAAGTACATATTCGAGAAACCTGCTCTCTCCGGAAGAATTGCAAGATGGCAAATGATCTTGACAGAATATGACATACAGTATACTACTCAGAAGGCCATTAAAGGGAGTGTTGTAGCTGATCATTTGGCTCATCAAGCAGTGGATGATTACCAGTCAATGAGTTTTGAATTCCCTGATGAAGACATTATGATTATTACCAAAGAACCTGGACAATATGATGGACCTGAACAAGGATCCCGATGGACTATGGTTTTTGATGGTGCCTCTAATGCACTTGGTAATGGTGTTGGTGTTGTGATCAGTTCCCCTGAAGGTTGTCATACCCCGATTACTGCCAGACTTTGTTTCTATTGTACCAATAACATGGCTGAGTATGAGGCATGTATCTTGGGTATTAAAGCTGCTATTGATATGAAGATTCAATTCCTAGATGTGTATGGAGATTCAGCCCTGGTAGTAAGTCAGATCAAAGGAGATTGAGATACCAAGCATGATAATCTCATTCCTTACAGAGAGCATGTGTTGTCTTTAATCCCACATTTCAAAGAGATTACCTTTGGAAATATTCCACGAAGAGAGAATCAGTTGGCAGATGCTTTAGCCACCATGGCATCCATGTTTGAGATCAGCTGGGATGATGAAGCTCCCAGGATTACTATTGATAGATTTGAGAAGCCTGCATACTGCAATGAGATTGACACTGAAGGGGCAGAGGAGAAGCCTTGGTTCTATGAAGTAAAAAGATATCTTGAAGCTCAGGAGTTCCCTGAAGGGGCATCTGTCAAAGATAGGAAGTTTCTGAGAAGGTTTTCTGCTAAGTTCTTTTTGAGTAATGGGATTTTGTACAAGCGCAATCATGATTCAACTATGCTTCGGTGTATGGATAAGAAGGAAGCAACAGAGATTATGGAAGATATGCATGATGGGATCTTTGGCACTCATTCTAGTGGTCATACTATGGCAAAGAAGATATTGAGAGCAGGTTATTATTGGTCTACCATGGAAGCTGATTGCTATCAACACTCCAGAACGTGTCACAAGTGTCAAATATATGCTGATAAAGTACATATACCTCCATCACCCTTGAATGTGTTGACTGCTCCTTGGCCTTTTGCCATGTGGGGCATTGATATGATTGGTGAGATCAAGCCTACTGCTTCTAATGGGCATCGTTTCATCCTGGTTGCTATTGATTACTTCACGAAGTGGGTGGAGGCAGCTTCATTTGCGTCTGTTACCAAGAATGTTGTGGCTCGATTCATTAAGAATAATCTTATATGTAGGTATGGCATCCCTGAAAGGATTATTACTGACAATGGCTCTAATCTGAACAACACTATGATTACTGATCTCTGCATACAGTTCAAGATTAAGCATCACAACTCTTCTCCGTATCGTCCAAAGATGAATGGGGCAGTTGAAGCTGCTAATAAGAACATTAAGAAGATTGTACAGAAGATGACTGTTACTTACAAGGATTGGCATGAGATGTTACCATTTGCTCTTCATGGTTATCGTACTACAATACGTACTTCAACAGGGGCAACCCCATTCTCCTTAGTCTATGGTATGGAAGCAGTTCTGCCCATTGAAGTTCAGATTCCCTCTTTAAGAATTATGAAGGATGCAGGCTTGGATGAAGATGAGTGGATTCATACACGACTTGACCAGATAAATTTGATTGATGAGAAGAGGCTAGCAGCAGTTTGTCATGGCCAGATGTACCAGAAACGAATGATCAAAGCTTTTAACAAGAAGGTTAAGCCAAAGGTATATCAGGCTGGTGACTTGGTAATCAAGCGTATCATATTACCACAGGGTGATCCTAGGGGAAAGTGGACTCCTACGTATGAAGGACCATTTGTAGTCAAGACAGTATTCTCAGGAGGTTCCATGATACTTACTACTATGGATGGTGAAGACTTTCCACAGCCTGTAAACGCAGACATAGTAAAAAAATACTACGCATAAAAAGAGACCCGCTAGGTTGACAGGCCTAGGCAAAAATAAGGGCATCCCGGCAAACCAAAAGGGTTTGGGCAAAAATTAGGGATATATATAAAAAGATGTACACCCGGCAAGTCGAAAACCTGAAAAGGCGGCTTGGGCAAAAAAGGGTATCCCGGTGGATTGAAAACCTGAAAGGGCAATCCAGGCAAAAGTTAGGGATTAAAGCGTATGACTATGTCTCGTTTGGATCACCCATGAAACTGCAACCAGTTGTACTACTTACTCAAGTTTGAACAGATAAAGCTCAATCCAATCGTTTCCGTCTCAACAGCAGAAGATGAGATACTTGAAGATAATGGCAATAGTAGAATTGAAACTCAATAGGATTATTTCCCACATAGCTGATTCTCCTTGTGTTGTAAAATTTTATGACAAAATCCTCTTACTAGGGTTTATGTCTCCTTGTACAAACTTACCCATGTATGGGTCACTTTTTGATATGAATAAAATTCCATTTCTGAATCCAGATTTACTTTTACCCTATTTATATAAGCGAAACGTCCATTGGTTGTGCTTGAATGTATGTATGCTTTCGAATATGATTGATGTTTACCAAAAATGCATATATGCTTAATATGATTGATGTTTACCAGAAATGCATGAAAATGCAGTAATAGTATTTACTAAGGACGAACGAGGGGAGGATTTCAACGAAGCTTCACCGGTTCATCCCTACAAGACAGCTACAAATCCCCAGTAGGGCAAATCCATCTTCATAAGTACTTCAAGTCACATCTCCCCTGGAATTTATATCCATCTCTTTTATCCTCATACGGATATCCGAGAATTTACTTTCCAATAAGAGTACGACGAACGAAGACGGGAGGTTGTGTATACCTTGCTATCCCCAGCAGACGGAAGGTTATGTATACCCTACTATCAAACAAAGACGGAGGTTATGTATAATATATTATCAAACAAGACGGGAACGAGTTCCTCATATTCTTCAGCAACGAATCGGGATTTATTTTCCCTGGCCAGCAGTTGTTATACGAAGATATCCAGACGCTTCAGGCTGCATGATGCATACATACATCATTTACATCATATCATACATATACATAATACATTACCTAAGTGTATCATATTATACATGCATACATAATGCATAAGCTAATATTATCATACAGAATGTTATAATCTTGTTTTTCAGATTAATTCTCCAGCAGACAAATTTCATCAACAAATTGTGACTATTGGGCCGTTGTTTATCTTCCCAAAGGTTATCACTTCCTCAGGACGATGTTTATCTTTCTGAAAGCTATCACCCCTACCTCAGGACGTTGTTTATCCTCCTGAAAGCATATTATTTCCTCAGGACGTTGTTTATCCTCCTGAAAGCATATTATTTCCTCAGGACGTTGTTTATCTTCCTGAAAGCTATCATCACTTCCTCAGGATGTTGTTTATACTCCTGAAAGCATATTATTACCTTGGGCCGTTGTTTATCTTCCCAAAGGTTACCACTTCCTCAGGATGTTGTTTATCCTCCTGAAAGCATATTATTACCTTAGGTCGTTGTTATCTTCCCAAAGGTTACCACTTCCTCAGGACGTTGTTATCCTCCTGAAAGCATATCATTCCCTCAGGACATTGTTATCCTCATGAAAGCATATTATTACCTCAGAACGATGTTTATCCTTCTGAAAGCATATCATTACCTCGGGACGTTGTTTATCTTCCTGAAAGCTATCATTATACCTTCATATTTTGGACTGCTTTATCCTCCAAGAAATGTATCTGAAGAATTTTTCTCCAAGTGGCATCTTTAAGCCCAAGCATATTCAACCAGTCATCAATACTACTCTACGCACCGGTGAGTGCAAATTTTTGGGCTTTTGTGTTCAATCCCCTTCAACCTTCCAGGTCACGACTGGCAAATATACCAATCTAACCCCTCAGGTTTCAGAAAATTGAACAAGGGCAGCTGTTGCACCCCAAAATTTGCCCTCGCAATACAAGACTTTGTGTGCTAAGAGGTTCACAAGGTTCACAAGACCTTTCATGAGGTTCATGAAGTTTACAAGACACTTTATGAGGTTCACAAGGTTCACAAGATTCACAATACTTACAAGACCTTTCATGAGGTTCATGAAGTCTACAAGACACTTTATGAGTTTCAAAAGGTTCACAAGACCTTCCATGAGGTTCACAAGGTTCACAAAGTTTACAAATAGTCAGAAGAGTTGACAATTCCCTCAGACAATGCACCTCCTAATCAGTGCATCCAAAACTAGGGTTTTGACTTTAATCAGGCTAAATGGATTTCCAAGACTTCAAGTGAGCTTCATAACATCTTATATGTGTGTAAGAACCCCCATGACAAGTTTCAAGATTCTTCTCAGAAGTTTGCTCAGTCAGATGATCAGATAAGGCAAAATCAATCAAAGCAGTTAAAAAGTCAAACTGAGGTCAACTGTGGTCAAACCAAAGTCAAACTTCATGATTTTTTGCCAACATCAAGTATATGAAGTAAAATTCATCATTTGATCAAGGGTTGATCATGATTCATCAAGGATATTTCAGATCATCAAGAATCAGAGATTTCTAAATTAGGGTTTCCTCAGTAAAAGTCAACTGAACTTTGACCAGCCATAACTTTCACATGCTTCATCACCAAGTTTCCATCCAAAGCTCATTTTGAAGGAAATTGAATTCACTACAACTTTGTGTCTCACAAGCCAAGCCCAAAAATGCTTCATTTGGAAGGTATGAGCCAAGACATTATAGGTCCTTTTGAAAGTCAACAAAAAGTCAACAACTTCAAAAGGGCATAACTTGAGAATGGTAAATGATATGGACATGAAACCAGTGGGGTTGGTTAGAGGACTCTTCAAGATTTCTAAAATGTCCAAGAACACCCTCATAGCATTAAAATTGAAGGATGTGTGCCCTTGCAAAGTTGGGAAATTTTTGGTTGGTTTATGAAGAAAATGGAGGTTTAAAACCAATTTTTTCTAAATGGGCTTGCCATATGATGACCCAATCTATACCATTACCTCATGCACGACCCAAGTCTCTAAAAATCAGATTTTTTCATCATTTTATTTTATTTATTTTGATTTAATTCATTTAAAATCATTTTAAATTAAAATAAAATAGAAAAGTCAAAGATTTAAAAGGGATCGAGCTTCTAGAAATTCATAAAAGTGATTGGTATCAAAGTGGTAAGAGAATCATGGTGATTGGCTTGAAATAGAAGGTGTTCATACAAGAATATTTGAATTTTAAAGTCTAATCTTTTTGAATCTTTTCTAATCAAATATTTCACATAATGATCAATTGTTTTGACCTAGAATCATCACACTATAAGTACATAACTTAAACCTAATCATAGAACACGATTTTCAGCCTCAAAGTGTAAGTTTCAAATTTCAAAAATCATCCAAAAAATCAATTTTCGGTTTCATCTATTCAAGAGGTTTCAAGGTATTTTGAGAACATGGCAAGCTTCCTTGGACATCCTTGAATCGAAACCAATCACTACATTGCATCATAGCATGATATATTAAGAAATCCGAACCGTTTCTTGTTCACTTTCGATTTTTCTTGTTCTTGCATTTTCATGTAATATTAATCAAGTTTGACTGTTGGTTTGTGTTTAGATGAGTGCAGGGATGAATTCTGGGCAATTGGATTGATGATTTAGTGGCCAATTCGTGAAACACCATTTTAGGGTTCATACCTAACAAATTAGGGTTTCGTAATTTAACAACCATAAATGAATTTTGAGACCATAAATCAACTCAATGAACTGTTTGGATCATGTTGGTGTAATTAATTTGATGAAATTGTACTTGTATGATGATGTATGAAATTCGCAGGTTTAAGAACGTATGAAAATTCGCAGGTGTTTTCCCAAGTAATTTCGCAGGAAATCCTACGAATTCAAGGAAGAAGACGAAGTGGGCTGCGCGTGAAAAACAAATTCAAAATTTTGTTTTAAAATATTATGTATTGTTTCTGTTTATTCATCACACATGAGCGTGTGTCCCAGTGGTGAACGTATGCGCGCAGGGAGGCAGTGTCCTGAGTTCGAATCCTGGCTTCCACAAATTTTTATTATTTTTCAGCTTAACTATTAGTTTTAATATATAATGAATTATAGCTGTTGTATTGACAGGCGCGCTCTCCCAGCTGGAATGGTTAATGTGTTTGTGTGATGTTTGAAGGTCCTGGGTTCGATCCCCCCAGGCCTTTTGTGCGTTTTTATTTTTTTTTCATGATATTTCCAGGATGAGAACAAAACAAATTGGAGGTGGAAAGCTACCAGCCAGCGCGCACAGCCCAGTGGTCATGCTCTTGCTTGTCCAGGTAAAGGACCTGGGTTCAAATCCCAGGTCCTGTTTTTTTTGGTTTTGGTTTTTTCTTGTTTTATTTCTTTTATTATTTCTTCATTTTATTCCCTAAATTAATTTAAATAATTTCTAAACTATATATATAAATCATTTTTCTTTTAAAAAAAAACTTATAGTATTTTCTCAAAACCCAAATTGATATATTTACTTCTTTATATGTTATATATATATATATATATATATATATATATATATATATATATATATATATATATATATATATATATATATATATATATATATATATATATATATATATATATATAGTATTTAATAATTAAGTTGATATTGTAAATAAATAAAAAAACCTAATATTTTTATATATAAAACCCTAATTCTTTTTAAACCCTAATTAATCCTAATAATGTTCAAAACCCTAATTTTTCTTCTTCTATACTATTATTTGTATATATTATTCATAACTTAATTAAAATTCTTAATTTAATTTTTGTTAATGTATAAATTGTTTATAATTTAAATCTTTGTATGTAAATATGTTTAAAAATTAAAATTTTTAATATGATAATATGACATAATTTGTTTATAATTTAATTTTGCATGTAAATAAATTTTAATATATGTTTAAAAATAATTGCTAATTTAATTTTGTAATCATAATTTCATTTTCATAACATGTTTATAATTAATTTTTTTATATATATATAATTTGCACATAACTTAAAACTTTATAATAATTAGTATAATTGTTTATATTTTAATAAGAATTGTTTATAAAATTAAATTTTTAATTATTATAATATTCTTGTTTATTTCATTATTATTATTAATTATATTCTTGTGATATTTATTTATTACTAACCCCATTTAATTTGGTATTATTTTTATTATTATTATTTTCACTAACCCAATTATAATTATTTATTTATTTTGCTTATTATATTTAATTTTACTTAATTATTATTATGTAATTGCTCCTTGGTGTAACATTTATTTATAATGTTTATTAGTTATATTTTATGCTATGGTTAGTAAATAGGGAGTGTAAATATACTTGTAATTTAAAATTAATTTAGATCATTTAAATTTAAAGATAAATGTTAAATTGAACACTCACACACGTAAGTCGATCTTTGATCGCCATCTCACTTCCTTAGGGATACCTCTCATGTTGCCTAATCAAAAAGGTCAAGTAGGGTGTATAAAGCAAAAGTCCCTCAAAATAAAATCATCTAGTCCCTTAACAGATAAAAGATCAAGTCCCTTTCGAATGTTGCCTTCGTAATGATCTTGTCCCTTTCGAATAAAGATGATAGTCCCTTCGAATTGCTTATACACCCCACAGTTGCCTAAATACACAGATGTCCCTTCACTTGTCCCACACATCCAAGGTAATGACTACCTATTCTTTAATAATAGGGATAGTCTTACCATTTAAAGGATTCAAGAACAGAAAAGACTTAAACTTAGGGTAGGTTCCTCTTAGATACTCGCTCACTCTTCAAAACAATTTCAAACACTTCACACATTTCAAACAATTTTCAAAACAAAGGTTTTTTACGCATCCGTACATGGATCATTATAAAACTCTTAAGAAAATTTTTATTCACACACTTCACATTTCAAAAACATTTTAAAGTGAGCTAAGTAACTAAGAGCCCATGGATAACCATGGATGTAAAGGGTGCTAACACCTTCCCTTTACATAACCTACCCCCCGGACCCAAAAAATCTTTTAAAAGGTCTTTCCTGTTCTTTTATGCCTTTCCTTTGGATAAAATAAAAGTCGGTGGCGACTCTTGCTATCCGCAACATAACTAAAGTCAGTTCTCCCACCGTGTTACAGTATCCCTTACCGGATTCCGTCATAGGAGTTAGATATTCCTGAAAGTAAATATATTTCCTGCAAGCATTTATTAAGAATGGCTCATTTGTTTTTATGCAAGTATTTATCATAAGTATTGGACATTTTGCAAACAAAATAAAAAAATGTGCAAAAAGAGGTGTGACTAAAAATTCTGATTTCATTAATCTGGGTGCCCTTAATTGGCAAATACAGTCAAAGAAACAAATCCCCTGGAATGAGGAGATTGTTATAAACTGAGAAAATATAAAAGTGTTGGCAATGTTGACGACGCTCCGGTGAACTTCCTTTGTTATGACCTGTATGACCTTGACATTCTTCTCATCTTGCTTTCTGAAGAAGGCTAATTCTGACCGATGTTTTATCCTTTCGAAGCTTGCTGTGTTGTGAGTGATGCAGACGAATTCAGAATGCAGTTGTTCGCTTATTCCCTGATTTTGCGTGGATCGCCCTTTCGGGTTTTCAATCCACCGGGATACCCATTTTTGCCTGATCTGTCCAATGCGGCTTTTCAACTCAGCGGGTGTACACACATTTTTTTTTTTAATTTTCCCTTATTTTTGCCCGAGTCTCTTATTCTGTTTTTGACTCGCTGGGATGCCCTATTTTTTTTCTTGGACTTACATTCTGTTTTTATGTCCAGCGGGTCATTTTATGCGAAGTATTTTTTAACTGCATCTGAATTCACAGGGGATAAGAAATATTCACCATCCATAGTAGTGAGCATCAGTGCTCCACCAGAGAAAACTTTCTTTACTATGAATGGACCATCGTAGTTTGGAGTCCACTTGCCCCTGTGGTCTGTATGAGGAGGAAGGAATCTTTTCAGCACAAGATCTCCTACTTGGTATTCCCGAAGCCTGATTTTCTGATCGAAGGCTTTCTTCATCCTTTTCTGATATAGCTGCCCATGACAGATTGCAGCTAATCTCTTTTCTTCTATCAGATTCAATTGATTGTACCGAGAATGGACCCATTCCGCTTCGTCCAGCTTTACATCCATCATTACCCGTAAGGAGGGTAGCTCAACTTCAACAGGTAGGACAACTTCCATACTGTACACTAGATGATAAGGAGTTGCCCCAGTAGACATTCTGATTGAGGTTAGATACCCATGCAAGGCAAATGGTAGCATTTCAGGCCAGTCTTTGTAAGTAACCACCATCTTTTGCACAATCTTCTTGATGTTTTTGTTAGCTGCCTCAACAACGCCATTCATCTTTGGCCTGTAAGGAGAAGAGTTGTCATGTTGGATTTTGAAGTCCCGACACAGTTCTGCCATCATTTTGTTGTTCAAATTGGAACCATTATCAGTAATGATTCGCTTGGGAACTCCATATCGACAGATGATGTCTCTTTTCAGAAATCTGGCTACCACTTGTCAAGTGACGTTTGCATATGAAGCTACTTCAACCCATTTGGTGAAGTAATCAATGGCTATCAGGATGAATCTATGGCCATTTGAAGCAGTCGGTTCGATCTTTCCAATCATGTCAATGCCCCACATAGCAAAGGGCCAAGGTGAAGACATCACGTTCAAAGGATTTGGAGGCACATGCACTTTATCCGCATAGATCTGGCATTTATGGCACTTTCTGGCATAAGCACAACAGTCTGTATCTATTGTGATCTAGTAGTAACCTGATCTTAATAATTTCTTAGCCATTGCATATCCTCCAGCATGGGTACCGAAAGATCCTCCATGCACCTCGTGCATCAGCAAGTCTGCTTCTTTCTTATCAACATATCTGAGCAGAACCATATCAAAGTTTTGCTTGTATAATGAACCATCAACATTAAGGCAGAAACTACCGGCCAGCCTTCTTAGTGTCTTCTTATCATTGGATGATGCCCCAGGTGGGTATGTCTGATCCTCTAAGAAGCATTTGATATCGTGGAACCAAGGTTTGTCATCTTTAGCAATGTCCATAGTGAATACGTATGCTAGTCGGTCCATTCTGGATACCAAAATCCGAGGCACATAATTTGCAGTTGGAACCTTGATCATGGAAGAAATGGTAGCTAAAGCATCTGCGAACTGATTTTTGTCTCAAGGGATGTACTCAAGTTTGACTGTTGTGAAGAAAATCAATAATCTCCTCGTATAGTCACGGTATGGGATCAGATGCTCTTGGTGAGTGTACCGTTTGTCGTTGGTCTGATTGATTACCAAAGCTGAATCTCCGAATACATTCAAGGTATTGATCCTGAGGTCAATGGCGTCCTCAAGACCCATGATACACGCTTTGTATTCTGCTTCGTTGTTAGTGCATGCAAAGGTGAGTTTTTCCGAGAAAGGCATATGAACTCCTTTAGGTGTAATGAGCACTGCACCAACTCCACGTCCATTCATATTGACAGCCCCATCAAACATCATTGTCCACTCTTCTTCTAGGTCAGGCCCTTCAGTGTAAACATGCTCTTCATGATCTTTTGCTTTTAGGTACATGATGTCTTCATCAGGGAAATCAAATCTCATGGGATGATAATCATCAATGGGTTACTCAGCCAGATAGTCAGACAGTACACTGCCTTTGATGGCCTTTTGAGATGTGTACTGAATGTCATACTCTGTCAGAATCATTTTCCATCTCGCAACCCTTCCGGTAAGTGCTAGCTTCTCAAATATGTACTTGACGGGGTCCATCTTTGAAATCAACAAAGTAGTGTGAGTCAACATATATTGTCTTAGTCGGCGAGCAACCCACGCTAAAGCACAACATGTTTTCTCGAGCAGTGAATAACGTTGTTCACAGTCGGTAAACTTTTTGCTTAGGTAGTATATTGCATACTCTTTTCGACCAGACTCGTCATGCTAGCCCAACACACACCCCATTGATCCTTCTAATACTGTCAAGTACATTATTAGAGGTCTTCCTTCAACTGGAGGCATAAGAATTGGAGGTTCTTGTAGGTACTCCTTGATTTTGTCAAAAGCCTTCTGGCAATCTTCGTTCCACCTGACCGTTTGTTCCTTTCTTAACAATTTGAACAGGGGCTCACAGGTTGCAGTAAGGTGAGATATGAACCTTGATATGTAGTTCAATCTACCTAAGAACCCCCTAACTTCCTTTTCAGTCCTAGGTGTAGGCATCTCCTGAATGGCTTTGACTTTGTCAGGATCAACTTCAATTCCCTTTTCACTTACGATAAATCCCAACAACTTACCGGAACGTACCCCGAATGTGCATTTGTTGGGGTTTAGCTTCAGCTGATACTTTCTCAGACGCTTGAACAACTTCAGAAGATTTACCAGATAATCTTCTTCAGTGAGGGACTTACCAGATGATCTTCTTCAGCACAAGATCTCCTACTTGGTATTCCCGAAGCCTGACTTTCTGATCGAAGGCTTTCTTCATTCTTTTCTGATATAGCTGCCCATGACAGATTGCAGCTAATCTCTTTTCTTTGATCAGATTCAGTTGATTGTACCGAGAACGGACCCATTCTACTTCATTCAGCTTTACATCCATCAGTACCCGTAAGGAGGGTAACTCAACTTCAACAGGTAGGACAGCTTTCATACCATACACAAGTTGATAAGGTGTTGCCCCAATAGACGTTCTGATTGAGGTACGATACCCATGCAAGGAAAACGGTAGCATCTCATGCCAGTCTTTGTAGGTGACCACCATCTTTTGTGCAATCTTCTTAATGTTCTTGTTAGCTGCCTCAACAGCGCCATTCATCTTTGGCCTGTAAGGAGAAGAGTTGTGATGTTGGATTTTGAAATCCCGACACAGTTCTTCCATCATTTTGTTGTTCAAATTGGAACCATTATCAGTAATGATTCGCTCGGGTACTCCATATCGACAGATGATGTCTCTCTTCAGGAATATGGCTACCACTTGTCTGGTGACGTTTGCATACGAGGCTGCTTCAACCCATTTGGTGAAGTAATCAATGGCTACCAGGATGAATCTGTGGCCATTTGAAGCAGTCGGTTCGATCTTTCCAATCATGTCAATGCCCCACATGGCCAAGGGCCAAGGTGAAGACATTACATTTAAAGGATTCGTAGGCACATGCACTTTGTCTGCATAAATCTGGCATTTGTGGCACTTCCTGGCATAAGCACAACAGTCTGCATCCATTGTGATCCAGTAGTAACCCGATCTTAACAATTTCTTTGCCATTGCATGTCCTCCAGCATGGGTACCGAAAGATCCTTCATGCACCTCGTGCATTAGGAGGTCTGCTTCCTTCTTGTCAACACATCTTAGCAGAACCATGTCAAAGTTTCTCTTGTATAACGAGCCATCAACATTCAGGAAGAAACTACCAGCTAGCCTTCTTAATATCTTATTATCATTGGATGATGCCCCAGGTGGGTATGTTTGATCCTCTAATAAGCATTTGATGTCATGGAACCAAGGCTTGTCGTCCTTAGCAATGTCCACGAAGAATACGTATGCTGGTCGATCAAGTCTGGATACTGAAATCCGAGGCACATAATTGGCAGTTTGAACCTTAATCATGGAGGAAATGATAGCCAAAGCATCTGTGAACTGATTTTCATCTCGAGGGATGTATTCAAGTTTGACTGTTGTGAAGAAAGTCAATAATCTCCTCGTATAGTCATGGTATGGAATCAGATGCTCTTGGTGAGTGTACCATTTGCCGTTGGTCTGATTGATTACCAAAGCTGAATCTCCAAATACAGTTAAAGTTTTAATCCTGAGGTCAATGGCTTCCTCAAGACCCATGATACAGGCTTCGTATTCAGCTTCGTTGTTAGTGCATGCAAAGGTGAGTTTTGCCGAGAAAGGCATGTGAACTCCTTTAGGTGTAATGAGCATTGCACCAACCCCATGACCATTCATATAGACATCCCCATCAAACATCATTGTCAATTCTTCTTCTGGGTCAGGCCCTTCAATGTGAGTAGGCTCTTCATGATCTTTTTCTTTTAGGAACATGATGTCTTCATCAGGGAAATCAAACCTCATTGGATGATAATCATCAATGGGTTGCTCAGCCAGATAGTCAGACAACACACTGCCTTTGATGGCCTTTTGAGACGTGTACTGAATGTCATATTCTGTTATGATCATTTGCCATCTAGCAACCCTTCCAGTAAGTGCTGGCTTCTCAAATATGTACTTGACGGGGTCCATCTTTGAGATCAACAAAGTAGTGTGAGTCAACATATATTGTCTTAGTCGGCGAGCAGCCCACGCTAAAGCACAACAAGTTTTCTCGAGCAGTGAATAACGTTGTTCACAGTCGGTAAACTTTTTTCTTAGGTAGTATATTGCATACTCTTTTCGACCAGACTCGTCATGCTGGCCCAACACACACCCCATTGATCCTTCTAATACTATCAGGTACATTATTAGAGTTCTTCCTTCAACTGGAGGCATAAGAAATGGAGGTTCTTGTAGGTACTCCTTGATTTTGTCAAAAGCCTTCTGGCAATCTCCTTTCCACCTGATCGTTTGTTCCTTTCTTAACAATTTGAACAGGGGCTCACAGGTTGCAGTAAGGTGAGATATGAACCTTGATATGCAGTTCAATCTACCTAAGAACCCCCTAACTTCCTTTTCATTCCTAGGTGCAGGCATCTCCTGAATGGCTTTGACTTTGTCAGGATCAACTTCAATTCCCTTTTCACTTACAATAAATCCCAGCAACTTACTGGAATGTACCCCGAATGTGCATTTGTTGGGGTTTAGCTTCAGCTGATACTTTCTCAGACGCTTGAACAACTTCAGAAGATTTACCAGATGATCTTCTTCAATGAGGGACTTGGAAATCATGTCATTTACGTAGCATTCAATTTCTTTGTGGATCATGTCGTGGAATAATGTTACCATAGCCCGTTGATAGGTTGCGCCGGCATTCTTCAGTCCAAATGGCATTACCTTGTAACAAAACGTGCCCCAAGGTATAATGAAGGTTGTTTTCTCCATGTCTTCGGGTGACATTCTGATCTGATTATACCCTGAAAACCCATCTATGAAGGAAAACACCGAGAACTGAGTTGTGTTGTCGACCAATACATCAATGTGAGGTAATGGGAAATCATCCTTCGGGCTAGCTCTATTCAGATCCCGGTAATCCACACACATCCGTACTTTTCCATCCTTCTTAGGCACTGGTATAATGTTAGCGACCCACAGCGGGTAACTAGTTACAGCAAGGAAACCGGCGTCCCACTGTTTTTGTACCTCTTCCTTAATCTTCATGTCCATATCTGGACGAGTACGGCGTAGCTTCTATTTTACTGGAGGGAAATCTTCTTTCAATGGCAGCTTGTGCATAACAATATCAGTATCCAGACCTAGCATGTCTTGATAGGACCAAGCAAAGATGTCGACGTATTCTCGAAGCATGTCAATCAGCTGTTCTTTTACTGAAGCTTGCAGACCGGCCCCAATCTTCACTTCTTTCAAAACTTCTTCGGTACTAAGATTAATTGTTTCAACCTCCTCCTGATGAGGAGTGATCACTTTCTCTTCTTGCCTTAACAACCTGGATAACTCTTCAGGTAACTCATAGTCTTCTTCAACCCCTTCATCAGCTTGATTAATCGGATTGTCGAAGTCATACAAGGTCATAGCAGTGTTGTTGTCGGTGCAATCTGGAGGATAATCTCTGCAAGGGTTGAGATTGGTTTGTTTTAGTGATCAATTTTAATCTTGTTTAGAAAACGTGAAAATGAAGTTATTTATTTTGAAAACATTGTCATTTTATTGTTTTGTACAAAAGTGAAAAAATGAAAAGACAGTGAGCAAAAAAGAGACTCGTTTGCAAAAGACGTCCGATATTCATTGATAATTCATTTGCACAAAATTACAATATGGCCCTATTACAAAATGGGTCCTGACACCTTGGGCAAGATGCAGGACTTGATGCGTGCTAAAAAGACATGAAATAATAATTACTCTGCAGGAGTAACCCTTATAATTTCCTGGGAAGACCAGTTAAGGATTTAATGCCCTGGGATCCTTGGACATATCCAGCTCTCCAGGTTGAGGTCGCTTTCCGCCTCGTCTTCCAGGTTGTTAACAGCATCTGGGGTGAGCATCCCCCCACTGATGAACTTGGGCTCTTTGGCGGCCTCTAATTGATCTTGTCGGAATGGTTTGTAAGCCAAACTGAATTTGTCCTCCTTCTTCTCCACTGGCAGCAGCTTTCCCTAGCCTTGGGCATTACCATCTTCAACAACCTTCCAGGCTTGCTGATAAGAGACAATTGAAGTATCCATCCTGTCTTCCTGGGATGCAACAAATACTTCAGTTGTCGCCTCATTGACATTCAGGGCCTCGAACCCTTGGATCATAGTTTCATGGATTTCACCATCCATCTCAATGTATTTGTATGTAGCCAGATGGCTAACAAATATGTCCTCCTCACCACAGATGGTGATAATTTGTCCTTCCCACTCATATTTCAATTTCTGGTGAAGGGTCGGCGTTACTGCGCCTGCGGCGTGAATCCATGGTCGACCCAACAAACGGCTGTAGGTCGACTGAATGTCCATCACATAGAAAGTAGTTTTAAAGACATGCGGACCGATTATCACCGGCAACTACACCTCTCCGAGAACAGATCTCTTGGAGCCATCAAAATCCTTGACCACAAGATTGCTTGGTCGGAGAGCTATTTCATCATATTCGAGCTTGACAAGAGCTTTCTTGGGTAAGACATTGAGCGAGGACCCAGTGTCTACAAGAACATGAGATAGTACAGCTCCTTTGCACTCCAGGGTTATGTGCAAAGCTTTATTGTAGTGATGTCCTTCTGTTGTCAAATCAGCATCAGTGAAACCTAGCCCATGGCTAGTATTGACATTAGACACCACTGTCTCAAGCTAATTCACTGTGATCTCCTCTGGCACGTAGGTAGCGTGCAGAACTTTGAGTAGTGCATCCCAATGGGCTTCGGAATACAATAGCAGGGATAATATAGAGATCTTAGAAGGAACCTGGTGGAGCTGATCCACAACCTTGTAGTCACTTCTTTTAATTATCCTCATAAACTCATCCACATCCTGATCAAAGGATGATTTATGAGTCTCTTTTGATGCAGATTCTTTAGGTATCACACTTTTTCCTTTGGCCTTGGCAGTAGCCTCTGCCTCAGTGTTAGTTCTTGGAGCTTGTGATGCAAAGAGGCGTCCGCTTCGGGTGAAGCCTCCGCCTCCCCCGACATTATCCACTTGGGGAGTAGGAACTGAAGAATCAAGAAGGACTTTTTCTTCGTTACAGTAAAGGTCATCACCGTAATGCCATGGTACAACACTGTCTTTATCATATGGAATTGGCCCCGGCACCGTGATGGTGACTGGGCTCACTGCAGCAGATGTTGGAACCGTTATTGTCTGTGGATCATAGAAGATAGTGACAGGACTTCTGGTGGATGTTGGTGGTGGTGAATTGAAGCTTGATTGAAATTGTTGTTGAGATTGTTGAAAGTTGCTGGAGTTTGGGACCGTTGTAGGGTCATAATAGATAGTAATTGTGGAGACATCATTGTTGGTGGTTGTTGGAGTTGTAGAAGGATATGAAATGGAACTGTTGTTTGTTGAAGTGAATGAAGAAATGGTTGCTGAAGTTGTAGATGAATCAGTAGGAACAATGGTTGTTGTAGTTGTAGAAGAATCACTTGTACGAGGAGTTGCTGGTGTTGTAGAAGCAGTTGTAGTTATTTGCAGAATGCCTTCTTTAATCAAATCATTGATGCCATTTCTCAAGCTTGCACACCCATTCTTGGAAAGCTTGAAAGATTCACAACAGGCCTCACAACTTGGAAACACTTGGCATTTTAAAAGCTGGGCTTTAACCTCTGCCAGAGGTGTCTGAATACTTGCAATATCTTCTATTAAACTCATGGGTGAGCCTTCCTCTATAGCATTAATCCTTGGCCCACTATGGCTTGGCATAGGATTTTTCATGACATTGGGAGGAGGTGCAAAGTTTAGGGCCTTTGAATCTACCAGATCCTGGACCTTCATATGCAGAGCCCTGCATTTTTCCGTGGAGTGACCATGTGTGTTGGAATGAAATCACACCTAGCGTTGACATCGTAGTTTCTTGGAAGGTTCTGAGGATCAGGTGGAGCCAATGTCCTCAACTCAACAAGATTGAGCTTTAGGAGTTGTGGCAACAATGTGGCATATGGCATTGGAATAGGGTCAATCACCCTGTTAATCTGAGATGGCCGTTGTTGAAAAGGGCGTTGTAGTTGATTGTTGTTATTGTTGTTGTATGATCTCTGTTGAGGGAACTGTGGTTGTTGAGGAAAGTGTTGTGGTTGTTGGGCATACTGAGGAAGTGGAGTGGGGATAGTGACGACAATAACTGATCTGGGAAGATATTGGGGTCTCCCTCTTCCCACATGTACAGAGTTTGTTTCACCAAATCTACGGGGCCCAGCAAATGGCTTCCTTGCACTACTTGAACTGGAACCGTTGTCGGAGATCTTCTCCATCTTCAGTAAGCTCTCAATTCTTTCCCCAGCTATCACCACATCTACAAAGCTGGTGGAAGAAAATGCAGCCAATCTTTCAATATAGGTACCCTGGAGAGTATTCATGAACATGTATGCCATCTCCCTTTCAGACATCGGGGGTTGAACGGCAGCAGCTAGTTGCATCCACCTTTGGGCATACTCTCTAAAGCTATCTTGGGAAGACTGAGACATTCCCATTAGAAGGGTCCTGTTTGGAGCCATGTCCAGATTATATTGATACTGACGGATGAAAGCTTCAGCCAAATCTTTCCAGTTTCTTACTGTGGCTCTGGTCAAGTGGGAGTACCATTCTCGGGATGCCCCGGTCAAGCTATCCTCGAAGTAAAACATCCACAGCTTCTTATCCATGGTGTAGGCTTTCAATCTCCCCAAGAAAGATTGAAGGTGGGTACGTGGTCAGGATGTGCCATTATATCTTTCAAAACACGGGGATTTGAACTTGTGAGGAATTCTCACCCCTTCCACCAATCCCATGTCCATGACATCAAAACCTAGAGAGTTTTGGGATTCAAGAGACCTCAGCTTCTCTGCAATTTCATCCAACCGACGGTCGTAAACTTCGTCTCCAGCCCCGACCACAGTGAACTGCTCTTCTTGAGGATCCTCCTGAAAGACCCTTCCTCCAGTAGTGTTACCTTGGGTGTTTCTTATGACATTGATGTTTGGGTTTAAATGAGGTCCAAACTCTGGTGGATCAGTGCGAGGTTGCACGTGATCGTTGTTACTAGTACCCCTTGTACCTGGATGGTGTTCCTCAGGAGTTTGTCGCTCAACCAACTCCCTCAGTCTCTCCTGGCTCTGAGCTAAACCAGTCATCACTATCATGAATTGATTCATCTGGGCCCTCATCTTTGTCCTTTCATTGGCCATCTTGGCCCTCACTTCAGTCAAGTCTTGTTGAACCTGATCCATCTGTAGTCCCGGAAGGTTGTTTCTTGTCGGGTACCGGTGTATTCTGTTGACAGGGAACACTCTTCTGCGAGCAATGTTTCCTGAAACCACAACAAATTGAGAAACATCAATAAAACAAAAACCTACAAAACAAAGAAAATGTTAGTATGCAATGAAGGATGCCTATTTGTCTTCCAAGGGTATCCGATTTGGTTCTTTGGTTTTGACCTTTCCAGACCTCGAGGAAATTCTAATGTTGAAGAGAGATTAAGCCCACAAAAAATAATACAAACCAAATATATTACAAAGAGTGAAGATACATACTTTTGATTACAATAAAATCCCCATGGTGGGTCAAAATACAACAACAGAAATACAATCAAAATGAAGTAGAAACAAAAAGAGTCAAACATACAATCCAAAGTCATCTTCTCTGACTTCCTTCAGGAGAGCCTCAGTCACTAGACCTACTGGGTGTTCTGTGATAGTCCTGATAAGAAGGTTCCTGGTGGCAATGGCACTAGTCAACTTCTTATGCTTATCCTGATCCTTTGATCTCTTCAACCCCACCCGGAGTTTCAACTCAGAGATCTCCTTTTGTGTTGCTATCAGAGCTGCCTGATTCTTCTTCTCACTAGCCTCCAGTTGCTCTATCTTAGCTTGAATATTTTGATCTTCCTATGCACGGGCATCAGTGATCCTGGTCCACCTAGCCTGGCTCTCCTCCAAATAATGTTCTGCCCTATCCTTCTGAGTCTTTGCTTCCTTACAAGCATTTTTCAACACTAACTCCCCTGCCCTAGCCTTTCTGATGTAGTCATCCGTCTTCTCAATCTTGGTCAAATGCTCAATCCGGAGCTTCTCTAACCTCTCATTATCTAAACGACTGTCATTCCTCTCCCAAAGGGTTTTCTTCAAGGCTTTAAAGAGCTGAGTATTCCTTTCCTTCAGCTTTTCAAACTACTCTAAGTTGACAGTAGCTGCAGGCTGCACTATTGATGGTCCAGGTGTATCCTCTAAAGTGAATGGCATACGGGTAATCTGTGCCCTGGTACGAGACCAATCAAGATACTGTGCTGAAGCAATGTTGTTGCATTTGCCAAGGATAGCTGTCCCCTTAGTCTGAATGTTGTCCCAGGCCCAGGCTGCTTATCTGACAATAGCAGAGTTGTGTTGGATGTCACAATAGAGGGTCTCTGTCAAGTCTTGCCCTCTTGGGGGATGAACCAAAGCATATCCTAACTGTCTCTTGAAGAGCAAAGGGTTGTAGTTGATGCAACCTTTTACTCCAATCAATGGCACATTAGGGTATTGCCCACAGCTAGTAATGATGTCCTTGCCCTTGGTGCTCTGAGTGCACCATCTGATGTCTTATGATGTAAGGGCAATCAATCTCTTAGCCCAATTCCTTGGCTGGTGAGGGTTCAGGAAAGTGTCTGATTTTGGCAGGTGTCTTAACAACCAACAGTAATAGAGGGGTGCACATCATCTGACCAATCTTCCTCTTTGCTTCTCATTCCTTTGGTGCACTGAATAATAGAAGTCTCCAAGCAAGGTAGGCACTGGGTTCCTCAGTAAGAACAGGTGAATGGCACTCTTGCTTACAAACTTTGGCTCGTCTGCAAACAAGATAACTCCATATATGCTGAGTGCCAAGAGTGCACAAACAGCATCCCACTTTCCTGCTGCAGCATGCAGGGTGGCCTGCGAGATCAAGAAGTCTAGGTGAAGGCCTGATATTCCAGCCTTGGTGGTCATGCTCTGATCAATGAGGGCAGGCTCCAAGTACAAGGCCTTAGCTATATCTTCATTCTTGGGAGCAACCATCTCAGGGTTGAAAGGAATCCCTCTCCTGATAGGGACACCTAACAACATGGAGAACTCTTCTAGCAAATGTCCCAACTGAAAATCAGGGAATGTGAAGCATCTGAGAGGAGGATCATAAAACTGCAAGCAAGTATGGATCATGCTCCTCTGGGATGCATCCAGGTCCATGATCATGTCCAATATTCCTCCATAATGTTCCCTGAATAAAGGGACATGATCAGGAGTAATGAGAGACCGGATCTGTATGATGCCTGTCAAAGTAGGCTCAAAGAAGTGGTATGTGATGTTGCTCTTTCTTGAAGTGTCCATGCTGATAATGGATGCTGGTGAAGAAAAATGAGGGTAACTGCTGATGAAGGTAACTGCTGAAAATTGGTGAAGATAACTGGAGAAGGTGCTGAAGATGGGTCTCTGATGAAGACAGATGATGGAGAGAACTGGGAAGAATCTCTGGTGAAAATGCTGGTGGAGAGTCTCTGATGAAGACAAACTAATGAAGGTTGGAGAAGGAACTCTGGTGAAGATGCTGGTGCAGATAACTGAAGAAGTCTGAGCAGCAAAACTGGTCAAAACCAAACCAAAGATAATAAGGTGGATACCCTGTAAAACAAATAGGCAAATGTTAAATGATGCAAAATGATGTATGCAGAATGATATGCAAAGGGTTTGTGATCAAGTGTTGGATCTGTTATCTGCCTTAATAGGGTCCATATGTGTTCATAAGTCCAGATGGAGGCTTAGAAAACCAGTAACCAGGTGGGGGACTCAAATAAAGAGTCACAAGTCCATAGTTTCACAAGAACTGTCCAAAGTGATGCATTCTTAAACAAAACTGGTAACAGGGTATGATGAGGCCAAGGGTTCCTACAAACCTGTAAACATCCCAACCCCCATACATGTATTGTTCTAGAACAAAGATCCTCAGACTTGGATCAGTTATGAGAAGTATAAACACTTCTAACCCGGAGGTACAATGTTTACAATAACCCTAAAAGATCATCCTCTAATTCACCTCAGATGCTGAAGGTCATAAAAGGTCATCCAGACTTAGCAGGCTTCCCAGATAGCCCTAGCACTATAGGAAATCCGTAGCACGGAGTTCTCAAGAAGAAAACCATGTATGAACCGTGTTTCATATTCCCGCACCAGACCGAAATGGAATGGGAAAGAATATGAAGCCACTCTAGCCTGTGTGTCACTCAGGTCCCCGGTATGGAACCTTAATCACTCAATGATCCCCACCTACAAAAACAGACAAGAGATCCAGCACCAATGATATAACAATAGTATAAAATGCATAAAACTGTAAATGAATGCAATAAATAAAGTTGTACATAAAGCAATAAATAAAGCAACAAATAAATAAGCATAAGTAGCACATAACACCCCCGTAAACACAAATCAATCAAGCTCTCGGAGGAAACCACAAAAAGAACCAGAAGCCTTGGTTGCAGTATAAGGGTCCCCAGGAGAGTCGCCAAGTTGTCGCTCCCCCGAAAAGACACCGAGGTCAGATAGGGTACATACACGAACGGTCGAAAAAAGAGAGAATGAAGTGAAGATGAATAGAGTTGCCATCTAGGAATTTTTAACCCGAAGGAAAGGTAATGCTGCATAAACCTAGAAAGATATGGATAAGACGGTCGTGAACCAGAGAAACTGAGAAAGGGGGTTGGTTACAACCTGGGAAGGTATTAGCACCCAGATTGTCCGTCGTACTCGACGGGATCCACGCTTGCAAGATTGTGTTTAAAGGGGTAGGTGTATGTGTTATTTGTGTGCAAAAGCTGGAAAAGAATATACAGGTGTCAGTGCAAAAAAAAGGAAGTGAGATGCTCAGGATTGAGGCTTTTAGAAGAATGCTGGAAGAGGGGGATGACATAGAGACTTTTGTTCGATAACAGTTAAGTTATGCCTATGTATCCTCTCGTACAATGAGGAAGTCAGAACACCGTAGTTCGACTCAAAGAGACTGAAGGATGAATTGACTGTGAACTGCTTACTTGTCTATGCTCAAGTGTATGACTCGTCTGGCTCGAGTGCTAACTGTCTTGCATTAGACGGAAGAAGCAAGTTCTCGTTTATGAGTGAGGATGATAAGAAAAGAATCCCGAAGGAGACGATTATTGTTTGTTTTCAGTGTTTTTCAGTCTTTTATTGTTTTTGGAGTTTGTCATAAGTTAATGAGCTTAAGCCTAAATCAAGGGCTGGTAAACTCATTATATCCTCCCTGATTAGGGATAATGAGAATACTTTAAGTATGAGATAAGCATCTCAACTTAATTGCCATGATGATGTAGGATTAAGATCATTAACCTGCTTGTGATTATTTAGATATTTTTGGATTTTGTTCAGTGTTAAGTAATGAGTTTGAGCCATAATCAAGGATTAGTGAACTCATTACACCATCCTAATAGAAGGATAATAGATGAGAACACTTAAGCTGAGGAAGATACCTAAACTTAATCCATGGTTAGGGATTAAAGTCATTATATAAAAAAACCTTTATTAAGTGGATTTTAATTAAGGGATGAGATTAAGAAGTGGATTTTAAGTTTGTAAGACAACTTAAGGGGGACTTGTCCATTAAACACTAAGGTTAGTCCTTCTTAACCAATAAGGAAGAATTAGAACCCTAATGTAAGGCCCAAGTTACAAGATGAAGTCTTAGTGATTATTAGATGGATTGATTAAGAGGTTTAAACAAATTAAGGGTTTAACACTTAGGATTAAAGTTATACACTCCATCCTAAGAGAAGGATGCAGGCATAACCCTAATTCCAAAGTCCTAAAACCTTAAAGGTTTAGTCTCTAATTATGAGATGAGAAGAGAGACACAAAGAAGACTCAAAGGAAAAATTCTAAGGGAAACTATTGTCGCTCCCACCAAATGACACCCGGCCAAGAGGGGTACAGACGCGAACGGTCGGCGAAGAGGAGAGAACACACAAGGGTGAACTGAAAAGAAAAGAGTTGCCAGCTAGGCATTTTTATCCCGAAGGAAAGGTAATGCTGCATAAACCTAAGAAAGGATGGATAAGACGGTTGCGAACCAGAGAAACTGAGAAAGGGGGTTGGTTACAACCTGGGAAGGTATTAGCACCCAGATTGTCCGTCGTACTCGACGGGATCCACGCTTGAAAGTTTGTGTTTAAAGGGGTAGTGTCAGTGCATGTGTCAGTGCTAGAAGAAAGTTTGAAGTGAATAAAAGAAGTATCAGTGTAAGGAAAAAGTGCAAAGCTCAAGACTATGAGGCTCAAAGAATAATGCTGGAAGAGGGGAATATACATAGACTTTTGTTCGATAACAGTTAAGTTATGCCTACGTATCCTCTCGTGCAATGAGGAAGTCAGAACACCGTAGTTCGACCCAAAGAGACTGAAGGATAAATTGACTATGAACTGCTTGCTTGTCTATGCTCAAGTGTATGACCTGTCTGGCTCAGGTGCAAACTGTCTTGCATTAGACGGAAGAAGCGAGTTCTCGTTTATGAGTGAATGAGGTGAGAAAAGAATCCCGAAGGAGACGATTATTGTTTGTTTTTGGTATTTTCAATCTTTTATTGCTTTTTGGAATTTGTCATAAGAAAATGAGCTTAAGCCTAAACCAAGGGTTAGTAAACTCATCACATCCTCCCTCTGATTAGGGGTAATGAGAATACCTTAAGTGTGAAGTAAGCACCTCACACTTAATCACCATGATGTAGGATTTAGATCATTAACGTACTTGTATTTATTTAGATGTTTTTTTGGAGTTTTTGTTTAGTGTTAAGTAATGAGTTTAAGCCATAATCAAGGATTTAATGGACTCATTACACCATCCTAATAGAAGGATGATAGATGAGAACATTTAAGCTGAGGAAGGCTCCTCAACTTAATCCATGATTAGGGATTAACCTCATGACAAAACAAAACCTTTATTAAAGTGGATTTTAGTTAATGGTAAGGTTAAGAAGTGGATTTTATGGTTTGTAAGACAACTTGAGGGGGACTTGTCCATTAACACTAGGGTTAGTCCTTCTTAACCATTTAAGGAAGAATTAGAACCCTAATGCAAGGCCCAAGTTACAAGCTTGATGTCTTAGTGATTATTAGATGAATTGATTAAAGGATTTAAACACATTAAGGGTTTAACACTTAGGATTAAAGTTATACACTCCATCCTAATAGAAGGATACAGGCATAACCTTAATCACAAAGCCTTAAAACCTTTAAGGTTTAGTCCTTGATTAAGAGATGAGAAGAGAAGACTCAAAGATGACACAAAGGTAAAACTAAATGGGGGACTAATCAAACCCTAATTGTTATCATGCTTGGGTATTCCTAGGGTTTATGAGACTTGCAAGGCATCTTCAAAGAAAAACCACCAAGGAAGAAGCAGATGAAAGGAGGAGAAGCAGAAGAAGCAAGACAACTTACTTCACTTAAGAAGATAAGTTGCTTGAAGAAAGAAAGTGAAAGGGGAACATGAATGAGCAAGCTCACTCTAAGACAAATACAAAATACAGCAAGAATGCATAAAAGAAGAGATAAGAAGAGAAGTGAGAAGTGAAGGCAAATTCACTTCCCAAATACTTACCACCTGAAAAGTTAGCATAAGGAAAATGAAATGAAATGAAAATGAAATTTATACAAGGATGTAAACCAAAACCAGAAGCATAAACATGATGTAAATGATGCTAGGAGATGATGCAAAGGTGTATCAAGTTCAATGGATAATCATACAAGTTATGAGAATGTAAATGAAGCATGAAAGGAACATGAAAGTTCATGAAAATTTATGAAATGAAATGAATGCACAACATGGAAAATGAATGATGCAATGATCAAACATGATTCTAATATGTCCTAAGATGTCTTATATTTCATGTGGATGCACAAAATGTCATGGCAAGTTCATGTATGCAAGCAAATGAGAGATGAATGCAAATGAAGGCAAAAATTAGGGTTTATACATAACATGCAATACAAAAATCAAAACCAGAAGCAAATGACATGAAAAGAAATTGAAAATGGGATCAAAGAAACCCCAACCCTACATAAGTTCACTGCCCAAAGGAGGGGACCTAACTCTTAACCTAATGGGAATTATGATTTTCTCAAGTTTGTTAGGGTTTTAAGGTACTTCAAAAGGTAAAATGCACAACAAATTGAAAATGAAAAAATAAATTCAAACCAATTTTAACCTAGAAACTACATGACATAAGGAATGCAATACAAAAAGAACCATCATCAAACTCTTCAAGGTTGGGCAGAATGAATTTTTCTAAGTTAAGACAAAAATATTGACTTTTAAGAACTTTAATTCCAAAGAAAAATGTCAAAATATGTCAAGAACCAAAAATAAATTTGTTTGAAGGGTTTGATAATGTTTCTAAATGTATCAAGATGCAATGTGATTTTTTTTGTGATTTTTAGAAACTTAAATGCTATTTTAATTAATTAATTCTCATTAACTAATTAAAATAATCATTTAAATATTTTTAAAATACGAAAATTATGTAAAAAATAAAATAAAAATTATTTTCAGAATGATAAAAATATTTTAAGTCATGATGCAAAAAATGAGAATTTTTGGATGCCTTTTGCTATTTTTAATAAAATGATAAAGAAAATGCAATTAAAATGAATTAAAAATATGAATTAATGAAAGTAATCAGATCCAGTGGCTGAGGTTCAAAAGGAAGAGGGAGGGAATTGACTTTGCGCGCTAATGGACGGCCCACATTCAAACTCACTAATTACGCAATTAAACCCTAATCTGAACCTTAATGACCTTCAGGTGACCGGAACAGTGTTCCGGTCATCTTCTCCGGCCAGCTCCTCACTCAATCTCTCTCAAAACGCCACAAAAACTCATCAAACTCTCCAGAATCAATCCTTGAACATCATTAAACACAAACCACACAATAAAACTCATTTATTTTTCATAAATCATGAGAATCGAATCAAAACGCATTTCACGGGAAAAGTTTCAGAGCAACATAAAATCCTTAAAACTCAACCATTTTCAAAAAGAAAAGCATCAACATGATCAGTGCAACATGAGGAACAAATCTATAACCTAAAATCAAGTTTCTGGAAAATTTGTTCTTGAGGTTACCTGAACTGAAGCTTTCGAAAATGGCACTGTCTGGCTGCTTCTTTGCTTCAAAATCTCTCCAATGATCTCCCTCAAGAGTTTGCAATGCTTGGTTGGAGTTTGAATGGCCCCAAAATGAAAATGGCAGGAGCTCAGTTCATGAAGTGTGAAAATCGTATTTCTGATTCTGGGCTTTTTAGGGCAAAGTGATGGTTGGGGAATGATCAGAGGGTTATGGTGAGTTGTTTTGTGGATTTTGTTTTGAGGTTTGAGGCTTGTGTGCTGAATTTCGAAGAAAAATGCATAAGAGGGGATTTTGGTGAATGTTGTGTTGTGTGAGGTTTCAGCTTGTGTTGTGTGGTGTGTTGAGTTGCTTTTGGTCCATGTATCAATTTCTGATAGGTCAGAGAGTTGTTGGTGGCCTATGGTGATTGGTATGGGAAAGTTGCAAAAATGTCAAAAGTTTTGTACTTGAGGTATGGGCTGGTTTTGCAGCTGGCTTTTGGCTTGTCCTAGCTCAACATAGATCAAGGAGAGCCATAGATTTGAAATTGAAGTGATTCAGCAAGCTAGTGAAAGGTTATGTGCCCTTTTGCAATTTTCATGAAGTTTGGCCCCTTTTGAATTTCTTGATGTTCAAGGCATGGGATGAAGTGATCCTTGGGCCAATTCTGATCCTTAGGCAATGCATTATGATGTTAAGACATGTAGAAGTGTGTTTGAAGTCACAAAAATGCTTGGCATGAGAAATTGCAAGTTTCCCTCTTTGGCACAAAAGTGAAAATTAAGTGATTTTTCCCAACTTTGCAAGGCCATAACTTTAGTTCTAAAATGAATTAGATCAAGTTCTTGTACTTTTTGGAAATGGGAGGATCCAATCTACAACTTTCATGACCAAAGATTTTTCATTTGAAGCATTTTTGAATCAAAAAGAGGAGGTTGAAAAACTCTCCCAAAATGGCAAGTTTACATTACAAGTCACTTTCCCAAAATGGCAACTTTGCAAATGATTTGAAATTTTTCAATTTTGTGAACTTCTAACATCTTCTAAGATCAAATAAAGATCATATACATCCAAAATGATGAAGAAACCCTTTGGTTGGATGATTGGGGGCCTCAGATGCCCTGATTTTGCACTGACTTGCTCAAGAAGTCATCTTTTGATCAGATGCCTTCCCCATTTAATTTCTTCATGAAAATTGGTATGCATGATCCTTGTAGAATATATAGATCAATAGAAACAAGAATGACCAAAAAAATTGGAGTTATGGCCTTTGAAACCAAAACCCTAATTTTAGGTCATTTGTGCAGTCAAGCTTGGCTCTGCTTCCACACCTTCGTCAGTTCTTGTGATTTTCTGACTTCCTTGCTCTTGGGAGGATATAATATGATGTTTGAACATACATGGACCCTCTTGAGATGATTGGAGACCTTTGGAGTGGCTCAGATGGCTCAGGGATTGCTTAGATCACAAACCCTAGATGCAGATGACTTAGAATCAATGTAGTGAAGCAAAAATGCAAAATGAGATGATATGATTGAACTTATGCAAATGAAAAGAATCACAAGCCATGATGAAATGAGTGAGGGCAAATTTGGGGTGTTTACAACTATCAATCCTAGAAGTTATCATGCTTAGGCATCCTATGGTTTTGTGAGGCTTAAAAGGAGAAGTCTTCAAGAAAGCCACCAAGGAAGAAGCAGATGAAAGGAAGATGAGAAAGAAGAACAAGTTACTTACTTCATTGAAGAAGATAAGTAATCTTGAAGAAATAAAGGAAGAGAAAAACAAGTGAGCTAGCCCACTCAAAGACAAACAAAAAAATGCAGCAAGGATGCAATATGAAGAGATGAGAAGTGGTGGGAGGTGAAAGCAAATCCACCTCCAAAACAAACTTACCATTAACCTGAAAAGTTAGTACAAGATGCAATATGAAAAGAATGAAATGAAATGATGTAAATGATGCTATGATATGATTCAAAGACATACAAGATGCATATGTGTGATCATACAAGAGAATGAATGCAAATGAAGCATGTAGGAAGCATGTAAACACATGGATGTTTATGAAATGAAATGGATACAAAGCATAGAAAATGCATGAATAAATGATCAAGCAATGTTCAAGAAATGTCTTAAGATGTCTAAGATGGCATACAAATGCTTAGAATGGCATGGCAAGTTCATATGTTCATGCAATGCAATGTAAGATGTAAGTAAAGATGCAAAATTAGGGTTACATGAAAGGATGAGATGCAAATGGCAAAGACAGACGCAAATGACATGATAAAAATTTGAAAGTGCACTCAAAGGAACCCTAAACCTATACTAGGTTACCATCCAAAGGGGGAGGTCAGAAACTAAACTTAGAAGAAGTTATGAATTTCCTAAGTTTCTAGGGATTTTTTGGGTGATCCTCAATGTAAAATGCAAAAAGAATATCCTAGATACTACATGATATGTGTAAAACAATGCAAAAAGAACCATCTTCAAACCCTTCATGGTTAGGAAGAAAAGATTTTTCAAAGGTTAGGGTTTAAAATGTGATCTTATGAACCCTAAATTCAAAGAAAATTGTCAAGTTATGATCAAAACCAAAAAGAATTTTGTATGAAGGGTTTGAAAATGTTTCTAAATGTGTTAAGATGCAACATGATTTTTTTGGTGATTTTTAGAAACCTAAATGTTATTTTAAATAATTAAATTCAATTAATTAATTAAAATAAACATTTAAATATTTTAAAAATACTTTTTATATACAAAAAATAAAATAAAAATAATTTTCTGATTAAGAAAAATATTTGAAACAAAAATGTAAAAGGAAATATTTTTGGGATTTTTCTAAGTATTTTAAAATAAATATGCAAGAAAAATGAATAAAAATGAAATAAAAATGAATAAAAGAGGAAGTCAACGCATCTGATGGATGAGATTCAAAGGGAAAAGGGAGGGAATTGACTGTGCGCCAGATCCAGTGGTCCACATTCAAACTGGCCTTAATTATTTAATTAATTTAATTAAACTGAATTAACCCTAAGTGAAATGATCCTAACCACTCGTTCCTAATTTAATCCAGATCCAAGGGCCTATAACGCATCTGGAAATTAAAACCCTAATTAAGCCCTAATCATTTTCAGGTGGCCGGAGAAGACCTCCGGTCATCTTCTCCGGCAGCCCCTTCATGCTATCTCCCTCAAAACGCAACCCCAAGCTCTCAAACTCTCCAGAATCAAACATCTAACAACCCTAAACATGAATCCAGCCCTAAAACTCATTTATTTTACATCAAGAACATGAATCAAAGCAAAACGGAAAATTTCATAAAACTTTCAGAAGCACGATACATCCTTATTTCTCAATCATTTTCAAAAGTAAACATATCATGATGATCAGGGGAGTTCATAAATTCATTTAGAAACTTAAAAACACCTTTCTGGAAAAAATGTTCTTGAAGTTACTTGAGTTGAAGCTTTCGAAACTGGAGCTTTCTGGCCACTTCTTTGATGCTTTTCCACTCTAATGAACCCCTTGATGCTTCTGTTAAGCTTGAGAGAAGTTTATATGGACTGTTTTTGAGGTTTCAGTTCAGAGGGGGTGAAATCGTGTTTTTGTTTTAGGGGGTTTCAGGCTTGTGTAAGGGGTGGGAAATGATCTGGAGGATGTATGGAGATGATTGGTGAAAGAATTTTTAAGTTTGGCTGAGTGGTTTAAGAATTTCGAAGAAGTGAAGTGTCTTGAGGATTTTGGCAATCTGAATGTGTGGGATGATTCAAGCTCCAAGAAGTTATGAAATGTGATCCTTAAGGCATGTATGTGAAGCTGTGATAGGTCAGAAGAGTTGTTGTGGGCTATGCTGATTGGTATGGTGTGAAATGCAAAAAGTCAAGGTTGGTTGTACTTGAGGTATGGGCACATGGAAGGTATGGATTTGGGCATGGCTGGGCTCAACAGAGATCAAGGAAAGCTTGTGGATCAGATTTGGCATGCTGGCACAAGTGTATGGAAAGATCTATACCATTTTGCAATTTTGAGAAGTTTTGGCCCCTTTGGAAATTCTTGAAGTTCAAGGCATGATAATGCATGATTCTTGGGCCAATTCTGATCAAAATGAGTCATGGATGTTGTTATGATGTTTAGAAGTCAATTAGAGGTCACTTAGAAGCTTGGAAAGTGAATTTGCAAAAATCCCTCCTTGGTATGAATGTGAAAATTATGTGATTTTTGCCAACTTTGAAGGATCATAACTTGAGTTCCATAATGAATTAGAACATGTTCTTGTACTTTTTGAAAAGGGAAAGACTTAATCTACAACTTTCATGACCAAGAATTTTTCATTTGAAGCATTTTTGGTTGAGAAAGAGGATGTTGAAGAACTTTCCCAAAATGGAAAGTTTCCATTACAAGTCATTTCCATTTTTGGCAACTTTTGGTTTAGCTTAATTTTCTTCAAATTTGTGAAATTCCAAGCACTTCAATGATCAAATAAAGATTATAGAACTTCAATTTGATGAAAATAACCCTTTGGTTCCATTGTTGGGGGCCTCAGATGCCCTGATTTTGACTTAACTTACTCAAGAAGTTACCTAATGAACAGATGACTTCCACAATGAATTTCTTCATCAAACTTGGTATACATGATCCTTATAACATCTTAAGAACATTAGAAACAAGATTGGCCCAAAAATTTGGTTTTAAGGCCTCTAAAACCAAAACCCTAATTTTGGTCATCTATGTAGTGAAAACCCTAGCTCTGACTCCATGCCTTGCCAGTTCTTGTGATTTCTTGACTTCCATGAACTTTGAGGGATATAATATGATGATAGAACACACGTGGACCATCTTGGAATGCTTTGAGGCCTTTGGGGTAGCTCAGATGGAATCTTGGATTGCTCAGATCACAAACCCTAGATGCAGATGAATTTGAACTATGCAGATGGAACAAATATGCAATATGAGATAGTATGCCTATGCTTATGCAAAAATGAAAGATCACAAGCCATGGTGTGATATTAGTGAGAGAAAATTTGGGGTGTTTACAGTATGCTACGTGAATATGTGGATATCTTCGCCTGGTCGTATCAGGATATGCCAGGGTTGGATACTGACATCGTTGTGTACAAGTTGCCACTAAAGGAAGACTGTCCTCCCGTGAAACAAAAGTTGAGAAGAACTAGCCCTGATATGGCTATGAAGATCAAGGAGGTAGTTCAAAAGCAATGGGATGTCGGGTTCCTTGTTGTGACCAGTTACCCACCTTGGGTAGCTAACATTGTGCCTGTACCAAAGAAAGATGGCAAGGTCCGAATGTGCGTCAATTATCGGGATCTAAATAGAGCAAGTCGAAAGGATGACTTTCCATTACCTCACATTGATGTGCTGGTAGATAACACCGCTCAGTTCTCGGTATTTTCTTTCATGGATGGCTTCTCCGGGTACAATCAGATCAAGATGGCACCGGAAGACATGGCGAAAACGACGTTCATTACCCCGTGGGGTACATTCTGCTACAAGGTTATGCCCTTTGGATTGAAGAACGTCGGGGTAACATATCAACAGGCTATGGTAACTTTTTTCCATGATATGATACACAAGGAAATTGAGTGTTATGTGGACGATATGATTGCCAAGTCCCGGGACGAAGAAGGGCATCTGGTCAATCTCAAAAAGTTGTTTGATAGGTTGAAAAGTATAGATTAAGGTTGAATCCAAACAAGTGCACTTTCAGAGTGCATTCCGGTAAGTTGATGGGTTTTATTGTTAGCCAAAGAGGGATCGAGGTAGATCCTGCAAAAGTAAAAGCAATACAAGGCATGCCTGTATCGAAAATAGAAAAAGAAGTGCGTGGGTTTTTAGGGAGATTAAACTGCATTTCGTGGTTTATATCTCATCTAACTGCCACATGCGAGCCAATATTCAAATTGTTAAGAAAAGAGCAAACGGTCAGGTGGAATGAGGACTGTCAAAGAGCCTTTGAAAAGATAAAAGAATATCTGCAGGAGCCTCCGATTCTAATGCCTCCAGTTCTAGGACGGCCACTTATCATGTATTTGACTGTGTTAGAAGGGTCGATGGGGTGTGTTCTAGGCCAACATGACGAGTCTGGTCGAAAAAAGCATGTTATTTACTACCTTAGCAAAACGTTTACCGACTGTGAATCCCATTACTCACTGCTCGAGAAAACTTGTTGCGCTTTGGTATGGGCTGCTCGCCGACTAAGACAGTACATGTTGACCCACACCACATTGCTAATCTCAAAAATGGACCCCGTCAAGTACATTTTCGAGAAACCAGCATTAACCGGAAGGGTTGCAAGGTGGAAAATGATCTTAACAGAGTATGACATACAATATACTTCCCAGAAAGCCATCAAAGGAAGTGTATTGTCAGATTATCTTGCACAGCAACGGCTTGAAGACAACTATCAGCCGATGAAGTTTGATTTCCCTGATGAGGATATTGTGTACCTCCAGGCAAGAGATTGTGAGGAACCACTTCCGGAAGAGAGGCCAGACCTTGAATCCAAATGGAAGTTGATGTTTGATGGGGCCGTCAATATCAACGGACGTGGAGTTGGTGTTGTTCTTATCACTCCCGAAGGTGTTCACTTTCCCTTCGCTGCCAGAATTACTTTTGGCTGCACCAACAATGAAGCGGAATACGAGGCATGCATAATGGGAATAGAGGAGGCCATTAATCTCCGGATTAAGACCCTCTATATATTCGAAGATTCAGCCCTCGTTATCAATCAGATCACCGGAAAGTGGTATACACATCAAGAACATTTAATTCCTTATAGGGATTACGCCAGAAGACTGTTGACGTTCTTCACAACGGTTAAGCTCCAGTACATACCACGAGATGAGAATCAATTTGCCGATGCATTGGCTACACTTTCTTCGTCCATCAAAGTCTTATGTTGGAACTATGTGCCCAGGATTGACGTTTCTAGGCTTGACACGCCAGCTTATGCTTTCTCTGTAGACGCAGTGTCTGATGAGAAACCTTTGTATTTTGACATCAAGTTTTTCCTAGAAAAACAAGAATACCCAGTGGGGGCATCATCCAATGACAAGAAGACCTTGAGACGACTTGATGCTAGCTTCTTCTTGAATACAGATGGGGTTTTGTATAAGAGGAACTTTGACATGGTTTTGCTCAGATGCGTGGATAGACATGAAGCAGGCCTGTTATTACAAGAAGTCCACGAGGGATCTTTTGGTACTCATGTAGGAGGACATGCAATGGCTAAGAAGTTGCTGAGATCAGGGTATTATTGGCTAACAATGGATGCAAATTATTGTTCATACGCCCATAAATGCCACAAGTTCCAGATATATGCAGACAAAGTGCATGTTCCTCCTAGCCCGCTCAACGTCATGTCATCTCCTTGGCCCTTTTCTATGTGGGGTATTGACATGATCGGAAAGATAGAGCCTACTGCTTCAAACGATCATCGTTTCATCTTGGTGGCGATTGATTACTTCACCAAATGGGTTGAAGCAGCATCTTATGCCAATGTCACTCATCAAGTGGTAGCCAGATTTCTAAAGAGAGACATCATTTGTAGATACGGAGTGCCCGGGCGAATCATTACTGATATGGTTCCAACTTAAACAACAAGGTGATGACGGAATTGTGTCGAGACTTTAAGATTCAACATCACAATTCTTCTCCTTACCGGCCAAAGATGAATGGCACGGTAGAGGCGGCTAACAAGAATATTAAGAAGATTGTGCAGAAGATGGTTGTCACTTACAAATATTGGCATGAGATGTTACCATTCGCGCTGCATGGGTACCGAACGTCAGTCAGGATGTCAACGAGAGCAACTCCTTTCTCATTGGTGTATGGCATGGAGGCATTTTTGCCTATTGAGGTAGAAATTCCTTCATTGTGTGTGATGATGGGCGTGAAGCTTGATGAGGCTGAGTGGGTACGTGCCCGATATAATCAGTTGTGCCTAATTGAGGAAAAAAGATTAGCAGCTATCTGTCATGGTCAGCTTTATCAGAGGAGAATGAAGCGAGCATTCGACCAACGAGTACGTACTCGGGAGTATCAAGTAGGCGAGCTTTTGCTCAAGAGGATCATTCCTCCAGGTTCAGATCATAGGGGCAAGTGGACCCCAAACTACGAAGGCCCATTCATAGTGAAGAAAGTTTTCTCGGGGGCGCTGATGCTCACTACTATGGATGGAGAAGATTTCCAGTCTCCTGTTAACTCGGACGCAGTTAAAAAATACTTCGCATAAACAGACCCGCTGGACACAAAAACAGAATTAAAGTCCAGGCAAGAAAAGCCGTGTTACTTCCTGATGTAAAACTTTACCTATTCAGAGGCCTCTCAATAAATGAATATTCAGTCAAAAGCCGTGTTGTGTTGTGTTTTCTTTGTTTGCAAAAATGTTCTGAGTTTTTGGCAAAAAAATGGAGCATTGCATTTGAAACATGTTGATTTTTCTTGAAAAAAATTGACATGGCAGGGAAACAGTTAAAAATTATCTTTAAGTGTCAGGTGAAAATGGATGAGCAGATCATACCATGTAAATCCCCGGGGCACCTGTGTGTATACTGTTGTTGCAGGTTTTACAGAGTGGTGTTGCACTTCCCCAAGCAGAGAATGCTCCCCAAGTGAGCAATAGCAGTGAGATCCCTAATGGAAGTTCAAATCTAATCAAAGGTGGTGTCTTCCCTAAGCGAAGGTTGTTCTTCACGAGAAAGACATAGTTATCCCCAGTAGAGTTCAGATGGAACCGTCCCCAGCTGAGTCAGAGTAGGGTGGTATCCCTAGCAGAACTTCAAAACCCGATCGAAGAGGTTTGTCCCCAATCAGAGTCTTTGTGGCAGTGTGGGTTATCCCCAACGAGCAACGGAATGCCTGTTTCCCCACAGAGTTGAAATTTTCAGAATCCTCTCCCCAGTCAGAGTTAGGCATCATCAAAGCGTTTGACCAAATTCCCCTACAGAGTCGGGATTATTGTTGCCAATCAGGGCATTCGGTTTGTTGCTCGTCTGCATTTCCCGACACTTATCTGTGTTGGGTGTCCGTTTGGTGCTCGTCTGCATGTCCCGACACTTGTCTGTGTTGAATATCCATTTGGTGCTCGTTTGCATTTCCCAACACTCGTCTGTGTTTGATGGTTGCTCGTCTGCGTCTCCCTCAACACTCGTCCGTGTTTGATGTGTGATAGTTGCTCGTCTGCATTCCCAGTACTCGCTCGTTTGTGAAATATTCTTCAATTCTCCCCGGTAGAGGTGTGTTTCTTACTGGGATGTTGTTGCTCGTATGCTTTCCCCAGCAGTCGCCTATGGTTGGTAGATGTTGTTGCTCGTCCGCACTTCCCAACGCTCGTCTGTGTTTAATACCTGTTTGATGCTCGTCTGCATTATTCAGCACTCGTCTGTGTGCAACATCTGTTTGATGCTCGGCACTCGTCTGTTTTTGATATTTGCTTGTTGCTCGTCTGATGTCCCCAGCACCCGTCTGTGTTTTTTATCTGTTTGAAGCTCGTTTGCATTGTTGGATACTCGTCTGTATCGTCCCCCACACTCGTCTATGTTAGCTTATATCCATATGAATGCTGATTTGATAATCGCTCTGGTACTCATCTATATTGCTACTCCAAATGCTCATCTGTATTGGATCTCTGGTATTCATCTGTATCAGTGGCTGATATTTGTCTATATCGTCGTCTGAAGCGCTCGTCTGTGTTTCTTAGATCATCGTCGGATATTTGTTTGTATCATTGACTTATGGCGCTCGTCTGTGTTCTCTTGATGATCATCTAATACTCGTCTGTATTGAAGAGGTTTGAAGTCCTGACGGTGGGATTAAACGTCAAAATGGTTACCTGTCCTGGCGTAACAGGTATATCCGAAGGAGGTTCGTCTGTCTCAAGCACCACTTATCTCTGCAAGATTTGTGAAGAGGGTTCGTCCAATTCTAATGTTGCACCAGGCGTAACAGGTTATCTGAAAAAGATTCGTTTGTCTTAAACCATATATCCACGGATAATATATGAAGGGGGTGCGTTTATCCTGACTATGCATGTCCATCCCACAAACTTAAGTGCATCACTGGTCCTGGCGTAACAGGTTTGTTCGAGGAAGACTCGTCCGTATGGTTTATTTTCTATCCGAAGTAATAATTCAGGTTGGAAGGAGCTCGTCTGCTTTCTCCCCACTCCAGTCGCCAAAGTGTCATTTGGTTGAGTTTATTTCCCATTGCTTGCATTCTCCAGCAGAGTGTAAATTTCAGGTCTTCTTAGTATTCAACCACAATTCATCTTGAACGGCCGATAGTCGTGCTACCGTCCTTTTCAGATTAACAGTTGCTTGAATAGGGACAGCTGTAACACCCCAAATTTGCCCTCTCCTATTTAGCATCATCATCATATCATAATCATCATCAGCATGTAATGTCCTTAGCATATCGCATAGAAAAATGAGGCATAGCACTTGCATGTTCTATCATAAGGCATATGATCAATTATCAGGGAAATTCAAAGCTCACAAGGCAGGCTACAAGGTTGACATCAGGGTCAAGGACTAAAAAAGGGATTGAGGATCAAAATCAGATCTAAACGGTTGGCGCCAGATTATTCCTGAGGTTTCCCACCAAAAGGAGGGAAAATTCAAAATTCACTGGCGTTAACCGGTTAACTCTTTGGTTAACCGGTTAACGGTTGTGAATTTTGAATTCCAACAGCAAATTCAGCATGTGCTTTTGGCTCCAATTTTCAAGTTTATGATTTTTATTCATTTTAAATTAATTGGAAATTAAAGAGAAGGATCTAGAGCACTTATCCAAGCCTAATCCCATTGCAAAATCCTAATCACATTACCAAACCATAATTTTGGATCCCAAGCCTAATTTTCATATTTAATCCATTTCTCTCCAAACCAAGGGGCTCTCTCTCTGATTTTCATTCTCATTCTGAATTTTCACTCTTCTCACTCATAATTCTCTCACTTTTCTCTCCCAATTTTCCAAATCACTCAAAGTTCCTCTTTGAAAATCACATAACCTTGCCTTAAGGTGTGTGGATCTTGGAACTAGACCTTCATCCATAGCTTCTTTGCATCTTTTTGCTGGTTTAATTGGTGATTCAGATCTGGTTTGGGATCTAGAAGTGCTTTTGGATCCAAAATTCTGCATCAAGACCTTGTTCTTGCATTTATTTTGCATGAAGTGTGAAGCTTAGCACCGGATCTTCAATGTTTTGCGCGAGATCTATCGTTTTCAGCTCAATCAACAATTACCAAAGCATACCTCAGCTTTGTAGGTTGGTTAATTTCAGATCTAGCTCTGTTTTAGCTTATTTGCATGCTTGCGCTTTAGATCCGCCATGTGCTTGTGTATTTGCTTGTGTAGCTTGAATTGATTGGTTGATTTGTAACCGGATCTATGTATTAATGTTCATGAGCTTGATGATGCTAATTAATGTGAATTGATCCATTTATTTCATGCTCAATTGATTACTGGTCTGGTGTGAGATTAATTGGATAAGTTGGTTTGAACTGATTTTCTACAGGAAATTGCTGTTGTTTCTTCAGTGTTAACCGGTTAACGGATTGGTTAACCGGTTAACGCACCTGTTTCTGTACTGGTTTTCTGCAGGTTTGGATTGGTTAACCGGTTAATGCTTTGGTTAACCGGTTAACACTGAAGCAGTGTGCCATATTTGAGTTATTTTTAGCATGTTTGATCCCCTTACTTGTTTTAAATGCCACGGATCATTGTATGATCATTGGTTATGATTGTTTGAGGTGATTTTCTTGCTGGATGATGCATGCTTCCGTGTTCTCGACACGTAAATTCTTGTATGTGCAAAGTTTGACATGTTTTTTTAACTTGGTTTTCTAGAACTTTGAACATGTCATTTCCATGACTTTTGTTGATGAACATGTGCTGGATTTTGCTAACACTTGCAGGGGCTCATGGTAAGAGAAGTGTGGATGTTCATCCACATTTCAACTCTTCATCCTTCTCTCTTTTTAAGTACTTTCTCCTTGTGCTTTTTGATTTGCCTTATGCCATCATGTGTTGCAATTTTCTTCTTCCCCCTTTAGGAGCTACTTATCTCCTTTAGAGGAATAAGTTATTTGCTAGCTCTTGCTTCCTCTTCTTCTTGCTCCTCTTTGGTTCTTCTTTTCTCTTAGGATATTTGAAACCTCACTAACCTTAGGACCACTTTTGCATGACAACTTTAGGATTAGTCTTTCCCCATTTTAGACTTTTACCTTTTTGCTCCTTTGGTTCTTTCTCTTCTCATCTCAAAACAAAACCTAAAAAACATTAATAAAGAAAGAAGTGACTTCTTTTGTAATAGCCTTATTCCATGGGGCATATGTATTCATTCCATCTTGGAATAGTGCATTTGTCTAGCATGATGCACAAGTCGGATCATGAAGTCATCTTCAACAAGAAAAACCCTAAAAAAACACTTCTTCATTTTTCATCACTAAAACATCTAATAAATTCAACAAGTCAATGAAATTAGGCTCTTGCCTTTGGAAATAAGTCTTGGATAAGTTCTCCTTACTTGGTGTGCTTGTTCTATTATTCCATCTTGGAATGCAGTAGCAAGTACACATTCCATAGAAAAGAGCTTGAGTTCATTCTCTTGTGCCACACCAATAAAAAGCTCTAAAAAAACACAAACAAACAATAAGCGTCTTTCCTTCGGGAATTCTTTTCTCATCCCCTTCGCTCCATCCGCGAACTTGCTTCTTCTTGTCATTTTGCAAGACGGTTACGCACTCGTCGTCCGAGCCTGCAACACCTGGGCATTGACATAGGCAGTTCAAGCCTTAATTCACAAGCAATCTTTTTCACCCCTAGTTAGGGGAACTACGGCGTCTCTAATCCTCATGTCCAGATGAGATACATAGGCAGCGGGGTAGGGCCCGTTCAAGCACAATCTTTATTTTCCCTACATTTTTTCCTCTTTTGTTTTCTTTTCAGTTTCTTTTTCTCATTCCAGTTCATTTTTCAGTTTTGCAGCAGCTTTCATTCCTTCCCCATTTGAAACATTTTCTTTGCAAGCGTGGATCCCGTCGGGTACAGCGGACGATCTGGGGTGTTGATACCTTCCTAGGTCGTAACCAACTCCCGAGCCCAGATTCTTTGGTTCGCATGACCTTTTTCCTTCCTTTTCTTTTCTTTTGGTTTGTGCAGCATTACCATTCTCGTTCCTTCGGGATAAAAATGCCTGGCTGGCGACTCTAACCTTTTCTGCGCCACTTTCGCGTTTGTACCAGGATGGAAATCCGGGGAGTGACAAAAGGTGGATTCCTATTTAGATTTCTTTTTAAGCGCAAGATCATTCACTTATTTGCATCAGCTTAATTACTTAGTGTGTGATTTCTAGATAGTGTTGACTGCTAGATAAACTACTTAAGAGATATTAAAGGATGAGAACTCAAGGCTATGGCATAACAAGTATTCAAAATAATTTCCATATTCATGAGACTTAAGGAGTTAAAACGATACCGGTCTTGTGAACTTTTCCCAAGTCTCTACAATCTAACCTCAAACGAGTTTATAGCCAAAGAAAAAAATCAACAATTGCATGTGTTTCTAAGTCTAAATTTATTGTTTTTTTTATTTATTTTTTATTATTTTATTATTATTATTTTTTATTGAAAAAGAAACAAACAAAAATGAAACAAAAACAAAATGAAAACAAGAAAAAAGGGTTCCCTCCCCCACACTTAAAATGGACATTGTCCTCAATGAAAAGAACATAATTATAAAGTAAGAGTGAGAGAAAGGAAAAGGTGCTCCCTGATCAAGTTGCAGTGTAGTTGGGCACTTCCAAAGAATGTTCTTCTATGGTTGCCTCTTCAGATACAACACTTTCATGGAATAACTTCAGGCGTTGCCCATTTACCTTGAAAAATTTGTTAGTACCTGCACTTTTAATTTCTACTACACCATGAGGGAAAACATTAGTAACAACAAAGGGGTCAATCCATTTGGATCTCAGTTTTCCATCCATAAGCTTAAGACGGGAGTTAAATAGTAAAACCTGTTGGCCCACAGAGAATTCCTTCCTAGAAATCATTTTATCATGGAAGTGCCTAGTTTTCTCTTTATAAATCCTAGAGCTTTCATAAGCCTCTAGCCTAAGTTCTTCAAGTTGTTGTAATTGGAGTTTTCTTTCAATATCTGCATGTTGCATCTCTAAATTACAACTTTTCACCGCCCAATAAGCACGGTGTTCTATCTCTACAGGAAGGTGACAGGCCTTACCAAAAACAAGTCGATAAGGAGACATCCCAATGGGTGTCTTGAAAGCTGTTCTTTGAGCCCAAAGTGCGTCTTCTAGACGACGGCTCCAGTCTTTCCTGTTTGGTTACACCATTTTCTCTAGAACCTGTTTGATCTCCCTATTTGATATCTCAGCTTGCCCATTAGTTTGTGGGTGGTATGCAGTAGAGACTTTGTGCACAACTTCATACTTCCGGAGCAAAGATTCCATGGTGCGGTTACAGAAATGAGTGCCTTGGTCACTGATGATAGCTCGCGGTATTCCAAACCTGCAAAAGATATTAGACTTGACAAAATCTGCAACAAATCTAAAATCATTAGTCCTAGTGGGGATAGCTTCCACCCATTTTGAAACATAATCAACTGCAAGCAACATATATAGAAATCCAAATGATACAGGAAAGGGATCCATGAAGTCGATTCCCCATACATCAAATACCTCACAAAAAAGCATAGGATGCTGAGGCATTTCACTCTTACGAGTGATGGATGTACCTGCTAACTAGCACTTTTTACAAGTGCGGTAAGTCTCATAAGCATCTTTAAAAACAGTGGGCCAATAGAAACCTGATTCAAGGACTTTTCTTGCAGTTCTTTGCAGACCAAAGTGCCCCCCTACTTGAGAGGCATGAGAAAAATTCAAAATAGATTCAATCTCATAATCGGGAACACATCTTCTAATTGTAAACACCCCAAATTTTCCCTCACTCACTCACACCATGGCTTGTGATCTTTTCATATGCATAAATCCAATCATACCATCTCATACCACATTTTTTATTCACTGCATTGGTTCAAAGTCATCTGCATCTAGGGTTTGTGATCTGAGCAATCCAAGAGCTTCTTGAGCCACTCCAAAGGTCATCAATCACTTCAGAGGGGTCCATGTATGTTCAATCATCATATTATATCCTCTCAAAGTCAAGAATGTCAAAGAATCACAAGAACTGAGAATGGTATGGAAGCAGGGCCAGGCTTGACTGCATAGATGACCTAAAATTAGGGTTTTGGTTTCAAAGGCCATAACTCCAAATTTTTTGGTCATTCTTGTTTATATTGGTCTCTATATGGTATAGGGAGCATGCATATCAATTTTCATGAAGAAATTCCATGGGGAAGTCATCTGATCAAAGGTTGACTTTCTAAGCAAGTCAGTGTAAAATCAGGGCATCTGAGGCCCCCAATGACCCAACCAAAGGGTGTTCTTCATCATTTTGATTGTGTATGATCTTTTTTTTGATCATAGAAGATGTTGGGAGTTCACAAAATTGAAGAATTTCAAGTCATTTGCAAAGTTGACTTTTTGGGGAAGTTTGACTTTTAATGAAATTGCCATTTTGGGAAACTTTTTCAACCCTTGCTTTTGATTCAAAAATGCTTCAAATGGAAAAACATTGGTCATGAAAGTTGTAGAATGGATCATTCCCTTTTCAAAAAGTACAAGAACATGACCTAATTCATTTTAGATCAAAAGTTATGGCTTGTCAAAGTTGGCTAAAATCACAAAATTTGAAATTTTCTACCAAAGAGACATTTTGCAAAATGGTTTGTTCAAGTGTTCTAAAGGCCTCAAATGTGTATCATTTCTTCACAACATGATCATATAACATCTAAAATTCAGAATGGGCCAAGGGATCACTCATCTTCATGACTTATGGAGCAAGATTTCTCAAAGGAAACAAAAGTGAAGCAAGTTGCAAAAACTCACTCAAGTGTGAATCCACTTGCTTGCTGACTTCACAACCAATCCTATGGCTCTCCACACATCTTGCTACGCAGGACACCCCATTTGTCCTTGGCTAGCAAGTAGCCCATGCCTCTCTTACACAACTTTGACATTTTGGCAACTTGAGCCATACCAATCACAAAAGCACACATCAACTCATCTGACCAATCCCATTAGTTTATACAAACAAAAAGCAAGCCAAAGCACACACAACACAAGCCTGAAAACACCAAGAACTCAGCTCTCTCATTTTCACCCCATTTTGCAAAAGCTTTCGAAACACTCTCCACAGGCTGCAAACGCACAAACCAACTTCACAAATCAACTCAGCATACTTCACTGATCAAAAACCACCCATCACCATTGCCTGAAACTCCCTGAATCAAAAATACGATCTCCACCCCACCTTGAACAGAACTTCTGTAATCTTCCAAACCAGCCATCACAAACTTCTTTCAAGTATCAAGGCTTCATCAGGGGCCTAAGAGGAGTGGTTTTCACAAAGAAAGAAGGTCAGAAAGTTGCAAACTGAGAAAGCTCAAAGCTCAGGTATCTCAAGAACTTTTTTTCCAGAAATGAGTTTTTAAGTTTCTAAATTGTTCCTCATGCTTTGCTGATCACTCTGATGTTATTACTTTTTGAAATGGTTGAGAAATAAGCATTTAATCGTGTTCTGAAACTTTTCTGACCTAAACATGTATTGCTTCGATTCACATGATTGATGAATGAAAAATGATTTTTGTTTGGGGGTTTTGGTTCAGTGTTGAATGGGGATGATTTCTGGGCCATTAGTTTTCATTTTCATGGATTTTTAAGGATTTTAGCAACTTTCAGGTGAGGGTCTTGCCGGAGAAGACGACCGGAAGTCTTCTCCGGCCACCTGAAAGTGATTAGGGCTAATCCATCTAATTAAATGCAGTTTGAATCTGGTACGTAGGATAGGCTGACTTTGTTTGACTGGCGCGCGTTTGGAGGGTCCAGATCCACTCATTAAACCCTAATCCACGTCATTAATCCTTTTAATTAAGTTTATAAGTTAATCTGGCCAGTTTAAATCTCCACCCTTAGATATGGCGCCAGTCAACGCGCGCGTTCCTTGTTTAAACCTCAGCCTTAGGATCAACATACTTTCATTTTTATTCAATTTTATTTTCATTAAATTCCATTTGTTTTCTTCATTTTATTAAAAATAGTAAAAATCATTCAAAAATTCTGAAAATTTTTATGCAACCTTTTATTAATTTTCAGAAACCAAAAACATTTTTATTTTTATTTTTTTGCATTAAAAATATTTTTAAATCATTTAAAAGTTTATTTTTAATTAATTAATGAGAATTAATTAATTAAAAATACTTTTAAGTATTTAAAAATCACAAAAAAATTCATGAAACCTTTAAAATCATTTAGAAACATTGTCCAACCCTCAAACCAAATTTCTTTTTTGATCTTGATGTCTTTTGACAATTTTCCATGGAATTAATTTCATTTCAAGGCATTATTTTGATCCAATCTTTAAAAATTCATTTCTGCCTAATCTTTAAGAGTTGGACTTTGATTCTTTTTGCATTGTGTCTTGCATATCATGTAGTTTATAGGATTAAATTGGCATGATTTGATCTTGCATTTTCAATTTGTTTGACATTTTTCTTGACAAGGTACCTTAAAACCCTAGCAATCTTAAGAAATTCATAACCCTCATTAGGTTAAGAGTTAGAACCCCTCCTTTGGGCAGTGAGTTTTTATAGGTTTAGGGTTCCTTTGAATGCATTTTCAATTTTTTATCATGATGTATGCTTCTGGTTTTGGTTTTTGTTTTGTGCATTGATCAAAAACCCTAATTTGGGCTTTCATATGCATCCATCTTGTATTTGCTTGCATACCATGACTTGCCATGACATTTTATGCATCCATTTGATTCATAATACATCTTAGGACATATTAGAAACATGTTTGATCATTGTATCTTGCATTTGCCATGTTGTATGCCATTTGCATTTCATAACTTTTCATGTATGTTCATGGTTCTAAGCATGCTTCTCTTGCATCCATTTGCTTGTATGATCATTCCCATCTCTTGTCATGTGTGCACATCATCTCTTAGCATCATTATCATCATGTATTTGCTTCTGGTTGTGATTTGTATCATGCCATTTCATCTCATTTTGCATTGCATTGCATTCCTTTCACTAACTTTTCAGGTGGTAAGTAACTTTGAGAAGTGAATTTGCCTTCACTTCTCACAATTTCTTTTCATCTCTCTTATGCATCATTGCTGCATTTTGTCTTGTGCTTGAGTTTGAGCTTGCTCATTCTTTTTCATCTTACTTTCTTTCTTCAAGCAACTTGTCTTCTTAAGTGAAGCAAGTTGTTTTTGCTTCTCTTTGCTCCTTTCATCTGCTTCCTTCCTGGTGGTTCCTCTGAAGACTTTCTTGCAAACCTCATAAACCCTAGGAACAACCAAGCATGACAATAATTAGGGTTTGATTAGTCCCCCTATTAGTTTTACCTTTGTGTCATCTTTTGTGTCTCTCCTCTCATCTCATAATCAGGGACTAAACCCTAAAGGCTTTAAGGCTTTGTGATTAAGCTTATGCCTGCATCCTTCTATTAGGATGGAGTGTATAACTTTAATCCTAAGTGTTAAACCCTTAATGTGTTTAAATCCTTTAATCAATTCACTTAATAATCATCAAGACATCAAGCTTGTAACTTGGGCCTTGCATTAGGGTTCTAATTCTTCCTTAACTGGTTAAGAAGGACTAACCCTAGTGTTAATGGACAAGTCCCCCTCAAGTTGTCTTACAAACCATAAAATTCACTTCTTCATCTTATCATTAACTAAAATCCATCTAATAAAGGCTTTGTTTTGTCATGAGTTTAATCCCTAATCATGGATTAAGTTGAGGAGCTTTCCTCAGCTTAAACATTCTCATCTATTATCCTTCTATTAGGATGGTGTAATGAGTCTGTTTAATCCCTGATTATGGCTTAATTTCATTACTAGACACTAAACAAAAACACAAAAAACATCTAAATAATCACAAGTAGGTTAATGATCTTAATCCTACACCATGGTAATTAAGTGTGAGAAGCTGACTTCACACTTAAGGCATTCTCATTACCCCTAATCAGAGGGAAGATGTGATGAGTTTACTAACCCATTGGTTTAGGCTTAAGCTCATTAATCTATGACAAACTTTCAAAAGCAATAAAAGACTGAAAACTCAAAAACAAACAATAATCGTCTCCTTCGGGATTCTTTTCTCATCTCATTCACTCATAAACGAGAACTTGCTTCTTTCGTCTAATGCAAGACAGTCTGCACCTGAGCCAGACAGGTCATACACTTGAGCATAGACAAGTAAGCAGTTCACAAGTCAATTCATCTTTCAGTCTCTTTGGGTCGAACTACGGTGTTCTGACTTCCTCATTGCACGAGAGGATACGTAGGCATAACTTAACAGTTATCGAACAAAAGTCTCTGTATATTCCCCCTCTTTCCAGTCTTATTCTTTAAGCCTCATTATCATGAGCTTTTCATCTTTGTCCTGACACTGACACTTCACCTATACACTTCACTTCTCTTACACTGACACATGTACATCCTTTTCCAGCTCTTTTATACACAAATTACACTGACACTACCCCTTTAAAACACAAATCTCTTAAGCGTGGATCCCGTCGAGTACGACGAACAATCTGGGTGCTAATACCTTCCCAGGTTGTAACCAACCCCCTTTCTCAGTCTCTCTGGTTCGCAACCGTCTTATCCATATCTTTTCCTAGGTTTATGCAGCATTACCTTTCCTTCGGGATAAAAATGCCTAGCTGGCGACTCTTTTCTTTCTTTTGAGTTCTCTCCTGTGTGTTCTCATTTCTCTTTTCGCCGACCGTTCGCGTCTGTACCTTTATCTGAGTCGGGTCTCATCTATCGGGAGCGACAGCTTGGCGACTCTGATGGGGAATGCTTATACTGTAACCAGTGCTTCTGGTTCTTTTTGTGGGTTCCTCCTAGCGCTTGTTTGATTTGTGTTTACTGGGGTGTTATGTGCTATTTGTGTTTGTATATTTGTTTTATTTATTGCTTTATGTACAATTTGTTTACTGCTTTCTTTACAGCTTTATACACATCATACTGTCATACTATTCTGGCTGGATCTGGTTTTGTTGCTTTGGTGGGTGGGTGTTCTATTGAGAGTTTAAGGTCCTATACCTGGGACCTGAGTGACACCTAGGCTAGAGTGGTTCATGTTCTTTCCCATTCCATTTCGGTCTGGTGCGGGAATATGAAACACGGTTCAGATATGGGTTTCTTCTTGAGAACTCTGTGCTACAGATTTCCTGTAGTGCAAGGGCTATCTGGGAAGTCTGCTAAGTCTGGATGACCTTTACTATGACCTTCAGAAACTGAGGTGAATTAGAGGAGGATCTTTTATGGTTATTGTAAACACTGTACCTCCGGGTTAGAAGTGTTTACACTTCTCATAACTGATCCAAGTCTGAGGATCTTTGTTTTAGAACACCACCTGTGAGGGGGTTGGGCTGTTTACAGGTTTGCAGGCACCCTTGACCTCAGCATACCCTGGTACTTTGTTATGTTTGAGAATGCTTCACTTTGGACAGTTCTTGTGATTTAACCCAGGACATGTGACTCTTTATTTGAGTCCCCCACCTTGGTTACTGGACTTATGAACCTCCATCTGGATTTCTTGAACATACATGGACCTATACCAAGGCAGTAATCAGATCCAGCTTTATCACAAACCCTTGCATATCATTTGCATACATCATCATTGCATCATTTAACATTTGCTTATTTGTTTTTCAGGGTATCCATATTACATTTGGTTTGGTTTTGACCCCTTCATCTGCATAGGCCCTTTGTTCACCAGCTATCTGCTTCAGCTACCTTCATCAGCTACCTGCTTCAGTCACCTGCATCACCAGTATCAGCCTGTCAGTGGCCCATCTCCAGTGTTAGTCTTCATCATCAGCATCTGTCTCAGCTCTTCATCAGCAGGCATGGCACCCAAGAAGAGCAACATCTCCTATCATTTCTTTGAGCCTGAGCTAGCTGGCATCAGGAAGGTCCAGGCCCTGATTACTCCAGACCATATACCACTATTCAGAGAACATTATGGAGGCATCCTTGATGTGGTTATGGATTTGGACCCTTCCCAGAGGAGCTTGATTCATACTTGCCTGCAGTTCTATGATCCCCCTCTGAGGTGCTTCACCTTCCAGGATTTTCAGTTGGGACCCTTGTTGGAAGAGTATTCATCACTGATTGGTATACCTATCAGGGGTGGAGTCCCCTTCATCCCTGAGATGGATTTTCCAAGTAATGAAGAGGTGGCAAAGGCATTGCATCTGGAACCTGTTCTGATTGAGCAGAACATGACAGCAAAGGCTGGAATCTCTGGTATACACTTGGATTTCTTAACCTCCCAAGCTATCCTGAAGGCCTCCTTGGGAGAATGGAAGGAAGTCTGTGCATTATTAGCCCTCAGCATATATGGGGTTATTTTATTTGCAGATGAGCCTAAGTTTATTAGCAAGAATGCAATCCATCTTTTCATTCTGAGGAACCCAGTGCCCACCTTACTGGGAGATTTCTACTACTCTGTTCACCAAAGGAATGAAAAGCAAAGGGGAAGATTGGTGAGATGTTGTGCTCCCCTATTCCATACCTGGCTGCTCAAACACCTGCCCAAGACTGATGCATTCTTGAATCCTCACCAACAAAAGAATTGGGCTAGGAGGCTTGTTGCTTTGACCTCAGATGACATCAGGTGGTGCACCCAGAGCACCAAGGGCAGGGACATCATTACTAGTTGTGGGCAGTTCCCCAATGTACCTCTGATAGGAGTGAAGGGTTGCATTAACTACAACCCTCTGCTATTCAAAAGACAACTGGGCTATGCATTGGTCCACCCTCCTAGAGTACAAGATCTAGCTGAGACCCTTTATTGTGAGATCAAGCCTAATCTGGCTATTGTCAGGCAAGCATCCTGGGCTTGGGACAATGTCCAGACCAAAGGGATGGCCATTCTTGGGAGATGCAACAATGTGGCCTCAGCTCAGTATTATGAGTGGTCTCATGCCAGGGCTCAAATTTCTGGGATGCCCTTCACCATTGAATATGTACCTGGACCATCCACAGCACCACCTCCAGCCACTGTCAGCCTGGAGGAGTTTGAGAAGCTAAAAGAGAGGAATGAGAATTTGTCTGAAGCCTTGAAGAGAACCCTCTGGGAGAGGAGTGATGGTCGTCTGGACATTGAAAGGTTAGAAAAGCTTAAGGTGGAGCATCTAGCCAGGATTGAAAAGTCAGAGGACTACATCAAGAAGTCAAGGGTTGGAGAACAGATTTTGAAGAATGCCTGCAAAGAGGCCCAGTTCCAGAAAGCTAGGACTGATCTTTATCTGAAGGAGAGCCAAGCTAGGTGGGTCAGGATCACTGAAGCTCGCACTCAGGAGGATAAAAGAACTCAGGACAAGATTGAGCAGTTGGAGGCTAATGCAAAGGAGCAACAGGAAGCCCTATTGGCAGCCCAGAGGGAAATCTCAGAATTGAAGCTCAAGGCTGGTGTGAAGAGGTCAAAGGACCAAAGCAGACACAAGAAGCTAACCACTGCTATCACCACCAGGAATCTTCTCATCAGGAATCTCACGGAGCATCCAGCTAATCCTGTGACTGTTGCACCCCAAAATTTGCCCTCACAATACAAGACTTTGTGTTCTAAGAAGGTTCACAAGGTTCACAAGTTTCCCAACACTTACAAGGCCTTTCATGAGGTTCATGAAGTCTACAAGTTACTTTATGAAGGTTCACAAGGTTCACAAATTTCTCTACATTTGTAAGACCTTTCATGAGGTTCATGAAGTCTACAAGTCACTTCTTGAAGGTTCACAAGGTTCACAAGCTTCACAATACCTCACATGAGTATCACAAGACACTTTATGAAGATTCACAAGGTTCACAAAGTTCACAATTGGCCAAAGAAGTTGACAATTCCCTCAGACAATGCACCTCCTAAGCAGTGCATCCAGAACTAGGGTTTTGACTTTAATCAGGCTAAATGGACTTCCAATACCTCAAGTGAGTTTCATAACATCTTATATGTGTGTAAGAACCCCCATGACAAGTTTCAAGACTTTTCTCAAAAGTTTGCTCAGTCAGATGATCAGATAAGTCAAAATCAGTCAAAGCAGTTAAAAAGTCAAACTGAGGTCAACTGTGGTCAAATCAAAGTCAAACCTCATGATTTTTGCCAACATCAAGTATATAAAGTAAAATTCATCATTTGATCAAGGGTTGATCATGATTCATCAAGGAGATTCCAGATCATCAATAATCAGGAGTTTCTAAATTAGGGTTTCCTCAGTAAAAGTCAACTGAACTTTGACCAAGCATAACTTTCACATACTTCATCACCAAGTCTCCATCCAAAGCTCATTTTGAAGGAAATTGAATTCTCTACAACTTTGATGTTGAAGGTTAAGCCCAAAAATGCTTCATTTGAAAGATATGATCTAAGACATTATAGGTCATTCCAAAAGTCAACAAAAAGTCAACAACTTCAAAAGGGCATAACTTGAGATTGGTAAATGATATGGACCTGAAACCAATGGGGTTGTTTAGAGGACTCTTCAAGCTTTCCAAAAAGTCCAAGAACACCCTCATACCCTTAAAATTGAGGGAGATGTGCCCTTGCAAATTTGGGCAATTTTGTGATGGTTTATGTTGAAAATGGAGGCTTAGAAGTAATTCTTTCCAAATGGGCTGCCCAATTTATGACCCAATCCATGTCACAACATCATGCACGACCCAATGGTGAGAAATTCTGATTTTTATATTTTTATTTGATATTTATTTGAATTTTATTCATTTTAAATCAAATTAAATCAAAATAAAATATAAAAAATCAAAGTTGGAACATGATTCTTCTTTTAAAAATTAATCAATGATGTTTAATATGATTTGATCTTGTCCAAATTCGTGCTAGACCAAATTAGAAGGCAAATATTTGATTTTTTCACACTTTAAGATCATGACATTCCTTCACCATGAAGTCTTCCCAAAAGCCCATAAATCCATCATCTTTTTGACCTAATTGAGTCTACTATAAGTATACAACATAAAGCAACTCTCATGGACGAATTTTGCAGCCTCAAATAACACTCTCCAACTTCAAAAATTTCAAACAAAACTCATAATCGGATTTTGAATTGAAGGTAGTTTTAACACATTCCAAGCACACCAATCTCTTCTATGATGATCATTGAGCATAACCAGATCACTACATGGCCTTATAGCATAACATATGGATGAACCCGAATCATTCTTTTCATGTTTTTTTTGATTTTTCGTTCATAACAATTTACTTGATATTAATGAATTTTGCTTATTGATTTGTGTTCAAGGAAGGTTTGTGATGAATTCTGGGCAGGTTAATTGAAGAAAACATGGCCGAAACTCATAATGCCATTTTAGGGTTCATGACCTTCATATTAGGGTTTAAGGATCCAGTGAACATAAATGAATTTTAAGACCATGGTTTGATTTGAATTGACCTCTGGATCATGTTTGCGTTTTCAATTTTGTAAAATTTCACTGTTTGGTTGCCCATTGTATTTCGTAGGTTTTGCTAGGGTTTTGTTTTTCGCAGGAAAAGTCATAGAAGAAACCGCAGCAAATTTTGAAGGTCACAAGGTTGAAGACGATCCCCTGGCGCCAAGATTCAAATTCAAATTATGATTAATTTATTTTATGTTGTTTTGCTGTTTTGTAATCACAACTATGAGGTTGGCCCAGTGGTTGGGACATGCGCGTACATGGACTTAGTCTGGGGTTCGATTCCCCGTTTATGACATTTTGTGCTTTTATTTTGTTTACTTTGCAGGTTTGATATATTATTGATTATTGCCAACAAGCTGACAGGAAGGCTCTCCCAGCCAGGCGGTTACGTATGCATGCTTGTCACTGAAAGGTCCTGGGTACGAATCCCCCCCAGGCCTTTTTTTTGTCTCTCTATTTTTCTGGATTTTTTTTAGATGAAGCATAAAACAAATTCTCTTCACCTCAATACTGCCTGCGCATGGGCTAGCCTGATGGTTGTTATTGGTGCTGGCAAACATGAGGACATGGGATCAAATCCTGGTCAGGTAAGTTCCTCTCTTTTTGCAGTTTCTTTCTATTTTTTTTCTATTTTGTTTAATTTTATATGTATATATATTAAAATAATTTTTGTATTACAATTTAAATCCTAAAAATATTTTTCTAACCAAACCCTAATTTATTTTTTTCTAAATGCTTATTAAAACCTAATTGTTTAATTTATGATTATTATTGTATGTGTTTATTTAAAAATAATTATAACTTATTTGTAAATTTATAATTCAAACTATGTTTCTTTTATTATATGTTTAAGAGACAATTTAAATAATTATACTTTTGTGCATGTTTAAAATATTTTGTAAATATAATTAGTAAAAGTTAAAATTTTATAAATATGACTAATTTTTTTTTTTTTGTAAATATAATTATAATTTATTTTCTCCATATAATATGTAAATATTTTTTATGAATAATTTTTAATATATGCCTAGAAATAATTTAGTAATTTGTACATAAAAATATTACCATAATCCCTTAATTGTTCAATAGTTTTTTAAGTAAAAATCTCTATAAAATTTTTTATCATGTTATTATAATTTTGATTATTTATTATTACTAACTTTTGCTTATTATAATTTTCACTAACCTTGTTTCTTTATTATATTCTTACTAACCATATTATTATTATATCTTATATTTTTTCTATTATTCCTATTATTATTTTATTCTCACTAACCTTATTATTTTTTATTATATTTACTAACCCCTTGTTTGCTTTTATTATTATTGCTTATTATTTAATTTGCTATTTTGTTTATTATTATTATTATGTTGTAATTGCTTCCTTGGTGTAATTTTGTAATATTTTAAATATTTGATTTATTGTTATGGTTAGTAATTTAGGGAGTGCAAAAACACGTATGTTCTTAAAATTAATTCTGGATCATTTTTAAACAAAGATAATTAAATAAACACTCACACACACGTAAGTCGATTTTAATCGCCGTCTCACTTTCTAAGGTTATCCCTTAAGTTGCCTACGGATAATGGTTAAGTGGGGTGTATAAAGCAAGTCCCTCGAAAGAAAATCATCAAAGTCCCTTATGGTTGCCTTTACGGATCGAGTCCCTTCGAAATAAATGATGATAGTCCCTTCTTTATGCTTATTACACCCCACAATTACCTTCAAAATCAAGTTGTCCCTCACATGTCCCTTAACATCCAAAGTAAGGGCTACCTACTCCATTATAGTAGGGATAGTCTTACTAAGGAAAGGATAAAGAATAAGAAAGACCTTAAACATTAGGGTAGGTTACTCCTAGGTACTTGCTCATCTCTAAAACTTTTCTCACTTAAACAAATTTCAAACAAATTTTCAAACAAGTTTCTTACACATCCGTACATGGATTATTATTAAACTATTCTGAAAATTTTTCTATTTCACACACTACATTTTCAAAAACAATTTAAAGTGAGCTTAAGTACCTAAGAGCCCATGGATAACCATGGATGAAAAGGGTGCTAACACCTTCCCTTTTCATAACCTACCCTCCGGACCCAAAAATATCTCTAAGGTCTTTCCTGTTCTTTTATAACCTTTCCTTATGGATAAAATAAAAGTCGGTGGCGACTCTTGCTATCCGCAACATTACTTAAAGTCAGTTCTCCCACCGTGTTACAGAACTGGCGACTCTGCTGGGGATCTATTTTAAGAGGGGTACCCTTAGGAATTAAGATCACTTTAAATTGTTTGCCTTGTTTGCTTTATATTATCTTGTTGGGGTGCTCTTATGTGAGAAAGGTCCTAACCCGGATCTAGTGTACCTTAGGTAAATGGCAATAGACCAAGGAAACTGTACGACGTATATCGATACGGTTGATCTGGTGGCCATAGTTAGTGTGACTTCTTGGTTGGTGCTTATATTCCTTAAGTCAAGTTGAGGATAATATTGAGGCTGCCATATGTTGTCAATGCACTAACTAACTTTTAGAACCCTAGTTAACTCATCTTGGCCTTTAGAAAGTAGTGAGGTAGCCGGCTTTGGTGCAGACTGAAGTTGGTTGACACTCGATGCTACGCTCATTGAGATCTTAAACTTGGAGGGTTTTGGTTGGCAAGTAAGTTGCCTTCTGATCAACCACCCTTGTGAAGGATCAATGATATTGAGATCCCTTAGAACCTGGTTACTTTTGTAGGACAGGATGAACCATCTAACTTCAGGGGAGGGTACTTACCTTAAACCTCATGCAAGCCTTTAAACTTAGGGCTATGGTGTGACTTGTTTGTGTGTGCCACATGTTTGTGATTGAGCATAACATCATGACATCATCATGCATCATAAGCATAGCATTTTCCCTAACCATTTCAAAGACCAAGGGATTTATCTTTGTTCTTTGTTGCAGGTCATAGCTTCTGCTCGTAGAAACACCATCAGGATCAACTTTGTGGGGATACCTCCCAAACTTAAAGAGTTGGTTTCTCAGGTGTCTGATCATTCCCGGTTCAACAAGAGACATGGTCACCTATTGGATCTAGTCACTTCAGGGTTCAATGAAGACATGATGAGTGTCCTGTTCCAATTCTTTGACCCTAAACACCATTGCTTCACATTCCCCGACTACCAGCTGGTTCCAACCATGGAGGAATTCTCTAAACTTCTGGGTATACCTGTTCTTGATCAAAGACCCTTCACAGGTTTGGAGAAGGAGCTTAAACCAGAGGTTATTGCTGCAGCTCTACATCTGAAGAAGTCTGACATTGTTCTAGAAACGAGAAGTGGAGTCAAAGGTATTCTTGCCAAGGTATTAGTGGATAAAGCTCAAATGTTCTTGAAGGCCATGAGCTATGATGCTTTTGAGGAGATCTTAGCCTTACTGATATATGGCTTAGTATTGTTCCCCAATCCAGATCAGTTCATAGATGTTCATGCCATCAACATTTTCCTGAGTCACAATCCAGTGCCTACATTGCTTGGAGACATACTACATTCTCTTCACACCCGTACTACAAGGGCAAGAGGAACTTTGATGTGCTGCATACCGTTACTTTCTAGGTGGTTCATTTCTCACCTTCCTCGCTCAGTAATGAAGAATGAGCAGGGGTTCAGATGGTCCAAGAGGATTATGTCACTTTCTCACTCAGACATCCATTGGTGCTCCAGATCTATGGAGCATGTCACCATCATTGACCGTTGTGGGGAGTTTCCTAATGTGCCACTTCTAGGCATAAGAGGAGGCATCACCTACAACCCATCTTTAGCTTTACGACAGTTTGGTTATGCTCGGAGTGATGGTCCACATGACATGTTGATTCAGGGCATTGTGTTTGATTACGACAACGATCTTCAGGGTTACCGTCAGAGATTCATACGAGCTTGGGGAAAGGTAAACAGGATTGACAGCAAGACACTGGAGCCTAAGTACACTATTCCTATGGAAGCTTATCTCAGATGGGTACGATCTCGTGCTCAGACACTTATGATGCCATATCCTGTCGTCCTACCAGTTACCATGGAACCTGCTGCTGAAGGAGACACTGCTTATACCATCCTTCACCCAGACATGCCTACTGATATGGAAGACTTGCAGAGGTCATGGATCCAACTGAAGGAGCAAAGGGATACTTTCGAGGCTCATTACAAAGCAAGCCAAGCAAGAATCCTAGAGCTAACAAAGCAACTTCACGAGGAACGAAACCTCAACTCATACCTCAACACAAAGAGGAAACGTCCATGGAAGACTTAAAACCCCATCTTTTGTACTTATTTCATTTCCATTTTTGTAAGCCTAAAAGGCAAAACAAGTTATTACTAATAAAAAGTTACTTTCTTGTTTGTTTAAGCAAATTTAAATCCTGCGGTCTTTGAAAACATTGCATATGCATTCCCATATCATTTCATTGCATCACAGGTTTATAATTGTGCACAGGTTTCTCATCTTCTCGCTGTTTATTTCAGCAATGGCTCTTGAACAATCAGTTAAGGATCTTCAGGCACAGAATGCACAGTTCCGAGAGCTGATCCTGAACCTAACCAAGGGGCAGGATGAATTGAAGACACTGCTGGCTAAGAAGAAGAGTCCTGAGGACAACAAGGATGGTCAGTTGGAACAATTGCAAGCTGAAATAACAGAAATGAGGATCCAGATGAATGGCCAGGTGGCTCTTATCCAAAGTTTAGCTCAGGGGCAAGAAGAGCTGAGAACCTTTGTCCAAAAACTTCAAAGTGATAGAGTCAGGGATCTAATTGTCAGTCAACCTCCGTCAAAACAAGCTGATTTGGTTGAAAGGAAGATGAGGATTAAAGAGGGTAAGAGACAGGTTGCCATTGATTATTCTTCAATTGAAGAAGAAAGACCTGGTAAGGTTAATCCACCTCAACACAAGGGATGTAGAAGACAGTTTATCAAGTTCAGCACTCCAATGTCACAAGTTCTGCAATGCTTGTTGGAGATGAAACTAATTTCCTTGAAAAATTCTCCTCAAAATCCTAAAACCTCTTCTCCTCGCTATAATCCCAAGGCAAGGTGTGAGTATCACTCCAACAGTCCTGGACATGATACTAACAACTGCTGGATGTTGAAGAATAAGATTCAAGACCTAATTGACGAAGGAATACTCGAGGTTACTCCAGAAGGTCAAGTTGAATTTTACTATCGTCCATCAAACACCGAAGCTGCAAGACAAGTAGCCCAAAGTAACAAAAAAGGAAGAATACCTATACCTAAGATATGGGGCACCTTGGGGCATCCAAGTGGTAAATTTGATTTCATGGTGAAGTATATTGCTCCTCAAAGTTCACAGATTGCAATTGAGGACATTCAGCCAACTGGAGGGGACAACATTTGAATTTTCATTTGTAATTTCTTTTATTTGTTTGAACACTTACTATTATGTTAAACTTTTGTTTTCATTAATGCACTGCATATGTTTGTCTTGAATTAATCCTTTCGTTCCACTATATTTTGAATCTTGTGATATTTAACTCCTGATAAAGCTATAAGCCTGTAGAGGGAGGATGACGAAAACAATACCATAATCTTATGCAGTATGCTTTTGAACAGACTATGCTGACGATGTACAGGCATTGTTTTAATTCCTAAACAGTGGAGATATAAGGAAGTTAATCCCTAGTCAACCCTTTTGAGCCAATGAAGTAGGAGTTTTTATTCTAGTACAAATTAAAACCCTTATTCATAACCTGGGGCAGGGTAGTTACTCAGTTAACTCAAACATGCCAATTATCTGTGTTGTACACAACTAATGATGGTTCTCGGTAATCATTAAACCTGACAGTCAATATCCAGCAAAAGAACAATCCACTAAGTCAAAAACCTATGAAGGAGACTTAGTAAAACATTAAGACATCCCGCTGACTGTAACCTTGAAATAAGCAGTTCAGGCAAAAAGAAGGGATAATAAAATCAAAAGAAAAAAAAAGAGGTCACTATGAACCCTCAACAAAGAAAGATGGCTGAATGTTCAAATAAATTTTGGGATTCTGAACCATCACAAATATTGGTGTTACAACTCCAAACTGCTATGGAACTTCAATGTATGAGTTAACTGAGTATAGGACTGAAGAATATCATGGAGAATGGGTTGGGTACAAATAAAGTTGAGCCTTTATCTTTTGTTTCTTAAACCATGAACCAGGCCACGTTATAACCCTTTAAAAGTCCTAACTGAAGCATGGTTAGTTCGAAAGCGTACTGCTACAAAAAAGGTATCCTGACTCCTTTAGGGCTTGTTATAAAACTTGAGTTAATATCGCAGTTTTCAAGAAAAAAAAATAAATAAACAGTTTTTCAAAAAAAATAAATTGTTTTCAAGACAGACATAAGCATTGCATTTTTGAATATATTTGTTTGCATATACCTGAGTGTTTGACAGATGGAGAAACTTACAAGACGAATGTTCAATGAACCAAAGTCCTTCCGATAAACAAAGTTGCTTCCTGGATCAAAGTCCATGTATACAAAAGGGGCATAGTCATGACCTCCCAAATCAAGGGGGCAGGCCATGATATTTCCTAACTCATTTGGGGCAATCAGGACAAGATTCAACTATGTTTAAGCAGCCAGAGGCAGATCTCCTCATCTATCTGAAATGCCAAGGGCATAGTCACTGTTTCCCAGTCAAGAGGTATACCAAGTTACTGTTCAATTCAGTTGGGGCAATTAAGTCCAGACTCAGCTGTGCTTAAAAGCTAGGGGCATTTTTCCTCGTATAGTTGAATTACCAAAGGTGACATTACAGAGTTTACAATGCTTATGGGGCATTCTGTTTGTTTCTCTTGAGGTAGCTCACTGTTGATATTTCCATTATGGGGCAATTCATCCTCAACCAAGGGGCAATGCTTTCTCTTCAAATCTAATACCCGGAGCGCATATGGTCCATCATAATTTGAAGACACATTACTCTCATTGTATTACTTTGATTCTCAGCTGAAACCATGATGGAAATTAATTGTCTACGCCGGTAGTATCAGATGGTGTCAGTATCATGTCTTCAGATCCAGCCATGAGGATTTCTGGGAAAGTACTCAGGAAAGTTAAAAAATTTCAGGAGTTCCAAATCCAATTGGTTATACACTCTCGAAGTTGAAATAATTTTGTGTTCAAAGTTCAGCTTTACTTTTCCCTCTGAATCCAGATTTACTTTTACCCTATTTACATAAGCGAAACGTCCATTGGTTGTGTTTGAATGCATGTATGCTTTTAATATGATTAATGTTTACCAGAAATGCATGAAAATGCAGTAATAGTATTTACTAAGGACGAATGAGGGAAGGATTTCAACGAAGCTTCGCCGGTTCACCTTTATAAGACAGTTACAAAACCCTCAGTAGGGCAAATCCATCTTCATAAGGTCTCATCTCCCCTGGAATTTATATCCATCTCTTTCATCCTCATACAGATATTCAGGAAATTACTTTCCAATAAGGGTACGACGAACGAAGACGGGATGTTGTAAACACCCCAAATTTGCCCTCACCCATTCACACCATGGCTTGTGATCATCTCATATGCATAAGTACAATCATGTCATCTCACATCTCATTTTTGACCCACTGCATAGCTTTCAAGGCATCTGCACCTAGGGTTTGTGATCTGAGCAATCCCAAGGCTTCTTGAGCCATTCCAAAGGCTACCAATCAACTCAAAGGGGTCCATGTGTGTTCTTATATCATATTTCATCTCCTCAAAGTCAAAAATGCAGAGGAATCACAAGAACTAGAGTTTGAGGTGATGCAGAGCCAGGTTGAACTGCACAGTTGACTGAAAATTAGGGTTTTGGTTTCAGAGGCCATAACCCCAAATTTTTTGGTCATTCTTGTTTCCATTGATCTCTATATGGTATGGGGAGTATGCATATCAATTTTCATGAAGAAATTCCATGGGGAAGTCATCTGATCAAGAGTTGACTTTTCAGACAAGTCAGTGTAAAATCAGGGCATCTGAGGCCCCCAATGACCCAACCAATGGGTGATCTTCATCATTTTGAGTGTATATGGTCTTTATTTGATCATGGAAGAAGATTGAGGTTCATAGAAATCAAGAATTTAGGGTTTTTGCAAATGTTGACTTTTTGGGCATAGTTGACTTTTCAAGAATGCATCATTTTAGGTCAATTTTCAAGCCATGATTCATGATCCAAAAATGCTTCAAATGGAAAAACTTTGGTCATGAAAGTTGTAGATCTCATCTTTCCCTTTCCAAAAAGTACAAGAACATGATCTAATTCATCTTGGATCAAAAGTTATGGTTTGTTAAAGTTGGCAAAAATCACTAAAATTCAAGTTATGCACCAAATGGAAATTTTGCAAAACCTTGAATCAATGCATTTTGTAACTTCTAATTGGTTTCAAACCATTACACAAACATTCTCTAAGTCCTAAAAATCAGAATTGGATCAAGTTTGCTCATGGTTTGGTTTGTGTAACAAGGCATTTTTCATGAAAATCCATAAAGTAACCAAGTTGCAAAACTCATGATCATGCTTCACCAACTTGCTGCATTGGTCCTTGAATCAAGCCAGCCTCACATACTCACCATGATGCGCCAGACCTAGCCCTTGTACTTGCCTAGTATCAAGCCCATGCTTCTCTTACAAGATTTTTGACTTTTGGCAAAAGCAAACTTACCAATCACAAAAGCACAAGTCACATCAAGAAGCCAATCAGATTTGTTTATGTCAACAATTTGCAAGCTAGCCATAACAGGAGGCAAGGCTGAAACCAACACATTCACAACATACACCAAAACACTCCATTTTGCATCTTCATTCGAATTTGTTTCCTCAGCCTACAAACACAAAAGCCAAGTCCATAGATCAAATCACCATGCCTCATTAAGCATAAAGCAACAAAGAGCCAGGCCTGAAACGAGCCCTAACTCCATTTCACCATTTTCACTCCATAAAGCAAAAGCCTTCGAATCTGCTTCTACAAGCCATAAACACTCAAACAAATTCCACACATCAACTCACCTTGCTTCACTGACCAGAAACCACTCATTACTTTGGCCTGAAACCCTCCACAACTCAAATACGATTTTCACACTTCCTTGGTCAGAGCTTCTGCAAACTCACTCAGGAGGCTTTCTAAACTCTAACCAAGCATCCAAAGCTTCAAAGGGGGATCATTGTGACTTGTTTGAGCCAAGAAACTAGCCAGAAAGTGCCAGAGATCAGAGCTCCAGTTCAGGTGAGCTTCATGAACTTTTTTTCCCAGGAGTTGTTTTTTAAGTTCTTAATTGGTTCTCTATGTTCCACTGATCATGATGGTATGTTTGGTTTCGAAAATCATTGAGTTTTGAGCATGTATGATGTCCCTGAATTTTTTTGACCTAAATCCCTTTTGATTCGATTCAGCCTGAATACGAAAAATAAATGCATTTTGTTTGTTGATTCATGTTGTATGATGCTTGGGGATGAATTCTGGGCAGAAAGATTGTGTTTTAGGTACCTAGGGAGTGAGATTGAGATTCTCAGGGGAGAGTGTGGCCGGAGAAGATGACCGGAGGTCACTTCCGGCCACCTGAAAGTCATTAGCAACTTAATTAGGGTTAGGGCAAACTTTAAACGTGGACCATTGGATCTGTCTCTCCCGCGCGTGTTGTGTGGTCCAGATTAGATCATTAGTTGTTAATTAGGATTTAAAAATTAATTAATTATGTTTAACTCAGTTTGAATACCAACCGCTAGATCTGGCGCGCAGTCAACAACTTCCTTGCCAGATTCAATCTCAGCCTCTCCTTCTAATTACTTTCCATTTTATTTTGTTTATTTTATTTTTCTTTTCATTAAACTTCCACAATTTATTTAAAATAGCAAAACTTATTAAAAAAAATCTGAAATTTTTTGTACAAGTTATTATTAAATTTCAGAACACAAAAACATTTTTTATTTTATTTTTATCATTAAAAAAGTATTTTTAAATATTTAAAAGATTATTTTTAATTGATTAATGAGAATTAATTAATTAAAAATACTTTTAGGTATTTAAAAATTACAAAAAAATTCATGAAATGTTCTAAGACATTTAGAAACATTGTCCAACCTTCAAACCAAATTTCTTTTTTGATCTTGATGCATTTTAAGAATTTTTCATTGATTTAAATCATATTTTGTGCATTATTTTGATCATAAGTTCCAAAAATCATTTCTGCCTATTGGTGAAGGTTGAGACATTGGTTCTTCTTGCATTGTTTTGTGTTTAGCATGTAGATTCTAGGGTAAAAAGGCCATGAATTGTTCTTGCATTTTCAAATTGATTGGCATTTGTTTTGTTAAGAACCCTAAAAAACCCTAATAACTTAGAAAATTCATAACTCAAGATTGGTTGAGAGTTGAGAGTTCCCCTTTGGGCAGTGGTTTATTATAGGTCTAGGGTTTCCTTGGGTATCATTTTCCATTTTTACTTTAGGGTTTTGCTTCTGTTTTTGGTTTGTGTTTGATGTTTGATCCATAAACCCTAATTTGGGCTTTCATTTGCATCCCTCTTGCATTTCCTTGCATAACATGACTTATCTTTGCATTTTGTGCATGCTTATGATTCATTTGACATCTTAAGACATGTATAAAGCATCTTTGATCATTGCATTACATATTTGCCATGTCATTTGTCTTGTATGATTCATAACTTTTCATGCTTGTTCATGCTCCTTAACTTGCATCATTTGCATTCATGATCTTGTATGAACATCCCCATTGTCTTGCCTCATGTTTGCAGCACCTCATAACATCATAATCATCATCAACATGCTTCTGGTTTTGCTTTGCATCATATCATTTCATCTCATCTTGCATTACATTGCATTTCTTTCTAACATTTCAGGTGGTAAGTAAACTTGAGAAGTGGATTTGCCTTCACTTCTCATAACTTTTCTTTTCATCTCTCTTGCATCCATTGCTGCATTCTTATTTGTGTTTGAGTTTGAGCTTGCTCATTCTTCTTCTTCCCACTTTCTTTCTTCAAGTGACTTGACTTCTTGAATGAAGCAAGTCACTTTGCTTCTCTTGATCCTGTTCATCTGCTTCCTGGTGGTTTTTCTGAAGATTGTTCTTGCAAACCTCACAAACCTTAGGATCATCCAAGCATGACAATGAATTAGGGTTTTGATTAGTCCCCCCATAGTTTTACCTTTGTGTCTCTCTTCGAGTCTTCTCTTCTCACCTCATAATCGGGGACTAAACCCTAAAGGCTTTAAGACTTTGTGATTAAGCTTATGCCTGCATCCTTCTCTTAGGATGGGGTGTATAATTTTAATCCTAAGTCTTGAACCCTTAAGGTGTTTAAACCTCTTAATCAATTCATCTAATAATCATCAAGACATCACACTTGTAACTTGGGCCTTGCATTAGGGTTCTAATTCTTCCTTAATTGGTTAAGAAGGACTAACCCTAGTGTTAATGGACAAGTCCCCCTCAAGTTGTCTTACAAATCATAAAAAACACTTCATCATCATACCATTAATCTTAACTAAAATCCATTTAATAAAGGCTTGTTTTGTCATGGGTTTAATCCCTAATCATGGATTAAGTTGAGGAGTCTTCCTCAGCTTAAACATTCTCATCTATTATCCTTCTTTTAGGATGGTGTAATGGGTCTGTTTAATCCTTGATTATGGCTTAACCTCATTACTCAACACTAAACAAAAACACAAAAACATCTAAATAATCACAAGTAGGTTAATGATCTTAATCCTACACCAAAGGTGATTAAGTGTGAGAATCTGACTTCACACTTAAGGTATTCTCATTACCCCTAATCAGAGGGAAGATGTGATGAGTTTACTAAACCCATTGGTTTAGACTTAAGCTCATTCTCCTATGACAAATCTTCAAAAAGCAATAAAAGACTGAAAACTCAAAAACAAACAATAATCGTCTCCTCCGGGATTCTTTTCTCATCACACTCACTCACAAACGAGAACTTGCTTCTTCCGTCTAACGCAAGACAGTAAGCACCTGAGCCAGACAGGTCATACACTTGAGCATTGACAAGCAAGCAGTTCACCAGTCAATTCATCTTTCAGTCTCTTTGGGTCGAACTACGGTGTTCTGACTTCCTCATTGCACGAGAGGATACGTAGGCATAACTTAACGGTTATCGAACAAAAGTCTCTGTATATTCCCCCTCCTTCCAGCATTATTCTCTTAAGCCTCATGACCTTGAGCATACTCTTTTCCTTACACTGACACATCATTTATACACATCACATTTCTTTACACTGACACCTGTGCATATTGCCTTCCAGCTCTTTTACTCACAGATTGCACTGACACTACCCCTTTAAGACACAAATCTTTTAAGCGTGGATCCCGTCGAGTACGACGGACAATCTGGGTGCTAATACCTTCCCAGGTTGTAACCAACCCCCTTTCTCAGTCTCTCTGGTTCGCAAACCGTCTTATCCATCTCTTTCTAGGTCTATGCAGCATTACCTTTCCTCCGGGATAAAAATGCCTAGCTGGCGACTCTATTCATTCTCCAGTGAGTTCACGGCTGTGTGTTCTCACTGTTCCCTTCGCCGACCGTTCGCGTCTGTACCTTCATCTGACCCCGTGTCATTTGTCGGGAGCGACAGCTTGGCGACTCTGCTGGGGAACCTTATACTGCAACCAGGGCTTCTGGTTCTTTTTGTGGGTTCCTCCTAGCGCTTGATTGATTTGTGTTTACTGGGGTGTTATGTGCTTATTTGTGTTTGTATATTTGTATTTTGTTTATTGCTTTATGTACAGTTGATTTATTGCTTTCTTTATAGCTTTATATTTTTCATACTGTCATACTGTGCTGGCTGGATCTGGTTTTTCTTTGGTGGGTGGGTGTTCCATTGAGAGTTAAGGTCCTATACCTGGGACCTGAGTGACACCTAGGCTAGAGTGAATCATATTCTTTCCCATTCCATTTCGGTCTGGTGCGGGAATATGAAACACGGTTCAGATATGGGTTTCTTCTTGAGAACTCTGTGTTGCAGATTTCCTGCAGTGCTAGGGCTATCTGGGAAGCCTGCTAAGTCTGGATGACCTCTTAGTACTGACCTTCAGAAACTGAGGTGAATTAGAGGAGGAATTGTTATGGTTATTGTAAACACTGTACCTCCGGGTTAGAAGTGTTTACACTTCTCATAACTGATCCAAGTCTGAGGATCCTTGTTCTAGATCACTACCTGTGAGGGGGTTGGGCTGTTTACAGGTTTGCAGGTACCTTGACCTCAGAATACCCTGTTACTTTGACTTTGTTAAGAATGCTCCATGTTGGACAATTCTTGTGATTCTAAACCCTGGACATGTGGCTCTTTATTTGAGTCCCCCACCCTGGTTACTGGATTTTTAGACCTCCCTCTGGAATTCTTGAACACACATGGATCTATACCAAGGCAGTTAATCAGATCCAGCACAGTCACAAACCCTTGCATTTCATTTGCATACATACTCATTGCATCATATTAACATGTGCTTATTTGTGTTTCAGGGTATCCATATTCATCTGGTTTTGGTTTTGACCCCATCTGTTATATTGACCTATCTCCACCAGCACTTGCTTCAGTCTGTCAGCCATATACTTCAGTTACCAGCACCAGCCAATCAGTGGCTCATTCTTTCAGCATCTTCATCAGCACTCTATTCAGTCTTCAGCATCATGGCTCCAAAGAAAAGCAACATCACCTATCATTTCTTCCAACCAGACTTGTCAGACATCAGGAGGATCCAAACCCTGATCACCCCAGATCACATTCCTCTGTTCAGGGAGCATTATGGGGATATACTTGACTTGGTCATGGATCTGGACCCGTCTCAGAGGAGCCTCATCCACACCTGCATTCAGTTTTATGATCCTCCATTGAGATGTTTCACCTTTCAAGACTTTCAGTTGGGTCCTCTTTTGGAAGAATACTCATATTTGGTTGGTTTGCCTATCAAAAGAGAAATCCCATTCAACCCTGAAATGGTCTTTCCTAGCAATGGAGAGATAGCAAAAGCTTTGCACCTGGAACCTGTGTTGATTGAACAACACTTGACCTCTAAAGCTGGGATCCTTGGATTTCACCTGGACTTCCTGATTTCTCAAGCTAGTTTGAAAGCCTCCCTGGGAGAGTGGGAAGCTGCTTGTGCTCTGTTGGCCTTAAGTGTATATGGAATTGTGTTGTTTGCAGATGAGCCCCGATTCATCAGCAAGAATGCAATCCATTTGTTCATCCTGAAGAACCCAGTGCCAACTTTACTGGGTGATCTCTATTACTCAGTACATCAGAGAAATGAAAAGCAGAGGGGAAGGCTAGTGAGGATTTGTGCTCCATTATTCCATGCTTGGCTTCTCAGGCATCTACCCAGGACGGATGCATTTCTCAATCCTCATCAGCAAAGCAACTGGGCTAAGAGACTCACTGTCCTAACTTCAGCAGATATCAGATGGTGTACTCAGAGCACCAAGGGCAGAGATATGATCACCAGCTGTGGGCACTTTCCCAATGTGCCTTTGATAGGAGTTAAGGGAAGTATCAACTACAACCCTCTGCTGTTCAGGAGACAATTGGGCTATGCACTGGTCCATACTCCCAGGGAACAAGATTTGGTGGAGACCCTCTACTGTGAGAACAAGATTAGTTTGGCTGCTGTTAGGCAGGCTGCCTGGGCCTGGGATCATGTTCAAACTAAGGGAATTACCATCCTGGGAAAGTGCAATAATGTGGCATCGGTCCAATATTATGAGTGGTCCCATGTTAGGGCCCAATTCTCTGGAATGCCCTTTACCATAGAAGACATGCCTGAGTCATCTTCAGCACCACCCCCTGCCACTATCAGTTTGGAGGAGTTTGAAAGCTTGAAGGAAAGAAATGAGAAGTTAACTCAAGCCTTGCAGAAGACCCTCCGGGAGAGGAGTGAAGGTGTGAGGGAGATTGAGAGATTGGAGAAGTTGAGAGTGGAACACTTGACTAAGATTGAGAAGTCTGGGGAGTATATCAACAAGTCTAAAGCTGGTGAGCAGATTCTGAAGAATGCTTGTAAAGAAGCCCAGTTCCAGAGAGCAAGGACAGACTTGTATTTGAAAGAGAGTCAGGCCAGATGGGTCCGAATCACTGAGGCCCGCACTCTAGAAGACAAGAGAGCTCAAGACAAGATGGAGCAGATGGAAAAAGCCCTGGCAGCAGCCCAGGAGGAAATATCAGAGCTGAAAATCAAAGCAGGATTGAAGAGGTCTAAGGACCAAAGTCAGAGCAGGAAGTTGACTGCAGCTGTTGCAACAAGGAACCTTCTCATCAGAAGTCTCACGGAGCATCCGGCTGATCCTGTGACCGAAGCACTTCTCAAGGAAGTTCGTGAGGATGAGTTTGGCCTTGGAGTTTGATCATTTGCTTGTTGTTGTTTCTTTTTCATGTACTTTTGCTTTTTTTGTGATGTATTTTGACCCCTTTGAGGGCTTGTGTTGTAAAAATGAACAAATTGTATTGTTTCGCTTTTGTAATATATTTGTGTTGGTTTCTATCTGGGTTCACATCGAAAGCAACTTCAACAGCATCATCTTCAAGGGTCTGGAAGGGTCAAAACTGAAGGCCAAACCGGATACCTTGATAGCAAATAAGCATAACTGCATTGCATGCTAACCCTTTTGTTTGTTTTGTAGGTTTTTGTTTTGTTGTTACTAACCTCTGTTGTGAATCTCAGGAAGTATTGCTCGCCGCCGGGTATTTCCTCTCAACAGGCCTCACAGGTACCCAACTAGAAACAACCTTCCGGGAATTCAGATGGATCAGATGCAGCAGGACCTTACAGAGGTCAGAAACCAGATGGCAAACGAAAGGTTAGAGATGAGAACGCAGATGACGCAGTTCATGGAAGTTATGAACAACATGGCTCAGAGCCAGGAGAGACTGAGGGCCATGGTGGAGAGGCAAAATCAAGAGGAGCCTCATGTAGGAACTGCAGGCACCAGTAACAATGAAAGGGTGCAACCACATGTTACCCCCCCTGTGTTTGGTCCACATCTCCATCCAGAGGCTAACATCCCAGTCAACATTCAAGGGACAGCCACTGCAGCCAGAGTACTTCAGGAAGACCCTCAGGAGGACCAGTATACAGTAATGGGTGCTGGAGAGGAAACATATGATAGACGATTGGAAGAAATAGCTGAGAAGTTGAGATCACTGGAGTCTCAAAATTCTTTGGGCTTCGACGTCATGGACATGGGTTTGGTAGAAGGGGTCAGGATTCCCCACAAGTTCAAGCCTCCATGTTTCGAAAAGTATAATGGGACTTCATGCCCCCGGACTCATCTACAGTCATTTCTGGGAAGGCTGAAGGCCTATACAATGGATGAGAAACTTTGGATGTTCTACTTCGAAGATAGCTTGACTGGAGCATCAAGGGAATGGTATTCCCATCTGACAAGAGCGACTATAAGATGCTGGAAGGACCTGGCAGAGGCCTTCATCAGTATAATCTAAACATGGCACCCAACAGGACTCTCCTGATGGGAATGTCACAGTCTTCGAGGGAAAGTTTCCGAGAGTATGCCCAAAGATGGAGGCAACTGGCTGCTGCTGTTCAACCACCAATGTCTGAAAGAGAAATGGCGGACATGTTTATGAACACTCTTCAGGGGACCTATATTGACAGGTTGGCTGCTTTCTCTTCCACCAGCTTCGCAGATGTTGTCATAGCTGGGGAGAGAATTGAAAGCCTGTTAAAAATGGGAAAGATCTCAGACAACGGTGCAAGCTCGTCCAGTAGTACAAGAAAGCCTTTTGCAGGCCCGAGAAGAACTGGCGAGACCAATGCCGTTCACACCAACAGGGGTAGGCCCCAATATGCTCAGAGGACAATAGCAGCAGTCACTATCCCTGCTCCAGCTCACCCACAGCCAGTCTATCAACCTCCTCAACAAAACTTCCAACAACAACCTCAGTATCATCAGAATCAGTATCCTCCAAGAAACTACAACAACAACAACTCCAACAACAACAATCAACAGAGGCCATTCCAACAGAGGCCATCCCAAGCTAACAGAGTGATCGACCCGATCCCAATGCCGTATGCTGCCTTACTGCCACAACTTCTGAAACTCAACCTGGTTGAGCTAAGAACGTTGGCACCTCCGGATCCCAACAGTCTACCAAGAAACTATGACTCCAATGCTAGGTGTGCTTTCCATTCCAACGCACCTGGTCACAGTACAGAAAAATGCAGAGCTCTGCATATGAAGGTACAAGACTTGGTAGACTCCAAGGCTCTGAATTTTGCACCTCCGCCCAATGTCAATAAAAACCCAATGCCAAACCATGGTGGTCCTCGAATTAACGCTATTGAAGAAGACCAACCGTCTTATTTAATAACCAGTGTGGATCAGATCAGGACACCATTGGTGGAAATCAAAGCTCAGCTCCGTGAAAACAATATATTTCCGGGGTGTGAACTAGGATGTCCGTACTGCAATATTTCGTGGAATGGGTGTGAGGACTTGAGGAATGGCATTGACAGCCTTATTCAGAGTGGCCTACTACAGATCACTACATCATTCCCGACAAATCCGGCAACTTCATCAGCAACGGTTTCAGAACCTCCTACAAATGCAGCAACTATTGCTCCCGACAATTCATCGGCACCATCAACAAGTATTTCACCTGTCCTCCCAAATGATCAGTTTACAACAGTTTCTCCTGCTACAACTTCAGCTTCATTCCATTTCGACTCTCCATCAGCAACAACAACAGTCCTTCCAACAGAACCTCCTACAACACCAGCAATCAATCACGAAGATGTCTCCACTGTTACCATATTCTATGATCCTGAAAATAATTCTGCCTACCATTCAGAAGGTGCTGCTCCCACCAGAGCACCAGTTACAATCTTCTATGATCCACAAACAATTACAGTCCCTTCAGCAGCAGCAATCAGTCCAGTCACTGTCACGGTGCCTGGACCAGTACCATATGAAAGCAATAGGGCCATCCCTTGGCACTATGGCTCTGACATATACTGCGAAGGAAAAAGAATCACTCTGGAAACATCAACACCTGCACCACAAGTAGATAATGTGGGGGGAGGCGGAGGCTTCACTCGAAGCGGACGTCTCTTTGCTTCACAAGTTCAAAGACCTACAGCCGAAGCAGAAGCTGCTGCCAAGGCAAAGGGTAAAGGCCCGGTGCAGGAAGATCCAGCTGCCAAAGAAGCCCTGAAGACTCCATTTGATCAGGAAGTTGATGAGTTCATGCGGATCATCAAAAAGAGTGATTATAAAATTGTGGATCAACTTCACCAGACGCCATCCAAAATCTCCATCCTCTCACTGCTTATGTGCTCCGAAGCCCATCGGAATGCACTACTTAAAGTCCTGCACGCAGCTTACGTGCCTGAGGAGATTACTGTCAACCAATTGGAAACCGTGGTTGGTAATGTTACTGCTAGCAATGGGCTAGGGTTTACCAATTCTGACTTGACAGTGGATGGCCGCAACCACAACAAAGCCTTGCACATAACCCTGGAATGCAAAGGAGTTGTCCTTTCTCATGTGCTGGTGGACACAGGTTCTTCCCTGAATGTCTTACCAAAGAAGGCTCTGGTGAAGCTTGAATATGATGGATTGGCATTGAGGCCCAGCAACCTGGTAGTAAGAGCTTTTGATGGTTCCAAGAGATCGGTTCTGGGAGAGATTGAGCTGCCCGTGACAATTGGCCCACAGACCTTTAAAACTATCTTTTATGTGATGGACATTCAGCCCGCCTACAGCTGTTTGTTGGGTAGACCCTGGATTCACGCCGCCGGCGCAATAACATCTACCCTTCACCAAAAGTTAAAATTTGAGTGGGAAGGTCAAGTTGTCACAATCTGCGGAGAGGAGGACATTTTTGTCAGCCACCTGGCAACCTACAAGTACATTGAAATGGATGGAGAGATCCATGAAACAATGAGCCAGGGGTTTGAAGCGTTGAATGTGAATGAAGCATCTGCTGTATCTGGTACTCCAATGTCATCTTACCAACAAGCCCGGAAGGTTGTTGAAGAAGGAACTGCCCTAGGCTGGGGCAAGGTTTTAGTTGTGGAGGAGAAGAAGGACAAATTTGGGTTGGGTTACAAACCAACTCAACATCAAGCAAAGGCTGCTGCAGAGCCTGGTTTTGTCAGTGGGGGGATGCTTACCCCCGATGCTATCAACTGTTTGGAAGACGAGCTGGAAGAGGAGCGCAATCTGGAGAATTGGATTCGTCCGAAGATCCCGGGGAGCAGTGTCTCGAACTGGTCTTCCCAGGAAATTATAAGTGTTACTCGAGCAGAGTAATTATTATTTCCTGTATTTTTATGTAGCATGCATCCAAGTCTTGCATCTTGCCCAAGATGACAAGACTCATTTTGTAACCAGGGCCATCTGTACTTTTGTGCAAACAAGATTAAATTAATGAAATATCAGACATCTTTTTGCAAACGAGTCCTTTTCCTTTTATGCTCACTGTTTTTCCGTTTTTCTTTTTGTACAAAAATAAATGGCGGTGTTTTCAAAATGATAACTTCATTTCACTTTTTTCTAAAGCAAGATTAAAATCAATCACTAAAATAAACAAACTTAACCCTTGCAGAGAGTGCCTTCCAGACTGCACCGACAACAGCACGGCTATGACATTGTATGACTTTGACAATCTGATCAATCAAGCTGATGAAGGGGTTGATGAAGAATATGAGCTTCCTGAAGAGCTAGCCAGGCTGTTGAGACAAGAGGAAAAGGTCATCACTCCTCACCAAGAGGAGATTGAAGTGATTAATCTTGGTACTGACGGAGACGTGAAAGAAGTTAAAATCGGGGCCTGCCTGCAAGACTCAGTGAAGAGACAGTTGATAGATCTGCTTCAAAAGTATGTTGATGTGTTTGCTTGGTCGTATCAAGATATGCCTGGGTTGGATACCGACATTGTTGTGCACAAGCTGCCTCTGAGGGAAGAATGCCCGCCAGTTAAACAGAAGTTGCGTCGAACTCGCCCAGACATGGCTATGAAAATCAAGGAAGAGGTACAAAAGCAATGGGACGCCGGGTTCCTTGCTGTGACTAGCTATCCGCCGTGGGTTGCTAACATAGTACCTGTGCCTAAGAAAGACGGCAAAGTAAGAATGTGTGTTGACTACCGGGATCTGAACAGAGCTAGCCCGAAAGATGACTTCCCATTACCTCACATTGATGTATTGGTGGATAACACGGCTCAGTTCTCGGTATTCTCCTTCATGGATGGATTTTCAGGATATAATCAGATCAAGATGTCACCTGAAGACATGGAGAAGACAACATTCATTACACCTTGGGGCACGTTCTGTTACAAAGTAATGCCATTCGGACTGAAGAATGCTGGTGCAACATATCAACGGGCTATGGTGACATTATTCCACGATATGATCCACAAAGAAATAGAGTGTTATGTGGATGATATGATCGCCAAGTCCCTTACAGAGGAAGATCACCTGGTAAATCTGCTCAAGTTATTCAAGCGTCTGAGGAAGTATCAATTGAAGCTGAACCCCAACAAATGCACATTCGGGGTGCGGTCCGGTAAATTGCTGGGCTTTATTGTAAGCGAGAAGGGGATTGAGGTTGACCCTGATAAAGTCAAAGCTATTCAAGAAATGCCTGCACCGAAAACTGAGAAAGAAGTTCGAGGGTTTTTAGGTCGATTGAACTACATCTCAAGGTTCATATCTCACCTCACGGCAACCTGTGAACCCTTGTTCAAGCTGCTAAGAAAAGAACAAACGGTCAGGTGGAACGAAGATTGCCAGAAGGCTTTTGACAAGATCAAAGAGTACTTACAAGAACCTCCAATCCTCATGCCTCCAGTAGAAGGAAGACCTCTGATTATGTACTTGACAGTGCTAGAAGAGTCAATGGGGTGTGTGCTGGGCCAGCATGACGAGTCTGGTCGAAAAGAGTATGCAATATACTACCTAAGCAAAAAGTTTACCGACTGTGAACAGCGTTATTCACTGCTCGAGAAAACTTGCTGTGCTTTAGCGTGGGCTGCTCGCCGACTGAGACAGTATATGTTGACCCACACTACCTTATTAATCTCAAAAATGGATCCAGTTAAGTACATTTTCGAGAAGCCAGCTCTTACCGGGCGGGTTGCAAGATGGCAAATGATTCTCACAGAATACGACATACAGTACACATCTCAGAAAGCCATCAAGGGCAGTGTATTATCTGAATATCTTGCTGAGCAACCCATTGATGACTACCAGCCTATGAGGTTTGACTTCCCTGATGAAGACATCATGTTCATTAAAGCAAAAGATCATGAAGAGCCTGTTCACACTGAAGGGCCCGACCCGGAAGAAGAATGGACTATGATGTTTGATGGGGCTGTTAACATGAATGGCCGTGGTGTTGGTGCAGTACTCATTACACCTAAAGGGGTTCACATGCCTTTCTCGGCGAAACTCACTTTCAACTGCACTAACAACGAAGCTGAATACGAAGCTTGCATTATGGGTCTTGAGGAAGCCATTGACCTCAGGATCAAGACATTGACCGTATTCGGAGATTCAGCTCTGGTAGTCAATCAAACCAACGGGAAATGGTACACCCACCAAGATCATCTGATACCTTACAGGGATTATACAAGGAGGTTATTGACTTTCTTCACAACAGTCAAGCTTGAGTATATCCCTCGGGACGAGAATCAGTTTGCGGATGCTCTTGCTACCATTTCATCCATGATCAAAGTTCAAGCGGCTAACTTTATACCTCAGATTTCAGTGTCCAGACTCAACAGACCAGCATATGTATTTGCAGCGGATGTTGTAAAAGATGATAAGCCTTGGTTCCACGACGTTAAGTGCTTCTTGGAGGATCAGACATATCCACCTGGGGCATCTTCCAATGATAAGAAGACTTTGAGAAGGCTTGCTGGTAGTTTCTTTCTGAATGCTGATGGGTCTTTATACAAAAGGAACTTTGACATGGTACTCCTCAGATGCGTTGACAAGACAGAAGCAGATCTGTTAATGCATGAAGTGCACGAAGGATCTTTTGGTACCCATGCAGGAGGGCATGCCATGGCTAAAAAGTTGTTAAGATCAGGCTATTATTGGATCACAATGGATGCAGACTGTTGTGCTTACGCCAGAAAATGCCGCAAATGCCAGATCTACGCAGATAAGGTGCATGTGCCTCCCAATCCTTTGAACATCATGTCTTCACCATGGCCCTTTGCTATGTGGGGCATTGATATGATTGGCAAGATTGAGCCAACTGCTTCAAACGGTCATAGATTCATCTTGGTCGCCATTGACTATTTCACCAAGTGGGTTGAAGCAGCCTCATATGCTAATGTTACAAGGCAAGTGGTAGCCCGATTTCTGAAAAGAGATATCATCTGTCGGTATGGAGTGCCCGAGCGAATCATTACTGATAATGGTTCCAACTTAAACAACAAAATGATGGCAGAACTGTGCCGGGACTTCAAGATTCAACATCACAATTCTTCTCCTTACAGGCCAAAGATGAACGGCGCTGTTGAGGCAGCGAATAAGAATATCAAGAAGATTGTGCAGAAGATGGTAATCACCTACAAAGACTGGCACGAAATGCTACCATTTGCCTTGCACGGGTACCGCACATCAATCAGAACATCCACTGGGGCAACGCCGTATCAGCTTGTATATGGTATGGAAGCAGTCCTACCTGTTGAAGTTGAACTACCCTCGTTACGGGTATTAATGGATGTTAAACTGAGTGAAGCAGAATGGGTTCGGTCCCGATTCGAACAACTGAGTCTGATCGAAGAGAAAAGATTGGCTGCAATCTGCCATGGGCAGCTATATCAGAAGAGAATGAAGAGAGCCTTCGATCAGAAAGTCAGGCACCGAGAGTACCAAGTGGGAGGTCTTGTGCTGAAAAGAATCCTCCCTCCTCATACAGACCACAGGGGCAAATGGACTCCGAATTATGAAGGACCATTCGTAGTAAAGAAAGTTTTCTCCGGTGGAGCGCTGATGCTCAGCACCATGGATGGTGAAGATTTCCCGTCCCCTGTGAATTCAGATGCAGTTAAAAAATACTTCGCATAAAAATGACCCGCTGGACATAAAAACAGAATGTAAGTCCAGGCAAAAATAGGGCATCCCGGCGAGTCAAAAACAGAATAAAAGACTCGGGCAAAAGTAAGGGAAATAAATAAAAAAAATGTACACCCGCTGAGTTGAAAAGCCGCATTGGACAGCTCAGGCAAAAATGGGTATCCCGATGGATTGAAAACCCGAAAGGGCGATCCATGCAAAATAAGGGAATAAGCGAACAACTGCATTCTGAGTTCGTCTGTATCACCTGCAACTTGGTAAGCTTCCAAAGGATCAAGCTTCAATCAGAATCAACTCTCTCCAGAAAGCAAGACGAGAAGAACGTCATTGTCATACGAGTCATAGCAGGAGAGGAAGCTCCTTGAAAGCGTCGTCAACACCGCCAGCACTTTATTTCTCAATTTGTAACAATCTCCTCATTTCAGGAGATTTGTTTCTTTGACTGTATCTTTGCCAATTCAGGGCACATGAATTAATAAAATCAGATTTTTCAGTCATGTTTCGTTTTCACGCTTATGTTTCGCAAAGAGTTGTCTGATATCTCTAAAAATACAATTGCATAAGTACAGATGCCCTCCTCTAAAAATAAAAACACATGCTTACAGGGAATATACTTACTCTCGAAAGTGCTTATCTCCTATGACGGAATCCAGTAAGGGATACCTCAGGACCTTTTGTACGTTCCATTATCTTTGCAGGATTGCAGGTATCCAGAACGCAACCTGGGGCATGCAAGTTACGTCTCAGCAAGTAGGCGAATCATCCTCAACTTGGTCTATCTTCCACATGGCACTAGAAGGTGCCCATTTCCCCAGCGGAGCTTCCAAATCAGCATACACTCAATCTCAGCATCTGAAATGCTCTTTCCCCAGCTGAGTAGCTCCCCATTGCTCTCCCCAGCTGAGTTGCCTCTCACTTCCCCAGCCGAGTTGCCATTCTTCCTCAACAGAATACAGAAATCAGGGAATCATCTCCCCCACAGAGCTTCAAGCCTTTATTCAGAAGAGCAACGCACGGAGGAGTCACAACAGAGTACAGAAGCTTCTACAAACCCCAGCTGGGTTTCTCATTTATAAGGATATGTCAATCAGTGACCTATATCCCCAAACAGATATATCATTAGATCTACCAATGATCTCATCCCCAGCTGGGATGTTCACTTCAAGCAGATCGACCAGAGATCTTCGCGGCAACGGGATCCGAATCCCGGATCTGTGCCCCTTTGCATAATCATGGCATCCGCATCATATTCACCCCCCAGAGCGTAGCATTCCGTCTAATACGGAACATTACGGCAAAAATCAAATGCATAGCATAATCATAAGTCATGTTGTGAATTGAACGCTTCAGAATACAGATTACTTTCCCCAAGAATCCCCATCAGAGTCCCAGCAAAAGCAGTTGCCTCATATTCACAAACACCCGTATATACACCTTTTGGCACCCGTCCGTGTCATCTTTCCCCACAGGTCGCCTGAACACCCTCTACAAACAAAATCACCCGTACTACAGATACATTCTGGCACCTGTCCGTGTCATATCCCCAGCGGAAAGCCAAAGACATCCTTTTTGCACTCACATACCTTATATACGCCCTTTTGGCACCCGTCCGTGTCATATCCCCAGCGCAGTCGCCTAGACTTTGTATAGCAGGTACTTGTTCATATTATACTTTTCTCTTTTGACACTCGTCCGTGTCACCCCCCCAGCAGATAAACACTCATCTATACAATACAATACTCAATACTCATGGTACGCCTATACAGATACTCGTCCGTATCTTGTATACGTCATCACTCATAACCCCACAGATTCGGCAGTAGTCCTTGTTCTTCGTTAGCCAGTTGGTATTCGTCCGTACCACCATCTCAGAACATTGCGTCTAGTGTTTGTTTCTACATGATACTCGTCCGTGTCATAGTCTTAAGGATACTCGTCCGCATCTTTAATCCATACACCGTGTCAAACACCTTTGGCTTCTTGAATATAGATACTCGTCCGTGTCTATTACTCCCCAGAAGAATCCTTTCAGATGCAACACTCGTCCGTGTTCTTTGTTAACCGGTTGATACTCGTCCGTATCATCATCTCTGAACATGTGTCAGTTTGTTTCTACATGATACTCGTCCGTATCATAGTCTTAAGGGTGCTCGTCCGCATCTTTAATCTATACACAATACCAAACACTTATACCTTTTATTTCTTGGATGTAAGCGCTCGTCCATGTTTACTATCTCCCCAGTAGATTGCCAACAAATTTTCTTTTTATCTAACACTCGTCCTGTGTTATGATACCTTTGAGAGCAGCCGTACCCTGCTGAGTGGTCGTCCTCCACTTCTTGATGGTCGTCCTCCATCATGCTCATCCGATGGCCGTCCCCATCGTTGATTTTAGCAGCCGTCCCCTGCTAGGTGGTCGTCCTCCACCTTTTGATGATCGTCCTTCATCAACTTTATCCAATGGCCGTCCCCATTGTTGATTTTGGTTATCTAACACTCGTCCTGTGTTACGATAAACCTTGAGAGCAGCCGTCCCCTGCTGAGTGGTCGTCCTCCACTTCTTGATGGTCGTCCTCCATCTTGCTCGTCCGATGGCCGTCCCCATCGTTGACCTTTTCTGTCCGATGGCCGTCCCCGTCGTTGATATTTTCGGCAGCCGTACCCTGCCAGGTGGTCGTCCTCCACCTTTGATGGCCGTCCCCATCATATTTCATTTCCCCAACAGAGCAGCCGTCCCCTGCTAGGTGATCGTCCTTCACCTTTGATGGTCGTACCCCATCATCTGTTTATTTCATTTATTCTTTAACCCGATGGCCGCCCCCGTCGTGGTCTCTTTTCCCTTTTAACCCGATGGCCGTCCCCATCGTTGGTTACTTTACCTTTATGAACTTGATGGCCGTCCCCGTCATGTTTCATTAATCCCCAGAGAACTTTGCAACTTTATCTTGATGGCCGCCCCCATCATGATATTTTATTTTCCCCAGCTAGTCGGCCGTCCCCGTTCTAGCTTTACCTTTTATCCCCAGCATGTCGGCCGTCCCCGTCATTGCTTTATTTTTATACGCTCTCCCTGGCATGTCGGCCGTCCCCGTCATTGCTATTTACCCAGCAGTCGTCCTCTGCTCGACGGTCGTCCTCCGTCGCCCATACTTTACAATATACTTTATTTTTCATTTACAATATATATCCCTTTTCTTCTTCATTTCTGTGAGTGCAAATTTTGGACTGTCTTTGGTATTCAACCACAAGTTATCTTGTTTTGCCTGTTAAGCCGTCGCTTACAACCTGCACAGCTAACTCATGTTTGAATAGGGGTAGCTGTAAACACCCCAAATTTGCCCTCACCCATTCACACCATGGCTTGTGATCATCTCATATGCATAAGTACAATCATGTCATCTCACATCTCATTTTTGACCCACTGCATAGCTTTCAAGGCATCTGCACCTAGGGTTTGTGATCTGAGCAATCCCAAGGCTTCTTGAGCCATTCCAAAGGCTACCAATCAACTCAAAGGGGTCCATGTGTGTTCTTATATCATATTTCATCTCCTCAAAGTCAAAAATGCAGAGGAATCACAAGAACTAGGGTTTGAGGTGATGCAGAGCCAGGTTGAACTGCACAGTTGACTGAAAATTAGGATTTTGGTTTCAGAGGCCATAACCCCAAATTTTTTGGTCATTCTTGTTTCCATTGATCTCTATATGGTATGGGGAGTATGCATATCAATTTTCATGAAGAAATTCCATGGGGAAGTCATCTGATCAAGAGTTGACTTTTCAGACAAGTCAGTGTAAAATCAGGGCATCTGAGGCCCCCAATGACCCAACCAATGGGTGATCTTCATCATTTTGAGTGTATATGGTCTTTATTTGATCATGGAAGAAGATTGAGGTTCATAGAAATCAAGAATTTAGGGTTTTTGCAAATGTTGACTTTTTGGGCATAGTTGACTTTTCAAGAATGCATCATTTTAGGTCAATTTTCAAGCCATGATTCATGATCCAAAAATGCTTCAAATGGAAAAACTTTGGTCATGAAAGTTGTAGATCTCATCTTTCCCTTTCCAAAAAGTACAAGAACATGATCTAATTCATCTTGGATCAAAAGTTATGGTTTGTTAAAGTTGGCAAAAATCACTAAAATTCAAGTTATGCACCAAATGGAAATTTTGCAAAACCTTGAATCAATGCATTTTGTAACTTCTAATTGGTTTCAAACCATTACACAAACATTCTCTAAGTCCTAAAAATCAGAATTGGATCAAGTTTGCTCATGGTTTGGTTTGTGTAACAAGGCATTTTTCATGAAAATCCATAAAGTAACCAAGTTGCAAAACTCATGATCATGCTTCACCAACTTGCTGCATTGGTCCTTGAATCAAGCCAGCCTCACATACTCACCATGATGCGCCAGACCTAGCCCTTGTACTTGCCTAGTATCAAGCCCATGCTTCTCTTACAAGATTTTTGACTTTTGGCAAAAGCAAACTTACCAATCACAAAAGCACAAGTCACATCAAGAAGCCAATCAGATTTGTTTATGTCAACAATTTGCAAGCTAGCCATAACAGGAGGCAAGGCTGAAACCAACACATTCACAACATACACCAAAACACTCCATTTTGCATCTTCATTCGAATTTGTTTCCTCAGCCTACAAACACAAAAGCCAAGTCCATAGATCAAATCACCATGCCTCATTAAGCATAAAGCAACAAAGAGCCAGGCCTGAAACGAGCCCTAACTCCATTTCACCATTTTCACTCCATAAAGCAAAAGCCTTCGAATCTGCTTCTACAAGCCATAAACACTCAAACAAATTCCACACATCAACTCACCTTGCTTCACTGACCAGAAACCACTCATTACTTTGGCCTGAAACCCTCCACAACTCAAATACGATTTTCACACTTCCTTGGTCAGAGCTTCTGCAAACTCACTCAGGAGGCTTTCTAAACTCTAACCAAGCATCCAAAGCTTCAAAGGGGGATCATTGTGACTTGTTTGAGCCAAGAAACTAGCCAGAAAGTGCCAGAGATCAGAGCTCCAGTTCAGGTGAGCTTCATGAACTTTTTTTCCCAGGAGTTGTTTTTTAAGTTCTTAATTGGTTCTCTATGTTCCACTGATCATGATGGTATGTTTGGTTTCGAAAATCATTGAGTTTTGAGCATGTATGATGTCCCTGAATTTTTTTGACCTAAATCCCTTTTGATTCGATTCAGCCTGAATACGAAAAATAAATGCATTTTGTTTGTTGATTCATGTTGTATGATGCTTGGGGATGAATTCTGGGCAGAAAGATTGTGTTTTAGGTACCTAGGGAGTGAGATTGAGATTCTCAGGGGAGAGTGTGGCCGGAGAAGATGACCGGAGGTCACTTCCGGCCACCTGAAAGTCATTAGCAACTTAATTAGGGTTAGGGCAAACTTTAAACGTGGACCATTGGATCTGTCTCTCCCGCGCGTGTTGTGTGGTCCAGATTAGATCATTAGTTGTTAATTAGGATTTAAAAATTAATTAATTATGTTTAACTCAGTTTGAATACCAACCGCTAGATCTGGCGCGCAGTCAACAACTTCCTTGCCAGATTCAATCTCAGCCTCTCCTTCTAATTACTTTCCATTTTATTTTGTTTATTTTATTTTTCTTTTCATTAAACTTCCACAATTTATTTAAAATAGCAAAACTTATTAAAAAAAATCTGAAATTTTTTGTACAAGTTATTATTAAATTTCAGAACACAAAAACATTTTTTATTTTATTTTTATCATTAAAAAAGTATTTTTAAATATTTAAAAGATTATTTTTAATTGATTAATGAGAATTAATTAATTAAAAATACTTTTAGGTATTTAAAAATTACAAAAAAATTCATGAAATGTTCTAAGACATTTAGAAACATTGTCCAACCTTCAAACCAAATTTCTTTTTTGATCTTGATGCATTTTAAGAATTTTTCATTGATTTAAATCATATTTTGTGCATTATTTTGATCATAAGTTCCAAAAATCATTTCTGCCTATTGGTGAAGGTTGAGACATTGGTTCTTCTTGCATTGTTTTGTGTTTAGCATGTAGATTCTAGGGTAAAAAGGCCATGAATTGTTCTTGCATTTTCAAATTGATTGGCATTTGTTTTGTTAAGAACCCTAAAAAACCCTAATAACTTAGAAAATTCATAACTCAAGATTGGTTGAGAGTTGAGAGTTCCCCTTTGGGCAGTGGTTTATTATAGGTCTAGGGTTTCCTTGGGTATCATTTTCCATTTTTACTTTAGGGTTTTGCTTCTGTTTTTGGTTTGTGTTTGATGTTTGATCCATAAACCCTAATTTGGGCTTTCATTTGCATCCCTCTTGCATTTCCTTGCATAACATGACTTATCTTTGCATTTTGTGCATGCTTATGATTCATTTGACATCTTAAGACATGTATAAAGCATCTTTGATCATTGCATTACATATTTGCCATGTCATTTGTCTTGTATGATTCATAACTTTTCATGCTTGTTCATGCTCCTTAACTTGCATCATTTGCATTCATGATCTTGTATGAACATCCCCATTGTCTTGCCTCATGTTTGCAGCACCTCATAACATCATAATCATCATCAACATGCTTCTGGTTTTGCTTTGCATCATATCATTTCATCTCATCTTGCATTACATTGCATTTCTTTCTAACATTTCAGGTGGTAAGTAAACTTGAGAAGTGGATTTGCCTTCACTTCTCATAACTTTTCTTTTCATCTCTCTTGCATCCATTGCTGCATTCTTATTTGTGTTTGAGTTTGAGCTTGCTCATTCTTCTTCTTCCCACTTTCTTTCTTCAAGTGACTTGACTTCTTGAATGAAGCAAGTCACTTTGCTTCTCTTGATCCTGTTCATCTGCTTCCTGGTGGTTTTTCTGAAGATTGTTCTTGCAAACCTCACAAACCTTAGGATCATCCAAGCATGACAATGAATTAGGGTTTTGATTAGTCCCCCCATAGTTTTACCTTTGTGTCTCTCTTCGAGTCTTCTCTTCTCACCTCATAATCGGGGACTAAACCCTAAAGGCTTTAAGACTTTGTGATTAAGCTTATGCCTGCATCCTTCTCTTAGGATGGGGTGTATAATTTTAATCCTAAGTCTTGAACCCTTAAGGTGTTTAAACCTCTTAATCAATTCATCTAATAATCATCAAGACATCACACTTGTAACTTGGGCCTTGCATTAGGGTTCTAATTCTTCCTTAATTGGTTAAGAAGGACTAACCCTAGTGTTAATGGACAAGTCCCCCTCAAGTTGTCTTACAAATCATAAAAAACACTTCATCATCATACCATTAATCTTAACTAAAATCCATTTAATAAAGGCTTGTTTTGTCATGGGTTTAATCCCTAATCATGGATTAAGTTGAGGAGTCTTCCTCAGCTTAAACATTCTCATCTATTATCCTTCTTTTAGGATGGTGTAATGGGTCTGTTTAATCCTTGATTATGGCTTAACCTCATTACTCAACACTAAACAAAAACACAAAAACATCTAAATAATCACAAGTAGGTTAATGATCTTAATCCTACACCAAAGGTGATTAAGTGTGAGAATCTGACTTCACACTTAAGGTATTCTCATTACCCCTAATCAGAGGGAAGATGTGATGAGTTTACTAAACCCATTGGTTTAGACTTAAGCTCATTCTCCTATGACAAATCTTCAAAAAGCAATAAAAGACTGAAAACTCAAAAACAAACAATAATCGTCTCCTCCGGGATTCTTTTCTCATCACACTCACTCACAAACGAGAACTTGCTTCTTCCGTCTAACGCAAGACAGTAAGCACCTGAGCCAGACAGGTCATACACTTGAGCATTGACAAGCAAGCAGTTCACCAGTCAATTCATCTTTCAGTCTCTTTGGGTCGAACTACGGTGTTCTGACTTCCTCATTGCACGAGAGGATACGTAGGCATAACTTAACGGTTATCGAACAAAAGTCTCTGTATATTCCCCCTCCTTCCAGCATTATTCTCTTAAGCCTCATGACCTTGAGCATACTCTTTTCCTTACACTGACACATCATTTATACACATCACATTTCTTTACACTGACACCTGTGCATATTGCCTTCCAGCTCTTTTACTCACAGATTGCACTGACACTACCCCTTTAAGACACAAATCTTTTAAGCGTGGATCCCGTCGAGTACGACGGACAATCTGGGTTCTAATACCTTCCCAGGTTGTAACCAACCCCCTTTCTCAGTCTCTCTGGTTCGCAAACCGTCTTATCCATCTCTTTCTAGGTCTATGCAGCATTACCTTTCCTCCGGGATAAAAATGCCTAGCTGGCGACTCTATTCATTCTCCAGTGAGTTCACGGCTGTGTGTTCTCATTGTTCCCTTCGCCGACCGTTCGCGTCTGTACCTTCATCTGACCCCGTGTCATTTGTCGGGAGCGACAGATGTTATACTTATCCTACTACCAAACGAAGACGAAGGTTATATATACCTTACTATCCCCAGCATACGGGAGGTTATATATATCTTACTATCCCCAGCATACGGGAGGTTATCTATATCCTGTTATCCCCAGCATACGGGAGGTTATCTATATCCTGTTATCCCCAGCAGACGGAGGGTTATATATTCCTTCAGCAACAAATCGGGATTTATTTTCCCCGGCCAGCAGTTGATATACGAAGATATCCAGACGCTTCCGGCAGTATCATACCATACATACATCATTTACATCATACCATAGCATACATATCCATAGATACATAATACATTTATTTAAGTACATCATGTTATACATGCATACATAATGCATAAACTAATATCATCATACAAATGCTACCTTGTTTTCAGGTTAATTATCCAACAAACAAACTTATGAGCTTTTGGGACTGCTTTGTTGTCACCTCAGGGATACTTTATCCTCCTGATAAGCTTCTTATTACTTTGGGACTGCTTTATTGTCACCTCCGGGTTACTTTATCCTCCTGATAATTTCTTATTACTTCAAGACTGCTTTAGAGTTATCATTATTGATTGCTCTATCCTCCTGAAGCCATTATTTCAAGACTGCTTTGGAGTTGTCATTATTGATGGCTCTATCCTCCTGAAATCATTACTTCAAGACTGCTTTGGAGTTATCATTATTGATTGCTCTATCCTCCTGAAGACATATCACATTATTATTTCAGAACTGCTTTAGAGTCATCATTATTGATTGCTCTATCCTCCTGAAATCATATCATTATTTCAAGACTGCTTTGGAGTTATCATTATTGATTGCTCTATCCTCATGAAGACATGATGTTACATCAGGATTACTCTAGTATCCTGAAAACATATCATCAATACCTCAGGACTGCTCCAGACTCCTGACAGCTTTCATTATACCCCCATATTTTGGACTGCTTTATCTTCCAAGAAACATATCTGAAGAACTTTCCCCTAGTGGCATCTTTTAAGCCCACTCAATCATATTCAACCAACTATCAATATCACTCTATGCACTGGTGAGTGCAAATTTTTGGGCTTTTGTGTTCAATCCCCTTCAACCTTCCAGGTTACGACTGGCAAATATACCAATCTAACCCCTCAGGTTTCAGAAAATTGAACAGGGGCAGCTGTTGCACCCCAAAATTTGCCCTCACAATACAAGACTTTGTGTTCTAAGAAGGTTCACAAGGTTCACAAGTTTCCCAACACTTACAAGGCCTTTCATGAGGTTCATGAAGTCTACAAGTTACTTTATGAAGGTTCACAAGGTTCACAAATTTCTCTACATTTGTAAGACCTTTCATGAGGTTCATGAAGTCTACAAGTCACTTCTTGAAGGTTCACAAGGTTCACAAGCTTCACAATACCTCACATGAGTATCACAAGACACTTTATGAAGATTCACAAGGTTCACAAAGTTCACAATTGGCCAAAGAAGTTGACAATTCCCTCAGACAATGCACCTCCTAAGCAGTGCATCCAGAACTAGGGTTTTGACTTTAATCAGGCTAAATGGACTTCCAATACCTCAAGTGAGTTTCATAACATCTTATATGTGTGTAAGAACCCCCATGACAAGTTTCAAGACTTTTCTCAAAAGTTTGCTCAGTCAGATGATCAGATAAGTCAAAATCAGTCAAAGCAGTTAAAAAGTCAAACTGAGGTCAACTGTGGTCAAATCAAAGTCAAACCTCATGATTTTTGCCAACATCAAGTATATAAAGTAAAATTCATCATTTGATCAAGGGTTGATCATGATTCATCAAGGAGATTCCAGATCATCAATAATCAGGAGTTTCTAAATTAGGGTTTCCTCAGTAAAAGTCAACTGAACTTTGACCAAGCATAACTTTCACATACTTCATCACCAAGTCTCCATCCAAATCTCATTTTGAAGGAAATTGAATTCTCTACAACTTTGATGTTGAAGGTTAAGCCCAAAAATGCTTCATTTGAAAGATATGATCTAAGACATTATAGGTCATTCCAAAAGTCAACAAAAAGTCAACAACTTCAAAAGGGCATAACTTGAGATTGGTAAATGATATGGACCTGAAACCAATGGGGTTGTTTAGAGGACTCTTCAAGCTTTCCAAAAAGTCCAAGAACACCCTCATACCCTTAAAATTGAGGGAGATGTGCCCTTGCAAAGTTGGGCAATTTTGTGATGGTTTATGTTGAAAATGGAGGCTTAGAAGTAATTCTTTCCAAATGGGCTGCCCAATTTATGACCCAATCCATGTCACAACATCATGCACGACCCAATGGTGAGAAATTCTGATTTTTATATTTTTATTTGATATTTATTTGAATTTTATTCATTTTAAATCAAATTAAATCAAAATAAAATATAAAAAATCAAAGTTGGAACATGATTCTTCTTTTAAAAATTAATCAATGATGTTTAATATGATTTGATCTTGTCCAAATTCGTGCTAGACCAAATTAGAAGGCAAATATTTGATTTTTTCACACTTTAAGATCATGACATTCCTTCACCATGAAGTCTTCCCAAAAGCCCATAAATCCATCATCTTTTTGACCTAATTGAGTCTACTATAAGTATACAACATAAAGCAACTCTCATGGACGAATTTTGCAGCCTCAAATAACACTCTCCAACTTCAAAAATTTCAAACAAAACTCATAATCGGATTTTGAATTGAAGGTAGTTTTAACACATTCCAAGCACACCAATCTCTTCTATGATGATCATTGAGCATAACCAGATCACTACATGGCCTTATAGCATAACATATGGATGAACCCGAATCATTCTTTTCATGTTTTTTTTGATTTTTCGTTCATAACAATTTACTTGATATTAATGAATTTTGCTTATTGATTTGTGTTCAAGGAAGGTTTGTGATGAATTCTGGGCAGGTTAATTGAAGAAAACATGGCCGAAACTCATAATGCCATTTTAGGGTTCATGACCTTCATATTAGGGTTTAAGGATCCAGTGAACATAAATGAATTTTAAGACCATGGTTTGATTTGAATTGACCTCTGGATCATGTTTGCGTTTTCAATTTTGTAAAATTTCACTGTTTGGTTGCCCATTGTATTTCGTAGGTTTTGCTAGGGTTTTGTTTTTCGCAGGAAAAGTCATAGAAGAAACCGCAGCAAATTTTGAAGGTCACAAGGTTGAAGACGATCCCCTGGCGCCAAGATTCAAATTCAAATTATGATTAATTTATTTTATGTTGTTTTACTGTTTTGTAATCACAACTATGAGGTTGGCCCAGTGGTTGGGACATGCGCGTACATGGACTTAGTCTGGGGTTCGATTCCCCGTTTATGACATTTTGTGCTTTTATTTTGTTTACTTTGCAGGTTTGATATATTATTGATTATTGCCAACAAGCTGACAGGAAGGCTCTCCCAGCCAGGCGGTTACGTATGCATGCTTGTCACTGAAAGGTCCTGGGTACGAATCCCCCCCAGGCCTTTTTTTTGTCTCTCTATTTTTCTGGATTTTTTTTAGATGAAGCATAAAACAAATTCTCTTCACCTCAATACTGCCTGCGCATGGGCTAGCCTGATGGTTGTTATTGGTGCTGGCAAACATGAGGACATGGGATCAAATCCTGGTCAGGTAAGTTCCTCTCTTTTTGCAGTTTCTTTCTATTTTTTTTCTATTTTGTTTAATTTTATATGTATATATATTAAAATAATTTTTGTATTACAATTTAAATCCTAAAAATATTTTTCTAACCAAACCCTAATTTATTTTTTTCTAAATGCTTATTAAAACCTAATTGTTTAATTTATGATTATTATTGTATGTGTTTATTTAAAAATAATTATAACTTATTTGTAAATTTATAATTCAAACTATGTTTCTTTTATTATATGTTTAAGAGACAATTTAAATAATTATACTTTTGTGCATGTTTAAAATATTTTGTAAATATAATTAGTAAAAGTTAAAATTTTATAAATATGACTAATTTTTTTTTTTTTTGTAAATATAATTATAATTTATTTTCTCCATATAATATGTAAATATTTTTTATGAATAATTTTTAATATATGCCTAGAAATAATTTAGTAATTTGTACATAAAAATATTACCATAATCCCTTAATTGTTCAATAGTTTTTTAAGTAAAAATCTCTATAAAATTTTTTATCATGTTATTATAATTTTGATTATTTATTATTACTAACTTTTGCTTATTATAATTTTCACTAACCTTGTTTCTTTATTATATTCTTACTAACCATATTATTATTATATCTTATATTTTTTCTATTATTCCTATTATTATTTTATTCTCACTAACCTTATTATTTTTTATTATATTTACTAACCCCTTGTTTGCTTTTATTATTATTGCTTATTATTTAATTTGCTATTTTGTTTATTATTATTATTATGTTGTAATTGCTTCCTTGGTGTAATTTTGTAATATTTTAAATATTTGATTTATTGTTATGGTTAGTAATTTAGGGAGTGCAAAAACACGTATGTTCTTAAAATTAATTCTGGATCATTTTTAAACAAAGATAATTAAATAAACACTCACACACACGTAAGTCGATTTTAATCGCCGTCTCACTTTCTAAGGTTATCCCTCAAGTTGCCTACGGATAATGGTTAAGTGGGGTGTATAAAGTAAGTCCCTCGAAAGAAAATCATCAAAGTCCCTTATGGTTGCCTTTACGGATCGAGTCCCTTCGAAATAAATGATGATAGTCCCTTCTTTATGCTTATTACACCCCACAATTACCTTCAAAATCAAGTTGTCCCTCACATGTCCCTTAACATCCAAAGTAAGGGCTACCTACTCCATTATAGTAGGGATAGTCTTACTAAGGAAAGGATAAAGAATAAGAAAGACCTTAAACATTAGGGTAGGTTACTCCTAGGTACTTGCTCATCTCTAAAACTTTTCTCACTTAAACAAATTTCAAACAAATTTTCAAACAAGTTTCTTACACATCCGTACATGGATTATTATTAAACTATTCTGAAAATTTTTCTATTTCACACACTACATTTTCAAAAACAATTTAAAGTGAGCTTAAGTACCTAAGAGCCCATGGATAACCATGGATGAAAAGGGTGCTAACACCTTCCCTTTTCATAACCTACCCTCCGGACCCAAAAATATCTCTAAGGTCTTTCCTGTTCTTTTATAACCTTTCCTTATGGATAAAATAAAAGTCGGTGGCGACTCTTGCTATCCGCAACATTACTTAAAGTCAGTTCTCCCACCGTGTTACAGTGACTGAGGCACTTTTGAAGGAAGTCCAGGAGGATGAGTTTGGTCTTGGAGTCTGACTTTTGCTTGTTGTTGTTTTCATTTCATGTACTCTTATTTTATGTTGTATTTATTGACCCCTCAGAGGGCATGTATTGTAAGGAAACAAACTATGTATGATTCTCCATTTGTAATATATTCATTAGTTTGTTTTATCTGAGTTCTTTTTCTCTCAAGCAACATCAAAGCACCTTCCTCAGGGGTCTGGAAAGGTCAAAACCAAATGCCAAGCCGGATACCTTGGAAACAAATAAGCATACTGCATTGCATACTAACTTTTCTTTTGTTTTGTAGGTTTTTATTTTGTTTGTTACTAACTCTGTTGTGATTCAGGAACTATTGCTCGACGTCGGGTGTTCCCACTCAACCGTCCACACAGATATCCCACTCGCAATAACCTTTCGGGTATACAAATGGACCAAGTACAGCAGGACCTTACAGAGGTCAGGACTCAAATGGCCAATGAGAGACTGGAGATGAGAAATCAGATGACCCAGTTTATGGAGGTGATGAATGGATTGGCACAGAGCCAAGAGAGATTAAGGGCATTAGTAGAAAGGCAGACCCAGGAGGAACCCCATCTAGGGACTGGGGGAACGAGCAACAATGAAAGGGTTCAGCCTCATGTTAATCCTCCAGTGTATGGACCCCACCTTCATCCAGAGATCAACATCCTTGCTAATGTGCAAGGGAATGCCACTGCATGCAGAGTATTACAGGAAGACCCCCAGGAAGATCAATTTACTGTGATGGGAGCTGGGGATGAAGCCTATGACAGAAGGCTAGATGAAATTGCTGAGAAACTGAGATCCATGGAATCCCAGAATTATTTGGGCTTTGATGTTATGGACATGGGTCTAGTGGACGGGGTAAGGATTCCCCACAAGTTTAAACCTCCGTGCTTCGAGAAGTACAACGGAACTTCCTGTCCACGAACCCATTTACAATCCTTTCTGGGGAGGCTGAAGGCATATACCATGGATGAAAAGCTATGGATGTTTTATTTTGAAGATAGCTTAACAGGAGCTTCAAGGGAATGGTACTCTCACTTGACTAGAGCAACCATCAGATGCTGGAAGGACCTAGCTGAGGCCTTTATCAGACAATACCAGTATAACTTGGATATGGCTCCTAACAGGACCCTCCTAATGGGAATGTCTCAATCATCCAGGGAGAGCTTCCGGGAATACGCCCAGAGGTGGAGACAGCTTGTTGCTGCTGTCCAGCCACCCATGTCGGAAAGGGAAATGGCCGACATGTTTATGAACACCCTCCAAAGGACATACATTGACAGGCTAGCTGCCTTTTCTTCCACTAGCTTCGCTGACGTAGTCATAGCTGGGGAAAGAATTGAGAGCCTATTAAAGATGGGCAAGATTTCTGACAATGGTGCGAGCTCGTCCAGCAACCCCAGAAAACCTTTTGTAGGTCCAAGAAGAACCGGTGAGACTAATGTTATTCAGGCCAGCAGGGGCAGACCACAATATGTTCATAGGTCAGTGGCAGCAGTCACCATTCCCACTCCAATTCCTCAGCAACCAGCATATCAACCACAGCAACAACCCCATTACCAGCAACAAACTCAGTATCCTCCTCAGAGAAACTACAACAACAACAACAACAGTCAGCAAAGACCATTTCAACAGAGACCGTCTCAGGCCAATAGGGTGATTGATCCAATCCCTATGCCTTATGCCGCTTTACTGCCACAGCTCCTGAAGCTCAACCTGGTTGAGTTAAGGACGTTGGCACCACCAGATCCTTCCAGTCTGCCAAGAAATTATGACGCCAGTGCCAGATGTGCGTTTCACTCCAACGCACCTGGCCACAGTACTGAGAAGTGCAGAGCTTTACAGATGAAGGTACAAGACTTGGTAGATTCTAAAGCTCTAAACTTTGCACCCCCCCCCCCCAAATGTTAACAAAAACCCTATGCCCAACCATGGAGGGCCCAGAATTAATGCTATTGAGGAAGATAAGCCGTCTTTCTTAATAACCAATGTTGGGCAGATCCGGACACCCCTGGTAGAGATTAAAGCTCAACTCCTTGAATGCCAGATATTCCCTGGGTGTGAGCTCGGGTGCGGTTATTGCAACATTTCGGTAAATGGATGTGATAATTTGAGAAGCGGCATAGACAATCTTATCCGGGATGGTCTACTTCAAATCACAACATCAATACCTTCAAATCCAGCAATCTCTCCAACAACAGTTCCAGAGTCTCCTACAACTGCAACAACAATTATTCCAAACAATTCTTCAGTGTCATCAACAAATGCTTCAAATATCACTTCAACACACCAGATATCAACAAACATTACTTCTACAACGTCAGCACCCCTCTATTCAGAATCTACTCCTACAACACCAGCAAATATCTCAGCAGTCACTATTTATTACGATCCGTCAAGTATTCCTCCGAACAACAATTTCCAACAACAAGCAGTGGCATCTCCTGCCAGGACACCGGTCACTATCTACTATGATCCACATACTATTGCAACACCCTCCTCTGCTGCAGTCAGCCCGGTTACCATCACGGTACCTGGGCCCGTTCCATATGAAAGCAGTAATGCCATTCCTTGGCATTATGGCTCTGACCTGTACTGCAATGGAGAGAAAATCACTCTTGACTCTTCAACCTCTTCTCCACAGATTGACAATGTCGGGGGAGGCGGAGGCTTCACCAGAAGCGGACGCCTTTTTGCCTCGCAAACACAAAGACCCAATGCCGAAGCAGAAGCTGCTGCCAAAGCAAAGGGAAAGAGTGTAATAGCTGAAGAACCCATTCTCAAAGAAACATAGAAGACATCTTTTGAACAAGATGTAGACGAGTTTATGAGAATTATCAAGAGGAGTGATTACAAGGTGGTGGATCAGCTTCACCAAACTCCTTCAAAAATCTCCATTCTATCCCTACTGATGTGTTCCGAAGCTCACCGGAATGCATTACTAAAAGTCTTACACGCAGCATATGTGCCGGAGGAGATCACCGTTAATCAGCTGGAGACCGTGGTAGCAAATGTCAATACCAGCCATGGATTGGGTTTTACCAATGCTGATTTAACGATTGAGGGATGTAACCACAATAAGGCTTTGCACATCACCCTGGAATGCAAGGGTGCTGTTCTATCACATGTACTGGTAGACACTGGGTCTTCACTCAATGTCTTACCAAAGAAAGCCTTGGTGAAGCTGGAGTATGATGGCTTGGCATTACGTCCAAGTAATTTGGTGGTGAGAGCATTTGACGGCTCCAAGAGATCAGTGCTAGGAGAGATTGATCTACCCGTGATGATTGGCCCACAGACGTTTAAAATAACCTTCTATGTAATGGACATTCAGCCGGGCTACAGCTGTTTGTTGGGTAGACCTTGGATTCATGCCGCTGGCGCAGTAACGTCCACCCTTCACCAGAAGTTAAAATTCGAGTGGGAGGGCCAGATCATCACCATTTGCGGCGAAGAGGATATTTTTGTTAGCCATCTGGCTACATACAAATACATTGAGATGGATGGGGAGATCCATGAAACCATGAGTCAGGGATTTGAAAGCCCTGACATTAATGAAGCATCTGCTGTACTTGGGACTTCCATGACATCCTACCAGCAAGCCAGGAAGGTTGTTGAAAAGGGGAATGCTCAAGGTTGGGGCAAGCTGTTGCCTGTGGAAAAGAAAGAGGACAGATTTGGGTTGGGTTACAAACCAACTCAACAAGATCAATCAGAGGCTGCTAAGAAGCCCAGTTTTGTTAGTGGGGGAATGCTCACCCCTGATGCTGTAAACAACTTGGAAGATGAGTCGGAAGATGAGCGCAACCTGGAGAGCTGGATACGTCCAAGGATCCCGGGGAGCCGTATCTCAAACTGGTCTTCCCAGGAAATTATAAGGGTTACTCCTGCAGAGTAATTATTATTTCCTGTATATTTTAAGCATGCATCAAGTCTTGCATCTTGCCCAAGATGACAAGACTCATTTTGTAATCGAGCCATCTGTAATTTTGTGCAAACAGATCAATCAATGAATATCGGATGTCTTTTGCAAATGAGTCTTTTTCTTTTCTGCTCACTGTTTTTCATTTTTCTTTTTGTACAAAAATAAAATGGCAATGTTTTCAAAATGATAACTTCATTTCACTTTTCTCTAAACAAGATTAAAATCAATCACTAAAATGAACAATCTAAACCCTTGCAGAGAGTGCCTTTCAGACTGCACCGACAACAGCACAGCTATGGCTTCGTATGACTTTGACAATCCAATCAATCAAGCCGATGAAGGGGTTGAAGAAGATTTTGAGCTTCCTGAAGAGCTAGCCAGGTTGTTAAGGCAAGAGGAGAAGGTTATCACTCCTCATCAGGAGGAGATTGAAACAGTTAATCTTGGTACGGATGAAGACGTGAAAGAGGTTAAGATCGGGGCCTGCCTACAAAACTCAGTGAAAGAACAACTGATTGATCTGCTTCGGGAGTATGCGGATGTGTTTGCTTGGTCTTACCAGGATATGCCAGGGTTGGACACCGATATCGTCATGCACAAGCTGCCATTAAAAGAAGAATGCCCGCCAGTAAAACAGAAGTTGCGCCGTACTCGCCCAGATATGGCAATGAAGATAAAAGAAGAGGTACAAAAGCAGTGGGACGCCGGGTTCCTTGCTGTGACTAGCTATCCGCCGTGGGTTGCTAATATAGTACATGTTCCCAAGAAAGACGGCAAAGTAAGGATGTGTGTTGACTACCGGGACCTGAACAGAGCCAGCCCGAAAGATGATTTCCCATTACCTCACATTGATGTATTGGTTGATAATACGGCTCAGTTCTCGGTATTCTCCTTCATGGACGGATTTTCAGGATACAATCAGATCAAGATGTCACCTGAAGACATGGAGAAGACAACTTTCATCACACCCTGGGGCACGTTCTGTTATAAGGTGATGCCATTCGGATTGAAGAATGCTGGTGCAACATATCAACGGGCTATGGTAACATTATTCCACGATATGATCCATAAAGAAATCGAGTGTTATGTGGATGACATGATTGCCAAGTACCTCACAGAAGAAGACCACTTGGTGAATCTGTTGAAGCTATTCAAGCGTCTGAGGAAATACCAACTGAAATTGAACCCCAACAAGTGCACATTCGGGGTGCGATCTGGTAAGCTGCTGGGATTTATTGTAAGCGAGAAAGGGATTGAGGTTGACCCTGATAAAGTCAAAGCCATTCAAGAAATGCCTGCACCGAAGTCAGAAAAAGAAGTTCGAGGGTTCCTAGGTAGATTGAACTACATTTCACGGTTCATATCTCACCTTACAGCAACCTGTGAGCCTTTGTTCAAGCTGTTGAGAAAAGAACAAACGGTCAGGTGGAACGAAGACTGCCAGAGGGCTTTTGACAAGATCAAGGAGTATTTACAAGAACCACTAATCCTTATGCCTCCAGTAGAAGGAAGACCTCTGATAATGTACTTAACAGTATTAGAGGAGTCAATGGGGTGTGTGTTGGGCCAGCATGACGAGTCTGGTCGAAAAGAGTATGCAATATACTACCTGAGCAAAAAGTTTACCGACTGTGAACAACGTTATTCACTGCTCGAGAAAACTTGATGTGCTCTAGCGTGGGCTGCTCGCCGACTGAGACAGTATATGTTGACCCACACTACTTTATTGATATCCAAAATGGACCCAGTCAATTACATTTTCGAGAAGCCAGCTCTTACCGGACGGGTTGCAAGATGGAAAATGATCCTCACAGAATATGACATCCAGTACACATCTCAGAAAGCCATCAAGGGGAGTGTATTGTCTGATTATCTTGCTGAGCAACCTATTGATGATTACCAGCCTATGAGATTTGACTTCCCTGATGAAGACATCATGTTCATAAATGCAAAAGATCATGAAGAGCCTGTTCACACTGAAGGGCCCGACCCGGAAGAAGAATGGACTATGATGTTTGATGGGGCTGTTAATATGAATGGTCGTGGTGTTGGTGCAGTACTCATTACACCCAAGGGAGTTCACCTCCCTTTCTCGGCAAAACTCACCTTTAACAGCACTAACAACGAAGCTGAATACGAAGCTTGCATTATGGGTCTTAAGGAAGCCATTGACCTCAGGATCAAGACATTGACTGTGTTCGGAGATTCAGCTCTGGTAGTTAATCAAACTAACGGCAAATGGTACACACACCAGGATCATCTGATACCTTACAGGGATTATACAAGGAGGTTATTGACTTTCTTTACGACGGTCAAGCTTGAGTATATCCCCCGGGACGAGAATCAATTTGCAGATGCTCTGGCTACCATTTCATCCATGATCAAAGTTCAAGCTGCCAACTTTGTGCCTCGGATTTCAGTGTCCAGACTTGACAGGCCAGCATATGTGTTTGCAGCAGACGTTGTCAAAGATGATAAGCCTTGGTTCCATGATATTAAGTGCTTCTTGGAGGATCAAACATACCCACCTGGGGCATCTTCCAATGATAATAAGACTCTAAGAAGGCTTGCTGGTAGTTTCTTTCTGAACGCTGATGGTTCCCTGTACAAGAGAAACTTTGATATGGTACTCCTCAGATGCGTTGATAGAACAGAAGCAGAATTGTTGATGCACGAGGTGCACGAAGGGTCCTTTGGTACCCACGCAGGAGGGCATGCCATGGCCAAGAAGTTGCTAAGATCAGGTTATTACTGGATCACAATGGATGCCGACTGTTGTGCCTATGCCAGAAAGTGCCATAAATGCCAGATTTATGCGGATAAGGTGCATGTGCCTCCCAATCCTCTGAATGTGATGTCTTCACCCTGGCCCTTTGCCATGTAGGGCATTGACATGATTGGCAAGATTGAGCCAACTGCTTCAAACGGCCACAGATTCATCTTGGTAGCCATTGACTATTTTACCAAGTGGGTTGAAGCAGCTTCCTATGCAAATGTTACAAGGCAAGTGGTAACCCGATTTCTGAAGAGAGACATCATCTGTCGATACGAAGTTCCCGAGCGAATCATTACTGATAATGGTTCCAACTTGAACAACAAAATGATGGCAGAGCTATGCCGGGACTTCAAGATCCAACACCACAATTCTTCTCCTTACAGGCCAAAGATGAACGGCACTGTTGAGGCAGCTAATAAGAATATCAAGAAGATTGTGCAGAAGATGGTAGTCACCTATAAAGACTGGCATGAGATGCTACCGTTTGCTTTGCATGGGTACCGCACGTCAATCAGAACATCCACCGGGGCAACATCGTATCAGCTTGTGTATGGTATGGAAGCAGACCTACCTGTTGAAGTTGAATTACCTTCCCTACGGGTATTAATGGATGTTAAGTTGAACGAAGCAGAGTGGGTTCGATCCCGATACGAACAACTGAGTCTGATTGAAGAGAAAAGATTGGCTGCAATCTGTCATAGGCAGTTGTATCAGAAAAGAATGAAGAAAGCCTTCGATCAGAAAGTCAGGCTCCGAGAGTACCAAGTAGGAGATCTTGTGCTGAAAAGAATCCTCCCTCCTCATACAGACCACAGGGGCAAGTGGACTCCGAGCTATGAAGGACCATTTGTAGTCAAGAAAGTTTTCTCTGGTGGAGCACTGATGCTCAGCACCATGGATGGTGAAGACTTCCCGTCCCTTGTGAATTCAGATGCAGTTAAAAAATACTTCGCATAAAAATGACCCGCTGGACATAAAAACAGAATGTAAGTCCAGGCAAAAATAGGGCATCCCGGCGAGTCAAAAACAGAATAAAAGACTCGGGCAAAAATAAGGGAAGTAAACAAAAAATGTACACCCGCTGAGTTGAAAAGCCGCATTGGACAGCTCGGGCAAAAATGGGTATCTCGATGGATCGAAAACCCGAAGGGGCGACCCATGCAAAATAAGAGAATAAGCGAACAACTGCATTTCGAATTCGTCTGTATCACTTACAACTTGGTAAGCTTCGAAAGGATCAAGCCTCTTTCAGAATCAACCTTCTTCAGAAAGCGAGACGAGAAGAACGTCAAATGTCATACGAGTCATAGCAAGGGGAAGCTCCTTGAAGCGTCGTCAACATCGCCAACATTTTGTTTCTCAATTTATAAGCAATCTCCTCATTTCAGGGGATATGTTTCTTTGACTGTATCTTGCCAATTCAGGGCATACGAATTAATAAAATCAGATTTTTCAGTCATGTCTCGTCTCGTACGTTTTATTTTCATTTGCAAAATTTCCGATGTCTTTAAGATACTGATTGCATAAACACAGATGTTCCTTTTCTAAAGAATGTGTGCTTGCAGGGAATATATTTACTCCCGGGAGTGTCTGAACTCCTATGACGGAATCCGGTAAGGGATACCTCGGGATTACTTGTACGTTCCTATCTTTGCAGGATTGCAGGTATTCAAGGCACGACATGGGGCATGAAAACTTCACTCCCGGTAGGCTGGCAAATCAGCACTCACTCAGTCTTGGCACCCAAAGTGCTTTCTCCCCTGCTGAGTTGCCACTTGTTATTTCTCCCCAGCCGAGGTGCCAATCATTTTTCCTCCTCAGCCGAGTACAAAAGCCAGGGAACCACTTCCCCACAGAGACTCAGCCTCTATCCAGAAAAACAACACACGAAAGAATCACAACAGAGTGACGAAGGCTTCTACAAACCCCAGCTGGGTCCCTCATTACCAAGAATGGGTCTATCAGTGACCTGTTCCTCCAAGCAGATACATCTCAATGGTCTCATCCCCAGCTGGGATGTCCACTTCAAACAGATCAGCCAGAGATCTTCGCAGCAACGGGATCCGAATCCCGGACCGATACCTTTTGCATAATCATAGCATTCGCATCATATTCACCCCACAAAGCGTAGCATTCCGTCTAAATACGGAGCATTACGACAAAAATCAAACATGTTGCATAATCATAAGTCATGGTCTGAATCAAACACTTGTGAATAATGGCAATCCATCAACAATATACAGAATGCTCCCCAGATTCCCCAGCAAAGAGCTAAAGCAGTTGCCTTACACCCACAAACATCAGTACATACTCTTTGTGGCACCCGTCCGTGTCACATCCCCAACAGAAAGCCAAAGCATCCCCTTTGCACTCACAGATACTTATATATAACTTTCTTGACACCCGTCCGTGTCACCATCCCCAGCATAATTACCTAAACACTTTGTATAGCATATACTTGTTTATAATATACCTCTTGACACTCGTCTGTGTCACTCTCCCCAGCAGGTTGAACACTCGTCTATACACTACTCATACTTTTTACTCTTATTTCACTTATACAGATACTCGTCCGTATCTTGTATACACCACTTATATCAGATTCAACACTAGTCCTTGTTCTTTGTTAACCAGTTGGTACTCGTCCGTACCATCATCTCGGAACATGCGTCAAGCGTTTGTTTCTACCTGATACTCGTCCGTATCATAGTCTTAGGGATGCTCGTCCGCATCTTTAACCCATACACTGTGTCAAACACTTATGTCTTCTTGAATTTAGACACTTGTCTGTGTCTACTGTTCCCCAGAAGAGTCCCCTCAGAATCAACACTCGTCCGTGTTCTTTGTTAACCAGTTGATACTCGTCCGTATCATCATCTCTGAACATGTGTCAGTATTTGTTTCTACCCGATACTCGTACACAACACCAAAACACTCATACCTTTTATCTCTGGGATATAAACACTCGTCCGTGTTTACTATTCCCCAGTGGATCGCCCGCAAAGCAATATTTCTTTTCTATCTGACATTCGTCCTATGTCATGATAAACCCTGAGAGCAGCCGTACCCTGCTAGGTGATCGTCCTTCACCTCTTGATGATCGTCCTTCATCATGCTCATCCGATGGCCGTCCCCATCGTTGACCTTTTATCCGACATTCGTCCTATGTCGTGATATTTAGCAGTCGTCCCCTGCTAGGTGATCGTCCTTCACCTTTTGATGATCATCCTTCATCATTTTATCCGATGGCCGTCCCCATCGTTGATTTTGTTACCTAACATTCGTCCTATGTCATGGTAAACCTCGAGAGCAGCCGTCCCCTGCTAGGTAATCGTCCTTCACCTCTTAATGATCGTCCTTCATCATGCTCGTCCGATGGTCGTCCCCATCGTTGACCTTTTATCTGGCATTCGTCCTATGTCGCGATACTTTCGGCAGCCGTACCCTGCCAGGTGATCGTCCTTCACCTTAGATGACCGTCCCTCATCTTATCCCCAACAGATCAGCCGTCCCCTGCTAGGTGATCGTCCTTCACCTTTGATGACCGTCCCTCATCATTATTTCATTTATTCTTTAACCTGATGGTCGTCCCCGTCGTGGTCCCTTTTTCTTTTTCAGTTTAGCTCGATGGTCGTCCCCATCGTTGCTTGCATTACTTTATGAACCTGATGACCGTACCTCATCATTTACTTTGTACATATTCCCCAGAGAATCTTACAGCTTTACTTACCTTTTATATCCCCAGCATGTCGGCCGTCCCCGTCATTGCTCTTTCCCCAGCAGTCGTCCTCTGCTCGACGGTCGTCCTCCGTCGCGCGCACTTTATATTATACTTTATTTTCCTTTACAATCTATATCCCTTTTCTTCTTCATTCTGTGAGTGCAAATTCTGGACTGTCTTTGGTATTCAACCACAAGTTATCTTGTTTGCCTGATAAGCCGTCACTTACATCCTGCACAGCTAACTCATGTTTGAATAGGGGCAGCTGTAAACACCCCAAATTTGCCCTCACCCACTCACACCATGGCTTGTGATCTTTTCATATGCATAAATCCAATCATACCATCTCATACCACATTTTTTATTCACTGCATTGGTTCAAAGTCATCTGCATCTAGGGTTTGTGATCTGAGCAATCCAAGAGCTTCTTGAGCCACTCCAAAGGTCATCAATCACTTCAGAGGGGTCCATGTATGTTCAAGAATCATATTATATCCTCTCAAAGTCAAGAATGTCAAAGAATCACAAGAACTGAGAATGGTATGGAAGCAGGGCCAGGCTTGACTACACAGATGACCTAAAATTAGGGTTTTGGTTTCAAAGGCCATAACTCCAAATTTTTTGGTCATTCTTGTTTCTATTGGTCTCTATATGGTATAGGGAGCATGCATATCAATTTTCATGAAGAAATTCCATGGGGAAGTCATCTGATCAAAGGTTGACTTTCTAAGTAAGTCAGTGTAAAATCAGGGCATCTGAGGCCCCCAATGACCCAACCAAAGGGTGTTCTTCATCATTTTGATTGTGTATGATCTTTTTTTTTTATCATAGAAGATGTTGGGAGTTCACAAAATTGAAGAATTTCAAGTCATTTGCAAAGTTGACTTTTTGGGGAAGTTTGACTTTTAATGATTGCCATTTTGGGAAACTTTTTCAACCCTTGCTTTTGATTCAAAAATGCTTCAAATGGAAAAACTTTGGTCATGAAAGTTGTAGAATGGATCATTCCCTTTTCAAAAAGTACAAGAACATGACCTAATTCATTTTATATCAAAAGTTATGGCTTGTCAAAGTTGGCTAAAATCACAAAATTTGAAGTTTTCTACCAAAGAGACATTTTGCAAAATGGTTTGTTCAAGTGTTCTAAAGGCCTCAAATGTGTATCATTTCTTCACAACATGATCATATAACATCTAAAATTCAGAATGGGCCAAGGGATCACTCATCTTCATGACTTATGGAGCAAGATTTCTCAAAGGAAACAAAAGTGAAGCAAGTTGCAAAAACTCACTCAAGTGTGAATCCACTTGCTTGCTGACTTCACAACCAATCCTATGGCTCTCCACACATCTTGCTGCGCAGGACACCCCATCTGTCCTTGGCTAGCAAGTAGCCCATGCCTCTCTTACACAACTTTGACATTTTGGCAACTTGAGCCATACCAATCACAAAAGCACACATCAACTCATCTGACCAATCCCATTAGTTTATACAAACAAAAAGCAAGCCAAAGCACACACAACACAAGCCTGAAAACACCAAGAACTCAGCTCTCTCATTTTCACCCCATTTTGCAAAAGCTTTCGAAACACTCTCCACAGGCTGCAAACACACAAACCAACTTCACAAATCAACTCAGCATACTTCACTGATCAAAAACCACCCATCACCATTGCCTGAAACTCCCTGAATCAAAAATACGATCTCCACCCCACCTTGAACAGAACTTCTGTAATCTTCCAAACCAGCCATCACAAACTTCTTTCAAGTATCAAGGCTTCATCAGGGGCCTAAGAGGAGTGGTTTTCACAAAGAAAGAAGGTCAGAAAGTTGCAAACTGAGAAAGCTCAAAGCTCAGGTATCTCAAGAACTTTTTTTCCAGAAATGAGTTTTTAAGTTTCTAAATTGTTCCTCATGCTTTGCTGATCACTCTGATGTTATTACTTTTTGAAATGGTTGAGAAATAAGCATTTAATCGTGTTCTGAAACTTTTCTGACCTAAACATGTATTGCTTCGATTCACATGATTGATGAATGAAAAATGATTTTTGTTTGGGGGTTTTGGTTCAGTGTTGAATGGGGATGATTTCTGGGCCATTAGTTTTCATTTTCATGGATTTTTAAGGATTTTAGCAACTTTCAGGTGAGGGTCTTGCCGGAGAAGACGACCGGAAGTCTTCTCCGGCCACCTGAAAGTGATTAGGGCTAATCCATGTAATTAAATGCAGTTTGAATCTGGTACGTAGGATAGGCTGACTTTGTTTGACTGGCGCGCGTTTGGAGGGTCCAGATCCACTCATTAAACCCTAATCCACGTCATTAATCCTTTTAATTAAGTTTATAAGTTAATCTGGCCAGTTTAAATCTCCACCCTTAGATATGGCGCCAGTCAACGCGCGCGTTCCTTGTTTAAACCTCAGCCTTAGGATCAACATACTTTCATTTTTATTCAATTTTATTTTCATTAAATTCCATTTGTTTTCTTCATTTTATTAAAAATAGTAAAAATCATTCAAAAATTCTGAAAATTTTTATGCAACCTTTTATTAATTTTCAGAAACCAAAAACATTTTTATTTTTATTTTTTTGCATTAAAAATATTTTTAAATCATTTAAAAGTTTATTTTTAATTAATTAATGAGAATTAATTAATTAAAAATACTTTTAAGTATTTAAAAATCACAAAAAAATTCATGAAACCTTTAAAATCATTTAGAAACATTGTCCAACCCTCAAACCAAATTTCTTTTTTTATCTTGATGTCTTTTGACAATTTTCCATGGAATTAATTTCATTTCAAGGCATTATTTTGATCCAATCTTTAAAAATTCATTTCTGCCTAATCTTTAAGAGTTGGACTTTGATTCTTTTTGCATTGTGTCTTGCATATCATGTAGTTTATAGGATTAAATTGGCATGATTTGATCTTGCATTTTCAATTTGTTTGACATTTTTCTTGACAAGGTACCTTAAAACCCTAGCAATCTTAAGAAATTCATAACCCTCATTAGGTTAAGAGTTAGAACCCCTCCTTTAGGCAGTGAGTTTGTATAGGTTTAGGGTTCCTTTGAATGCATTTTCAATTTTTTATCATGATGTATGCTTCTGGTTTTGGTTTTTGTTTTGTGCATTGATCAAAAACCCTAATTTGGGCTTTCATATGCATCCATCTTGTATTTGCTTGCATACCATGACTTGCCATGACATTTTATGCATCCATTTGATTCATAATACATCTTAGGACATATTAGAAACATGTTTGATCATTGTATATTGCATTTGCCATGTTGTATGCCATTTGCATTTCATAACTTTTCATGTATGTTCATGGTTCTAAGCATGCTTCTCTTGCATCCATATGCTTGTATGATCATTCCCATCTCTTGTCATGTGTGCACATCATCTCTTAGAATCATTATCATCATGTATTTGCTTCTGGTTGTGATTTGTATCATGCCATTTCATCTCATTTTGCATTGCATTGCATTCCTTTCACTAACTTTTCAGGTGGTAAGTAACTTTGAGAAGTGAATTTGCCTTCACTTCTCACAATTTCTTTTCATCTCTCTTATGCATCATTGCTGCATTTTGTCTTGTGCTTGAGTTTGAGCTTGCTCATTCTTTTTCATCTTACTTTCTTTCTTCAAGCAACTTGTCTTCTTAAGTGAAGCAAGTTGTTTTTGCTTCTCTTTGCTCCTTTCATCTGCTTCCTTCCTGGTGGTTCCTCTGAAGACTTTCTTGCAAACCTCATAAACCCTAGAAACAACCAAGCATGACAATAATTAGGGTTTGATTAGTCCCCCTATTAGTTTTACCTTTGTGTCATCTTTTGTGTCTCTCCTCTCATCTCATAATCAGGGACTAAACCCTAAAGGCTTTAAGGCTTTGTGATTAAGCTTATGCCTGCATCCTTCTATTAGGATGGAGTGTATAACTTTAATCCTAAGTGTTAAACCCTTAATGTGTTTAAATCCTTTAATCAATTCACTCAATAATCATCAAGACATCAAGCTTGTAACTTGGGCCTTGCATTAGGGTTCTAATTCTTCCTTAACTGGTTAAGAAGGACTAACCCTAGTGTTAATGGACAAGTCCCCCTCAAGTTGTCTTACAAACCATAAAATTCACTTCTTCATCTTATCATTAACTAAAATCCATCTAATAAAGGCTTTGTTTTGTCATGAGTTTAATCCCTAATCATGGATTAAGTTGAGGAGCTTTCCTCAGCTTAAACATTCTCATCTATTATCCTTCTATTAAGATGGTGTAATGAGTCTGTTTAATCCCTGATTATGGCTTAATTTCATTACTAGACACTAAACAAAAACACAAAAAACATCTAAATAATCACAAGTAGGTTAATGATCTTAATCCTACACCATGGTAATTAAGTGTGAGAAGCTGACTTCACACTTAAGGCATTCTCATTACCCCTAATCAGAGGGAAGATGTGATGAGTTTACTAACCCATTGGTTTAGGCTTAAGCTCATTAATCTATGACAAACTTTCAAAAGCAATAAAAGACTGAAAACTCAAAAACAAACAATAATCGTCTCCTTCGGGATTCTTTTCTCATCTCATTCACTCATAAACGAGAACTTGCTTCTTTCGTCTAATGCAAGACAGTCTGCACCTGAGCCAGACAGGTCATACACTTGAGCATAGACAAGTAAGCAGTTCACAAGTCAATTCATCTTTCAGTCTCTTTGGGTCGAACTACGGTGTTCTGACTTCCTCATTGCACGAGAGGATACGTAGACATAACTTAACAGTTATCGAACAAAAGTCTCTGTATATTCTCCCTCTTTCCAGTCTTATTCTTTAAGCCTCATTATCATGAGCTTTTCATCTTTGTCCTGACACTGACACTTCACCTATACACTTCACTTCTCTTACACTGACACCTGTACATCCTTTTCCAGCTCTTTTATACACAAATTACACTGACACTACCCCTTTAAAACACAAATCTCTTAAGCGTAGATCCCGTCGAGTACGACGGACAATCTGGGTGCTAATACCTTCCCAGGTTGTAACCAACCCCCTTTCTCAGTCTCTCTGGTTCGCAACCGTCTTATCCATATCTTTTCCTAGGTTTATGCAGCATTACCTTTCCTTCGGGATAAAAATGCCTAGCTGGCGACTCTTTTCTTTCTTTTGAGTTCACTCCTGTGTGTTCTCATTTCTCCTTTCGCCGACCGTTCGCGTCTGTACCTTTATCTGAGCCGGGTCTCATCTATCGGGAGCGACACTAATCACATGATCACTTCCAAACTTCCAAAGATATGGGTCATCCCAAACATAATATTTGGCATCACTCTTGAGTTTATGAATCTGTGATCTAGAAACACCTGTAGGAAAAACACCAGCAACAGGATAATTAACAATATCAGCAAACCAAGGAGTAATGCCATGCACAAGTAAAAGTTGTTCATCAGGGAAGCCATCCTGAATCGAAAAAGGATCTTCATCTCTCTCTATCCTGCTCAAGTGATCAGCCACCAAGTTCTCAGCTACACTCTTATCTTTAATTTCAACATTAAACTCTTGGAGCAACAACATCCACCGAATCAGTCTCGGTTTTGCCTCTGGTTTCTTCAATAAGTATCTTAAAGTTGCATGGTCAGTAAAAACAACAACTTTGGAACCTAGCAAATATTTTCTAAATTTATCAAGAGCAAAAACAATTGCTAAAAGTTTCTTTTCAGTGGTGGTGTAATTAGACTGTGCAGAATCCAAAGTCCTAGAAGCATAATAAATAACATGGGCATCCTTATCAACTCTTTGTGCAAGGACCACTCCAACCGCATAGTTAGAAGCATCACACATAATCTCAAAAGGAAAGGTTCAGTCAGGGGGCTGGATGATGGGAGCAGAGGTCAATGCTTTCTTCAAGAAGTCAAATGCCTTTTTGCAATTGTCATCAAAGTTGAAAGTGACATCATTCTTCAACAAATTTGACAACGGAAGAGCTATCTTGCTGAAATCCTTAATGAAACGCCTGTAAAAACCTGCATGACCAAGAAAAGAATGAATCTCGCGAATGCAAGATGGGTAAGGTAATGTAGAAATCGCATCAATCTTAGCAGGGTCTATAGAAATTCCTTTTTCAGAAATAATGTGGCCCAAAACAATTCCCTGATCAACCATAAAATGGAATTTTTCATAATTTAAAACAAGATCAGTTTCGATGCATCTTTCTAAAACCATATTCAAACTATTCAGGCATGCATCAAAAGAAGAACCATAAATAGTGAAATCATCCATAAACACTTCCATGCAATTTTCAATAAAATCAGAAAAAAAAAATACTAAGCATACATAGTTGGAAAGTGCCAGGAGCATTGCAAAGACCAAAAGGCATCCTCCTGTAAGCAAATGTGTCGAAGGAGCACGTGAAAGTGGTCTTCTCTTGATCCTCAGGTGCAATATGAATTTGAAAGTAACCTGAAAAACCATCGAGAAAATAATAATGTGATTTACCTGCGAGCCGTTCGAGCATTTGATCAATGAACGACAAAGGAAAGTGATCCTTTCTAGTCGCTTGATTCAGTCTCCTGTAGTCAATACAAATTCTCCAGCTATTCTGAACTCTAGTGGGAACAAGTTCATTCTTTTCATTTTTCACCATTGTGAGTCCAGATTTCTTAGGTACAACCTACACTGGGCTTACCCATTTGTTGTCAGAGATAGGATAAATGATACCTGCTTGTAAGAGTTTGATTACCTCTTTTTTCACTACATCCAGGATCAAAGGATTAAGCCTCCGTTGGGGATGCCTTATTGTTTTCGCACCCTCCTCAAGTAAAATCCTGTGCATACACATAGAAGGACTAATTCCTGGGATGTCTGCTAATGTCCATCCAATCGCCTTCTTGTGCTTCTTCAAAACCTGCAAGAGCTTATTTTCTTGATCTAAATCAAGGTTAGAAGAAATAATAACAGGGAGTTTTTCATTACTCTCCAAATAAGCATATTTCAGATTATCCGGAAGTTGTTTCAATTCTAAGGATGGGGGTTGCTCGATGGATGGAGTGTTTGGGGCAGCCGGGAAGTCAAGAGCATCAGCTGCATAAACAACATCCTCATCATGAACTTCACCTGTAGGAATCATTCCCTCCTGCAAGGCAGCATCACTCTCAGCACATACAACACAAAGGTTAGTGTCAATACAACCAGTGCATGAGTAAACATCATCATATCCAGATAAAGAAGGAAAATCAAGTGAAAGCAATTCAACACAAGTGTCATCAATTAATTCAGATATCAATTCAACATGAAAAACAGAATGTTCCTCCATGGGATGTTTCATGGAATTGAAAACGTTAAATTTCGCGATAATGTCACCAAATTCCATGGTCATGGTTCCATCGTCAACATCAATCTTTGTTTTCGCAGTTTTCATGAACGGTCATCCTAAAATGATGGGAGCTCTGCTTGACTTAGTTTCTCCTTCCATGTCCATAATGTAAAAATCTGTAGGAAAAACTAAATCGTTAACTTGAACAAGGACATCTTCCACTATTCCCCTGGGGCGGGTGTTGCTTCTGTTCGCCAGCTGAATGATTAAACCTGTATGCTGCAAAGGACCAAGACAAAGGTTATTATAAACAGAAGTAGGCATAACATTAATGGTCGCTCCTAAATCAAGCATGTAATTCTCAAATTTACTATCCCCGATGGTACAAGGAATAGAAAAAAATCCTGGGTCTCTCTGCTTCTGTGGCAAGACCTGGGTGAGAGCTGAAACATTTTGCTTGGGCTGAATAAAAGAAGAAGTATTTCTTCCTAACTTAATTCTCTCTTTATCCTTATTACGCCTCTTGTGTGTACACAAATCCTTCAGAAACTTTGCGTACTTTGGAATCTGCTTGATTACATCAAGAAGTGGAATGTTCACTGCCACCTTTTTGAACACATCCAGAATCTCTCTTTCTTTGTCTTCTTCAGGAACACTCTTATTTTTCCGCACTATATGTGGGAAAGGGATTGGTGGTACATATTCTTTTTCGGGCTCAACAACAACAGTAGCAGGTTCAGGTTCAGGTTCAGGTTCAGGTTCAGTCACCTCCTTATTTTTTCTGGGGTAGAATCTGCAACCTTTCCAGATCTCAATGAAATTGCACTCACATTAGGATTAGGACATTTTGGATTCGCAACTATTTGGGCAGGAAGTTGGTTCGAACCTTGGGCTTGCTGCAAGGCATTTATAGAAGTTGCTAACTGTCCAATCTGTGTCTACATGGCTTGCATACTAGAATCTTTCCGTTGTTGGAATTCGAGATTACTGGAGGCTAATTGCTTAATAATATCCTCTAATGAAGGACCAGAAGAAGATGGGGCAGCAGTGATCACCGCTTGTGGAGGATTTTGTGGCGGTGGTAGCATCACTTGTTGTTGGTTGGAAGGCTAATTTCTATATCGGAGGTTTGGATGGTTCCTCCAATTTGGATGGTACCTATTAGTGGACAGGTCAGGAACGTTGTATCGGTCCTGGTTGTTACCTTGATTGTAAAGGGCTGCAGCATAAGCTTGAGGTAACTCAAGAGGTTTTTCATCTTGCAGAATAGGACATGTATCAGTAGGATGATCAGCAGAAGTACAAATACCACATAATCTCACTGTTTGAGCTTGTTGGGCTGCTTGAGCTTTACCTACCACTACCAACTATTTCACCAAATCGGTCAGCTCACCTATTCTGCTTTCGAAATTTTTGTCGAAGTGAGAAACATGAGAAGAAACATGCACTTCATTAACACCCTTTATTTGCACAGAATTGTCTCTTGTTGTGAACTGTTGGGAATTAAGTGACATGTTCTCAATCAGAGCCTTGGCAGCGGCTGGAGTCTTATCATCAAGTGCTCCACCACTAGCAGCATCCAAAATATTCATATCCATTGGTTTTAACCCTTCATAGAAATACTGAATCAATAATTGTTCGGTGATCTGATGTTGTGGGAAAATCGAAATCAATTGTTTGAACCTTCCCCAACATTCAGTCAATGATTCATTATCCAATTGTCTAATACCACAAATATCTTTTCTTATCGAGGCAGCTCTGGATGCGGGAAAGTATCTCTCTAGGAATACCTTTTTCAAATCATTCCAAGTAGCAACAATATTTGGCTCAAGATAGTATAACCAATCCTTGGCTGCACCTTGTAGAGAAAACGGAAAGGCTCTCAGCTTGATGTGATCTTCGGTAATTCCTTCTGGCCTGAGTGGTGTGGAACAAACAATCTGAAACTCTTTAAGATGCTTGTGCGGATCCTCACCTGCAAGACCACTAAATCTCGGCAACAAGTGTATTAATCCAGATTTTAATTCAAAAGGAACAGCAAGGTTAGCATAATCAATACACAAGTTATTATAGTTCACATCAGGGGCAGCCAATTGTCTTAAAGTTCTTTGGTCACCCATATTTTCAAAAGCTAATTCAGAATCAGAATCAAACAAATTATGTAAAAAATCAGAATCAAAATCAAAATCAGAAGTGAATGGTGAACTATCCTGGACTGCTCTACGTCGTGTGTGCAAAGTTCTTTCTACCTCAAGATCGAATGTAAAAAGTTCAGAACAGGATGACCTAGTTGCCAGGACTAATGCACAACAATGCAACAACAATAGCAAAAATGCCAACAATGTCCCTAAAAGTAAAAAATAAACACAGAAGAAAATCGATCAAAATAAATTCAAAAAAATAAATTGACACCAGAATTAATCTAATTAAACAAAATAATGCCCTAAACGGATTATTCATTCCTATTCGGATACAACCTCAATGACAAGCGCTATGAGAATTGTAAGATGTACGATCCTATTGTCCGAATTAAGCAAACGTGATAAAATCTCATGAATTAAGCAAACATGATTGATCAGACACAAAACGAATTAAGCAAACATGTCGTGTCTATGTTAGGATCATACAATCAACCAAATTGAATCAATATATTTCATGCAATTTAATTAAGCATGCAAGAACACAAAATATAATTGAAAGGAATTAAACTAAAATTAACATTATAATAATCTCAAGTGTTGGAACCTGAATACAGTAGATTGACTTAAGGGCGGTTAGTTCTCCATCGTTCTTTCAAGCGTAAGGAATAAAATAAAATCGTGAATAGTGTTTTGAAGAGCAGCTACGGCTGCTAGGTTAAATAGAAAACCTAAAAACCCGTTTACAACCCAACTGGGTCAAATACATAACCCATACCCAATTCTAAATGACCCGAAACTGAATAAAACTAATGCAGCAGCTTCAAACGAAATTATGGAAAATATGACTCCGAATCTGACTTTGACTCCAACACGAAAGTTGTAGCTCTCTCTCTTAGCTTTTCATCGACTGGTAGAACGCCTCAATCAGATTCCTGGAACTCTGGTTATGATCATTTCCGTAAAAGCTGTTAAAGCTTAAAATTAAGTACGAAAATTAGATTAAGCCAAAAATAAAGTAAATTAGAAAAAAAAAATTAAAATATAAAAATAAACAAATAAAACTAAAGAAATGTCTAAGTGCAATCATGTAGGAATGTGCACCAAAATACACTGATCACATATCATGATTGTCGAGGCATGAAATGCTATAATGCATTTGGCAAAGAAGGAACCAGGGGGCTTCAGTTAGATATAACCAGTATTTGTATTTGCTATTATTCTTTGTATTTGTATATCGATAACATTTATAGTTTAAACTTGTATTAATATTTGAATTTTTACATGACATTCTTGAATTATATTAATATTTATGGTTTTATGATATCCTTAGCATAAATGTTCTAAAAATATATATTTGGTTAAAAAACATCAATTTGGGACACTTGCTCCCAAGGTAAAGACTCTCAAATACTTTCAGATGTTATTTCAGATATGCATTTACGGAATCGCTTTGAATGAATTACGGAGATGCATATCTAAAGTAACCTTTGAAAACATTCTGGATAGATGGTTCACTTATGAAACACTTTCAGTGGTTAATCCAAAGATGTATCTCCGTAATTTTTTTTAGATGATTCCATAAATGCATCTCCAGACTAGATTTGACAAATATGAAGTGAATGACTCACTTATGAAACGTTGTGTGCAAAGTCGATCTTAGGGATAGGCCACCACGACTACCACAATGAGACTCGCATTTTCACTTTATATTTATAATAGTTTAATTAGTTGATTTAAAAAAATCTTTTAAATTATTTATATACCAGTTAAATAATAACACATATTTAAAATATATAAAATTAACAACCATTTATAATGTGTATTATTTGATTTATTAATTTAAAAATCACAAAGATAATAATTTTTTGAGTTCTTTAACATAATAGAATACTTGATACATCTAAATTTTTTTAATATAATTTTGACATTATTTTTCAATTATAATTTTTTTCTAAATAATAAAAAGAGTGTTTAAATGAGTTAATTTTATGGGTTCAATGGTTATACACTGACAGTATAAAAATATCATCCAATAAAAATATATCATTCTGTCATGTCATATAATTAGTTTAAAATTTTCAATATGACTTGGTGGGATGCATGATCGTCATTGGTTGGCAATATAAAAGTTTTTTATGCATCACCCCTTTTTCCTAATTTTATTATTAATTAAACTAAAATTATTTATAATAATTTGATGGTTACACCTAAAATATTTAAAATATATTAATTTTAAAAAAATATTTAATTTTCAATTTCGCCTCAAACTTCAAGATACGTCGAACTGACCCCAGATTGTATGTATTTAAAATATATCTAAACATGCATCTTAGAAATATGAAAATGGCAAATTTGAAATTTTAGTGTCTTCATGGAGTTAATATTGAAATCCCCCATGGAGTTGATAAAGTAATGATATATTGATAAAAATATTAACTGGGCATAATCGGATTCGGTTACCAACAGACCTATTATTTCCATTAGAATCAAACTGGAGGAGTTTGTTTCAAATCGAACCAAACATCCAATGTAACCAGATCTGGCGTGTACCATTGAATTCGGTCCGGTCGGATATACTTGGTTGATTTTCTTTTGTCCACACCTAAAATCCATGCATGACTTTCTCTATCTACTGAGTTGTTTAATCCACCTTTTCTTCAAAAAATAAAACACCATAATTCAAAATCCCTTCTATGATGAACTTTTAGTCTTTTATAGAAATAATTTATTAATCTTTAGTTGACTAATATATTCATACATCTGAATGTTCTACACATGTGATGCTTTGAATTGACAAACTAGCAGAAAAATATTCACATAATAATAAAATAAACAAAGAGACTAATAAAAAGCATGGGATACAGAAGGAAAAGAATACACGACACAATTTAGAAACTGTTGTGCTCACATATCTTCTAAAATTCTTGGAAGTAATTGAAGGAAAAAACTAACAAGACAACAATGAAGACGTTACAACAGAACATGAGGTGTACAAGGTTTCTAAGCTTCATTCTCCTTCATATTTTCCTCTTCTCCTTAACAAATGCACAATTACCATATTACAAATTAAGTTATTGCCAGAATTCAACAGAAAAAACAAACAACACAGCATACCAATCCAACATTAACAAAGTTCTTTCATGGATAAACTCTGATTCTGCAGCAGGCACGGTATCTAACCGAACCACCATTCAGAGCAGAAATAACAATGATGATGATGTTTATGGGTTCTACGATTGTCGTGGTGATGTCAGAGGAACTTTCTGTAAATTTTGTGTCAACACCGCTGTCAGAGATATCGGTCAACGTTGTCCGAGCAGCATCTCGGCTATTATATGGTACGAACTATGCGTTGTAGGATTTTCTAATCATAATATCCAAGGAAAAGTTTATACAACCCCAACATGGAATTTTACCGGAACAAAAACTGTTAAGGACTCAACTGAAGTTGGAAAAGCAGAAAATGACATGAGGAATTTGATAGGTAAAGTGACTTCAAAAGAAGAAAATGCCAATTGGGCATTCGGTGAGTTCGACCGGAGTGACAACGAGAAAAGGTATGGCTGGGTGCAGTGTAGTAGAGACATTAGTAAGGATGGCTGTAGACAATGTTTGGAGGCTATGTTGGATATAGTTCCTCAATGCTGTAGAACAAAGGTAAAATGGGCAATGTTATCTCCTAGTTGCGGGATGAAGATTGATGACAATAAGTTCTATAACCTGCAAACAGGATCTGCTTCTTCTCTGGTACCAAATCCAGGTAATATTAATTGTTGAATTTGGCCTATAAACTGAGAAAAGAAATGAAACATTTTCATCTATGATAGTGTTGCAGGCAAGAAGAAAGGTGCAAGTAATACCAAAACCTTGATCATCATCATTGTAAGTGTACTGGTGGCAGTAGCTCTACTAATTTATTGTGTCTACTACTACTGGAGAAAGAAAGGTAAGTAATATAAAAAGTTGCATACATACATGTTGAAAGTTCTCTAACCTCATTTTAATAAATTACCTATGACAATATAAGTCTCTATTCAAACTTACTAGGTGAGTTACATATGAGGAGGACCATTACTCCTATATCTTTCCAGGATCGTGTTCAAAGTGAGGATTCATTAAATGGAGCCCTTCCTATGATCCCTTTAACTTTAATTCAATAAAGCACTGATAACTTTTCAGAATCATCAAAATTAGGAGAAGGTGGATTTGGTCAAGTATATAAGGTATATATAAAATTGGATCTAGAAGCCTAAGAATGCATTAATAGTTTTTCTTTATAACTTTTATGTACTACCAATTTATTTTCGTTCATTTTTATCAGGGTATTTTACCAGATGGGACTGAAATTGCGGCCAAACGGCTTTCAGAAACGTCAGGCCAAGGTTCTGAGGAGTTCAAGAATGAAGTTATTTTCATAGCTAAACTACAACACAGAAACCTTGTGAAACTCTTGGGTTGCTGCTTTGAAGAAAATGAAAAGATACTCGTATACGAGTACATGTCAAATTCAAGCCTTAACTTTCACCTTTTCGGTATGTTTTGACAAACTTTAATCTTCCCATTTTCTATCATCTATATTCTTTTATCTGCTCTAATAAATACAATGTTCCTATATATGGCAGATAAGGAAAAACATAAGCATCTAGATTGGAAATTACGACTAAGCATTATCAATGGAATCGCAAGAGGACTGCTATACCTTCATGAGGATTCTCGACTTAGAGTAATCCATAGAGATTTGAAAGCAAGCAATGTTCTTCTCGATGATGAAATGAATCCAAAAATATCAGATTTTGGAATAGCAAGGACATTTCAAAAAGATCAATATCAAACAAAAACAAAAAGAGTTATTGGCACCTAGTAAGTGTCAATGGTAACTCTTATTTAAAAATATATATAAGAAAATTTTACATGATTCACAACTTACATTGTTCTATTGATTTTATATAGTGGATACATGGCTCCAGAATATGCTATGGCTGGGTTATTTTCAGTCAAATCAGATGTTTTCAGCTTTGGAGTTCTTTTATTAGAAATAATTTACGGAAAAAGAAATGGAGACTTCTTTCTTTCAGAACACATGCAAAGTCTTCTATTATATGTGAGTTTTACATTTTCTAACAAAATGTTTCAACTCAAGTTTCTAAATATTCATATCTATATGCAGACTTGGAAACTTTGGTGTGAAGGGAAAAGTTTAGAATTAATCGACCCGTTCCACAAAAACACATACATTGAAAGTGAAGTCATGAAGTGCATACATATTGGTTTATTGTGTGTACAAGAAGATGCAGCGGATAGACCCACCATGTCCACCGTTGTTCGCATGTTAGGGAGTGACACAATGGCCCTTCCAAAACCCACAAAACCAGCATTTTCAGTTGGGAGAATGTTCAAGAATGAAGATCAAGTTTCAAAAAATTCTAAGGATAATTCTGTTGATGAAGTAACCTTAACTAGTGTTTCAGCTAGATAGTTGATATTATGGTTCAGCTTGTGCCAGATATGAAAATGTATAGAGTTCTTTTAGAAAAAGATTTGAAGTAAAAAATGAAGACAAGGATTTTAAAGTTGTTGAGAAGCTACCTAGATTTACTTGAAGGGTGATAAACAACTTGTTCAATTCTTGGTTAATATGGAAATATATGTTTGATGTGTTATTAGTTTTTCAATGTATTTTTCTTTAACACAAATGTCATGAAAAAATGTGGTTATATATGTAACTAATTTTGACTTTATACCTTTTGCTTTTGCTTTGATATCTGACTGAATATATATTAGTAACAACATTTATATAGCTAATAATTATAAATTAATGGAGAATAGATCAAATTACGATTTATCTCTAATTTGTCAAAACCTATTTTAGGAAAGATGATAAATAAAATTAAGAGGAATAAATCAATTTTCGATTTGTATCTAATTTTTCTAACATCTTATAGGAAATGTGATAAATATAATTACACCCTTATATTATTTCTTGATTAACATCACCTAAATTGAACAAATTTGATAAGAATATCTACCATTTGAAATTAAGTACTAAAATGAGGAAGTGATATAATTTTGGTCAACATATGCATTACGAATTGAATGACAATCAACTTTAATATGCTTTGTGCATTCATGGAAAACAGGATTTATAATGATTTGGGTGGCACTTGTATTATCAGCATAAAGTGATATTAGCTCTTTTTGAGGAAATCCAGGTTCACCCGAAAGACCACGAAGCCAAATCTAGGTTCGCCCAAAAGACCACGAAACCAAATTATTTAAGAACAAGTATAATAAATACCCAGATTTAGCAAAAGTTTTAAAGACTTTTGCTTTCTTACTTTTGCATGAGATCAATGAAGAATCGAGAAAAATGTATCAGCCAATGACAAATCGTCGAGTATCCAGACACCCTGCCCAATTGATATCACTGTAAGCACTCAATTTATGAGCTATATTGGTAGGAATGAATAGACCTCGATGCGAGGTTCCATTCCAATAGAGAATTATACGACGCACCAATGCCAAGTGAAGAAGACGAGGAGAACGCATAAATTGACTTGTTGAAAACAAAAGATATGTCAGGATGAGTAATAGTCAAGTAGTTGAGGCTTCTCACGAGTTGTTGATACATAAAGAGATAAGGCAAAAGATCACCATCATCACAATGATATTTTGTTAGATATAATTCATTTTCATTTGAGTTGCATTTAGAGTTTGATTTTCCTTGCATTTGAATGTAATTTAGGTTCTGATAGTATATAAGGCAAGTTTCAGTTTTGTAAAGCAAGTGAACCAGTTGTAATCATTTTTTATTTTGAAAGATAGTTACAGAATAACATTAACTCTCTTCCATCTTCATCATTTTCATATTCTTCCTTCTTGTGCATCAACAATTGTTATCTAGAGTTCCGATTCGGATTTAGATCGGGAAACACAGATATACGTGAGGCGTGTGTGATTGATTTCGTTTCTGAAATTCACAGCGAATTGAAGTTAGAAATCAAAACAGAATCAATTTTCTTGATTATGAGGGATATGGAAACAGAGTATTAGTGAGATTTAAGTGATTTTGCACAAGAACGAAGATGAACAGTGGAAGCAGTAGCTTGAATACAAAGCTTCCAACTTTGATGGAAAGAATTTGGAATCGATGGATGATTCAGATGTGTGTGTTGTTTAGCACTCAAGATGATTTTGATCTTGTCAATGACGGTTATGTAGCGGTTGCAGCAGATGCAACTGAAACACAAAGAAATACACAAAGAGAAACGAGGAAGAAGGATCAGAAGGTGTTGTTTTATATCCATCAGTGTGTGGATACGAATGTGTTTGCAAAGATCGTTGATTCAACGACGACAATGGTTGCACGGGGCACAATAGTACGATGTTACAACAGTGATGCATTAGCGAAGAAGGTGAAACTTCAGTCTCTAAGTTAGTAGTATGAGAATCTTAACATGAGGAGCAATGGGTATGTACCTGATTACATCTTTAGAGTGATTCCGATCAAAAATGAGATGAAATCTTATGGAGAGACTCTCTCTGAACATGTAATCATTGAAAAGGTACTGAGATTACGTACTCAGTTTGATTACATTATTGTAGCAATTGAACATTCTAAGGACCTCAGCACCATGAGAATTGAAGAGTTGCAAAGTATTCTAGAGGCATAAGAGTTGTGTCTGGCTGAAAGAACCTTTGAAAGAGAGGTAGAGCAGACTCTGAAGGCGTCGCGTCTTCTAGTAAGAAGAATCAGAAGCAGTCTTACTCAGAGGTCAACTCTGATGAGAAGAAACATCCGAAGGAAAAGGAAAAGTATGATAAGAAGAAGGTTCAATGTTATATTTGTAAGAAGTTTGGTCACTTTGCTGCTGACTGTTGGTTAAATAAGGAGAGGAAATTAGAAGAAGCAATCGTAGCTAGAGGAGATTTTGATGATGAACCCATGTTATTGATGGCTTCTGAATGCCGAAGAAATGGGAAATGTCAAGGTTAGAGTAATGAATAGAAAGACTGTTTTGATCAAGTATGTTTTGTATATTCCGGGCATGAAAAGAAATCTGATAAGTGTAAGTCAGTTAATTGAGAAATATTTCTCGATTACTATGAAGGATAATTTCTTAAAGTTGTATGATTCTGATCAGAAGTTGATTATGCAATCTGAATAGGGAAACAACCAAACATTCAAGATGAATGTGAAAATAGTTGAAAGTAAATGCCTTGGCGTAGAAGGTATTGAAGATGACATTGAACTGTTATGTTTTATTATTAATGTTGTGTGTTTATGTTTAAAATAAATAAGAGAAGATAGGGAATAGTTATTTATTGTGGAATATAACAAGGAAATAGGTCATTATGGCATTAGGGAATGCAGACCCTCAAAATTATGTGATTTATAATGTTACTCCTTTAGTATATCATTTGTATCGATCAACTGGTATAAGAGCGTATATCATTTGTATCGATTAACTGGTATAAGAAAATTTCTGATCCGAGATAGAAACAGAAACAGGAAAAAAAAAGTTTCCATCAAGAATGGAAGGAATGTTTGGTATTTTTGAGAGAATTTAGAGGTCGTAGAAGAGAATTCAAAGACTTGCAATTCCAATCTTTAAAGGAAGTGATGTTGTTGGACGGATGACTAAGGTTGAGAATATTTTGATGTAGAAGGTGTATGTAAAAAAGAAGATCAAATACCTAAAGTTTTGCAGTGGATGAGTGGTAGTGTCATCACATGGTACCAATTGTGGGTTTCAGTTAATCCAATTTCCATTTGGAGACATTTTACCGGGGCAATTCTCAAAATATTTGGGCCAGAAATTAACTGAGTAGAAAATCAAAAACCAAATGAGAGGTCACTACCAGAAAGATTAAACCAACAACCACCATTGGCTAAATCACCAGACATCGAATCTTACATGGTGTTTGCTACTTTTCCTAAAACTAAGTCTAGGAACAAGGAACTTTCACTACCGGTTTCGACGTCGCCCCAACAACCGTTAACGAGAGGACAGACAGTAGCGAGCAAATTTGATCCAGGAGGAATTTTTCCTATTTCATGTACAACTCAACAATCTGTCTGTTTCAAGTTATGGGATGTGGGAAGATATATTTTTTCTACGAATTTCTTTCACCTTGAGGACAAGGTGTGAAACATTAGGAGGAAGTATTGTTAGACTTTTCGTTAATTAGCAGTATACTTTTAAGTAGCAATTATTATATATTACTATTAAAAGAATTAGTGGAAAGTTATTATAGTATTAGGAGTAGTTATGTTTTATTAATGTTGTGTTTATTTTTGGAATAGATAGGAGAAGTTATTGAAGAGTTTATCATGGAATTTTGATAGGAAATGGACTCTTTTGGCATTAGTAGGGAGGTGCAGATTCTGTAGTTTAGTGAATTTAGGCTCGTCTCTTTTAGATTAAAAAAAAGTGATTTTTTTCCTAGATTTTTTTTAGAGATTCTTAAAAAAAAAAAAAAAGTAGAAGCTATTGTTTACTATCATAAAAATCATTTTCTTAAAAAAAGTTTTTTTTTCTTGTTTGGAAACTTAAATGTAAAAATGATTTTTTTTAATTATAAATTACTAAAAAGGACATATAAATGATTGTATATGATTTTTCAAAATACTTGTGTTATGTTACAATGCAAAAAGTAATAATGCTTTATAAAAACTATGTTAATAACCCATGTACATAAAAACAAAAGTAACAATGTAGTCAATTTATAATAACCAAACAAATGCAATCACAATTAATTCAAATACATTTCAGAAAAGTAACAACTGCAAAATATATACAAAAAAACAGAGGGACCGTGTTTATAGTTCAAGATTGATGTAAGAACTTAAAGCCTACCTAGTTCATGACACCAATAGTTTTCGGCATAGTTAAATATAAGAAAAAGTGATGCTCAATGTTTCTTCCTTAATTGGTTTCATTCAGTCCAAGTTTTAGGCAGAAAATAGTTTTATCATCAATAAACTATTAATTTTTTATGTGATCTAGCTTGTGGAACAAGTAAAGGTGATAAGAATCATTGAAAAGAAGATAACATCCATTTTAACACCTTGCAAACACAACTTCATTATCAATCTTTCATGTCTAGCTTTAGAATCAAAGTTATCAGTTATGTTTAAATTCTGGTACTCAATGATGTTGTTATAGACACTATTTGACCGAGCACTGAATCTATATTAGTAAACATTATATAATAACTCTTACAAGCTTTTTTTAGCAAAACTTTCACAATCTAACTAGTTTCAAAATATAACTTTCTTTTAAATATATAACCCCACCAATACAGCACATTCATATAGTTACTACCTGAAGTAATTGCAAGAAAACAATGTATCATAACTATCCTAAACTATTATTCACAAATTCTAGTATAAACATACATAATCCTGCAGTAAGAGACAAGAATGTTGCAGAAAATAGGTAAAACAGAAGGGAAATATCAGAGTTCCAGGATTAGAGTTGCAGTTAGTAAAATTTGAATGCCATACAGGTTATACATTGATTTATGCAGCCAAATTCTGACTAGTAAGAATACATAAAGCAATTAAATTCTACTATGACAAAGGGTTCTAACCTGAATTAGCAATAGCTTCAAGTTTCATAATTCAATATCAAAATCAGTTAAAAACCCTATATCACAAATTTAACAAAGAAATCATTACCTCTAATGAAAAATGAGAAATAAAATAAGAAAACAAAAATCACAGATAACATTAAAGAAGAATAAGAAGATAAATGATTATTTTTACCCGATGCAAAGAAGAAAAAGATGACATTGTTCACGCCGGTGCCATTGAAGAAGAGAGGAAGAAGATGGCACTGTGCACCCCATTGAATTTGAGATTCTGAACAAAATAAAGCTAAACCCGAGAAGGGTATTTTCAGAATTTTAAGAGTAATTTTGTAACGTTCCTATGGAGGCAACTTTCGATCTTTTTTATTTTCACTTTCTAGTCTATGTCAGAATGGTAGTATTTCTAAAGTTAACGAGCGGGAATCGGGAGACATATGCATTCGCAGTATACACATTTTTTTAAAATATAATAAAAATGATATAATCTTTAGCGCATATTCTGAGTATGTTTGTTAGATCTGATTACTTCATAACATGATCTACACAGTAACAAACATTAGAACATAAAATTGTTCTTTCACAAATATTTCATTGTTATCATCAAAATATAGAGATGAAATGCATAGACAACTCTTGTTCTTACAAAATCGACAAAGCAAATTAATTGTTGTAGGAAATGCTATTTCAATTGCTTTCATCAAAGCAAGATCTCTATCTGTTAAAATTACTTGTGGCTATAACCCTTGTTTAATGTATTTAATTAATGCAATAATTTGACTGAAAACGCGAATAGATTTGGTAAGTATTTGGAATCTCAACTCGGGAATTGGTCAACTATCGTTGAATGATCTTCTTCAATGGATGGTTTGTTGCTAATTTCTACGAACATTTGTTCAAATGTGGGAAAAAATGAGCAGCCTCCTTTCAAGTCCTTCCACTTAGCCCACGTTTTACTACATATTTCCCAATTTGTGGGATCGAGAAAGTCTCCTAATTATATTTGCAGGATTCTATAAATCGTTGCAGTTGCTTAGGAACTTTTTACGGATCTATGCAGTCACAAGAGTTTTCGATTTCAGCATATTAGTTCCAATTTATCTAGTACCCAACACAAAGTCTTTGTTTTCTCATATTCCATATAGGCAAATGCAACAACAAATATTAACTCAGTTGATGTGATACCAACTACTTCAAACAAAGGTTGCCTATATTTATTGGTTTTGTAAGTACTATCCATAATCAACACAATAGAAAACATATTCAACAACTTCACTGAGTCTGGATGGGCTTAGAGGATATCTCTCACAACTTATAACTTGTCTTTTTTCCTACTCTAATAAACATAATCAGATTTCACTATCAACTTAAACAATTATTGCATTTCCGTTCTAGGTCCCCTGATGTTTTTTCTGAATCTTACTCTTATGTTTATATATTTGCACTACAACAAAAAAAGTTATTTAATAGCGTTTTTTTTTTCTATTTTTGATAGCGCTTAAAAGCGCTATTAACCACGCTGCTATATTTTTGTTTAATAGCATTTTAAAAGCGCTATTATAGTATTAGTAACTAATAGCGTTTTTCAAAAAAGTGATATTATAGTACCAGTATTTAATAGCGCTTTTTCAAAAGCACTACTGAATTATAACATTTTGCTAATCACATTCACTAACTAACTATAACATTCAAACAAATTCTACTAACAGTTCTAAAGACTAATGAATGACCTAACTAAATTAAGTGTCAATTAACATTGTTAATCTCCTAACTAACTTTGCACATTAAACCTACTAATGTCCATCCAAACTAACAGTTGGCAAAAATTATAATTCCCTTTTCCCTAACTTCCCAATTTGGTTATGAATCTCGCCCCACTTCAATATTAGAGTAAAACAATCATGTTCTAAAAAAACAACAGCAATAACATTTCCCTAATGCAGATACATTTACACACAATGATATTCAATCATGTTCTACAAAAACACCGACAATAACCTGCCCTAAATTATCTTCAAATTCAAATCACTAATTTTACAATTTACAACAAAAAACAATAATCTGAGAAAAAACATTACCAGATACCAATGAAGATAAGGATGACGGTGGTGAGCTGACGGTGGTGAGCTGACGAAGGGCTGAGTTCGGCGGAGAAATGGTTTTCTTCGTTCTTTCTTTCCTGAATCAACTGTTTTTCCTCTTTTTGGTAGTGATCGATGAATGATGGTGAAGAGCTGGTGCATAAATCGGAGGAATAAAAGGACATGGCTAGGTCGATGGAGTGAGTGAATTGACGGAACGGTTGAGCTAGGTTGATGACGGTGAGTGAATAGTAAATCCAAGATCAGAAAGAACCAAAAGGGAAACCAATCAATGGCTGAAATGTTAATGAATAAATTCAAAAAAAATAAGAAAATAGAAGAAGCGATGAGGAGATTGGCGCTGCAGGGAAGAGACAAGAGATAACGTGAAGGTCTTCGGCGTTGATATCAAGCAAGAAGTTTCAACCTTCCGAGTGAATACCGTGAAAGAACTGAATGAATAGTAAAAAAAATTGGGATTTGTCCGGCAAAACGAAATGATTTAGCCAAAAATTTGTGTTTTGTTCTTTTTACAATTAATAGTATTATTTATTATATATTTTATAATTAAATTATTTTATAGTCAAATAATAGCGTTTCGAAATAAATGCTATCTTAGTGAAACTTATTAATAGTGTTTTTTTAAAAGTGTTATCTTAATGAAGAATATTAATAACGTTTTTAAAAAAAGTACTATCTTAGAGAAGAATATTAATAACGTTTTGAAGAATGCGCTATCTTAGGGAAGAATATTAATAACTTTTTGAAAGAATGCGATATCTTAGTAAATATTAATAATAGCATTTTTTTACTAAGTGTTATCAAAATCAATTTCTCTATATCCTATAATAGCGCCCGACCACCAAGTGCTATTATAGATCTGTTTGTTTCCTTTTTAATAGCACTTTTTAAGAAAGTGTTATTAAATTAGGCGATACAAAATATCTATTTTGGCGTAGTGTTGGGTGATTCGAGTCACGTTGTCCGTATCTCGTTCTTTCAATGACAACAATGTGTATCTTGGAGGAACTTGACGTTTTGACAAATCAACAATACGTTGTTGGTCATCATCATTGAGTCGACTTACAAACGCATGCCTTTCAAATCTATCAGGTAAACCATGGTTGTGAACTCCATATTTTACATCAATTTTCCAACCAGAACCATCTTTTGAAGGTGTTGATCTAACTTTGAAAGGACAGTTACATTTTTGATAGCACTTTGTGTTTCACTATCCCCTTCTTTGTATTTCCCACCTCTATCACAGCAAAATATAACTTTGTCATTTCTTCCTCTCTTGCCACTAATGGTGTCCGAACGAGTTATTATAATAGTGACTCTATTTCTGAGTCCAACCTTCGTAATCCACCTAATCACATATTCTCTTGTAGGAAATTTTTCTGTATTTGAGAATATCTTTGTTGTATCTACACTTGTTTGGTCTTTGTCGCATATCGTCAAAAGAATGTTCATGTCTCCTAACAAAAGTGACAAACATAAATTATAAAAAAAATCATGCTCCAGATAACTCTGCTCTTAGTTATCTGGTTTTAAAAAAATTAAATTGGATAACTCAATAACATTACCAACCGAAAATTAAATCGGATAACTCAATAACATTACTTCCAGTTTTGCAAAATATACCAACCGGATAACTCATAAAGAGAATTTCTTGCCCCACTCTAAGGATGTCTCGCGCACCATGTGAGTTTTCAATTTTGCTCTCCTACTTCCGCTGATGTATCTCCGGACGTACCATATTTTTATTCAACATTGGTTTGTTCCATAGATATTTCACCTAAAGGTTTCCTGTTATGTATCTGTGAAACATATTTTTATATACTCCGTGTCAGACCTTTTTCCTCCATCATTCTTCACTTTTCATATTCCTCAAAATCTTAAAATCTCTCTCAACTCTCCCAAAATTCATTTCCATAAAAGTTGATTTTTGTCGCTCGAGTTCAACACAGATTATCAACTACAACAATCAACATACTCCTAATCAGTCATAGCTCCTTTTAATCGGTAAATTTTCGAGTTTATGTGTTTTCGGGTTTTCTTCGTAATTGATTTAGAATAGCTATTTAGGTGTAGAAATAATTAGATAAGTTTAGAAACATAGTTTAGAGATGATGTGGGTATTGTTTGATGAATTAAGCGGGCGATCATGGCTTCAAATTGATGAATTTTTCTTCTTGGGACATTAAGGGCGTCGTCCCTGTAATGTTTAAGGTGTAGAAGCTTTTGCAAGTACATATGCCGAACAAATTAACGTTAAGACGTTTCGTAGATGCACTTGCAGAAGATCCCATACTTTCTAAATTCTGGGTGTTTCTGTAAATACATTTGCGGAAACCTTTCGTGGATGCATTTACAGAATATTCGGTAACAATCATATACCCTTCGACTTTTTTTCATTATATTATTGTGATGTTTGCTTGATACCGAACTTTTTTATTTCAGGCCTAGATCTTCCAACACTTTTCGATGATATATGGTTGTGCAAGTGTGCCTAAGTACACGGAGGACTGGTCACGAGCACATGTCTTTGTCCCGCTGAGAGGAAACCAGGCGGTAGATCTGTACAGAGTCTATCTGGACCACATGGTTGCTGAGGATGTCAGATATGACGTATATGCACATCACCGTCAAACGCGAGCATTTGATGAGATCTCACTATTTAGCAGATGATTGGCATATAGTTCGACCATCACTGTGCCATATATGTCTGAGCGCATCATGTCTCAGTTTGGTTATGCTCAGACCATTATCAGGCACCTTGTTGAGTCCGATCCTCTCGGCCTGACCCATAGGGAGATAGACGACATATTTATAGAGTTTCAGAACCATCTGGAACCAAACGAGGCTTGAGCTATCAGAGCAGAGGGAGAATAGAGCTACGTCGATGGCTACATCAATTGGTTCTTCAAAGTCTCACATCCCTACATGATGCCTAATGTAGATAGATCACCTCCCAGACCAATTCATCAGGAGATATTAGAGGAGGATAAGTCCCAGCTGGACCACACTCAAGATGTGTTGCCTCGATGTCGTGACATAGTTAGGATTGGTAGGTCAATCATTGATGTCGGTTTCTTTCCAGAGGGGTCTGGTCAGAGGTGTATATTGGATGTTGTTCTGGACTGGCCTAGAAAGTGTCATACACCTAATTGAGGCCCAAGCCATTATTCATCTGGGCATAAGCCCAATAAGAGACTAGTGAAGATATGACCGTTGTAAAATAGAGTCGTTGGTATTTAGCTGTTGGGGATCTCCCCACACGCTCCATAACGCCTTTCACGCGACTGCCCTCCAGATTTACAGGAGGCAGTTATGCTCAGTCAAAGGCTACGCGCCCACAATCCAAGGCCTCCACCCTTGGAGGGCCAGATATTCAATTTTAATCACTCTCAATCTTCCTCACGCTTTAATTCGTCTCACACTGAAACTTACTTGAGCGTTAGAGTACCTTGCAGGTATACCACTCCTTCTCCTACAAGAACCATCACAGTCCCAGCTGAAGACCACGAGGATTTGTCCAAATTGTTTCTGTATAGTGGCACTGTCTATGAGAAACTAGCAGCTCCCCCATCTTTCATGAACAAGATCCTTTATTTTCAGCGCAAGATCAAAGCTTGTCTCTTCTTTTTCGTCTTCATGGCTTCCCAAATCAATAAGACTGTGGACGACCCTCTCACTATCGTCCTCAGCAATGGAGACAACATCGACAACCATGGGACGACCCATCTCGATGCCGAACACCACGAGGGGCATCCCCCCTCACAAGTTTCCAACAATCTGAAACAACCATTCGTTATTCACGGGGATCACATGTTCGAACCAATCCCCGTTCCGTTGGACACAGATGCTAGCACCCAGGCTCTCATCACCGCCCTTAATAAGGCAAACCTCGCTCTCTTCCAGCAGAGCGAACGCATACAGATACTCGAAGGTGATTGTCATTCCCCTTCACCATCCAAGAGACGTCGCCGCAGAGATTCTCGTACGCCTCCATGTCACTCACGATTCCCTCTTCGAAAATCGCAAAGGGAAAGATCCCAGACACCTTTCTTCCCTAAGAGATCAGATAGGCCCGAGGAATCACGCCCAAAAAAGGCATAAAACACACTCGATCTCTTCCCCGAAGGACAAGACGGTCACTAGACGACAAAGATCAGAGCAAGAAGTGGAACACCCAAATTACCCTACAGAATTATTAATAAAAATCATAATAATTTAAATTTTATTAAATATTTGAGTGACACAATTCAACAACCACACATGGATCAAGTGATACGTTTTACAAAATTTGTTCA